>OU565300.1:0-1200000 GCA_913789915.3 Sphecodes monilicornis
GACCTAACCCAGACCTAACCCAGACCTAACCCAGACCTAACCCAGACCTAACCCAGACCTAACCCAGACCTAACCCAGACCTAACCCAGACCTAACCCAGACCTAACCCAGACCTAACCCAGACCTAACCCAGACCTAACCCAGACCTAACCCAGACCTAACCCAGACCTAACCCAGACCTAACCCAGACCTAACCCAGACCTAACCCAGACCTAACCCAGACCTAACCCAGACCTAACCCAGACCTAACCCAGACCTAACCCAGACCTAACCCAGACCTAACCCAGACCTAACCCAGACCTAACCCAGACCTAACCCAGACCTAACCCAGACCTAACCCAGACCTAACCCAGACCTAACCCAGACCTAACCCAGACCTAACCCAGACCTAACCCAGACCTAACCCAGACCTAACCCAGACCTAACCCAGACCTAACCCAGACCTAACCCAGACCTAACCCAGACCTAACCCAGACCTAACCCAGACCTAACCCAGACCTAACCCAGACCTAACCCAGACCTAACCCAGACCTAACCCAGACCTAACCCAGACCTAACCCAGACCTAACCCAGACCTAACCCAGACCTAACCCAGACCTAACCCAGACCTAACCCAGACCTAACCCAGACCTAACCCAGACCTAACCCAGACCTAACCCAGACCTAACCCAGACCTAACCCAGACCTAACCCAGACCTAACCCAGACCTAACCCAGACCTAACCCAGACCTAACCCAGACCTAACCCAGACCTAACCCAGACCTAACCCAGACCTAACCCAGACCTAACCCAGACCTAACCCAGACCTAACCCAGACCTAACCCAGACCTAACCCAGACCTAACCCAGACCTAACCCAGACCTAACCCAGACCTAACCCAGACCTAACCCAGACCTAACCCAGACCTAACCCAGACCTAACCCAGACCTAACCCAGACCTAACCCAGACCTAACCCAGACCTAACCCAGACCTAACCCAGACCTAACCCAGACCTAACCCAGACCTAACCCAGACCTAACCCAGACCTAACCCAGACCTAACCCAGACCTAACCCAGACCTAACCCAGACCTAACCCAGACCTAACCCAGACCTAACCCAGACCTAACCCAGACCTAACCCAGACCTAACCCAGACCTAACCCAGACCTAACCCAGACCTAACCCAGACCTAACCCAGACCTAACCCAGACCTAACCCAGACCTAACCCAGACCTAACCCAGACCTAACCCAGACCTAACCCAGACCTAACCCAGACCTAACCCAGACCTAACCCAGACCTAACCCAGACCTAACCCAGACCTAACCCAGACCTAACCCAGACCTAACCCAGACCTAACCCAGACCTAACCCAGACCTAACCCAGACCTAACCCAGACCTAACCCAGACCTAACCCAGACCTAACCCAGACCTAACCCAGACCTAACCCAGACCTAACCCAGACCTAACCCAGACCTAACCCAGACCTAACCCAGACCTAACCCAGACCTAACCCAGACCTAACCCAGACCTAACCCAGACCTAACCCAGACCTAACCCAGACCTAACCCAGACCTAACCCAGACCTAACCCAGACCTAACCCAGACCTAACCCAGACCTAACCCAGACCTAACCCAGACCTAACCCAGACCTAACCCAGACCTAACCCAGACCTAACCCAGACCTAACCCAGACCTAACCCAGACCTAACCCAGACCTAACCCAGACCTAACCCAGACCTAACCCAGACCTAACCCAGACCTAACCCAGACCTAACCCAGACCTAACCCAGACCTAACCCAGACCTAACCCAGACCTAACCCAGACCTAACCCAGACCTAACCCAGACCTAACCCAGACCTAACCCAGACCTAACCCAGACCTAACCCAGACCTAACCCAGACCTAACCCAGACCTAACCCAGACCTAACCCAGACCTAACCCAGACCTAACCCAGACCTAACCCAGACCTAACCCAGACCTAACCCAGACCTAACCCAGACCTAACCCAGACCTAACCCAGACCTAACCCAGACCTAACCCAGACCTAACCCAGACCTAACCCAGACCTAACCCAGACCTAACCCAGACCTAACCCAGACCTAACCCAGACCTAACCCAGACCTAACCCAGACCTAACCCAGACCTAACCCAGACCTAACCCAGACCTAACCCAGACCTAACCCAGACCTAACCCAGACCTAACCCAGACCTAACCCAGACCTAACCCAGACCTAACCCAGACCTAACCCAGACCTAACCCAGACCTAACCCAGACCTAACCCAGACCTAACCCAGACCTAACCCAGACCTAACCCAGACCTAACCCAGACCTAACCCAGACCTAACCCAGACCTAACCCAGACCTAACCCAGACCTAACCCAGACCTAACCCAGACCTAACCCAGACCTAACCCAGACCTAACCCAGACCTAACCCAGACCTAACCCAGACCTAACCCAGACCTAACCCAGACCTAACCCAGACCTAACCCAGACCTAACCCAGACCTAACCCAGACCTAACCCAGACCTAACCCAGACCTAACCCAGACCTAACCCAGACCTAACCCAGACCTAACCCAGACCTAACCCAGACCTAACCCAGACCTAACCCAGACCTAACCCAGACCTAACCCAGACCTAACCCAGACCTAACCCAGACCTAACCCAGACCTAACCCAGACCTAACCCAGACCTAACCCAGACCTAACCCAGACCTAACCCAGACCTAACCCAGACCTAACCCAGACCTAACCCAGACCTAACCCAGACCTAACCCAGACCTAACCCAGACCTAACCCAGACCTAACCCAGACCTAACCCAGACCTAACCCAGACCTAACCCAGACCTAACCCAGACCTAACCCAGACCTAACCCAGACCTAACCCAGACCTAACCCAGACCTAACCCAGACCTAACCCAGACCTAACCCAGACCTAACCCAGACCTAACCCAGACCTAACCCAGACCTAACCCAGACCTAACCCAGACCTAACCCAGACCTAACCCAGACCTAACCCAGACCTAACCCAGACCTAACCCAGACCTAACCCAGACCTAACCCAGACCTAACCCAGACCTAACCCAGACCTAACCCAGACCTAACCCAGACCTAACCCAGACCTAACCCAGACCTAACCCAGACCTAACCCAGACCTAACCCAGACCTAACCCAGACCTAACCCAGACCTAACCCAGACCTAACCCAGACCTAACCCAGACCTAACCCAGACCTAACCCAGACCTAACCCAGACCTAACCCAGACCTAACCCAGACCTAACCCAGACCTAACCCAGACCTAACCCAGACCTAACCCAGACCTAACCCAGACCTAACCCAGACCTAACCCAGACCTAACCCAGACCTAACCCAGACCTAACCCAGACCTAACCCAGACCTAACCCAGACCTAACCCAGACCTAACCCAGACCTAACCCAGACCTAACCCAGACCTAACCCAGACCTAACCCAGACCTAACCCAGACCTAACCCAGACCTAACCCAGACCTAACCCAGACCTAACCCAGACCTAACCCAGACCTAACCCAGACCTAACCCAGACCTAACCCAGACCTAACCCAGACCTAACCCAGACCTAACCCAGACCTAACCCAGACCTAACCCAGACCTAACCCAGACCTAACCCAGACCTAACCCAGACCTAACCCAGACCTAACCCAGACCTAACCCAGACCTAACCCAGACCTAACCCAGACCTAACCCAGACCTAACCCAGACCTAACCCAGACCTAACCCAGACCTAACCCAGACCTAACCCAGACCTAACCCAGACCTAACCCAGACCTAACCCAGACCTAACCCAGACCTAACCCAGACCTAACCCAGACCTAACCCAGACCTAACCCAGACCTAACCCAGACCTAACCCAGACCTAACCCAGACCTAACCCAGACCTAACCCAGACCTAACCCAGACCTAACCCAGACCTAACCCAGACCTAACCCAGACCTAACCCAGACCTAACCCAGACCTAACCCAGACCTAACCCAGACCTAACCCAGACCTAACCCAGACCTAACCCAGACCTAACCCAGACCTAACCCAGACCTAACCCAGACCTAACCCAGACCTAACCCAGACCTAACCCAGACCTAACCCAGACCTAACCCAGACCTAACCCAGACCTAACCCAGACCTAACCCAGACCTAACCCAGACCTAACCCAGACCTAACCCAGACCTAACCCAGACCTAACCCAGACCTAACCCAGACCTAACCCAGACCTAACCCAGACCTAACCCAGACCTAACCCAGACCTAACCCAGACCTAACCCAGACCTAACCCAGACCTAACCCAGACCTAACCCAGACCTAACCCAGACCTAACCCAGACCTAACCCAGACCTAACCCAGACCTAACCCAGACCTAACCCAGACCTAACCCAGACCTAACCCAGACCTAACCCAGACCTAACCCAGACCTAACCCAGACCTAACCCAGACCTAACCCAGACCTAACCCAGACCTAACCCAGACCTAACCCAGACCTAACCCAGACCTAACCCAGACCTAACCCAGACCTAACCCAGACCTAACCCAGACCTAACCCAGACCTAACCCAGACCTAACCCAGACCTAACCCAGACCTAACCCAGACCTAACCCAGACCTAACCCAGACCTAACCCAGACCTAACCCAGACCTAACCCAGACCTAACCCAGACCTAACCCAGACCTAACCCAGACCTAACCCAGACCTAACCCAGACCTAACCCAGACCTAACCCAGACCTAACCCAGACCTAACCCAGACCTAACCCAGACCTAACCCAGACCTAACCCAGACCTAACCCAGACCTAACCCAGACCTAACCCAGACCTAACCCAGACCTAACCCAGACCTAACCCAGACCTAACCCAGACCTAACCCAGACCTAACCCAGACCTAACCCAGACCTAACCCAGACCTAACCCAGACCTAACCCAGACCTAACCCAGACCTAACCCAGACCTAACCCAGACCTAACCCAGACCTAACCCAGACCTAACCCAGACCTAACCCAGACCTAACCCAGACCTAACCCAGACCTAACCCAGACCTAACCCAGACCTAACCCAGACCTAACCCAGACCTAACCCAGACCTAACCCAGACCTAACCCAGACCTAACCCAGACCTAACCCAGACCTAACCCAGACCTAACCCAGACCTAACCCAGACCTAACCCAGACCTAACCCAGACCTAACCCAGACCTAACCCAGACCTAACCCAGACCTAACCCAGACCTAACCCAGACCTAACCCAGACCTAACCCAGACCTAACCCAGACCTAACCCAGACCTAACCCAGACCTAACCCAGACCTAACCCAGACCTAACCCAGACCTAACCCAGACCTAACCCAGACCTAACCCAGACCTAACCCAGACCTAACCCAGACCTAACCCAGACCTAACCCAGACCTAACCCAGACCTAACCCAGACCTAACCCAGACCTAACCCAGACCTAACCCAGACCTAACCCAGACCTAACCCAGACCTAACCCAGACCTAACCCAGACCTAACCCAGACCTAACCCAGACCTAACCCAGACCTAACCCAGACCTAACCCAGACCTAACCCAGACCTAACCCAGACCTAACCCAGACCTAACCCAGACCTAACCCAGACCTAACCCAGACCTAACCCAGACCTAACCCAGACCTAACCCAGACCTAACCCAGACCTAACCCAGACCTAACCCAGACCTAACCCAGACCTAACCCAGACCTAACCCAGACCTAACCCAGACCTAACCCAGACCTAACCCAGACCTAACCCAGACCTAACCCAGACCTAACCCAGACCTAACCCAGACCTAACCCAGACCTAACCCAGACCTAACCCAGACCTAACCCAGACCTAACCCAGACCTAACCCAGACCTAACCCAGACCTAACCCAGACCTAACCCAGACCTAACCCAGACCTAACCCAGACCTAACCCAGACCTAACCCAGACCTAACCCAGACCTAACCCAGACCTAACCCAGACCTAACCCAGACCTAACCCAGACCTAACCCAGACCTAACCCAGACCTAACCCAGACCTAACCCAGACCTAACCCAGACCTAACCCAGACCTAACCCAGACCTAACCCAGACCTAACCCAGACCTAACCCAGACCTAACCCAGACCTAACCCAGACCTAACCCAGACCTAACCCAGACCTAACCCAGACCTAACCCAGACCTAACCCAGACCTAACCCAGACCTAACCCAGACCTAACCCAGACCTAACCCAGACCTAACCCAGACCTAACCCAGACCTAACCCAGACCTAACCCAGACCTAACCCAGACCTAACCCAGACCTAACCCAGACCTAACCCAGACCTAACCCAGACCTAACCCAGACCTAACCCAGACCTAACCCAGACCTAACCCAGACCTAACCCAGACCTAACCCAGACCTAACCCAGACCTAACCCAGACCTAACCCAGACCTAACCCAGACCTAACCCAGACCTAACCCAGACCTAACCCAGACCTAACCCAGACCTAACCCAGACCTAACCCAGACCTAACCCAGACCTAACCCAGACCTAACCCAGACCTAACCCAGACCTAACCCAGACCTAACCCAGACCTAACCCAGACCTAACCCAGACCTAACCCAGACCTAACCCAGACCTAACCCAGACCTAACCCAGACCTAACCCAGACCTAACCCAGACCTAACCCAGACCTAACCCAGACCTAACCCAGACCTAACCCAGACCTAACCCAGACCTAACCCAGACCTAACCCAGACCTAACCCAGACCTAACCCAGACCTAACCCAGACCTAACCCAGACCTAACCCAGACCTAACCCAGACCTAACCCAGACCTAACCCAGACCTAACCCAGACCTAACCCAGACCTAACCCAGACCTAACCCAGACCTAACCCAGACCTAACCCAGACCTAACCCAGACCTAACCCAGACCTAACCCAGACCTAACCCAGACCTAACCCAGACCTAACCCAGACCTAACCCAGACCTAACCCAGACCTAACCCAGACCTAACCCAGACCTAACCCAGACCTAACCCAGACCTAACCCAGACCTAACCCAGACCTAACCCAGACCTAACCCAGACCTAACCCAGACCTAACCCAGACCTAACCCAGACCTAACCCAGACCTAACCCAGACCTAACCCAGACCTAACCCAGACCTAACCCAGACCTAACCCAGACCTAACCCAGACCTAACCCAGACCTAACCCAGACCTAACCCAGACCTAACCCAGACCTAACCCAGACCTAACCCAGACCTAACCCAGACCTAACCCAGACCTAACCCAGACCTAACCCAGACCTAACCCAGACCTAACCCAGACCTAACCCAGACCTAACCCAGACCTAACCCAGACCTAACCCAGACCTAACCCAGACCTAACCCAGACCTAACCCAGACCTAACCCAGACCTAACCCAGACCTAACCCAGACCTAACCCAGACCTAACCCAGACCTAACCCAGACCTAACCCAGACCTAACCCAGACCTAACCCAGACCTAACCCAGACCTAACCCAGACCTAACCCAGACCTAACCCAGACCTAACCCAGACCTAACCCAGACCTAACCCAGACCTAACCCAGACCTAACCCAGACCTAACCCAGACCTAACCCAGACCTAACCCAGACCTAACCCAGACCTAACCCAGACCTAACCCAGACCTAACCCAGACCTAACCCAGACCTAACCCAGACCTAACCCAGACCTAACCCAGACCTAACCCAGACCTAACCCAGACCTAACCCAGACCTAACCCAGACCTAACCCAGACCTAACCCAGACCTAACCCAGACCTAACCCAGACCTAACCCAGACCTAACCCAGACCTAACCCAGACCTAACCCAGACCTAACCCAGACCTAACCCAGACCTAACCCAGACCTAACCCAGACCTAACCCAGACCTAACCCAGACCTAACCCAGACCTAACCCAGACCTAACCCAGACCTAACCCAGACCTAACCCAGACCTAACCCAGACCTAACCCAGACCTAACCCAGACCTAACCCAGACCTAACCCAGACCTAACCCAGACCTAACCCAGACCTAACCCAGACCTAACCCAGACCTAACCCAGACCTAACCCAGACCTAACCCAGACCTAACCCAGACCTAACCCAGACCTAACCCAGACCTAACCCAGACCTAACCCAGACCTAACCCAGACCTAACCCAGACCTAACCCAGACCTAACCCAGACCTAACCCAGACCTAACCCAGACCTAACCCAGACCTAACCCAGACCTAACCCAGACCTAACCCAGACCTAACCCAGACCTAACCCAGACCTAACCCAGACCTAACCCAGACCTAACCCAGACCTAACCCAGACCTAACCCAGACCTAACCCAGACCTAACCCAGACCTAACCCAGACCTAACCCAGACCTAACCCAGACCTAACCCAGACCTAACCCAGACCTAACCCAGACCTAACCCAGACCTAACCCAGACCTAACCCAGACCTAACCCAGACCTAACCCAGACCTAACCCAGACCTAACCCAGACCTAACCCAGACCTAACCCAGACCTAACCCAGACCTAACCCAGACCTAACCCAGACCTAACCCAGACCTAACCCAGACCTAACCCAGACCTAACCCAGACCTAACCCAGACCTAACCCAGACCTAACCCAGACCTAACCCAGACCTAACCCAGACCTAACCCAGACCTAACCCAGACCTAACCCAGACCTAACCCAGACCTAACCCAGACCTAACCCAGACCTAACCCAGACCTAACCCAGACCTAACCCAGACCTAACCCAGACCTAACCCAGACCTAACCCAGACCTAACCCAGACCTAACCCAGACCTAACCCAGACCTAACCCAGACCTAACCCAGACCTAACCCAGACCTAACCCAGACCTAACCCAGACCTAACCCAGACCTAACCCAGACCTAACCCAGACCTAACCCAGACCTAACCCAGACCTAACCCAGACCTAACCCAGACCTAACCCAGACCTAACCCAGACCTAACCCAGACCTAACCCAGACCTAACCCAGACCTAACCCAGACCTAACCCAGACCTAACCCAGACCTAACCCAGACCTAACCCAGACCTAACCCAGACCTAACCCAGACCTAACCCAGACCTAACCCAGACCTAACCCAGACCTAACCCAGACCTAACCCAGACCTAACCCAGACCTAACCCAGACCTAACCCAGACCTAACCCAGACCTAACCCAGACCTAACCCAGACCTAACCCAGACCTAACCCAGACCTAACCCAGACCTAACCCAGACCTAACCCAGACCTAACCCAGACCTAACCCAGACCTAACCCAGACCTAACCCAGACCTAACCCAGACCTAACCCAGACCTAACCCAGACCTAACCCAGACCTAACCCAGACCTAACCCAGACCTAACCCAGACCTAACCCAGACCTAACCCAGACCTAACCCAGACCTAACCCAGACCTAACCCAGACCTAACCCAGACCTAACCCAGACCTAACCCAGACCTAACCCAGACCTAACCCAGACCTAACCCAGACCTAACCCAGACCTAACCCAGACCTAACCCAGACCTAACCCAGACCTAACCCAGACCTAACCCAGACCTAACCCAGACCTAACCCAGACCTAACCCAGACCTAACCCAGACCTAACCCAGACCTAACCCAGACCTAACCCAGACCTAACCCAGACCTAACCCAGACCTAACCCAGACCTAACCCAGACCTAACCCAGACCTAACCCAGACCTAACCCAGACCTAACCCAGACCTAACCCAGACCTAACCCAGACCTAACCCAGACCTAACCCAGACCTAACCCAGACCTAACCCAGACCTAACCCAGACCTAACCCAGACCTAACCCAGACCTAACCCAGACCTAACCCAGACCTAACCCAGACCTAACCCAGACCTAACCCAGACCTAACCCAGACCTAACCCAGACCTAACCCAGACCTAACCCAGACCTAACCCAGACCTAACCCAGACCTAACCCAGACCTAACCCAGACCTAACCCAGACCTAACCCAGACCTAACCCAGACCTAACCCAGACCTAACCCAGACCTAACCCAGACCTAACCCAGACCTAACCCAGACCTAACCCAGACCTAACCCAGACCTAACCCAGACCTAACCCAGACCTAACCCAGACCTAACCCAGACCTAACCCAGACCTAACCCAGACCTAACCCAGACCTAACCCAGACCTAACCCAGACCTAACCCAGACCTAACCCAGACCTAACCCAGACCTAACCCAGACCTAACCCAGACCTAACCCAGACCTAACCCAGACCTAACCCAGACCTAACCCAGACCTAACCCAGACCTAACCCAGACCTAACCCAGACCTAACCCAGACCTAACCCAGACCTAACCCAGACCTAACCCAGACCTAACCCAGACCTAACCCAGACCTAACCCAGACCTAACCCAGACCTAACCCAGACCTAACCCAGACCTAACCCAGACCTAACCCAGACCTAACCCAGACCTAACCCAGACCTAACCCAGACCTAACCCAGACCTAACCCAGACCTAACCCAGACCTAACCCAGACCTAACCCAGACCTAACCCAGACCTAACCCAGACCTAACCCAGACCTAACCCAGACCTAACCCAGACCTAACCCAGACCTAACCCAGACCTAACCCAGACCTAACCCAGACCTAACCCAGACCTAACCCAGACCTAACCCAGACCTAACCCAGACCTAACCCAGACCTAACCCAGACCTAACCCAGACCTAACCCAGACCTAACCCAGACCTAACCCAGACCTAACCCAGACCTAACCCAGACCTAACCCAGACCTAACCCAGACCTAACCCAGACCTAACCCAGACCTAACCCAGACCTAACCCAGACCTAACCCAGACCTAACCCAGACCTAACCCAGACCTAACCCAGACCTAACCCAGACCTAACCCAGACCTAACCCAGACCTAACCCAGACCTAACCCAGACCTAACCCAGACCTAACCCAGACCTAACCCAGACCTAACCCAGACCTAACCCAGACCTAACCCAGACCTAACCCAGACCTAACCCAGACCTAACCCAGACCTAACCCAGACCTAACCCAGACCTAACCCAGACCTAACCCAGACCTAACCCAGACCTAACCCAGACCTAACCCAGACCTAACCCAGACCTAACCCAGACCTAACCCAGACCTAACCCAGACCTAACCCAGACCTAACCCAGACCTAACCCAGACCTAACCCAGACCTAACCCAGACCTAACCCAGACCTAACCCAGACCTAACCCAGACCTAACCCAGACCTAACCCAGACCTAACCCAGACCTAACCCAGACCTAACCCAGACCTAACCCAGACCTAACCCAGACCTAACCCAGACCTAACCCAGACCTAACCCAGACCTAACCCAGACCTAACCCAGACCTAACCCAGACCTAACCCAGACCTAACCCAGACCTAACCCAGACCTAACCCAGACCTAACCCAGACCTAACCCAGACCTAACCCAGACCTAACCCAGACCTAACCCAGACCTAACCCAGACCTAACCCAGACCTAACCCAGACCTAACCCAGACCTAACCCAGACCTAACCCAGACCTAACCCAGACCTAACCCAGACCTAACCCAGACCTAACCCAGACCTAACCCAGACCTAACCCAGACCTAACCCAGACCTAACCCAGACCTAACCCAGACCTAACCCAGACCTAACCCAGACCTAACCCAGACCTAACCCAGACCTAACCCAGACCTAACCCAGACCTAACCCAGACCTAACCCAGACCTAACCCAGACCTAACCCAGACCTAACCCAGACCTAACCCAGACCTAACCCAGACCTAACCCAGACCTAACCCAGACCTAACCCAGACCTAACCCAGACCTAACCCAGACCTAACCCAGACCTAACCCAGACCTAACCCAGACCTAACCCAGACCTAACCCAGACCTAACCCAGACCTAACCCAGACCTAACCCAGACCTAACCCAGACCTAACCCAGACCTAACCCAGACCTAACCCAGACCTAACCCAGACCTAACCCAGACCTAACCCAGACCTAACCCAGACCTAACCCAGACCTAACCCAGACCTAACCCAGACCTAACCCAGACCTAACCCAGACCTAACCCAGACCTAACCCAGACCTAACCCAGACCTAACCCAGACCTAACCCAGACCTAACCCAGACCTAACCCAGACCTAACCCAGACCTAACCCAGACCTAACCCAGACCTAACCCAGACCTAACCCAGACCTAACCCAGACCTAACCCAGACCTAACCCAGACCTAACCCAGACCTAACCCAGACCTAACCCAGACCTAACCCAGACCTAACCCAGACCTAACCCAGACCTAACCCAGACCTAACCCAGACCTAACCCAGACCTAACCCAGACCTAACCCAGACCTAACCCAGACCTAACCCAGACCTAACCCAGACCTAACCCAGACCTAACCCAGACCTAACCCAGACCTAACCCAGACCTAACCCAGACCTAACCCAGACCTAACCCAGACCTAACCCAGACCTAACCCAGACCTAACCCAGACCTAACCCAGACCTAACCCAGACCTAACCCAGACCTAACCCAGACCTAACCCAGACCTAACCCAGACCTAACCCAGACCTAACCCAGACCTAACCCAGACCTAACCCAGACCTAACCCAGACCTAACCCAGACCTAACCCAGACCTAACCCAGACCTAACCCAGACCTAACCCAGACCTAACCCAGACCTAACCCAGACCTAACCCAGACCTAACCCAGACCTAACCCAGACCTAACCCAGACCTAACCCAGACCTAACCCAGACCTAACCCAGACCTAACCCAGACCTAACCCAGACCTAACCCAGACCTAACCCAGACCTAACCCAGACCTAACCCAGACCTAACCCAGACCTAACCCAGACCTAACCCAGACCTAACCCAGACCTAACCGAGCAGGCCTAACCGAGCAGGCCTAACCGAGCAGGCCTAACCGAGCAGGCCTAACCGAGCAGGCCTAACCGAGCAGGCCTAACCGAGCAGGCCTAACCGAGCAGGCCTAACCGAGCAGGCCTAACCGAGCAGGCCTAACCGAGCAGACCTAACCGAGCAGGCCTAACCGAGCAGGCCTAACCGAGCAGGCCTAACCGAGCAGGCCTAACCGAGCAGGCCTAACCGAGCAGGCCTAACCGAGCAGGCCTAACCGAGCAGGCCTAACCGAGCAGGCCTAACCGAGCAGGCCTAACCGAGCAGGCCTAACCGAGCAGGCCTAACCGAGCAGGCCTAACCGAGCAGGCCTAACCGAGCAGGCCTAACCGAGCAGGCCTAACCGAGCAGGCCTAACCGAGCAGGCCTAACCGAGCAGGCCTAACCGAGCAGGCCTAACCGAGCAGGCCTAACCGAGCAGGCCTAACCGAGCAGGCCTAACCGAGCAGGCCTAACCGAGCAGGCCTAACCGAGCAGGCCTAACCGAGCAGGCCTAACCGAGCAGGCCTAACCGAGCAGGCCTAACCGAGCAGGCCTAACCGAGCAGGCCTAACCGAGCAGGCCTAACCGAGCAGGCCTAACCGAGCAGGCCTAACCGAGCAGGCCTAACCGAGCAGGCCTAACCGAGCAGGCCTAACCGAGCAGGCCTAACCGAGCAGGCCTAACCGAGCAGGCCTAACCGAGCAGGCCTAACCGAGCAGGCCTAACCGAGCAGGCCTAACCGAGCAGGCCTAACCGAGCAGGCCTAACCGAGCAGGCCTAACCGAGCAGGCCTAACCGAGCAGGCCTAACCGAGCAGGCCTAACCGAGCAGGCCTAACCGAGCAGGCCTAACCGAGCAGGCCTAACCGAGCAGGCCTAACCGAGCAGGCCTAACCGAGCAGGCCTAACCGAGCAGGCCTAACCGAGCAGGCCTAACCGAGCAGGCCTAACCGAGCAGGCCTAACCGAGCAGGCCTAACCGAGCAGGCCTAACCGAGCAGGCCTAACCGAGCAGGCCTAACCGAGCAGGCCTAACCGAGCAGGCCTAACCGAGCAGGCCTAACCGAGCAGGCCTAACCGAGCAGGCCTAACCGAGCAGGCCTAACCGAGCAGGCCTAACCGAGCAGGCCTAACCGAGCAGGCCTAACCGAGCAGGCCTAACCGAGCAGGCCTAACCGAGCAGGCCTAACCGAGCAGGCCGGTAGGAAATCTCTGTTGATATACCCGTAATAGCCCGACACCGTTGGAAGGGGGGGGGGAGCGCGGTGGGGTGGAAGGTATGGTAGAAGGTCCTGCTATGACGCATTCGAATGCTGTCGCCTCGTGAATTTCAGTTGTGCTACAGGATTATCGATGGTCGCATTGAAAATCGTTTGAACGGTTTCGATCGCAGGTAGTTAAAAATATTATTCCAATAAACAGCGCGAGGAATTTATTGTCCGTGAAACAAAACAACAATGAATGGATCGAAATCGACTTCTAAATCAGGATAACGGTAACGCGGTATAGATGTGTTGATATTTCGAAACTTTGTTTACTTTTTTTTTTGACAGTCCACAAAACGGCCGCGACAAACGAATCGTTGAACAAATAGCTTGCTCGGTTGCCATAACCATATTAAATATCCGGAGTAAAAATTAAGTATACGGAATATTCAGTTCTTACTAATGCACCTAAATTCGTGAACTATCGGTAATATTGGGCGCGACACCGAAATGGTACTATTTCGATCTCTATTTTACCGACAATTATAATATCGATCTGTATTAAAGTATGTTAAACTATTTCCGTCAAAAGGAAACAACGAATAAATGAATTAATTAATATTCTTGGAACATTATCATTGTCGGTAACACAGAAATCGGGTGATTCGCAATTGATCAACATTATCATTGTCGGTAACATAGAAATCGGGTGATTCCCAATCGATCAACATTATCAATGTTGGTAACATAGAAATCGGGTAACATAAAAGAAAAATAGCCACCAGCCACTGGCCGTAAGGTTAGGTCTGGGTTAGTTCTGGGTTAGTTCTGGGTTAGTTCTGGGTTAGTTCTGGGTTAGTTCTGGGTTACTTTTAATTTAATTTAATAAAGATTCGACATTTAATTTTTAATAAAGATCCAGAATTTAATTGTGATAAAGATTTTTATAATATAAATTGATAATACATTTTGAAAATTGTTAGATTTAGAAAATCTACCCGTCGCGAATCGTCTTTTTGTACGCGTTATCTAATGCTTCCGAGCAATTTAAATATATTTGAAAAAAAAAAAAAAAAAAAAAGAAAAGTCGCGACGTACAAAAAGACCCTACCTAACTAGGAAACAGATTACTATACTCGCCAAAATCGACTACCAACAACATCAACTACAGACAATTATAAGAAAAAAAAAAAAAAAAAAAAAAAAAAAAAAAAGACAGTTGTTTCTTCTCACTTACTACTTGTTGGGGGGTTAGAGTCCTGAAATCAGAAAAGGAAACAAAAAGATATTAAAATCGATTCGTACGATTTCTCATCGACATATAAAGAGAGTCTATTTAAATTATTCTTTAAGTAACGATAACAGATCAGTCGAAACGAATCGTTGCCTCGAATGGTTAACATGAATCTTTGTCATATGGGAAATCTATTTAATTTGTGAAGATGTTTCACAAATAATTTTCATATATTGGTACTTACATTCTCTCCCCCTTGAAGAAAGCACGACACGTACCTTTTCGTTCTCAGCTACGGATGTCGTCGTGGGATACTTTTCCCTCGGTCTGTGCGACAGAAACAACAAATTCATTTAATTTCGACAGAACAACAGTCAAAAAATTAATCCAAATTAATAGAAAATAAATCATTCGTATTGAATATAAAATCAAAATCAATTTATGCTGTACACTAAAGTGGATACTCACGAAAAACACGTTCAGCATTCGAAATGATCTCACGATGTACTCGGTCACAAGTTTCGCCATAACTGAATATACCTGAGTAATTGACACAACGTAACCATAATTAGAAAATACTCGATTCATCTATCAAATGGAGAAATGAAATATTTCCAAAAGGGGAATAAATTTTCTATATTATTTGAATAATACAAAGGATAAAAAAAAAAAAAAAAAAAAAGAAAGAAAAAAAAAAAAAAAAAAAAAACAAAAAAAGAAAAACTTTTAAATCATTCTTTAATTAAAATTAGGTTATCTGTTACGTTACTTCAAATGGAATGTAGCGAACCATGTACATGTTTGTTTTTTTTAATAAATCGCCAATACATTAGCAATGAATTGTTATATTATTGTAATTTGAAAAGAAAATTTAAAATAAAAATGATTAATTGCGAATATCTGCGAAATATTCTGTGTTTGACAGAAAGAACAAATTCATTTCATTTCAATCGATCAACTGTCAAAGTTCAATAATTCGAATTAATAGAAATGAAATGATACGAACTGAAAATAAAATATAAAATTAAATAAACTCGATATTAATCGCACACAAGAGTAAATTAACATAAGAAGGCAACGTAATTTGAGAATAAATTTAAACCGATTAACAAAGAATTCGTTCCAATAAATATATGAAAATTAATAATTATGATTTCTAATTACTGATAAAACACCGAAACGTGTACTCACGAAGTAACGGTTCCTTGTTATCCGTCCTACACTTCCTGCATCGTATACTTTCTATATCGCAATAACACAACACACAACGCAACAACACAACACAACGATATAAAGAAATACGCGTCCGTTCACTTTGACTGTTGCAATTGTAATGAGTCGCAGCCGAATCGTTGGGACCACGGCGGGGAGGGGGCCAGTGGTACGGTGATAGGGAGTTATAAGACGCCAATAGAAATATTTGCCGCGATGATAACACGTCTATTATGACCTCACGTTCTTGCTGGCTATCAGATCGCGAAGGGACACTATTCTTTTGTGACCGCGTCGACCGCGTCGACCGCGCCGAACTTAGAAAAGGACAGCATGCAAACACGGACCGCGCGGCCGAAGGCGCAACAAAAAATATACTAGTGCAATAATAAAACTTCTTTATTTTTTATTATTTTTTTATGGAACTTTCACGAACATATTCGTGGCATTTTTCTAATGAAAATGATACCAAATATGATATAATTCCGATGATATTTACTTGTGTAATAAACGATGAAAGTTTTGGACGTAAAGATGGACAGCGTATAGAAAAGAAAGAGACGACAAGAGCCGGGCGGCCACCGGCGATATATGGAAGAATATTCAGACCAATGAAAAATTGTTAAGAACTACATAACTAGACATAAGCTGCAAACACTTAGAATTGCAGAATATAGAATAAACCTTCATCTAGTTACGCGTATACTTTCTAGTTGGCTTTTATGTTTAATTTAATAGTTATTAACAATTATTCCGACCGTGGTTTTTGAATAACCTCAAAATGTTGTACAAGTCACTCTTCAATAATTAATTTACCAATTTTAGAGACATAAGTGATGAACTTTTGTGATTGAAGAATGTAGAATCAGGCCTCGGCTACATTTTCGTACAAGTTTTATGCAGATTTGATGCTTATTTTGTTAGTTATTAATAAATTTCGGAGTGGCGTCATATTTTATATGTCGGTCCTTGTCGCACTGTTTCTTGTCTTATACATTACGGGAATATAGTTCTTAACCAGAGATAATTTATGTATATTTGCAATTGGGAAATATAGAATATTTTAATAAGATTATATTATTAATAAATAATACATATATAAATCACCGTGAGTGATCGCAGAATCACGATCGCGGTCGTGATTATTTCACGATATATCGACTGTGATCATAACTTTTTTATCTCTACTCATAGTAATTCTTCATTATTTAGTTAAAAATTTGTATTATTTATGTAAATAATAAAAAGGTCTGGGTTAGGTCTGGGTTACTTTTAATTTAATTTTAGTAGAGATCCAGAATTTAATTGTGATAAACATTTTGATAATATAAATTGATGTAATAATACTTAGCAAAAGTGAACAAGTACTTATACAGTGTTGTTGAAAATCCAAGGATCTCGAGGAAAGAGTAACATTACACATATAATAATTATATTGTAATTACACTTTATTATATACAAAGCAATTCAAAATTATAAGAGAATATTAAAACTGTACTGATGGTTATACAAATACACTGCGACAATATAATGCTTGTATGACAAAAATAAGTAGGAGGAACACAAAACGGTAAAAGAATTGGAAGAATTTAAAAAAAAAAAAAATGTTGCCGGACTCTAGTTTGTTGGATAAGACCACAAAAGTTAATCACTGTATTTATACTACAACTTAATTGCGTCTCCTTAGAATATAAATACTACCTCGTTCATCTTCCAGTAAACTGTAAGAGATGCTATTAATGTAGCTACTGTGGATTTGATCTTTTTAGAATCTACATCACGTAGGTTGTACATTTTTCAGGTATTAATTGAATATCACGTTCATCAATTTGATGAAACCTATTTCCTTTACAGTACAAGTACCGCAAATCAGCGAGTGACGTTAATGACATGTCTGCAATGTTTGCAAACATATTCGACCTTAGATTTAATCGCTGAAGCTTCTGTAAATGATCTGCCCACACAGGAGGCAGATAGTCTAATCTGTTATCAGATAAATCCAATTCTTCCAGATTAGGAAGGTGTTCGAAACTAGATACTCCGATTTCACTAATTTTGTTACTTTGCAGATTCAATATCCTCAATGAATTCGACAATAAGTTTGCCACCACGTTAATGTTATTGTAAGCTAACGACAACTGGTGTAATCGACGAAATTTATATATTTGTGGCATCTCCGCAATCGAATTATCGTTCAAAAGCAATGTATGCAAATCTGCAGCACTATTGAACAAATTGTGTGGAATCGATTCCAGATAATTTTGAGACAAATCTAGTACTTCTAAATACTTCAAGGGAAAGTCACCGAAGTATTGTAATATACTATTATTCAGACTACAGTCTCGTAAAGATAATATTTGTAAATAAGTATCGTTAGTATTGATATAAATGCTTCTTATAGGATTTTCATCCAGATATAACGATAGTAGCTTCCCTACATTATACACTTTAAAGTTATAAATATTGTTCCTCTCCAGATGTAAGTGTTGTAGAGACGTTGGAAGGACAGATACGAAGTCCTCGTTTAAATTTTTTAATTCATTTTCCGTTAAATATAATGTCGTTAGTTTAGGAAATATATCCTTCGGAAACTGATCCAGTAGAAATTTGTTTATCCCATTGGCATGAAGCATTTCCAATCTTGGGAAATGCGCCTTCGAATAGGAAAATTCTGTAACTATTGAATTAAATTGAACAGTGTCAATTTGATGATCGACAATTAAGGTTCTTAAATTTGCATGGCCAAAATTGAATATGTCCACGTATGGAATATTATTCCTTGCCACATTCAAACATTCCATTGACGGAACGTTACCAAACAATTCTAATGGTATTTTTTGTAATTTATTATTTTCGAAGTTTATGTTTTTTATTCTTCTGCTTTTAATAGCAGTCGTCGGGATGTCTAATATATTTAAGTTTTTGAAGGAGACACTTTCATCTCCTTCGCAAGATTCGCTTGCATCACGTTCCGGAAATAAATTTTCCGTATTTGGAGACCCATAATTAATAATCCGAATTGCACGATATTCGGATATTAATAACGATAATGTGATGATTATAGACAGCCAGGGCCACGTCATTTCGGAAAACCTGGAACAAAAGAAAGCTTCTATTAAAAATACTAGAATTACTCGTTCTCAGAATTACAAAACGGTAAATGTTACGTTTACGGGAGACAGCTAGGATGTCCTTGACCTTGACATATGTTGTCAAGGTCAACGTACCGAACAATTTTTCAGTATCCACCTATCCCTCGCTCGGACTTACTTTCAGAGATAATTGCGAAAAACTTTCGTTAAAGGGTTACAAATACACTTTATTCTCGTACAAGCTGTCCCTGAATAGTAATTAATCTCGAAAAGAACGTATAGTCCAAGTTAATTTGTGGTTAGGTTTAGTCCGCCTTACCGCAGCCGGATTACCAACTGCTATATGTTGTAACAGGTAAAATGACTTTTTTCCTTGATACTTGCTTCATTTCCAGCTTTCAATACTTACAATAACTGCTATATTTTTCCAACTTTTTCTGTTGATAACTTTTTAATAAATTTTCAGTCATTCTGATCATCTGTTTTGTTACAGAATACCATAATCAACGAACATGGATCAGCTACTCCATTATTGTTCAATTAAAATTAATGCAAAAAATAATGTTTGACCATTTTGACAGTGAGCTGCAAAATGAAATGGCGAACAGCAATGTATGTGTGTAGAGAACTTATTTGTTGTTGTACTAAATTATAGTTAGCGATACTACTCATTCGGACTTCGGAATTCAACGTCAGCTTTTCCATTATCACCAATACTACCTCAAATCATTGTCCTATAATTATTCACATTTTTTGAACAAGTTATTAATAATCTTCCGACTTGATCTTCATAGAGAAAAAATTCATACGCTGTATATGTTTTCGTAACGAAATTAAACAAAATTGATTGAATTTTCGGCATTTAATTTCTGACCGTGCCTCATTATTATAACGAATATTTGTAATGCTTCGAAGATCGATTGCTTACGCAACATCGCGTCTGCACGACTCGAAATCCGGAAAAACTATTTGTAAACAAACTGAATGAAAGTTCATGCCTACTATTATATCGCTAACTCAACATACGGTTGCTCGCAATACATGATATAATCCTAATACCATTAAAAAGACGATAACTTTTTTAATAGCGGACCTTACGACTTGAACTTTTAAAGGAATGGAGTTAGAAAAAATTTTACCAAACATATCTAAACGTCCACGAAGAAGTTTTTCCACATCTGAATAAAATTTTGTCGATGAAATTAAGAAAGAAACGCATTAACAATAGTACCTTCGCGGTAATGTGGAAACCTATTTACACTAGTCTCGCCCTACCGCGCGCAGTTTATACGGTACGAGGTCTGAGCTGACTCGAGAACTTTTCGCCAAGCGAACGGCTCGCACCGCAGCGAACGTTCGCATGAAAAGATGGACTCGAAATAAATTCGGGCGTAATATGACATGACGCGAGATATAGCAGGAAGATCGGCACACCGATATTATCAAGCATTTTAATATATTGAAAATGCTAAATGTCTGGGATGTTTTATTGTATATTTATTAACTTGAATATGCGAGTCCCGGCTCGACTCGCATAGTCGGACTTGCCTGCAGGCCTAATGGGAACACGGTGGCAAACACTTATATTTACCGACGAAAGAAGATTTCATTTGGATGGACCAGAACCACGGCCTAGGTTATTACTATCATGATTTGAGAAAAGAACTGCAATTTTTAATTCCTGGTATTGGATATTGGGGTAAAACGGAAATCAAATTTATAAAAGGACGAATGAATACGGAACGATATATTGAAATGATAAATGAAGAACTAAACGGCGACGCGGTAAAGAAACATTGTACTGTTCTCGATAAAATATTCGTGTTTTGGATTGGCCAGGAGATCACCGACCTCGAAATTATCGAAAATATTTGGAAGACAATTTTAGAATATGAACGATTTAAAGCAGTGCATTTTTTTTGACAAGTGGGAGAATATTAGCAAAAAAGTATTAAAAAATTATATAAATCACTACCAAACAGGACGATGGAAATCATTAGATGTAAAGGAGGTACTAAAAAATATTAAGAATTGATTTTTATCCATCAATTATTTTATATTTCAATTTTTTCGTTAAGTGTGCTATCATTTAGTCTCTCTATATTTCGATAATAATTCTATTTCTTTGAATAAAAATAGATCGGTTAATGAAGCTCCGTTTCATTTCAGTCGTATATGTTGAGAAATAAACTCTGAACGTATACATGTGTAGAAAAAATTGAATTTGTAATGTTTAATAAACAGAAATTACATTAACTTTGAAGTGTGCTAACTAAACTCATTTTAGACGAATTAAATATAAAAGAAAACCAATCTTTACCAGATATGAATTGTTTAAAATTCAATACATACCTTTCTTTCCTTGCCGATTAGCAGAGTAATGAACAGTACTGAGCGTGCGAGTCAGCGCAATTTGAATGTTGATCTACTCGACGGCTTGCGAACTTTTATGCATCCCAGCCGAATGCGATGAAGCTCCACGATCATAAGGATGTCTTTCACGATTCAGAAGACGGAACTGTTATACGAACGATAAATTGCTGTTACCAGCGTCAACGATAACCTGCGGAGACCGCTAAGAGGAAGTTGCACACATTGCAGCACTGTATCGCTTTATTTGCGATCAGCTTAGACTCGATGATATATATTATGCGATGTTTCCACGAAACATTCAACGAGGTGGATTTCAAACAAGAAGTCCATTTCATAAAATATGCGCATTTTACCGAGGAACCTTCAACGAGTTTGCCTGACTGATACTACACATTACCGTTTTGCCGGTAATTGCTTCATCGAAATCCTCGTTGACGAACCTACTATGTAATCAGTTACCTACATATAATGCCTAAAAATACATGAATTTTTCAGAATATTTTCTACAAGAACATACCTATTGATTTCTCTTTATGGATATTATTGGATTTTATAATTTAACAGATCTCTGGTAAAAAATAATCTTCCTCTTGATCGGAGGATCTAGAATGATGTCTCAGCTACATTTCTGTTACAGTTTTATGTAGATTCGACGCCTAGTTAATTAGTTATTTACGATTTCCAGAGAGGTGACACAACGATTTGTGTGTTTACCTTTGACAAATACTCGAACTCTTCTTGTCTTACTCATTGCGGTCGTAGAAGATAGAAGTTACCTCCACAAAAATTGTTGATAAATTACTTCAGGTAATTTTTATAAATATTAGCTCTCGAAGAATATAGAATGGACCTTCGGTAACATTCACGTATAGTTTTCAATTCGATTCTGGAAGAGGTTAATTAGTTATAAATAATTTTTGTTACTCTTGTTCTAATGAAACTATGCATACTGCATCTCGAGTACTATTAGCCATTTTTTTCTAAAAAATTGGGTGGTGAGGTAACCAATTATACATAATCGTTGTAATCGTTAAACAAACAGAAATAACGAATTCATTAATTACATTTTTTCAATATAATTATGCTTAGTAATATTCATGTATCATAAATTATGCTGGATCTCGAGTTTTATTACTTACTTCTACTAAAAAATTAGATGGCAAGATGGTCAACGGAGTGCTCGTCGACATCATCGACAAAAGGAATTGTTTCAAACATTAATCAGCTAGAGATAATAAATTTATCAGTGAATTGTGTTCGATAAATTAATGCACGCGAATATTCGTGTGTCAGAAGATATTCAATATCTCGAGTTCCATTACATATTTTTACTGAAAAATTAGATGGTCAGATAGCCGAGGGAGTGCTTATCGACATAATTAGCAAAAGGAATTGTTATAAACATTAAACAGCCAGAGATAATAAATTTATTTATTACATTTGCTGGGTATAATATTGTTTGGTAATATTTATGTATTAAAAGTTACTCTGGATCTCGAGTACTGTTAGCAATTTTTATTAAAAATATAAGATGGTAGATAGTCAAGGGGATGCTTGCCGACATCGTTGGCAAAAGGAGTTGTTATAAACATTAATCAGCCAGAAATAATACATTTAGCAATAATTATTATCACGGCAATCGAAATCTACCGAAATTAGTTGGGGTGGGAAATGTTGCACTTCGCTGCGCACTGCGCATCGTTGCCTACCTAAGCCCACGGAGCGCGCTCACTCAATCAGTCGGGCCGGGCCCTCCGGCAGGAGCGGATGGGCTCCGGGACCAGGAGGGTCTTCGGCTACCTTGGGCTCTCCTGCCTACCTTGGGGATGACCAGGGGTCCTCCAGCGGTACCCTGGCTGCTCCTGCCTACCTTGGGGATGACCGGGTGTCCTCCAGCGGTACCCTGGCCGCTCCTGCCTACCTTGGGGATGACCAGTGGTCTTCCAGTGCTACCCTCGTCTACCTTCAGCTGGCATAGGGTTGACCAAGGGTCCTCCACCAGTGGCCTACCCTGAGGTTGACCAGTGGTCATCCAGAGCTGCTATGGTCTACCCTTGCTTACACTGAGGCTGACCAGTGGTTCTCCAGAGCTGCCCTTGCCTACCTTCAGCTGGCTTAGGGTTGACCAAGGGTTCTCCACCAGTGGCCTATCTTGGGGTTGACCAGTGGTCATCCAGATCTACTTTGGCCTACCCTTGCTTACCCTGAGGCTGACCAGTGGTTCTCCAGAGCTGCCCTTGCCTACCTTCAGCTGGCTCGAGCTTGACTAAGGGTCCTCCAGCAATTGCCTACCATTGTCTACCATGGTCTACCTTTAGCTAGCTTAGGGTAGTCCAAGGGTTATTTAAAACTTCCTTGGCCTACTTTAAGCTGGCTCGGGGTGGACATGGTCTCCTCAATCACCTTCAATGCTGAGGATGCCTGAGAGACTTGTTCATTCCTGATCTTCTTCGGCCTATCCAACTTCATACGGCGTTGAGGGCATGTCAACGCTTCCGATGCTGGCGACTGGCAATCATTACTCTTCGTGTTGGAGTGACGGGTATCGTGCTGGTCGGCTCAGAGAGGGCGATCATTTCAGTGGCTTCGCATCTTCGGTGAGTCATTTCGTCACTACCTTGTCACTGTAGTTGTTTGTAGAAGTAGTAGTATAGAGTAGTAGTAAAGTGTAAAAGTAGTTAGTTGCATGCATGGGCAGGCCTCGCCGCCCCAACGATCAGCCGAGATGGGAACGTCCGCGATTTGCACTAGCGTTGCGACAAAACCACGCGTTGCATTTAGTCGATTTTGAACAGAGATTAAAGCTAACATTACGGTATAGATTGTTTAGAGCGTAGCGTTGCGAATCACAAATAGTCGCGGTTCAAAATTACATTTCAATTTGATAACTGCGCTTTTAATGTTCATATTGTTGTTGTTTTACATATAATCTAAAGTAATCGTTTTTTGGATCTCTGTTCGTTGAATTAGCGTTGCGCACAAAAAGTTCGCGTTTGCTTTCGAGTCTTTCGACTTTTCAGGCTCCCATGCTCGAGCTGCAACGATCAACTGTGAGATGGGCACATCCGCGATTTCAAGTAGTGTTGCGAAACAAATTGTTACACGCGTTGTACTGGTATCAATTTTTAAAGTTGATGAAATGTCTAGTTAATGTTGCAAATAAATAGTCGTAATTTAAAGTAGTTATAAAGATACCTGTTTAGAATTTTAGACGTTGGAGTTTTAAATTTCTTATTTAAATAGCATTTTAAATTCGATTTGTTGAATTAGCGTTGCGCATCAAAAGAATCGCGTTTGCAATAGAATCTTTCGATATTTCAGGCGCCCATGCTCCAGTTGCAACGATCAACTGTGAGATGGGTACTTCCGTGATATCGAGTAGCGGTGCGAAACAAATTGTCGGGATGGAGCCGAAGGAGCAGACGAGGTTTTATGCCAAAGATGCCGGACAAACTGTCATTCAAAAGGACAATCATTGCAACGTCTTCGCATCTTCGAGTGAGTCATTTTATCACTACCTTGTCGTTATACTCGTCTGTAGAAATGTAGTAGAATGTAAAAGTAGTTAGTTGCATGCATGGGCAGGCCTCGCCGCCCCAACGATCAGACGAGATGGGAACGTCCGCGATTTGCACTAGCGTTGCGAGAAAACCACGCGTTGCATTTAATCAATTTTGAACAGAGATCAAAGTTAGTCATCCTTCCAATTATAATCGCAGCTTCTATCAGCGATATAGCTTGTTTAAAGTATAGCGTTGCGAAACAAATAGTCGCGATTCGTTTTGCAGAAACTGTAGAGTAAACTTTTTTGGATCTCTGTTCGTTGAACTAGCGTTGCGTACCAAAAGTTCGCGTTGGCTTTCGAGTCTTTCGACTTTTCAGGCTCCCATGCTCGAGCTGCAACGATCAGCTGTGAGATGGGCACATCCGCGATTTCGAGTAGCGTTGCGAAACGAATTAGCATACGCGTTGTACTAGTATCTATATTCAAAGTTGATTAAAGTTCGAGTTAACGTTGTCAATAAATATTCGTCATTTAAAATAGTTCTAGAGATACCGATCTACAATTTTAGACGTTAGAGTTTTAAATTTCTTATTTAAATAGCAATTTGAATATCGATTTGTTCAATTAGCGTTGCGCATCAAAAGGATCGCGTTTGCATTAGAATCTTTCGACATTTCAGGCGCCCATGCTCCAGCTGCAACCATCAATTGTGAGATGGGCACATCCGCGATTTCGGATAGCGTTGCGAAACAAATTATCAAAGTTGACTTACTGTTTAGTTAATGTTGCGAATAAATAGCCGCGATTTAAAGTAGTTTGAGAGGTACCGATTTAGAATTTTAGACCTTAGAGTTTTAAATTTCTTATTGAATTTGTAATTGTCTTGAAATTGATATTTTTGTCTTGAAATTGATATATTTTCAGGAAATTGATATTCTTGTCTTGAAACTGATATTTTTGTCTTGAAATTGATATCTTTGTCTTGAAATTGATATTTCTGTCTTGAAATTGATATTTCTTTCAGGAAATTAATATTTCTTTCAAGAAATTGATATTTCTTTCAAGAAATTGATATTTCTTTCAGGAAATTGATATTTTTTTCAGGAAATTGATATTTTTTTCAGGAAATTGATATTTTTTTCAGGAAATTGATATTTTTTCAGGAAATTGATATTTTTTCAGGAAATTGCTATTTTTTACATAGACACTTTTGACAACGCCATCTTTGACTGCAGAACTAAGGATGTTACTATCACCGTATGACTACATAACACTATCCAGAAACTTATTATTAGAAGGTGACAAAAACGAACTTATACTTTCGAGTGGCATTGCCTTTGCGGTGTTCATCGCTAACGATAAAAATCAAACTGCCATGGCATTAAATACTTGTTAACCTTCCAGAAAGCTTCACAAGCACAAAAATAGGTCATTAACAAAAACAACTAAAACGGACTTAAATCTACGAGATTCGTATCTCTTAGGATAAAGATGGTATAGAATGTAGAATATAGAGCATGTGATCAACTACAACATCTCAATGACTTTTAACGTCATACGAGACATAAATACATATTTTCTCATACTCAAAGTGTCGATATATGATTGTAAATGATTGCTTCTGTATATATGTACAATGAATCTTATCTATAACAATATCTGAATAATCGGTAACCGAGAATCAAATACTAGCTGAAAGCAGATCAGGAATTGAACACGCACACACACAGAAAATTAAAATAAAATGCCTTAAAAAGTTCAGTGTATTCCATAATATGTATTCCAAAATATGGATGTCTCCACATCCTGTACAAAAGACTATTCATTCCCATTGTAACATATGCTGTGCCGTCAAATTTAAAATAAATTATTTATTCTTCGACCAAATGTCATCAGATTTTAACTAAAAACGCCTTATCAGAAATCAATTTTACATGCCCTTTTAAACGACGTGTGTTACATTCTTGAGAGATATTTCGTTTTTAAGAAAATATCAGCACTGAACATGAAACAATGTTTATGTTATTATAATGGATTTTATAACTTAGCCTAACAACGAATACTTTATTTATTCAAGATATTTTAATTTTGATATAAATTTCACAAAATACACACTTTAATCTCCCCTCTCTCCCTCTTGATTATGGGGCGCAGTAAAAAAGTTATTACATTAAATCGATATCAAAGCCATAGTACACAATCTGAAAAGGTCGGTTGGATAGTTTAGTATTTGCATATGGTCCTTTCATAACAATGATTACTTAATACAACAAGTTTTCCTATAAAATTTTTTTGTGTGAAACTTGAAGAAATCTTTATTTTACGAAGGCAGCAAATACGCAACAATTTTAGTTTTTATTTCGTAATAATTACAAGAAATAGTTTTTACTGATACTAGAACTTAAATTTGCAAATCCCTCTGTGTAAGTAACATTCAATTATGTTTCGAATTTTTATACACTTTGTTCAATATTTTAATTGTTTCAAATAAAGCAACCAAACGACACTGATTATGTTTTAGCAAAATTGTAAATATCTAAAAATTCGTTAAATAATTTTTAAATCATGACTATGCGAAATTAAAAATGATGTGCAGTAATTACAACTGCAATGTAAATATGTAATATACTTTTATAATCGTAAACGAGTAGATCAAAAGTTCTTTGTTGATATACTAAATATTAGATATCACTAATTTTAACAAATAGTTTTTTAATGTTTTCGAAAGACATGGCGCTATATACATATGTCTGAATAACTTTATTATGTCTGAAATGTGTTTATTAGAAAACGTTATTAATACTCACTCTTGTTTCTAAATATTTCAAGACTTCAGATTATGGATATTAAAAAGATAATAATAAATAGGAACATAATTAAATAAACCATACGTCCATTTAAAACAATATCATAAACTACAATCACAAATTATTAAATTTGTTTCACAGTAGTGACTCCACACCAGTGTCAATAAAAGTTACACCATATATTTTCATCTGACAAGATGTAGATAGTCAGATAAATTTCTAAAGGACTTCTATATAATATGAGATCTATTTTTTACATTTGTTTTTTTTTTCAACAGTAGTTTCAAAAAGTATAAGAAATATGAATGTATTAGGAATCGTGTACATTCACATATGTATACTGTATCATAAAATTTAGATTATAGAAATTCTGCTTTCTAATTTATCTCCTAAGTATAGACAAATTTTTAATTCGCATCATTGCAAATAAAATCTTTTAAATAAAATTTACATTGCGTACCTTTGATTTCACAAATTTATTAATGTAATCTTTAATTAATAATTTCACTGAGTTTGGTACTTCGCAATGCCAAAATTAAGATACAAACGTGAAATAGTAAGGTGACCTTTGTTTGAAACTTAAATGAAAGCTAGTAATACCTTATCACAATGAAAATTGGAAACATTAATATTAAGTTTTATCAATAGAAACATCTTTTATGATATCATCTTTACTGATATTTTGATTCATTTGATCATTTTCATATTCCACGAAATCGTCAAATAAACTTGGCCATGCTTCTGCATCATCATAGGCACCAAGATCATCACCGATGCTTTCAGCAAAATTCAAAAACATGTTCCATGTATCTCTGGGTATGCCTCTAACATGATGGCACTCGAGAAATTTTAACCATCTACATAAGAGAGGCGGTTCACGTAATGTAAAAACAAGCTTCCACAGAACGATTGCCATGTCAGCCGGTAATATTCTTTGACCAGAATTAACATCTAAACCAAACCGAAACGTAAATCGATAGAGATCTTTGAATAAATCACTATTTACTGACAAGTCTTGAACAATTTCTGGTAGTCTTGCTTGTATACCACGTATACTGTCTACTTTCATTGCTTTTAAACCTGTCACAAATTCTTGACGTGTAAATTGGCACATTTGTTCAGCATTTAGTTTCCAAGCAAGTACAAGTACTTGAAATTCATCCGGTGATAGTTGTAAATCATTGCAAAGTCTTTCTATGCCGTCTGCTAAAATTACATCTTCGTGTGGATCCTATTAAGTAAATTTGCAAAAAAATTATTTTTTAAATAAGAATTTTAGATTAAAATTATACATTTAGTATTAGATGTGCAATTAACACATTGGCTGCCACGCAAAGATTGCATAATCTTTTAATAAAAAAAGATATAGATTCTAATAGTTGCACGAAATCTTAGTTTCTTCTCCCTTAATGCAAGATGTAATGTGACGCGTAGCAGTCTAATATTTAATTATACAACAAGCTTTGGAGACACGTCACTATCGTTTGATAATGTAAGCATACAAAGAACGAGCGATGACGGTAAAGCCTGACAGCCAACGTAATCGAATGAAAACTAATGAAAAAAAACTAAAAATGTAAATTTAAAGTTTACCTTATATTGGTCAAATAAAGCATTTAATTTATTCTCTGATTCTCTTTGCTGTTTTGATTCACTCGTCACATTTTGCCCAGACGATTGTCCAGATTTACTCAATGGAGGTAAACGTGTATAAAATCCTCTCGATAAACGTAAATTATTTTGTAGGCTAGGCACAGAACCACAATTATCAGACCCTACATTATTGAATGTTGATAATGTAGTGATTGATTTTCTGTTTCCATTTATATGTGGCTCAGGCATCAAAGGCCCAATTTGTTGGCAAGAATTTGGGAACAAGCCCCTAAGTTCCATTGTTTCTACAACCATTAACTATTATCAATTCTATGTGAAAATATTATTATAAACTAATTTTCAGGTAATTTTCATTAATTGGCAGGAAATGGAATTAATAATACAATGAAATAAAAAAATGACTTCTCCCTTAAATGTGTAAAGTATGTTGTGCAATCATTTTTGTTAGTAACAATTTCCATAATTTGAATGTACATTGTTAAATAAATTGCCGATTCAAGCGTAACATCATATAAATCTTAGAACATTTGCATCAAATTGATACTTTAAGTTGCTTATAAAATATTACTGTGTATTTACTAGTATATCTTACTTTTATATGTATATTATCAATATTTATATTATTATTTATATGTGAATCTTTCAATTTCGTTTCCTCGAAATCCAAAGTTTACATGAGAAAGCTATATATTTGAATGTTTTATTTGTATCGTGTATTAGGTGTATCTAATACGGTTCGTACAGACAAGACACTACTTATGAGAACAGAAAAACATATTTATTTTTTATTACCGAAGAATATAACTTTCAAACAAATTATATCAAAATATGAGAAATAGCAAAATTATAGAAAATATGAAACATCCATTAATGATTATTATAAATAACAGTTCTAAATAAATACCGTCTTTTTGTTCCAATGACAAAGATTGATTGGTGGTGGCTGGTGGAAAAGGCACCTTAAAGCATGAAAAACAGTTTCCCATTGATGCTGTCCGTACTTAACATCAAAGGCAAGTATCTTATGCATCAGTAGTTCAGTCTTACATTGGCAGTCTTGATCAAAATCTAAACAATCAAATATTATAATATAATATAATACAATTCATAATATTACTGTTGACAAAAATTCATTATTTCTAGATACGTCTAGTGCATAGAACATTACAATGTTTACAATGAAACACTAGATAATAGCAAAATTATATTTCAGTATAAACAATTTCATGTAATTTTTAGCAACACTTATGTATTGCTTAGAATATTTATTAACAGTTTTTAGCAATGAAAATTTTTTTAATCTTGTTGAAAATAGATAGTGTACATGTACTATTTATGTGTTTTATTTTTCTAATCAATAATGTAATTATACCTTTACTTATTTTTCTAATCATAAGTAAATATCTATGAACAATTTAAATTTATTCTACATTTTACTTTAATTTGCAGAACACCTACTTTTGAAAGATAAAAAGTATAAAATACGAAATATATTGTTTTGCAATTGGAATCAGAAAACATATAAATACTCTAAAATTAATCAAGAACTAAAACTGTACAATATAATTTAAGGAAATAAAGGACTATGAAAATATAGAGAAGGCTATGCTTTAAAACTATTGTTCACAAAATGACTCATTTTACCAAAAATGATCATGAACACCTGTTGAGAAGAATTTAAAAATGTGTAATTGAAAATATTCATTATTACATACTAATAGCTTACATACACATATATTTACATGTACGTATGTGTGTGTATACGTATACAATAGATAAAAAAACATGAAGAGTTTCGGAACTATTTACCGTATATTGTTCGAAGTGTCATTTAAAATGATGGAAATGCACTATCTATATAGATAAAGATATATAGCTAATAAATAAATTCTTTACCTTACTGTTAAGGAGGATTTTTGGTCTACCTGGGTCACGATAACCCCAGTAAAGACCCCCCGCAAAATATCTTGCTGTGACCACATTCATAAATTCTCATTTATCGAAGATATTTAAACTTGAATTCGTTGTGGTTGGAGACACTCAGATGCGTTAATCCCAGCCACTTCTAACATCTTTTTCACACAAGTTTCAAATATGAATTGTATTCGACTGAATTACTGTCATTTGTTTCAACGTAACCTCACAAAGTGGTACAACGACACAATCGTTCCGTGGACAAAGGGTTTGATCGTTTCAATTTATTTGGTGGATCTGTATAAAGTAGAATATCATTTGAAACGATTGTTCGCAAACACAGTAAGAGATATATTTTTCTTATATGAATACATAACAAAAAAAAGTCTCTTCGTAACGAAGCAACAACGTTACCTTTTTCGTAAATTCAGTATTGATACACAATAAAAATAATAATCATTATATAGTCACAACACATTTGATATAAAAATCATATATATTTAAAGTGAAGATAATACGTTTAATGATATTTTATCACATATTTGTTCATTAAAAATATTACAAACATTTCATATTTTTTTCTTTGATGTTGTAATCACTTCAAAAACGAACGTCATTTCTGAATGACCAATTTTACATGCAGTCACATGTGTTTCTTGTATATACATATATACATATGTACATACATACGCATTATTATAAACTATTATTATAAACTTACGCATGCAGATGTTTTTATTCCATGTAAATATGAAGTATTCATTGAAGTTCAATTGAAAGAAGAAATATATTTTTTTAATTAACCATCATAAGTGTAAATATATATATATATATATATATATATATATATATATATATATATATATATATATATACCTGTATATATAAATATACATGCATATGTAAATACTTGCAGAATATTTATTCTTGACACTGTATATATTTTTATCGTATAAAAATTACGTTTTGTAATTCTTTCTAGTAAATTTCATCGATTAACGTAATTTTATGCAACATTCCAGAAAGTACACTTGATTTATAGTTTACACATACTGTAATGTGATATATTTTTCTTCTATCAAACTATTTACTGTAATTGCAACTATTCTTTAGAGAAATAATTCCGTAAGGCTGTTAATGTGTGTAAGCTATATAGGTTTCAACATATTTAAAACAAATCATAAATTTGTGTGTCACAGTTATTGTAGTTATTTAATTTTTTTCATACAAAAAATTTGCAATATTTTTTAAATTTAACACAACAGTTTTGAATATGTCTATAAGTACGACTAATATATCTTCATCACTTCGATACAATTTTGCGCAAATATCATTAAACTACATAAAAAGCATAGTACCCGTTGAAAAATTAACGGCTGGCTTATTTCTGGAGTCATGCCACTATTTTAGACTATAGGTTACGTTTAATGACGTATTTAACATTACATACATTGTAGTAACAACACCTGATCCTGAAGGATTTCCAGGATCCAAATATATTTGTGCACGTCTTTGAGCTAATAGCTACCCGTATACCAAATTTCATCTTTCTATGTATTCTGTATTGCAAGATATTTAAAAAAAATATATATTTATGTATGATTTTAATGATAAATTACAATTACTAAAGATATACATATACATATATAATTACATAGTTGAAAATATGCCCTGTAGAAGCTTATTTGTTTCATATGTAAAAGATAAACAGGTTTCCTAGAACTACGATATAAGTACATCATTCACAATAAACGCTGTAAAATGATGATACTGTATATAACATAGTATGAAAAACAAGTAAAGTAGACATTATGAAAGTATCTGTAAAGTGATATTATAATATATACATTAACAGCACAATATCCAAACATTTATGCGTTCAATTTTGATGTTGAAATGTATTTACATATCTTCTTATTTTTCTTAATAAAATCACATAAATATGTTGTTTACATAGTTATCAAATGATTCACTATTTGCTAAAAATACATACAAATGTTGTACAATACGACAAATTGAATTAATAAAAGATTTAGTTTTTTATTTATTAAATAAATATGATTTCTATATAACATGTAACATCAATTTTATTAATAACTGTATGTAGATTTATTACATGCTGATGAATGTAATAAAATTTGGTTGTAATATGTTTCAGTTAATGTATGATATATAATTAAGTAAAAATGCCTAAATTACCACGTATTACAAGATCATTACGCACCTTCACAAACCTTGGACGTATTAAAAGTACAACAGGTTTAGAACCGAATGATTTACTTAAAAAACAGGAGGAACAAAATAGTAAACTAGAAAGGTACTTTGTTATCGAATATTATAGTAAACTAGATGGTAAACTAAGATGTATAATTTTATTTAACATTTTATTTATTATTAGATATTTCAGAAGAGAAAGAAACAATATTTGTATCTCTGAGAAAAAAGTGCAAAATCTTTTATTATTGTACTGTGTTTATTAATATTTAATAAAATATTGTCTTTGTGTCTGTAAATTTTCAGACAACGTGCACATGCTTATGATTATAAAATCAGAATTTGGCTTAACGATACAACAACTAACAGAATTTAATAATCTACTCTTCACTATTCTGCAAGAATGTTTCTATTTTATTCTAGTATGAACTATTGTAATACAAAATAAGTATTAAATTTAATTCTTTCAGATTTACACCTTAAATAACTTCCAAAACTATGTGAAAACATATGCATTAGTTTGTACTCCTCAGGGACGATGACTGTATATATTATTGACTCTGAGAAATTGTTCAAAATCGATTATAGGACAGATGATTAATGAAGTGTTAAACAAAATTTTCTTATAATTTGCTTGATTATTTCATTGCACAATATATGTATACATTAGAAATTTATAATTACATAATATATTAATAGATGATTCTTTGATCTGTAATCTAGTGAATTCAGTTGGCATGAGTTAAACAACATTTTACCTAAAGATGTTTTGCATCATTTCAAAGAGTTATTTCAGATTGTTGCAAAAATATTTGGTATGTATTAATTTATAATGATATATAATAAAAGATTGGTGATCATTTTTTATATTATTCCAGGTGAATGTTCCATAGACCTCGTACATGACTTTTCAATGTTTATTTTACATGTCTTAATTGATGAAAAACTCGTAACACAAAACAAATTTCAAATTTTGAAGGAAAGAGTAAGAAACTTAACTATGCAGGATGTTGAAAAAATAATGATTGTAAGTTTGTATAAGCATTTATAATGCAGCATAATGTTAACACTGACACTAGTTTGCCTTAAGTATATACTGTAAGTTCGGTGAATGAATATGCCTTGACAAATGAATACCTTCTGTTAATTTAAAGATTACAAAATTTTACATTTCTGCAGATAATTACAACGATTCGAAATAACTTAAATGAAGATGTTTTGATGCTATTAAGAAATGGAAGGAAAAATTGCGGCAGTACGGAGACATCTACAAACATAATGTTTACTCCAAAATGGGACTACAAACCTGCAAAAGTATTATGGCCAAATACAGAAGCACTTCGTAGTATGTCCTTAGGAAATATAAGTCAGAGCACGAATAATTTTACAATGAAATACAACACCGAAACTATGCAGACGTACAAAATTCAAGTACATATTGAATTGTTTTAATGTAATGCAGTCAACCCTACTATAACGAAATTAATTCGTACAGTGTTATTTGGAAACCGTATTATAAGAAACTCAGAATGACTACGAATCGGATTGAATTAAATTAAATTTGATACATGTCAAATTGTAAGTTTTGTTCCGCGTTATAGGAGGGTTTACTGTATTAATATTCTAATAGATTAAATATCTAATCGATCATATATTTATGCTCTAGTTCGATGAAGTGCTATACAAGCAAAAATTGAAGTTATGTTTTACGACCTGTGCTGAAGATATGTCTTTTGAAGACTTTGCTGCCATGATAAATTCCAAGTTAAAAAGTTCGGAAACTATGCAAAATGAATTATTTGATATCCTAGGTTTTGAACAAATAGAATTTATACAGTATATTATACATCATCGAGAAAGTATTATGGCTTTGACGTTTAGTCCTAGTCCTGGTCTTTATACTGTTTCTAAAGCACAGAAACAATGTGATGTACAAAGACCAGTGATTAGCGGACAAGTAACTGTACAATCTGAAAAGGAAAAAAATTTGTGCAAACAAATTAGGAAAGAGGTAAAAAAATTAAATAAAATATCGAGTAAACGTGAAGGAAATGACGCTGAATTACAGCATAATTTATACATTCAAAAACAAAAAGCATTAATAGAATCACGTACACCCATATTTAAGAAAGAGACTGTTTCTAGAGAGAACACGCGAGAACAATACCCGTTTGTATTTAATTCTGATGCACACGGTAGGTGTACAGCTGGTTTTGTGACAGGCAAAAAGATAATGCTACCAGAAAATGTTGTAAAGAAAGATACACAAATGAGTGAAGAAGTTTATATACCTATTCCAGAATCACAATTAAATTTTAAAAATGACTTTAGTTACGAACCTGTTATGATATCAAAATTAGACGAGTGTGGACAAATGGCTTTCAGTGGAATTGAAAGTTTAAATCGAATACAAAGTATAGTGTTTAACGCAGCGTATTACAGTAATGAAAATTTATTAATTTGTGCACCAACAGGAGCTGGGAAAACCAATGTCGCTATGTTGACTGTTGTACATCAGTTGAAACAACATATTGAAAATGGTGAGATAATGAAAAATCAGTTCAAAATAATTTATGTAACACCTATGAAAGCTTTAGCAGCAGAAATGACAACAAATTTTGGTAAAAGACTCGGACCACTTGGTATATCAGTTCGAGAACTAACCGGAGATATGCAATTAACAAAGCCAGAAATTCAAAACACACAGATGATTGTCACTACTCCAGAAAAATGGGATGTTTTAACCAGAAAGGGTAGTGGAGATATTTCTTTTACAAGCATAGTGAAATTGCTAATTATCGATGAGGTACATTTATTACACGGTGACAGAGGTCCTGTGGTCGAAGCATTGGTTGCTCGAACTTTACGGCAAGTGTTATCTTCGCAAAGTATGATTAGAATTGTTGGACTCTCAGCGACTCTACCAAATTATTTAGATGTTGCACGATTTTTAAGAGTATCTCCGCATGTAGGACTTTTTTATTTTGATCATCGATTTCGCCCAGTGCCACTGAGTCAAACATTTATTGGTGTAAAAGCAACTGCACCGTCACAGCAAATAAGTGATATGGATCTTATATGTTATGATAAAGTTGTAGACATGGTGCGTCAAGGATACCAAGTTATGGTCTTTGTACATGCACGTAATGCCACGGTTAGGGTGGCGAATGCGTTAAAAGATTTAGCTATGAAAAATGATACGTTAAATCTGTTTCTACCCAAAAGTCATGCAAAATTTACAAGCACAGCTTTTACCAAATCACGTAACAAGCACTTGGTAGAATTATTTAATAGCGGATTATCAGTGCATCATGCAGGTTTATTACGTTCGGAGCGGAATTTAGTTGAAAAGTATTTTTCTCAAGGATTAATTAAAGTGTTGGTTTGCACATCAACATTAGCGTGGGGTGTGAATTTGCCTGCTCATGCTGTTATCATAAGGGGAACAGAAATATACGATTCAACACGAGGTTCGTTCATTGATTTAGACATCTTGGATGTCCTACAAATTTTTGGACGTGCGGGTAGACCACAGTTTGACGTTGAAGGACATGCTACCATTATTACTTCCCATAATAAATTATATCATTATTTATCGTTATTAACAAATCAAATACCTATCGAGAGTAATTTCATTAAATATTTGGCGGATAATTTAAATGCTGAAATCGCATTAGGTACAATATCGAATGTAGAAGAAGCCATAAAATGGCTGAGTTATACTTATTTATTTGTTCGGATGAAATTAAATTATCACGTTTATGGAATCCCTGCTCAAGTTGTAACAGAAGATCCGAACCTGGAACGAAAGAGAAGGGAATTAATTAATACGGCTGCCCAATCGCTGGATAAAGCTAAAATGATTCGGTATAATGTAAATACTGGAGACTTTAATGCAACAGATCTAGGACGTATAGCAAGCCACTTTTATCTTAAATACGATACAATTGAAATTTTCAATGAACTGATGAAACCGATTATGGACGAAGCAGAAATACTTGCAATGATATCACAGTCAGAAGAATTTAAGCAACTAAAAGTCCGAGAGGATGAGATTAATGAATTACAAAATATGTCAGAAAATTATTGCCATCTCGTAGCACAAGGTGGTGTAGAAAATATTTATGGTAAAGTGAATATTCTGTTGCAAACATACTTATCCCGTGGTCGAATCGAGTCATTTTCGTTGATGTCTGATCAAGCATATATCACACAGAATGCGGTACGAATATGTAGAGCATTATTTAAGATTATGCTAAGACAAAATAATGCATTGATGTCTGGACGTTTACTAGAAATGGCAAAAATGCTTGAATTACAACAATGGAGTCACATGAACCCTTTATGTCAATTTTCTTGTTTACCTTCCGACGTTATGGATAAAATAGAACGGTATGACCTAACAATTGACAGATTGAATGATATGACTGTTAAAGAAATTGGCGATATTTTGCGTAATCCAAAATTAGCAGCATTAGTGAAGGACTGTTGCGAAGAATTACCTATGTTAGAAATGGAATCTACTGTACAGCCCATCACCGGTAGGATTTTAAGGATACGTTTGAAAATATATCCTCAGTTTCGATGGAACGATAAAGTACATGGCAAAACCTCCGAATCTTTTTGGATATGGATCGAAGACCCAGATAATAATTTTCTTTATCATCATGAATACTTCGTCTTGACGAAAAAAATGGTTTGTAGTAATCTGGAACAAGAACTTGTCATGACTATACCACTGACTGAACCACGACCTGCACAGTATATAGTGAAAGCAACAAGCGATCGCTGGTTAAGTTGTGAAAGTATGACGCCCCTTACCTTTCATAATTTAATACTACCCGATATGTTTCCACCGCATACAGATTTGTTGGAATTACAACCTTTACCGGTAAAAGCATTGAAAGAACCAGCCTTTGAAAGACTCTACAAATTCACTCACTTCAATCCTATACAAACACAAATTTTTCATTGTTTGTATTACACTGATAATAATGTACTTTTGGGTGCTCCAACTGGTTCGGGAAAAACGATTGTAGCCGAAATAGCTATGTTTCGAGTATTCAAGGAATACCCTACACAGAAAGTTGTGTATATAGCACCTCTGAAAGCTTTGGTTCGGGAGCGAATAAGGGATTGGAAAGTTCGATTGGAAGAACAACTTGGGAAGAGAGTGGTAGAATTAACCGGAGACGTAACACCAGATATTAAAGTCATAGCTAATGCAAACGTTATTGTAACTACCCCAGAAAAATGGGATGGCATCAGCAGAAGCTGGCAGACGAGAACTTACGTGAAAAATGTTGCGCTTATAATCATCGATGAGATCCATCTTTTAGGAGAAGATCGAGGTCCTGTATTGGAAGTTATTGTCTCAAGAACTAACTTCATTTCTTCTCACACCATGCGAAAACTAAGAATTGTTGGACTATCTACAGCATTAGCTAATGCTGTGGATCTAGCCAATTGGCTAAGTATTCGAGAAATGGGACTATATAATTTCCGCCCATCTGTACGACCTGTACCATTAGAAATTCATATAAATGGATTTCCTGGAAAGCATTATTGTCCGCGAATGGCAACAATGAATAGACCAACATTCCAAGCGATCAGACAACATTCGCCGTCGAGTCCAGCTCTTATATTTGTCTCATCGCGCAGACAAACAAGATTAACCGCAATGGATCTGATCGCTTATCTCGCAGCAGAAGATAACTCAAAACAGTGGCTGCACATGCCCGATGAAGAAATGAATGATATATCGCATCATGTACGAGATTCAAATTTGAAACTTACACTTGCTTTCGGAATTGGACTTCATCATGCTGGTCTTCAGGATAAAGATAGAAACATTGTAGAAGAACTATTTGTTAATAATAAAATTCAGGTATTTGCTTAACTACTACTTAGAACTTAGCTTACAACTACAACTAATGAAAACTTTAAAAAGTTTCTTCTAACCCTTTCCATTTCAATCGTTTGCAGTAAAAGCTTACTAATCTACGAATTACTATAATATTTATTCCTATAATATCTTCTACTTGTTAATACTGATCTGCTTTCTCCATCTTCCTACTTTATATAGTGCCCCACCCTGTATAATACATTATCATTTGAATTCTTTCACAAAGATTTTATATTTAGATTCTGTACATATACATTATGCATTATGTATTATAAAAATGTTGTTTAGGTGTTAATCACTACTGCTACTTTAGCATGGGGAGTCAATTTTCCTGCTCACTTGGTGGTAATAAAAGGAACGGAATACTATGATGGTGAAACAAAACGTTACGTGGATATGCCAATTACAGATGTGCTTCAAATGATGGGTCGTGCAGGACGACCCCAATTTGACGATTCGGGGGTTGCAGTTGTTCTAGTACATGATTTGAAGAAAAACTTTTATAAAAATTTCTTACACGAGCCGTTTCCAGTTGAATCGAGTTTATTGGCAGTACTAGCAGATCATATAAATGCAGAAATTGTGGCTGGTACAATTAAAAATAAACAAGAATTTTTAGATTATTTAACATGGACCTATTTCTTCAGAAGATTAATGAAAAATCCTGCATATTATAATTTGAGTACTTTAGAACCACACGCGATTAACGAGTTCTTATCCTCTTTGGTGGATAGTACAACAAATGTGTTGATGGATTCACATTGCATTGATTTTGACGAGGTTTGTATTGCACATTCGAATGTATTCCATCAATTCGTGATAATGAAAAATTAAGCACTATGATCATGAATTTTTTTAATTATAGGATGGACAGACTATAATCCCACTTTCAATGGGTAAAATAGCATCGTTCTATTATTTATCGCATCATACGATGTTGATGTTTAAACAGTCGCTGAAGAGTTCTCTAACATTAGACGAGTGTCTACATATTTTATCCAATTCTCACGAGTACAATCAATTACCGGTCAGACACAATGAAGAATTAATAAACGAGTAAGTTATCATTAGTCTTGATAATTTAAACAACATATCGATGTAATTAACAAGCAATCAAATTATTTAATAGGGACCTGAGCAAAATGTGTCGTTACACGGTAGACAATTACTCGTATGATTCTCCAAATACTAAAGCCTTCATACTGCTTCAAACCCATTTCTCAAGGCTTCCGGTACCATGTGCAGATTATATAACTGATTTAAAATCGGTTCTTGACCAAGCAATTAGAATTATTCAGGTATACAAAATACACATATGTCTACATAATACAAGCAACCGCTTCGTTAAAAAATAATGAATCAATACTATATAATGTATAATTACTTTCAGGCTATGATAGATACTGTCGCAGAATATGGTTGGCTTGCATCTACGCTGATGATAATACAGTTACTTCAAATGACTATTCAAGCTCGATGGACAGACGAATCCGCAATAATTACATTGCCTTATATCAATTCAGAACATCTACAATTATTTTCATCTTTACCATCAGTTTTTCCTCTGTTCTGTAATGTTGTATACGATAAACAGTATTTGCTTGTAGAAGCGCTTGGTGAAGAATTTCAAAAAAATCAGATACACGAGGTGAATTTTAAATATTTGGATAGTTTTAATAGTTGCTAAGGTAATTATTGCGAAAAGGTCATTATACTCCGCTTTTGATGAAATTTAAATATGTTATAGATTTCGTCATTTTAAACAACTTTTTCCTTTTCCAATATATGAGGGGGGTCGCTTTTAGTTTTCGAGATATTTGCAAAAAACTATTGCTAATACTGTATTGAATTTCCCGTATTCTCGCACGCTCCGTCGCAACGTAAGGCTGCTCCGGCGCGGCGTCTGTTTACTTTTTTGTTAACACGCTGTGGAGATGAAAGAGAAAACAGGGTCTTACTCTGGTCATACATATGTAAGATGAACTTTCAATTTTAAAAGACTACTCTTCGATTTTTGTATGCGTGAGCGGGCCAGCCTGACGGCCGGCCCAATCCGCCCCCTTCGCGATCTAACCATAACCGCTTCTATTCGCATAAACTTTGTATTGTAGCTGTCATCCAGAATTTGATCTAATAATGGAAAAATCATGTGAATAAAATGAGTTGTGGTTAGGTCGCGGAGGGGTCGTAGAGAGCCGGCAGTTAAGCTCACCCTATACAGAGATAAACCCTGTTTCTCTCTCATTTCCACAACGTGTTTACAAAAAAATGTAATCAGACGCCGCACCGGAGCAGCCTTACGTTGACACGGAGCATGCAACAGTACGTTAAATTCAATACAGTATTAGCAATAGTTTTTTGCAAATATCTCGAAAACCAAAAGCGATTCCCCTATAATGAAAGAGGAAAAACTTGTTTAAAATGACGAAATCTATAACATATTTGAATTTCATCAAAATTGGAGTATAATGAGCTTTTCGCAATATTTTTTATGTTTATTTTCGCAATATTATCGGCAATATTATCGTTGCTAAATTGAAAATTAAAAATGATCAATCGTATTTATATAGCACCACGATTTTGTTAATATATTTTTAGATATATCAAGTGATAAAGGAAATGCCGATGCTTTGTGTTAGTATAAGCTTGGAGGGTCAGTGGTCTGATGGCACCAAACAAAAACCTGTAATATTAAAAATGGCAACTTCTACTATTATTGATTTACACAAAGATCAGGACTATACATTGAATATTGGAATGAGACGAAAAAATAGATCTAACAATTTAAAAGTGCATTGTCCCATGTACGAAAAAGGGAAGAACGAGGGCTGGTTTTTGGTGTTAGGTAGCGGTTCCGATGAAGAATTATGGGCACTGAAACGAGTGAGTGGAATAAACGACCAACAGAAATACCATCAGTTACAGTTCACAACGCCATCAAAATTAGGTATTTATAAAAACAGTAATATCGTATTGCATTAAATATAGTGTGATATTGGGTATTAAAAAGACAAGCTGAAATTTTTCTCATTCAAGGTCGTACAATACTTGTATTCTATTTGATGTCCGACTCTTACATGGGATTGGATCAGCAGTATGACATACAAGTAAATGTTATAGCTTAATTGAACAAAAGTAAATATATATGCTCAAAAGACTAGGATTAAATGTAAGTATGTACGCTCTAATTTGTTAGCTGAACTTACGTTAAAGTTATTAAATACAAATAAAAGAATAGAAAATATTATTCATCAATTATTTTGTAAAAACCTGAAATTGCATTACTATTTGAACATGACATTACAATGAAAACTACAACAATTTTAAATGAGTTTTTATATTTTTTTAAATATGCATATAAATTTACATACATATGTATATCTCCTTACATAGTACACGACTATGAAACAATATAAGTATTATATATAATTCACTCTATTTATTTCGTATAAATAGAAACCTTAATGTCCTTAGTATACAATGATAGTGAAAGCAACATTTTGAGGATCAGTTTTACAATTTCACGGTGTATAAATAAAACATCATAATGGAAATATTAAAAAGAATAGATTTTTTTTATTATTATTATTATAAAACGGGTTTAATAGAATACATGTAAGAGTTACTATAAAAATTTTATATTATAACATAAACATTGATAATTTGTAAGAAATAAAAGCATAAAAGTGATGTTGTCCTAACTAAAATATCTTATATACTTTCTTATGTACTGATCCTCCTTCACACTTATACAACATTACATTATAACAGCACGATATCTGCATTGTTCTCTTTAATATGTTTGCTCTCGTCGTAAGATTACAAAACTAGTCGCTGTATCGCATACTTACTTACATATACATATGTGACGTCTGACAGCAAATGTGTCAATTTCCTATGCTAACGAAAAATAACAAGAGATTGTAAAGTAGGAAGGATTTGAGATCATTTCATTGCTTTGTTTCAAAGAGAACGTAATTAAGTTGATCCTATAACTTTTATAATAAATGCTTTTTCAAGCTTTATCGATCAATGCAGTTTGTTCATGCTAAAGACGTAGAAGAGAAATGTTTAAAATCTGGTTCCTCGGTTTTAGGCGTGCACATCCCTGAGATACACAGTATGTAAAAATGCACAAGTATATAAAAATAAAAAATATTTTTGTTATTTAGTTCCCTTTTTAATATTTGTTAGTTAATTAGACAAGACATTACTAAACTAACAAAAATTTTAACTGTATGCAATAAATAATTTTGTTAGCAGCACACACTCAAATGATAAGAAATCTATACAGCAAACATTATATGTACTACCATACTTACATTACGCTTAAACTATAATCTATAAACGTGTTGTAGCATTTGACAAAAAAATATTATTCTCCCTGTTATTTCTTCAGCATATACTTTAACAATTTCAAATTAATAGTAGTATTATATATATATATATATATATATATATATATATATATATATATGTATACTCTACTATTTTTTATAATTACTGAAAATAGAAGTGTATTACTATTATTAGATGTTAATTTATTTGATTAGTAATCTCTTCTTCATCAGTAGATGAACCCTGCCGACTGCTTTGAGGTCTGTACTCTTACGATACACACTTTACATTACTATTATTTGCGTAATTGTAATAATAATCAAAGCAAAGAAATACTTAAGCTCCTTCCACAATTAAAGTCGAAAATGGAAGTACTGATTATTTCTTGTAAGTAATATACCGAGATACCTTTACAAAAAGCAACTTTGTAATAGATTTCTATTTATAATATTTATTGCAAAAATTAATGCATTCTTTCACGAATAACCGAGGAGAATCAATATATAATAAATTGTCACTCATTTTTCAGTGTTGTTATTTTCTGTATGTATAAAAAAATGCTTAAGAAAATCTTGATTAATGCAGGTCATACTTAATAGATTATTACTGTCGTTTTGTAGTACTTTCTTTTCCTGTGTAAATTTCCTGACTGGCACTAGTAGTGACCTTGAAGATAAAAATCTTATCACTCGAGAACTAAGGAAGCGCTAGCATAACTAACAGAACTGTCATTCATGTTGTTGCATTGATTGCTTTGAGCATATTTCAAAAACTTCAGGTTCATTCTTTGGCCATTAGTGTTTCCTTTTAAATTGTGAATAGCCTGTTAACATAGCACGTCCCAGTTTTATTAGAAATTTCGGAGGTGAAATAAAATATGTAAAATATATCGGAAATATAATTAACTAAAATTACTTATTCAAACAAATGAAAATGATTACCTGTAATAAGACACTAATAGGATGACGGCCACATATAGTGTTACCATATTTTTTAAGATAGTCGGTAAATACTGTAGGATTTAAGCTTTCTATGATATCCATTCCCTACAATGTAAAATTATATGAAAATATGATATGAAACACGACGATAAAAAAGTATTTTACGTAAATATAAAGCGATCCTTATAAACAGGGCTGTGGAAGCGAATCGGAAAGAATTTCTGATCACTGGAGTCGGAGTCGGAGTTTGAAGAAAATACGTCAACTCCGACTACGTGGTACCAAAGGGCCTAGCCGAATAAGATGGTCAAAAGTGCCCTTAGAGGTTTTTCAATGACTATTGAACCATTCGAAAGCTGACCAAGAAAAACCCCTCTGAGTAAAATTTCAGGCCCCTAGCTTGCCTGTGAGGGTAGTTACAGGGTAAATTAGACTTCGCGCTTTCCCACGCATTTTCCGCTCTTTGATGCTTTCTAAAATCATTTGTTTGTATTTTACTTAAAATCGTTACTTAAATATTTGCAAAACATTAAAAAAATATTTTTAAAGTCATGCGAATAAAACGTATAAAATAATATTGAAAAAAAAAAGTATGACGTATGGCAAAAAAAACTTTGCCACCGGCAAGATTCGAACCCCAAAGTTACCGCTCCGTAGTCGGACGCTTTAACCACTCTGCCAACCAGCGATGTTGTAAGCGTTACGAACATTTTTGTATATCTCGCCCACTAGACAATTTTTTCTCTCTTTCAAATCGCATTTCCTACGTAAAATAATTGCTTGTTTATATGTGATAACGTTAAAAATTACTTAATACACACCTGCGGTAAAACCAACAAGTGTAACTTTCCTCCTCACAGCAAAAACGTCGAAGCAATTTGGTTTTCATAGTTTTTAACAATGATCTCCCACAAGAAAAAATCTAAAAAAAATTGAGGACACTGGCGGTTGTGGTACCATGTCGGGGAACTAAACAGCAAAATAGCATGTTTTCATATTTTCGAGAAATCTGCATTTTTCCGACGTTTTGAGCGTTTTTCATTTTTTACGGGCCCAGTTTAAAACAAAAAAATTTGAAAAAATTCTCAAAAATGCGCCTGAAGACTCAAAACATGCCACATTTTTTTCAGATTTTTAGAAAGCATCAGAGGGGAAAATGCGTGGAAAAGCGCGAAATCTAATTTACCCTGTAACTACCCTCACGGGCAAGCTACGGGACTGAAATTTTATTCAGAGGGGTTTTTCTTGGTCAGCTTTCGAATGGTTCTCTCTTTATTATAAACACATAGATGATAAAAGTAGAGAAATTCCTTATACAGGCTTTTACTATTTCATTGTTTTTTTTCAAGGAATTAAATAAAAAAGTGTAATATATGCGAAACTGATGAGCTATTGTCCATGATTAGAGAAATCGAGCTACCACGGAGCCCTTTATTTTAATATGCTTTGTTCGAGTCAAGGCGCCTTTTTTGGTTTATTGTCTGCTACGGTTCTTTCTTAATTACTAGGACACGGGTATTCACCGCGTGTGCCTCTCGATGGTACAATTAATGTAGGATATGTACCTGCGCCTCTGCAATAATAAAAGTGACTGCGCCAGTTTGGGGCGGTCATTCTTCTACTTCCATTCATATGATTCTAACGAATTATCTGAGACGACCGTAACATATTTTTAATATGATGTGGCGGCTTCCTCCTACGCTTGTCACCAGATGGACAGAGAGACAAGAAAACGTCTTTCCCGCTAGTACCTGAACCGTCGCCGATTCGTATATATGCCGTCCTAACCCGTCCTTACGATATCTCACTGTTTCCAAGGCAGGTCCCGCTGGATAGCCTGACCGATGACGAGTCCTTTAGCGGGCCCAGGTCGAAACACGCTTTATTTCCTGTTCCTCCTTACCCAAACATTTCAGCCGCCGCCAAATTGGAGACCCCGACAACGAGAGCACAACGCAACAACCGTAGCAGACGACAAAATGATAACCAGGAAGCCCCCTGGCAGGTGCCAACAACTACTACCGATCTTACTCGTCCAGGCCGCAGTCGATAGGATTTTTTAAAAAAATTCCAAAACATCGTCTTTTAGGCACCTAAGAGACGCCTCAAAGGCGTCTTTAAGACATACCGTTTTGTAACAAACGACGCTCCAGCGACCTTCGAATCGTCTTTAAGCCGCCCGAGTATCTTGAGGCAGGCGTCTCAAAGGCATCTTTGAGGCGTCTTTGTGCTATCTGGGATACGATTCATAGCCGAGATATTTTCTTTTCAATGAATCAATATTATAATACATCTTTCTTTTTAGCAAATATGAAGTTATTGTTAATACATTAATGACTGTTGTAACATTTAATTTTACATTTAGATATAACATGATATAAATATGAGCTACAATACATACCATTTTATCAAGATTCTGAATAGATCTATGAATTGGGCCACATGATCTATCGTAATAAGTGTAACGAAAACGTTGTCCCCAATGGCAAAAATCTGAAGAAATAACAAATAAAGTCTGTGGTTCAGCCATATATGGCGCTAACAATCTTCCATATAGCGCCTCCCTTTCTGGACTTAAAGATCCAACAAGTATAGGAATTACAGTAAAAGAATCTTTGAACCTATATCGATAGAATAAAAAGATTAAAATGGCACACAACACAAGTGAAATATCATTAATATAACTAGCATACCCTTCCATAACTTTTGCTATGAATGGTAATTGCATTTCTATGCTGTGTTCTTCTTCATCTGTATTTAAATCCATCCATTCAAAATGTCTAGTTTCTTCTAGTTCTCTGCATACTATCATATGAACAGAAACCTATATTTGAACTAATCTTTGATAATAATTTATACTTATATTTGTTTTTCACATCATATTTCACAATATTTAGATAATTCCATTTAAAAATCTATTTCAATATTCTGTAGTATGCAATTTATACCTTGCTGATCAATATGCAGATCATACAATGGTGTTTGATAAATCGAAGCGGAAGAAAGAGCACAGCCAGCTAATCTTACGTGATGCGATGGGCCCAGAATAAATATCCTACGACTATACGAAGACACGTTATACATTTAACACTAGTTATTATATTGCACAATATATGATATGATATATATATATATATATATATATATATATATATATATATATCATATTCAGTAAATATCTGATCTAAGAAAAACGAATATCCCCTCCACTGCGGGGCATACTCCGCAAGCGGTTAAGAAGTTGGAGCTGCCTCGGCGAGCCGAGTAGTGTAAGATGCAAACATGCCGCGTAATCCGATACGGGATCGAGTATATCGGTGTGATCTATACTAATCCAATTACAAAACTTTTTTCTTCATTATTCTTTTATGGGGCTTTTACTAACATATTTGTGGTATTTCTCTGATTAAAATGAGGCTACACACGATATAATTTGAATTGTATTAAGTGGTTTAATTGACGGTACGTACAGTGATTTTTGGACGTAGAAAAGGATAGCGATCTGTGTTTGCGTGCGCTCCGTTAATTTTCAAAATTCTAGTCTAATTCTTTGAGAACATATGTATTTTCGAGATTTAAGCTGTTCATGTAAACAAAAAATACTTTTCATTTTTTAAATTTATTACACGAGAAGCTCCCTTTAAAATCGTGTCTCGTATACTATCTAATTGTAAGAAAAATGTAAACAAAAAACTGAACGTGAGCGTACGAGGTATGCTGGAATAATAAGACCTGCCTAGAAACATATTGATGGGACAATATTAATGCAAACATTTTTATTTTTCATTTTTTGTTACGAAACCATTCCAACAGATTTCTGAAGTGATACATTAGGCTTCACATGTACAGTAAACATGGGCCAAATTATATTTCGTTTGGTGTCATTTAAATTAGACACAAATACGTTAGTAAAATTTCATTCGAAACAAGTTAAAAACAAAGAATTTTCATTATTGCATTAGTATTGTTTCACCAATACGCTTTTTTTCTTGCGCATTCGGTCGTGCAATCCGTGTTTACACACGCTGTCTTCTTTTACTTTCGGCGCGGTCACAAAAATATAGTAGAACTGTACGGACTAAGAGAGAGCACGGACGCGAGGTATTTTTCTTAGATTTAATATTGACTGTATATCATATACGGCGAGACCCCCATCCGCAGTTTCACTTATCCGCGGTTGGCCACTGAAGCCGTTTCAGAACGTTTCGCAAATTTTTAATTACCCACAAAAGTTACGCGTATGATCGATCAAGGACTAGAACCTTTGGACCTGCACTTAGAAGAAATAAAACAAAAGACACAATTTCCCATAACAATGATTCTTCAGAAAGTACAAGGACCTTCAGTTATCAAGAATATTGAACCATTGTCACCTTCGGAATAATTGCTGTGATAAATTAAAAGCATTTATTGTGTGCAATATATTAAAACACATTTTGAAGAATATTAAGTTCAAATTTGAATAACACAATAATTGAATTACTTTTATAAAAGTGTACATTTTTGTTAGACATATTTGGTATATGTAACAAAACTGTTTTTGTTTTAATATTTTATGTATTATTTTCATGTTTAATAATATTATATAGGATTATAAACTAATAAAATAAAGTTATATTAAATTTAGTAATTCCATTAATTAAAATGTGATATCAACCTTATGATGTATGTATGTGCATAAAGACATTAGCTACGACTATCCATGGATTTCGATATCCGAAGGAGGACTTGGAACCAATCCCCCGCGGGTACGGGGTCTCACTGTGTATATCAATATGTAAATGTATATAATAAATATATACAGGGTGTCCGACAACAGGTGGGAGAAAATTTAAGGGGTGGTTCTGGACTCGGTTCTCGGTTCCAGTGTATTATGTACGGTGTTATGAACAATTATAGTGCATATTAAGGATTTGTGGATATGTGTGAGAACAATTTAAAAGTTGACCCCTTCTACTCGATAATTACATAGGGCGGATATTAGAAATGCTCTTGTGGATTTTAACGAGTAGGTAGGTTTAATGTCGTTCAACGATCTATTAAATATTTTCACCTCGCTAGGGCCCCAAATGAGAACTAAGGTATGCATGCATCTGTCATTTGATACGTAACTGTCGCGCGCCTGTGTGACGTACGCAACGTTACATCCTGTTGGAAGTGTGGCCGCATATTAGGCGCATTTTTAATTGTTAATAACTGAATAACGAAGCCGAAATCGCAATTTTTCTTATTCTTCATTTTCTTCTTATATTATCGTCGAGAACCACTCCTTAAATTTTCTCCCACCTGTTATCGAACACCCTGTATATATAAATATATATAATAAATATATATGTATATAAGTATATATAATAAATATATATAATAAAAATATGTATATACACATATATAAATATATATAATAAATATATATGGTAAATGTTACATTGAGGGGAGGCATCTCGAATGACTTTGACCTTGACATATATTGTCAAGGACAACATTCTGAACATCTTTTCTCTATACATCGACCCAGCGCTCGGACTTAGTCTCCGAGATAATTGCGAAAAGCCTTTGTTAAATTTTTATTGGAAGTACACTTTATTCTCGTACAAGTTTTTATAGAAAACGAGCGTCGGCTAAACACTCAAGATGGTGTTGTTTGGGTTACATCTGGCTTAGGTTTGGTTAGATTACCAGACCTAACCCAGACCTAACACCATCTTGAGGTCGTCCAATTCCAGAGAATGTCTTCGATAACGACATGTCAAATCCAAAATCACATTCATGTAAATACTGGCAAATTGCAGTATGGTAACATAGGTATATTTTTGTTCATAACTTTTTAATGAAAAACGATCGACGGCTGAAACCTCTTGGGGGTTACTTAGAAAGGTGACCTTGATAACATATGGCAATACAGTATATGTTTTAGCCTTCAATACTTAAAATAGCTGCTATATTTTGAAAACTGCTTTTCTTTATAACTTTTTAATAAACAACGAGCGCTGGCTAAAACTTCTTGAGGTTTCCTCAGAATGATGTCCTTCACAACATATGTCAAGGTCAAAGTCATTCCAGATGCCTCCCCTCAACGTAACGTTTACCATATACATATATCAGGACTGGGCGCCGCTGGCCCGCGGGACAGATGTTGCTGCTTCTCCTCTTCGCTTGCTCCGCGAGACAGTCCCCACCACGTCAACTCTGATTCTTCCTTCAGCACCGTGAGTAACCTGCCGTAGGTGCAGCACCGTGGGGGTCGTGTTGAAGGAATGGTCGGAGTGGACGTGGTGGGGATTCCCTCGACGAACAAGCTAAGAGGAGAAGCAGTAACATCTGTTCCGGGTAATTATTGCGAAAAGGTCATAATACTCTGATTTTGATGAAATTTAAATATGTTATAGATTTCGTCATTTTAAACAATTTTTTCCTTTTTAAATATATATAATAAATATATGTAATATATATATAAACATATATAATAAATATATGTAATATATATATAAATATATATAATAAATATATGTAATATATATATAAATATATATAATAAATATATGTAATATATATATAAATATATATAATAAATATATGTAATATATATATATAAATATATATATAAATATATGTATATTTATTATATATAATAATAATAGAGAGAGAGAGAGAGAGAGAGAGAGAGAGAGAGAGAGAGAGAGAGAGAGCGAGAGAGAGAAAGAGAGAGAAAATACTGTTACTATTTCCAGTAGAAACTTTCTTTGATTTTTAAATATAATTATTAATAATTAAAATTACTACATTCAAGCTAATCCTCTAAAATTGGAATAAACTCAATGATGAGTATACGACCAGTCTAAAATTACTATATGTTTTATCTTAATCACATATTTCATTATTGGATTGTAGATAAAAGTCTTTATTGCTGCCACGTGTGTCTCTAAATACAATTTTATTATTATATTTTTCAACTTTTTTTTATATAAAATAAATATACCATAAATATAATAATAATAACACAATTTAAATTATAAAAGTAACGAAATTTTAAATTAACTCTTTCTGGTTGGTACGTTTAGAGGCGTAAAACAAACTAGTCAGTTGATCATAACCATTGATGGGGCTTGAGGCACTTCGAATTGCTTTGAATCTTGAAGGATTCGAATCGTTCTAATAGTTCTTAACACGGAGCAAAACTTTAAACTCATTTTTCTCGAAAAAACGAAGGCCAACCAGGCAGAAAGCCATTAGGGTTTTTCAGTACTGGATATTATTGCAAGTTGAAAAGAAGTCACATGGAAGAAATGCAGTAAGGGCACGCCCGAGTCACGCGTATTTTCATTTCTAACGAAATATTGATTAGTATAAACCAGGCCTGATTTTTGCGTCCACATAAAAAATTAATTTTTACAATAGTCATATTACATCCGAGATATATTCCAACTTAAGGTATTTTGTACAACGAGTTGTAAGTGCTTTTGGGTCCACATATGTTTGTGAAACATTTTTTTCGAAGATGAAAGGGTATAGCCGGATAAGATGGTCAAAACTGCTCTTGAGCCGAATGATATCGCGGATGGGTCATTCGATAGGGCATCAAAAAAAAACATACTGTGTAAAATTTTAACCCCATATCTTGATCGGGAGGGTAGTTATGGGGTAAAATTGAAAAATCAGTTTTTGACCCATTTGCCCTAGTTAACGGAGTTTAGAAATTCTGAAAAAAATCTGAGACATGTCAAACACCCGAATACATATTCTGCAATTCGTTTTAGATTTTTAAATTGAAAATCCTGCTTGTAAAACATCAAACACCTCAAAATATTGAAAAAATGCAGATTTCACATGGAAGTTCTAGAACGACTAACTTTATATTTTTACAGTACCTATATATTATTATAAGTGTCGTATATGAATTTTTTCACATTTTTCGGTTTCTTGCGCCGTTGTTAAAAAAAACAAAAACCGATTTTTTCGCCATTTTTTCCGTGAAAAACGAAGCTAACCTTCAAATTGTAACATTTTATTCATTCTGTGAGCCTATTGGGCACTGATAAACTTTGAACATTTCACAGAAATAATTAAAAAATGAAATTAACTTAATTAGTACTCAACTACGTCAGCGCATAACATCTGAAAATATTAACCATGTTTCCAACAGCCCGGTTGGGTCAGCGTGTTGGGCGCTCGACTTTGAACATGCTTATACTAGGTTCGCGGCCGGCATAAGTCTACTTTTTTTTTATTTAATCAATTCCTTTTTTTTCTTTTTTTAACTACGTAATAATCAATGATAATTTTTGTAGAATTCTTTTAGAACCAATATTTAAATATTTAGAAAATATTTTAAGGTAAAATACGTCAAAAAATAATTTCGGAGCAATCGTTATTTCATCAATTTTTAATCTCTTCATCTATTAAACTATTTCATCAATTTTTAATCTCTTTAATCTATTAAACTATTAAAATTACCAGTTCGCAATTTGAATAAAGAACCCACAAGAGCTTGAATAACGCCACGTTGCTGCGTATTTCGCATGGAGGTCATCATTTCTCGAAGTTCTATTAGATTTTCCAAAGTTAATCCAGTAAACACTTTAAGGCGTTCTTCTGACAATGTAAAATTACCCACTTTATCTTTAATACTAGAATCATTATTGATTACAAGATATTTAAAATAATTTTTAAGTTCCTCTGAATCAACTACGCTAGTATTTGGACATATATGTAAGTGTTCAACAACATCTTCGTAAAAAAGGTTATCTACTATTAAATGCTCTAGACAGCACCGATTTCTTTTCGGAACATATATCCTTCACATGACGAACCCTTGTTTTCTCACTTCATATGGGACCGTGAGAATATTTCTTTTTGATCCGCGTATAAAACAATAACCGTGAGTTGCAATAACTCTTGAACATGGCATTTCAATGGTATAAACATTGGGACTATGGGAGCATTGATGGTGTGCGAACAAGAAACTCCCCTTGCTTCTGTGTTGTTGCAAGTGACTTCTTTTCATCTCCCAATAATATATACTTAGCTATTACTGCCTATTGCTTCTAGCTAAAGAAGTTTTCAACTGACCGATCCAATAAATTACAGGTTCATGCTCTACTTGTTTATATTATACATATATAAATGTGTCAATAGCGTGAGAAAGACCAAAGTTGTGTGAGCAATAGTATAGCCAAACACATGAGCTATGATATGGCCAGTCTTTGATCATAATGAGGGAGATTCTCAGACTTCCCAAACCAAAAAGGGTTAAACAAAAATACAATATATGATAAACATGAAAAATAAAAAAATAATCATTGAATTATCGAATAAGAACCACAGATGTAATTATTAAATTACATTCCAACCAAAAACTTACACAACAACAGGACTAATCTGGCGATATGCAAAACCAGCACATGCTCCACAATAGCTGTAACCTGCATGTCTGTGAAATTTTATTTGTATTTCAATAAAGATTTGTTAATTTAAAAAGATTATTTAATGTACTATAATTACTGACGGGGCAATAATTGCCCTAGCAGGTCCATGTGACAAGTCTGCTGCACCCAACCAACCTTCTAATTGCTTATTCAAGTCCGTACCTGTACAAAATAGTCATCTTAAGACACACGTTAACAATTAATACATAACCTTGCAAATAATTAATAGAAAAACAGAAAAACTATTGATAGGAGCTGAAATTATGTGAATAAGTATAAGAAACACAATAGAATATAACTTCTGCACAAATACATAACTATACACAAATGATTTTCATATAATCTATAGAAACACTAGAAAATTATTTCCACCGAGTTGCCCTTAAATTTGAAGTAAATTAGAAAAATTGAATATTAAATACATACAAAATTTATAAAAAAAATAACTAAATAAGTAATAAATTCAATAATAAAAATCTATATATAAGTTCGATTGGGTACAATACATATGTGAAATGTATATTACCTTGCTGAATAATCAACATGAAAATAACAAATAATATCGTAATAATTATTAATACTAAATATACATTATTGCATTAGAAAGATATTGTGTGTGGGCGTACAACGTCTGTTGTAATTACTCGTTTATGTGTGCAAACATAAGAAACTATATGTTAATGACTTTACATAAAAGAAGATAAGTAAACACGGTTATATTATAATTAACAGTTGTAAAAATATTAAATGAATTGTAAATACATTTTAAATAACGCTTACCAGAGCCTGCGTACCAACTACCAGCATGAGTTGCTCTTCTAATTAATGCCATTTTTCGCCTTGTTGCACCAATTCTTATTTATATCAATAACTTCTTAAAGTAAACGGGATTTGTTCCTTAATGATTTTATATACAATCTATATATAGAGTAATTATTAAATTCTATTTAAATACAAAATGTTTATAAAATTCTATCACAAAACTTTTTATTTAACCACGAACCATGTACTTCTAATAACGTCGAATGACATGATTATAACCATGTCGAAAATTTGAGCATGTATACCTTTTGTATACAAACAAAATACATAAAACATCGATATTTTAAAAGTTTTCATCTTACAATCATAAATGTAGTTAGAGGTTTTTTATTTTACATAATAATTAATACGTTTATTGATGTTTTTGAGTGTACAGAGTTAGTTAAACATAATTTGTATTTGTAGCAAACATACGCAATGTGTTTTATAGAAAAGAAAAAAAAATATATATAAATATATATATACACACCCATATATATAATTGTAACTTTAAATACGTGGATTGTACACAATATAAATAAACTAACTTTTGTTTTCCATGCATTGAGTGAGCGAGAGAGAGAGAGAGAGAGAGAGAGAGAGAGAGAGAGAGAGAGAGAGAGAGAGAGAGAGAGAAAGAGTGAGAGGGAGGGAGAGAGAAAGTAACGAAAGAATATTTCATATTTTTAATTGAATATTGAATGCAGTTGAAATTCAAATTATAAATAATAATTTATTAGTACGTTCATATGACTATGAATATTTAGTTGATCGTCTTAAACGATATGCTGGTATATATACATGTATATGCAAAATTTATGTCAAACTTTATATTGCAATACTTGGTTCAATAATCCCTATGGTTTTATGCAGCGGATTGGATCCCGTTATACTTTGAAATTTCAAACAATTATTTTGCGTAAGAAATCACCTTTAAAGTTTTCTAAGCAAATCTCATCAAAAATAAATGTAAATAAACTAACTTTGAAAATAAATAATAGATAGTATAAATGTCTTTTAAATGTAGTGTTCTAGAGAAAACAATTACCAATATACTAGTCAAAATCAAAATTAACAACAATTTACTTATCCAACAGTATTAAAACATATTAACCGAATTGGAATCAAATAATTGATCAATTAATGATTATTATTGTTCTAACAGGTTGTAATTTGTTCGATGTCAGAAATGTTGAATGTCTCAGTATTTAATTTGATTGCGCGGTAGAAATGGTTAATATGGCAGAAATTCGTGTCTCTAGTGTTGTTTAAGTTTGTAAAACTGATTGACAAAACAGAAGTTTATTTGTTAAGAATATTATAATGTGCATAAAAGTTTATTTTTCGGGACGTGTCAGCGTGAAAATCTTCTCCAATATAAACCACTAATTATCCGACATAACTTTTACCTTATCAGATTTCATTTCAAGTCAACATCGACGTTTTTGTGTTTTTTTTTTACACTCATTTACTTTGTTTATTATGAATTTAATGGATTCTTTTATGCAGTAACTTAACAACGGATTCGATAATATAGGTAATCAAATTTAGGCCATCATACCCTTAATATTTTGATTATATAGACGTTATAACCTTTGCTTTCTCTGTGCTTGTTACTGATTTCTATCGTTACAATGTCAAAATCACCAACTTTCAGTTCGATAGTTTTTTGAAATTTCTAACTCTTCTTTATATTCGAAATTCCATTGCACCTTTAAAATACTAATACAGATAACAAAAAAAGTTTTTAATTAATCATCTTCATTGTATTACCATATTATCATACACAAAAATCAGTGATCACAATGACAAGTCGTTCTTGTCGAAATTAGTTTCATATCATATTGATTTTATGATTATGGATTTATGTAGAAATATGAAAACATTCCAGAATAATGTTCAGGTTAGTTTATCAGTATTTAGAAAGTATATATGTTTGTTAACAAGTGTATATTCTAGATTCTAGAACACTAGCCTTTAAGGAACACCATGTGATACGCGTATCTTGTTATTTAATATTATCATACACATGTCCTGTTACTTGGTGTTATTAAACAAGTAAACAAATGTTATTCGTATCTTTTTATAGAAATATTTCCTCTTGTGTGAACAATTAGTTTGTAAAGCATAAGTAGTTCAAGTTAGTTTTTTCTTTTAAAATAATACATTCTATTGTATACATTTATTTACTCGCATAAATAAATGGGAAATAAACTGCTTTGTTATGTATTACAATACATTAGATATAATCGTTGATTTTATTAAATTAATATATAAATCTACATAGCATTTTTATGGAAATGATATCTTTCCTTGCCAATAGGTCCATTCACATTTCCTGTCTACGATTTTGATATGACCAAAACGTTGGTGCTGCAATAAAGAGGTAAAAACTTGAACGTACACATTGTTAAAATCTAGAAAAAGATAACAAGAATTCTAAATAATAATAACTAATGATTTCCTGATCGTGTTACAAAATGTTTGTTTTTTGCCTGGTCTTTGCAGGTTGCTAATAGGAGCTATTGTCATGGATTTTCCTCAGTTCCATGAAATTGAGCAGCTTACAAGTGATGCAATAAAAACCAAGTGATTGTGTGGTAATTGACATAAAAGTGTGTTGGTGTGCCCCAGCAGGTACTTTGTAGTGGAGCCACCAGGCTATGGCCAACCTGAACTTTGAGCAGCCGCCACGCAGTACTGCGAACACAAGCCTTACATCGCGTACGGGTGGTGGGGTGGGGTTAAATTCGTCGACCCTGACGGGTCATGTCACACCTACCTCGGGCATGTTCTCAGGCTCGTCTACAAGCACTTCAAGTTCAATCACTTCTGCGGTAGTAGTTACTAGCGTGTACATTGGAGCCTCAGGAGCAGCAGGTGGACAGAATAATCATCAACCACAACAACAACAGCTCTCTCCTATGGGCAGTAGGGGACTGTTTGGGCAGAGAGCTTTTACAGACAGACGTACAATGCCTGCTCTTGGGTTAGTTCCATCTTACAATTCTTCTTACAAAATAACTTATCGCTCGTATTATACTATTTATGTTGTAACATGTTTATGGTGATACTTCGTATGAAAACAATGAAAAGTTTATACGAATTTATAGAACTTCAAATCCAATGGGTAGCATGGGCACTTTTGGAATACCACAAAGTCGTAATTACGGATCTCAAGGACAAATTAATAATTTTCACTCTGTTTTTGGCAGTGGAGGAGGTGGAGATACAAGTACTCCTCCATTGTTGGATCTGTCTGAGTTTCCTTCATTAACAAACAGAGGACAGGGTGATTCTATGCCGCAACCTAGTCCCATGCCTGGGAAACAACCTTATGGTATGTATCACGTATTATTCAAATTCTAAAATACACAACGTATTATGTTATAATATTTAAGGCCTATGAAGTTATATGTATGTATAAAGAGTGAGTCGTTTAACCGTGCACCTAAATTTACTCATAAACTATTTGTTGTACGAAATAATTTTCCATGCGATTATTAGCTTTTTGAAATTTCATTATTTTATCAAAATATCAAGGTGACCTTGAGTTTTTGTTTTATAATGTGTGACATTTAACCATGCCATTCGACAGAATATTCAAGGTTGAGTAAAAACCTATTAAGGTACATAGGATCTAAAACTAATAATTACCAAGATATTGTTTAATTAATCTTCAATATAAGTAATGCTCAAAATGCTCAAAACTCCTGTATTACGCAAAACAGTGCTGTATAGGCTCGTCATGCACAGAAGTTCCATCATTAATAGTTTTTCTACTCGGCATTCAGTATTCTTTTGAATCGCACAATTAACACGTTAAGTGCCGTGCCCACTTTGTTTACATTTCGGCTTACGTCGTTCGATACAGTTGAGCGGTAAGCAAAATGCAAGGTCACAGTTTTTCAATTTTTAGCATAGGTGTACTAAATTTGTATCGTCGGTCACCGGAGACACCGACGCGACGCAGCCTGAACGAAAAGATTACTGTCGGTCACCAGTGACCAACACGGCACTGTGTTAAATATTATATATTATAATATAGAACGCCAGTATAGGAGCGCCAGTTGCCCACGCCTGATACAGAAGACCAGAAAGACTAATGATCACATTGTATGCTTCTTTGGTATACTTGATATCAAACAATTCTTGTTTGGAATGTTTTTTTTTTAAAGAACAAGTAATTTATTAGCAAATATAGGCAGTACAGTTAAGTAACTCACCCTGTATACTGTGTATGATAGACACATGCCCTCAAAACTAAATTTTGATGAAGAAACTAAATTTTAATCAGTTCAAAATTCTGTTTTTATCAGTTCTTATTGAAATTTCTCTAAATTAAAAATGATTGAGTTCTAAAGTAAAAATGATGTGAAAGTTATCTCAATTGTTTTGTCTATGTTACATTAATTTTACTTATGAGATATAGTCTCGATTCTTCATAAATTTGTAATATGTGTAAACTGTAATTTAGTGACAATTTCATGCATTTTGTAAATCAAAAAATAGTAAGATTTTGACAGGTTAACAGAAATTCTGTAACAAGTGAAAAAATCTATTTGATGAATTGTATTTTCGAAGTGAAGTTTTTTTTTGTACTGCAACAACCATTATGTATGATGAAAGAAAAATAGAATTTTGATTTTTTCTTAGTTTTAATAATTAATTGGCAGCAACTGATCTAAATGGAATACAAATTTAAAAAATGAAGGTATTAAGCAAGCATAAGCATTATATATATATATATATATATATATATATATATATATATATATATATATATATATATATATATATATATAATTTCTTATAAAAACAATTATTTTGATCATGGTATTTACTCGTTATTAATATGTTGACAGTCTCATGTTATATGCACTGATTTAGACGATTTCAAACAAAAATTTAATAAATTATGTGTGTTTAAGGATAATGAGTACTGGGAATAAGTATAATAAATTTGAAAGACATTTTGAAACTAGTTACAGTCCTTAAAAGAGGTAAAAGTTAATTCTATAAAACAAAGTAGAATATTTATACCCGTTTTTTTAGATAGAACGTATTTGATCTTTGAACGAAGAATTTAGAAAAAGAATCTTGTAATACAGGTAGCTGAAATATTTTGTATTTCGTTTTTTTACTTGGTAATTTTTGCTTTTATTATTTGGTAAGTAAATAGTTATGTACATACATTATATAATAATATACTATTATAAAGAAAAAACTAAACAATACTTACTTTTGCTTAATACCTTCTCAAGTGCTACAGAGATTTTATGTCTTCAGATACCATTTTCAATTTGATAAGCTAGAAACTCTTAAAGTACGTTCAATTTCTGTATTATTTACAAATTTGATAAATATAACAACAATTATGATTATGCAATAAATACTTATTGTTATATAAGTATTTATATGAATTGTAGTTGGAATGGTAAAACAACCAACATCTGAATCGAGTGAATTTACTATGAGTTCTGAAGATTTCCCAGCATTACCAGGGACACAAAATAGAGAAGGACCATCACCAGGTGGAAGCGTGTCTGGAGACAAAAATGTACCTGTTGGACTTGGTCCTGAAATTGGACAAGATGTATTGCAAGCAAATAGAGCGCATGGATCTGATATGTCTCAATCATCTAAAAGAGGCATACAAACATCTCCCGATGGTACTAAACCTATTTATACAAAAATCAAAAAGGAAAAAAAACATACCATTTATTATTTGCTGTTATCCCTTTATAATACTTTTTTTATTTAAAAACATTTGCTGTATCTTGTACACGTTACATCAATATTTATTGTTATATTTTATAGGAAAAGTAACCAATATACCAGCTAGTATGGTAAAAGATCAGTTTGGAATGATTGGGCTTTTAACATTTATTAGGGCAGCTGAAACAGATCCGAATTTAGTATCTTTGGCACTAGGCCAAGACCTAACCGCGTTAGGATTAAATCTTAATTCACCAGAAAACCTTTACCAAAATTTTGGTGGTCCTTGGGCTGAAACACCATGCCGACCTCAGGATATTGATTTTCATGTGCCGCCGGAATATCTCATTAATGCTACAATCAGGTATCATTTGTTGCTATATATTATATTTTATTAATCATGTCTACAGGGGTGACGAACTTTTCCGCCACCGCGGGCCGTATGATTTCCCCTTCAACTAGCGACTAACTTATTTCTCCACCACCAAAAATGTGAGCGATGTGAGCGACGAGAGCGACGAGTGTCCTATTTCCTATATTCCACGATTGGCGAACGAGCTGCGCCGCCAGTTTGTCGCCCCTGATGTAGTGGATACGCCAACGATAATTAAAATCATTTACTTTATATATTGTTTTTCATTTCAGAGATAAACTAGCACCAGTTAAATTAAATCGATATAAGGAAGATCTACTATTTTATATGTTTTATACAAATGTTGGGGATGTTCTGCAATTAGCAGCAGCAGCGGAATTGTAAGTACATATAATTGTCATTGTTATAAAAGTAAAATGAATGTGGTAAGAACATTGTTTATTGCAATTACTTTAGGTATAGTAGAGACTGGCGATATCATATGGAAGAAAAGGTGTGGATAACACAAGCACCAGGATTGGGACATGTAGAAAAGACATCAACATATGAACGTGGTACTTATTATTATTTTGATGCGCAAAGTTGGAGAAAACTAGCAAAGGAATTTCGTTTGGATTATACAAAACTAGAAAGTAGACCTCATCTTCCCACAAACTTTCATCAAACCCAGCCTTGACTACAGGTACGTAAAACATACAATTTCTCTTGATATACAGTATACAGAGGTTGCATTGTGTGCGGAAAATGCGACAGAGCCGCGTTCAGAGTATTTAAATGGGAAAACAAGTTCGCGTAAGTACTGTATGTTTGAACTGCAGTTTATTTTGTGTTATATTGGTTATTCCACAGGAACTGCTAAAAGTGACAAATATCGAATACAACCTAACCATCTCGAATACAGACACCGATTTTCACAGGCCTCGAATTACAGATTCTTTGACCCGTTCAAAATTGTTTAGAGTTTGAATTTGTTAGCAATCCCGTTTAATACGTTGACAGTTGACAGTTAATACGTCATAGTTCAATAATTCAAAAATTGTTTTGATGTTATAGTATATTGAATTTCGTCCTGCCGTACTTGTTGCATACAATGGAACACCTTTTATGTAAATGAAAAATATCTGTATAATAATACGTCAGATATGTTTATTTCAGATCTGCTTGCAGACTATTGTGCTGTCTTTAAGCTGGACAGGAAACAGCTATTGTATAAATGAACAAATGTAATAATCTTTAATAAAAACATAAAATTTGAAGAGTAACAGAAAAGAATTTTGAATTAACTACTTGTAACTAGAAATGAAAATAGGCCTAATGTATGTATGCGTACTGTCCGTCTTTCATAACGTGGTACTCGTGAATGCACAGGAGCATAGAGGCGAAATTCACGGACACGGTATACGATATAGTAGTATGCAGTGGTAATCTACTCAGCGAATAGCAAGAATTCGTGTGATTCAACTGTGTAACTGTGTGCACCTGACCAATCAGGTTTCTTTGCGAATTCCTTCCGCATTCCGTCCGAGTACCGCGCTATGAGACGCGGACAATATGTTGTAGTAATACAAAATAGGATCTGTGTATATAATTTTTATATAAGATAACACATCTGAAATATTCAAATTTTTATTGAAGAAGTCTAGTATCTCTATAATGTACCATCTATCTCTGTAATGTACATAAAAGTAGTAAAGACTAAACCAAATTTTATGAATTTGTAACTCAAGACTTAATATTTATGCAAGTTCCAAATTTATGTAATTTTCATTTGAAAGGAAATAGTTTCCAATTTTCAATTGATATATCAATATTAAGAATATTTTTTAAATTACATCCTTGTTTGATTCGAATGTTGACTTCTAATATATAATATAATCTTACCATATCAATATTTATTCATCCAAAACCTATTTATTGTCATCATTTTACAATTTATTCCATAATTTTTCGTGCTCTATTGTGAAATTAATTACACTTTCGGATGCACTTATGGAGTAAGTTTCAATGTAATTTTGACTGTGTTTTTCAGTCTCATTTAAATAATACCTGTTGGTAAAATATCAATGTTAGGTTAGTGTGTGTACTGTAAACTATAATATTTTAAATTCAAGATTTTACTACCTATAGTTCACCATAATACCACAACTATTTGCTACTCCACGTGGTGAAGGATCAGCTAACCAGTTTATTCTCCACATAACCGCTCCATTACGCAAATGGAAATTGGCTATAGTAAAAATACACTATTAATCTCATGTGCCAGCTTAAACGTTAATTGATATCAACATACCAACGTTATTTAAGGCATAATTCCGTCGTTTTTCTTTGTATAAGTACCAAGCACATGCACGAACTAATGGTGTTTTCAAAACATTACATAATTCTTCATCACTGGTCCATAGCGAATTATTGAACATTTTTTTTAATCCATGTGCTACGTTTCCTTCTTTTAGAACATTTTGTATGGATTTGGATTCTTCGTCCGTAAAAATACAATTTACATCTAAAAAATAGCTGATATAAAAAAAATACTTTTACAAGTTTATCCTTATTCTTACACTATAAGCAAAGATAAAGGAATGAAACGTAAGATACAGTATTTTATCGATAAATGTCCCAACCACGGGTCCGGCCAGGGCCAGGTATACTATTCTTTGACTTTTGCCGAACGTAGAACATGTCAGCGAAACTCGAGAGGCCTCGGTCGCCGAGAAGTGTAACATAATACGGATTCGGTATATCGGTTTTCGAATTTTTATTAACACTTTATGACATTCTAAATTTATGACATAGCTAAAATATGATATAAATATTCTTGATTCAATTTTGTCTAAATGTCTTGCAAATACTGCATCGAGAGTTGTTCCTGATCTTGTTGCCGCTTCATTAGGATTATTTACCATTTACAATCTTAATTTACTTCTGAAAAATTCTATTAATAATTTTGATTCTACCGATGCAAAGTTTACGTTGAAATCTCCACTTAGCATCATCGGAATTTTATCATAATCTTTATTAAGCAATGCCGAACCCTCAACCGTATATGCTAATAGAATAGAATTTCGTTTCATCGTTGCATTCTTTCCTCGCCAGATCGGTTTTACTCCTACCGCGGCAAGGTTTTACTAAATCGTTTCATCGCTAGATCTGTTTTACTCCTACCGCGTCGAGGTTTTACGTTTACCGCGTCGAGGTCCTGCGCCTAACGCGTCGAGGTTTTGCGCCTAACGCGCCTAAAGAAGTTCCACTTCAATAAAGAAGTTTTGTCACTGGGTTAGGTGTTTTCACATCGACATACTCGACCCGTACTATGTTACACTTCTCGGCTCTCCTTTTCTATGTTCGGCACACGCCAAAGAATATTAATATCTGAATACAAAACCGTGGTGGCGACGATTATCGATGAAATACTGTACATTACCTTTGTTCCTATTACAAGCCGTTTTATCGCACTCTTCACGGATTTACTGTATAAGTAAGGTTGAAAGTTTTACCTTGCTTCAATTTTTCAAGTAGCCAATTCTTAAAATTGGGTATTGGTGATAAAGTAGATAATTCGCGTATTATAGGAAATTCAGATATTATTTCACTCGCTACTTCCTTTATTAGATAATTACCTAGTTCGATACCCTACAAAAGATACAAATATTTTCTTCAAAAATATTATACTTAAAATTTTTAGATGTTGACATGACTTATTTACTTGTAATCCCCTTTGTGTAGAAGCAATTGAATAAAATATAGCAGCCTTTATTTTACATTTGTCTTCTTCTAGGAATGTAACATCTTTTCTTGTACTACCAATGATTCTAGCTTTTGCTTCTTCAATACCTTTTACAGAATCTATAATTTGATGTCTTATTAATATAAAGAATAGAATGCTTATATGAAACATCTGGTAACAACATAATGTGCCAATACTTTTCATTGCGCTTTGATTAAAATTGTTTTAAACAATGAGCACATGCCCTGATTGTTAAAATAATAACTGCTCTAGCAACATTTTGTTTTCAAAGGTTCAGAAAGTCTGTTAAAATTTACCTTGAAGTAATTATACACAGCTACAGTAATTAAATACTATTAAAAAGTGGACCATTACATGTTTCATAATAACCTACAGAGAAAGAGCAACGATTATAATTTCATACCAGGTATTATATCACATAATGCTGTATGTAACACAACAAGAGGTTCTCTTGGCATAGATGGATGTGTAAATATGTAGCACCTTCTATAAGGGCCAACTCTTTGTTTTAAATCTAACCAATTCTTTATAGGATGTATTGCCTCGTAATCTGAAACCTTAATCAAAACAAAGATTAGATTAAACAGTTTCTAATATTATTTGTTATTTAATTGGTCACATTCTTTACCTTTTGTAATATGTCACACGAGCTTTGCCAAGTTATTCTCTCCAAGTGTAGAAATCCAACTGAAAACCAGAATAGTAACAAATCTCGTAAGGAAATGTTTAATTGTTGTATTACAAGATTTTCATCAATTTCTTTAGTTTCTGACATCAACTCCTACCAAAAATATACATACAGAACAAGTTCACAAGTTATAAGAAACATTTCAACTATTTATGTTGTCTTGAATTAATTGCTTACTAAAATATCTGTCCTCAAATCTACAAGAAATTTTACACCGTTTTCAAGTCTCCCAATAATAAGAAAAAGCCATTGATAATCTGGTATAAGAATATTTTTTAAGTTTCTTTCATGTGAAAATATTCGTCTTTCATTGTTAGGCTGAAATAAAAATATCTTTTATTGCTAAAAATATTCAATACACTTAATATAAAAAGCATGAGTTAAACTTATGAATAACAGACAGACCTCTTCAGAAACCAATTTCTTTGCCAAGTTATGTACATCATTATGTTGAACAGCATACTTAAATGCCAATGTGTATAAAAGTTTCTGTCTATCTTCTTTTTCACTCTTGCAGTATCCTATACATAATGTACGGGCTTTATTCTAAAAAAACTTGAATCTTATTATATGGAACAAATAATTCATTATTTACTCGTAGAATAATTTAAAGTAATATAATAACTTCAATATATATATAAAATGTCTTCAAAATGCTAATACAAAATTATGATTTTAAATAAATTTTTGTTCAGAATTCAACTAATTATGAATTGCATCAATATATATATATATTTCTATACAACTGTCAAGAAAACAGTCACCAAGACACAAGAAGTCTTCGCAAACTACTGTTAAGTTATGTTTTAAATTTATATTGCCTATGCATATTCTTCAACAGTACAATGTATAATAATAATGTTATTAAAATAAGATATGTATATCAAACCTAAAGAGTATTATGTTTAGTAACAAAAAGGTAAAGTTAAAGTATAACATAGATGGCCTGAGACTTCTGCACAGCATTGTACAATACGTAACAGTGGAATAGTAGTACCTTAATTGGTTAAAACTAACCTCAATAATCCAGTTACTAACACCACTATTTTTAAATTTAAACACCTCCTTTAACTGTTCCTTCAGAAATGTAATATTTTCACAAAATATGCCTTGACTAAAAGAACAATTAAACATTTTTATATTGTATCTTGGAGCAAATTTGCAATTAGGAATAACATCAAAAATTTTGAAGTAAATGTTTCTGATCACCATTTTTAGTTACATGCACTTAATTGTGTATACAATACTTTAAAATTATATAACTTTTAATAATTAAGTCAAAATTGTAATTAACAGCTACATATAACTTATCCTTATCTTTTAATATTCATAGATAACAAAATCCCATTTTGTAGTAATCTACTTTAGTATCTATATATCGGACATATTATCAGATATTATTAGGGATGGGGTTCAAAATCACTCACGGTGATTTATCACAGTGATCGCAAAATCACGATCACTGTACCCGATGACTGCTGCCTGCTGCTGCCATCGTCGAAACGACGACGCGATATGTCGAAGCACAGACTTAAGAGAACCTACAGACATTGCATGCAATGCATTTTTCTGTCTACGGTTCTGAATTACCGACTCTGTAGAAAATGTCCTAGTACGATAGCGGACTCTATCGAAATGGAACGGTCAGTTGTTGAACCACATGAGGTTGCAACACATAAAGTGTGTGTCCGAGGAGGTTCGATTTTACAGCGTTGTCAGCTTTAAAACGCAATTGTATTCGGACAAAAATACTCCACGTATTATTCACTTGTGCCGCCTATTTTTTTACAGGACTTCGAACCCCCTGGTAAAAATTTGGCGAACATGATAAAGAAGTTTGTATCCGACAAGGACGAACTTATGCACATTTAAGAAAAGAAAGAAAGACAGACACAGAGCTGCTGAATACTGTGCACACTCGACAGAAAATTTATTAGTAACCTACTTGTGAAGAATTGTTTACAAATATTTGCAGTTAGGAAATATAGAATAGACCTTCAGCTACTTTCACATATAGCTTATCGTCACATTTTATTTCTGACTAAATAGTTATAAACAATTATTCTAAGTCTCGTTGTAAAATAAACTCAAATAATTTAACAGATCTCTGGTAAAAAATAATCTTCCTTGTGATCGGAGGATCTAGAATGATGTCTCAACTACATTTCTGTTGCAGTTTCATGTAGATTCGACGCCTAGTTAATTAGTTATTTACGATTTCCAGAGAGGTGACACAACGATTTGTGTGTTTACCTTTGACAAATACTCGGACTCTCCTTGTCTTACTCATTGCGGGCATAGAAGATAGGAGTTAGCTCCACAAAAATTGTTGATAAATTACTTCAGGTAATTTTTATAAATATTAGCTCTCGAAGAATATAGAATGGACCTTCGGCAACATTCATGTATAGTTTTCAATTCGATTCTGGAAGAGATTAATTAGTTATAAATAATTTTTGTCACTCGTGTTCTAATGAAACTGTGCATACTAGTGAGAATTGAATATCTTGTATACTACAAATGTACATGCATAAAAGTTAATCTGTATCTCGAGTACTATTAGCTACTTTTACTAAAAAGTTGGGTGGTGAGGTAACCAAACATATAATCGTTGTAATCGGTAAACAAACAGAGATAATAAATTCATTAATTACATTTGTTCACTATAATTATGCTTAGTAATATTCGTGTATCATAAATTATTCTGAATCTCGAGTTTTATTACTTACTTCTACTAAAAAATTAGATGGCAAGATGGTCAAGGGAGTGCTTGTCGACATCATCGACAAAAGGAATTGTTACAAATATTAACCAGCTAGAGATAATAAATTCATCAGTGAATTGTGTTCGATAAATTAATGCTCGCGAATATTCATGTGTCAGAAGATATTCAATATCTCGAGTTACATTAGATATTTTTACTGAAAAATTAGATGGTCAGATAGTCGAGGGAGTGCTTATCCACATAATTAGCAAAAGGAATTGTTATAAACATTAAACAACCAGAGATAGTAACTTTATTAATTACATTTGCTTGATATAATATTGTTTGGTAATATTCATGTGTTAAAAATTACTCTGTATCTCGAGTACTATTAGCAATTTTTACTTAAAAATAAGATGGTAGATGGTCAAGAGGATGCTTGTCGACATCGTTGGCAAGAGGAATTGTTATAAACATTAGTCAGCCAGAAATAATAGATTTATCAATAATTATTATCACGGCAATCGAGATCTACCGAAATTAGTTGGGGTGGGGAGCGTAGCGCTTCGCTGCGCGCTGCGCATCACTGCTTACATAAGCCCGCGGAGCGCGCTCAGTCAGTCAGTCGGGCCGGGGGCTCCGGCAGGAGCGGACGAGCTCCGGGACCAGGAGTCCTCCAGAGGTACCCTGGCCTCGCCTGCCTACCTTGGGGATGACCATGGGTCTTCCAGCAATGGTCTACCCTTGCCTACCCCGAGGTCGTCCCCCGAGTGGTCATCCAGAGCTACCCTAGCCTACCCCTGCTTACCTTCAGCTGGCGTAGGGTTGACCATAGGCCTTCCAGCATTGGTCTGCCCTTGCCTACTCCGAGGTTGACCAGTGGACATGCAGTGGACATGCAGTGGACATACAGTGGACATACAGTGGACATACAGTGGACATACAGTGGACATACAGTGGACATACAGTGGACATACAGTGGACATACAGTGGACATGCAGTGGACATACAGAGCTACCCTAGCCTATCCCTGCTTACCTTCAGCTGGCGTAGGGTTGACCATGGGTCCTCCACCAATGTCATGCAATTGTTTATCATGGCCTACCTTTAGGTAGCTTAGGGTAGTTCAAGGGTTATTTAAAACTTCCTTGGCCTACCTTAAGCTAGCTCGGGGGGGGCCATGGTCTCTTCAATGCTGTCTTCGTTTACCTTGGGCTCTGAGCCGGTCCAGTTTCAGTATCCGGCATGATGTCAGTACCGTGCTGATCAGTTCAGAGAGGGCAATCATTGCAGTGGCTTCGCATCTTTGAGTGAGTCATTTCGTCACTACCTTGTCACTGTAGTTGTTTGTAGAAGTAGTAGTATAGAGTAGTAGTAAAGTGTAAAAGTAGTTAGTTGCATGCATGGGCAGGCCTCGCCGCCCCAACGATCAGCCGAGATGGGAACATCCGCGATTTGCACTAGCGTTGCGTGAAAACCACGCGTTGAATTTAGTCGATTTTGAACAGAGATTAAAGCTAACATTACGGTATAGATTGTTTAGAGCGTAGCGTTGCGAATCACAAATAGTCGCGGTTCAAAATTATATTTCAATTTGATAACTGCGCTTTTAACGTTCATATTGTTGTTGTTTTACATATAATCTAAAGTAATCGTTTTTTGGATCTCTGTTCGTTGAATTAGCGTTGCGCACAAAAAGTTCGCGTTTGCTTTCGAGTCTTTCGACTTTTCAGGCTCCCATGCTCGAGCTGCAACGATCAACTGTGAGATGGGCACATCCGCGATTTCAAGTAGTGTTGCGAAACATATTGTTACACGCGTTGTACTGGTATCAATTTTTAAAGTTGATGAAATGTCTAGTTAATGTTGCAAATAAATAGTCGTAATTTAAAGTAGTTCTGAAGATACCTGTTTAGAATTTTAGACGTTAGAGTTTTAAACTTCTTATTTAAATAGCATTTTAAATTCGATTTGTTGAATTAGCGTTGCGCATCAAAAGAATCGCGTTTGCAATAGAATCTTTCGATATTTCAGGCGCCCATGCTCCAGTTGCAACGATAAACTGTGAGATGGGTACTTCCGCGATATCGAGTAGCGGTGCGAAACAAATTGTCGGGATGGGGCCGAAGGAGCAGACGAGGTTTTATGCCAAAGATGCCGGACAAACTGTCATTAAAAAGGACAATCATTGCAACGTCTTCGCATCTTCGAGTGAGTCATTTTATTACTACCTTGTCGTTATACTCGTCTGTAGAAATAGAGTTGTAGTAGAATGTAAAAGTAGTTAGTTGCATGCATGGGCAGGCCTCGCCGCCCCAACGATCAGCCGAGATGGGAACGTCCGCGATTTGCACTAGCGTTGCGAAGAAAGTACGCGTTGCGTTAGTCGATTTTGAACAGAGATCAAAGTTAGCCTTTCTTCTAAATATAATAGTAGTCTCTATCAGCGATATAGCTTGTTTAAAGTATAGCGTTGCGAAACAAATAGTCGCGATTCGTTTTGCAGAAACTGTAGAGTAATCTTTTTTGGATCTCTGTTCATTGAATTAGCGTTGCGTACCAAAAGTTCGCGTTTGCTTTCGAGTCTTTCGACTTTTCAGGCTCCCATGCTCGAGCTGCAACGATCAGCTGTGAGATGGGCACATCCGCGATTTCGAGTAGTGTTGCGAAACAAATTGTCAAACGCGTTGTACTACTATCAATTTTAAAACTTGATTAAATGTGTAGTAAATGTTGCGAATAAATAGTAGCGATTTAAAGTAAATCTAGACATACAGATGTACAATTTTAAACGTTGGAATTTTAAATTTCTTATTTAAATAGCAATTTGAATTTCGATTTGTTAAATTAGAGTAATCTTTTTTGGATCTCTGCTCGTTGAATTAGCGTTGCGCATCAAAAGTTCGCGTTTGCTTTCAAGGCTTTCGACATTTCAGGCGCCCATGCTCAAGCTGCAACGATCAACTGTGAGATGGGCTCATCCGCGATTTCGAGTAGCGTTGCGAAACAAATTGTCACACGCGTTGTACTAGTATCAATTTTTAAAGTTGATCAAATGCCTAGTTAATGTTGCGAATAAATAGTCGCGATTTAAAGCAATTCTAGAGACACCGATATAGAATTTTAGACGTCAAAGTTCTTTTCTTATTTAAATAGTATTTTGAATTTCGACTTGTTGAATTAGCGTTGCGCATCAAAAGGATCGCGTTTGTATTAGAATGATTCGATATTTCAGGCGCCCATGCTCCAGTTGCAACGATCAACTGTGAGATAAGAACATTCGCGATTTTAAGTAGCGTTGCGAAACAAATTGTAACACGCGTTGTAATAGTATAAATTTTCAAAGTTGACTCAATGTCTAGTTAATGTTGCGAATAAATAGCCGCGATTTAAAGTAGTTTTAGAAGTACCGATCTAGAATTTTAGACCTTAGAGTTTTAAATTTCTTATGTAATTTGTAAGAATGGTAATACTTAATTTTGTAAGACTTAATTTTGTAAGACTTTCAAAGTTCAACTTTACCAAATTGATACAATATTTTTGTCTAGAAATTGCTATTTATTTCAGGAAAATGATATTTATTTCAGGAAATTGTTATTTATTTCAGGAAATTGTTATTTATTTCAGGAAATTGTTATTTATTTCAGGAAATTGTTATTTATTTCAGGAAATTATTTATTTCAAGAAATTGTTATTTATTTCAGGAAATTGATATTTATTTCAGGAAATTGTTATTTATTTCAGGAAATTGTTATTTATTTCAGGAAATTGATATTTATTTCTGGAAATTGATATTTATTTCTGGAAATTGATATTTATTTCAGGAAATGGATATTTATTTCTGGAAATGGATATTTTTATCTGGAAATGGATATTTTTATCTGGAAATGGATATTTTTATCTGGAAATGGATATTTTTATCTGGAAATGGATATTTTTATCTGGAAATGGATATTTTTATCTGGAAATGGATATTTTTATCTGGAAATGGATATTTTTATCTTGAAATCAATATTGCTCGGATCGGAGTTCCCTCAGGGGCTCACTCACGGGAAGGGGCCCGTGAGTGGGTACGGGGACTCGCGTCCCCGGGGGCACCCGAATCGCCTATAGGTCGTTGCGTCCACAAATCATTAGATTTGGGCTCAATGTGGTTTCGATTTTGTTTCGACTTTGTTTCGACTTTGTTTCGACTGGTTTTCGATTTTGTTTCAACTCCTTTTCGATTCTATTTCAATTGGTTTTCGATTCTGTTTGAACTGGTTTTCGATTCTGTTTGAACTGGTTTTCGATTCTGTTTGAACTGGTTTTCGATTCTGTTTGAACTGGTTTTCGATTCTGTTTCGCTTTTTTTTCAATTGGTTTTCGATTCTGTTTCGATTTGGGTCGTTCATCTTGCTCTTGTTAGTCAGAACGAACGAAGAAAATTCATCAAGGGATGAAAATTCATCGAAAGAAGAAAATTTATCGATCGAAGAGGAATCATCGAACGAAGACTCCAGATTATTTATAAATTAGTTTTAGTGCGTGCGTTAGTTATTAAGATTGTATATCGTCGTTGTAATTATGTCGAGTAATTATTGCTGTAACTTAACTTTGCTCGCTCCGTTTTCCGACTCCGACACAGCCTTCTGCTGTGTCGGCCTTACTTGCAGGTTCTGAGCCGGTCCAGTTTCGGTATCCGGCGTGAAGTCATTGAGAGGGATGTCTAAGAGACTCGTTCACTCGTCTTCTGACGATCCTCTGTGTTAACGTAATCCTGGGTTAGTCATGTTAACGCTTGCGTTCTCATGGCCCCCAGTTGCGCCAGAAACCGTTTGAGCGCATCTCTTAGCCATCTTTCTTGGTGATGGAGTGACGGGTATCGGGCTGGTCGGCTCAGGACTTGTAAGCACTGAACGCGTCGCGTCACCCTTGAACCAGAGCCTTCTGCTCTGGTTCGATCTTGTTTCTCTCTTTGAAAGAATCAGAGCCTTCCGCCTGATTCGCCTTTGATCCCTCGTGGATCGGAGACTTCTTCTCCGATTCACACTTTGTCCCGCAATAAGTACTCGACATACGCTAACTGGAAAAGAAGTCTTTTCCGTGAAAAAGACTATTTTTCCATTTAGCGACCTGCGAACTTAGTTTCTAAGAATCGTCGTTGTAAGAAAGGGAGCCAGAACGAAGGGAGACTTCGTTCTGACTCCCTTTCGGGTCTCTTGTGCAGCAACCTCCTCGTGGTGAGACCTGGGCAATCGATATTATCCACAATTCGCAAAATGCTATAATTTATAAATTATAGTATCTCGCATGTAGTGGATAATATCGAGCTAATAGCTGCACATGTAGAATTTGCGTAAATATGTATTTCATAGTAGAATGTAAGACTTTTAATACTGTCTTCCTTTTCCTATGTTCCAGATTCAACAATTATTTTCAATTAATAATCCAAATACAAAGTTTTCGTTTTAGAATACATGTAACTCTTGCTCTCGTGAGCGAGTGTTAAATAGATTTGCACTCCTGCAGTAGATTGTAGGTTCTGATGTAGTCTAAATATGATGTACGTACTGAGATGTACGTTACATATCGCATATTATTTCGATATTGAAACATTATTTTATATTCAAATGAAATAATTGGTTGAAACTAGTTCTTATCCAGACTAAAAGTTAGTTCTGATTCATGTGTTAGAGGGGGTAAAAAGATGAGGCAGAATCTGTTCCATGTTGCCGCATTACCGTAAAGAAAGTAAACTATTGGTTTAAAGTGTATAAAACTATTATAATATACATTCGTTAGTGACACGAGTAATAAAAATAATATTACGTGTAGAAACCAAATTAATTTTACTACAATTCGTATTTTTGTAATACATTCTTCATAAATATTATTTTCACCGTTCTAATACACGCGCCGTATGTATTAGTAGCCTCCAAAACACCCGTAGTAAAAATAAAGTATACGGAATATTCGGTATTTGCTAATACGGCTAAATTCGTGAACTTTCGGTAATATTGAGCGCGACACCGAAATGGTACGGGGGCCACTGTGGCCCCCCGAGGCCTAGACAGAAAAGCCCATAAGATGCATTGTCTGTAGTAGTCTTAAGTCTGTGTTGCAAGGGTCTGCGGGGCACGATCCTACGCCTCAAAAAAGCAACATTATGATTTCTCTATGGACAAGCCCACTAGATGAAAGATAAATCTAGTGGACGTTTAGACATGTTTAGTAAATCAGCAATATCGAATGAAAGGTTGGACGTCCAACCAAGAATCGTTCAACCAGGTGCGCTTTTCCGTTTTGTTTTTTTTTCGTTTTATTGTATCCACGAAGAAGTTTTTCCACACCTAAATAAAATTTTGGCGATGAAATTAAGAATTATTTTTCAAATTTATCTTCCGAGTTTATTTTTTAAATTTATTTTCCGAAATTATCATGCGACATAGTGGAAAGGTCTACAGGGGATACCACTGACAAAAAAAAAACGCATTGACAATAGCACCTCCGCGGTAATGCGGAAACCTATTGATACGGGTTTCGCCCTAATGCTTCACGCCACGAAAAGTGCCTATGTCTGACATACATAATAGATTAGAAACGGTTACAATACAGGGTGTCCCAAAAATGTCTGATTTCCTTTAAAGGGGAGGTTCCTGAGGCCATTTGAAGCGACATTTTCCTTTGCAAAAATGGCCGTTTCGGCTTTGTTAAGGAGTTATTAACGAAAAACACGGACCAATCAGAGCGCGACCTAGAGGCGTATTGGCAGAGACGGCCGCGCGCGACAGAAGTCGAGCGATGGTGATACACCGCGGTCGAAAGCAAGGAACAAACAAGAGAAGAAAATTTTAAAGCGCTTGCCTTTTAAAAAATAGGTCCGTAAACAGGAGACTCGAAGCTGTCATCATGTTTTTTTTCGAATTTTTAAAACAGTCCCGGCTATAGGAAAATTGGATTTGTTTAAAACATTTGCAAAATAAATGGTGAAAAAACCATTTCTTCCGGATCGAAATATTTTCAATAGATACTCTTATGTGTTCACTAAAAGCTCCTCAAAACTCATTTTCCTCGGTACGTTAGTTCTAGTGTTATAATTTAATGAAAAAAAATTCTTTACACGTCTGTAAAACCAACATTTTTTAAGATTTCGATAAATCCTTCGAGATTCGTTCATAGGCTACTAAAGACTACAACATATTCAAATTTGAACTATCCGACATAGGACTCGAAAAATTTTCTTCTCTTGTTTGTTCCTTGCTTTCGACCGCGGTGTATCACCATCGCTCGACTTCTGTCGCGCGCGGCCGTCTCTGCCAATACGCCTCTAGGTCGCGCTCTGATTGGTCCGTGTTTTTCGTTAATAACTCCTTAACAAAGCCGAAACGGCCATTTTTGCAAAGGAAAATGTCGCTTCAAATGGCCTCAGGAACCTCCCCTTTAAAGGAAATCAGACATTTTTGGGACACCCTGTATACGATTTGATATGAACAATGTCACGTTATCGTGTGACCGACCGAAATCGGTCGGTTGTACAAGGCGTAATGCATAATGATTTTTTCTGTACCGGGTAATTGTTTTCTGGATTTTAGGACTTTGCAATTTTATGCGGTATATTGTAATAACGAAGAAAGTCTAATGGACAGAGTTCGTGGGACACACTGTATGTATATGGAAAAAGTTTTATCGTTACATTATGTATAATTTTTTTACAGACTATTTTGTCTTCTTCTGTCGTTAATTCTATATTGCAACTTGTTAAATAATTACATGTATATGTAATATGTATACCATAATTAAGTGTAATTGTTACTTTTTCAAAGCAATTCAAAACTTCTTTTTATATCGTTTAAAAGCATTATTTCATCTATTAATCATAAATTATTTGATAAATATTCAAAGGTATTAATAAAAATTGCTTGCATATTAAGTTGAATCATAAACAATTTCCTTTCGCCTCCGATAATATTGTTTCCAACTTGCTCTTTATTCAAAATTAATATACATTATACTTAAAATACTTTATAACTAACATTTGTCCATTTCGCTTACCATATCAAATTTGAATTTCATTATTTTAATCGTTACAGCAGTATCAGATTATATATTCACTACTTACTTTTGAAGTTGTTTAAGACTCATCTCAGTACTACGAAGTGTTTTTTAATACAACTGTCATATTAGTCTTACAAAGTAGAATAATATACTATTGAATAAAATATAAAGAATTATATAAATGGAAAAATAATTACATTATTCTATATAGAATATGGACATTTTTTATGGTTATTTGCTTAAATTGATTGTTAGCCAAAATGACTATTGTCTTATGTAATCTGATATTTTTGATATCTTGGAACATTATTAAATGTAATAAACCATATTTTGGTTTTTAGGATTATTCAAAATAAAATTTGCCCTGATCCGTTTGTAAACGAGTCTGAAAGTGGAAGAGGCAATTTTTGCAAAACAAGATTTACTCCGTAAATGCTAATTAAAAACTATGTCATTATTGAAAGTTTTATTCTTTGATTTCTGTTACATATTTTATCTAAATAATTTATATTAATTGTATTTTGAATTAATATAATACTATTATACGTACATGCGTATGTAAGCGCGCGCACAATATGCACATGCGCATGTGTGCGTATGGAAAGTATTTACTTTTTTATTTGACCAGATGTTTTCAATTAATAATTTATATTCTATACGTACACGTATATAGACACTTGATTGGTAACGCAACATGCAACTGATTTGTAAATTCAATCAAAAACTATTACAAAGATTCAAAATACGTAATGAATATCTTGAAAAATTTTACGAATTTTTTCAATTAAAATTGTAAAACGGTATCGTGACTCCACGGTCATAAAATGTCAAGGACGACACACATTCCTTCGCACACTATGTTCACAGCCTACATATATACAATCCTTGTATCGTTCTATATATGTACAATCTTGTTTCCATTTATCAATTGTTTGGAATGACCATACAATAAGTTATATGGCCACAGTTTGTAGATTATATTACTTGATACGTAAAAATACTGTAGATTACAACTTTGAGAATGATTTTGCATCTCATTTCGTTTAGTTCCTGTTTTAATCTCACTGTACATCACTTGCAAGTATTGTTAGTCACTTATTCGATAATTTTATTCTTTTCCATTTTGAAAATCATTGAAGAGCTTCAGGATTATTGAGATGTTTATAGCCCTGTAAAGAAATACATAAAAGATTTCAATGATTCGCTTATTCAAAGGAGTATTATACATGTATATTGTTACGGCGGCGTGTATATTGAGAAGTTGCCGTAATATACGTATCCGAATGTATTTTTCCATCAGTTACACGATGCAATAAAAAAAAATGTAGTTATGTACGAAAAAACATTGATGACCTAGACAACTCCGAAAAAAATGACCCTCGGAAGAAATGATTCGTGCCAGATATTTGGTCCATCGACACCATGCACATTACGTAACAAATATCTTTTGCATCGCAATAACCCGAAGAGATATTTAGGTGTTCTTATTTAAACGGACCACCCTGCATACCCAAGAAATCCTACATATACAAACACTTTTTCAAATCACACTAGTCAGATATATCCCACCACTTCTAAACATTCGTACCCCAAACGCTTTTCTAAACGAATCAAAAAATACCTGATGACATATTGCAACCCCTTCCACCAATAATACCTGTAGCTCCTCTGATCGACCCTCCGTGGTCATTAATTTACCCCAAAAATGGATTTAGCACTTTGCGAATACCCCAATCAAAAAACTAGCCCACTTATTTATCAAAATATCCTCTCAGAAATTATCCAAAAAAATACAAATTACATTGAAATTTTTACCGCTGGCTCATGGGAATTATCCTGTATTTCTTCTGTTGTGCTCAGCAAAAAATTATGAAAAATTCATTTCGTTATACTTTGAAAATTGTATACCAATCAGGGACAATCGATAGTGTGGATACGACGAAGGCTGATTGGCTCACCGCAGCTCAAATTCGAGACGAGAAATGGCGGGGAGCGGGGCTCGGGAAGATATTCAAGAAGAAGTACGGTTGCAGCCTGTGTAAACGGCAGAGATCTTTCACTGAAATTGAAATATTAAGAAAGGAAAGAGAACTGGCGAAACGGGAAATCCAAGTGTTGCGCGGACAGTTGGAACTTGCCCGATTAACGCCTTCGATTAGTAGTACGTAATTGGAAGAACGGAGAATCGCGTATGTGTATCGATTTTAGATTTTTGAATAAAATTACGGCCCGGGATAATTTTCCATTGCCTTTGATCGAAGATCGGTTGGACTTGCTAAACGGAAAAAAATATTTTACTTTATTAGGTTTAAAAGATGGATTTTTTCATATTCGGATGCATCAGGATTCTATTAAGTTCACCTCCTTCGTTACGCCATGGGGACAGTACGAATGTATTAGGATGCCATTCGGTTTAAAGGGAGGACCTTTAAAACACGAGTTTAAAAGTTATATAGTTAGATTCGATTAGTCAATTTTTATTAAACTAAAATTTGTTAAAAGTCTTTATGAACACGGATTTTATTAAACTAAACAGTTTAATTACATATATACATAATAATACTATTGCTTTTTTCTTCCTTGATGAAAAAAGTTTTTTAAACCATTTGCATGCCATTGAACAAACAAGTCAAATTGTTTTGACCATTTCACGATAATGTCCAGGGCTTTCTCCACATCTGCATCCTGAAACTGAGACGAATTTTCTTCTGCCTCTTCTTCTTCTTCTTCTTCTTCTTTTCCTTTTACATCTTCCTCCTCTTCTTTTTCCTCATCGTCTTCCTTAAGTCCAGGTTTTCCGCCTATACCATGGCGTTTTTTGAATCGCCATATCCACGCTCGATTACAACTAAACGTCGATGGTCCACCGAACTTTCCATTCAATTCCTCAGCTTTTTGTTGTAAAAGTTTGTCGCTTATAGCGTTGCCTGTTGCACTTTGTTCGGCAAACCAAACGTATAATTTATTGTCTAGTTCTTGCAGTATAGGACCTTTTATTTTCTTTGCTTTTTTATCTATGTGATGCTTTTTGTCCACTTCTTGCACAAGATTTGTAGCATTTTTTTTAATCGAATAAATCGTTTGAATGGTAACTCCAAATTGCTCGGCTAAATGCTTCGGAGGAATACTTTCTCCAAGTTTTTTAACGATTTCTAATCGTTCCATCACGGTTAAGTGCTTGTATTTTTTTCGATCACTGTTACCGCTCGACATATTTTCTAATAAGTTTTCAAGCAGCTTTAAATATTTTTGAACATCGACAGTCACTTTTGTGCTAAAACTCCGTTCGCTACGTTACAGCGTTTCGAAAGAAGCGTGCCCATTCCCTTGCAAAAATAATGAAATGTCCTGACCCACGATGCGACGTCGAAGAAGGGTCTGTTTTATTGCATTCGGGTGTTTGGCATTCCTCCTAAGGCATCTTGCAGCGTGTAGAGTTTTCCCGGATTTGTCGTCTTATTTAAAGCGTATCGGGACATCCGGCCGGGTTTTCTGTAATTATTCTTATTTTTCGATGCTCAGCTTTTCTCTTTACTTTTTGATTGTTGTTGCTGTCTATAATTTACAGAAATGTTTATCGTAGGAGATTATTCTTATTTAAAAATAGTTAACCCTAGGACAGCGGAGCCGGGTAATTGTTACCCGCATAAGAGAGTCGTAACAGCATGCGTGAGTTTGGTAGTAGTAGTAGTAGGTAACTCGACGCGCCACGTGCCAGTGTGTGTACTCTGTGTAGCCAACGCGCGACGAAACAGAGTCAGCGTCAGCTGTCAGTGTCGTCAGGAAAGAACAGTCTTTTCGGACATCTTGTACGAAGCACACGAACTAGACTACCACTGATTTTACGAATAACTTATGAACAATTCAACCACTTTCACTGATAAATTATCAATCGTACATGGTGGACCGATCATCGAAGTGACGACGGCACGTTAATTGTTTTTTCTCACTCACAATAATTACAGAGTAAGAGAGGACGCCACGTTAGCCGTTCTCTCTCTCTCTCTCTCTCTCTCACTCCCGTATCTATACAGTAGTCACAATATACGTATAGGCACTTGTAAACTGGAATATAAGTGCGCTTGTGTGCGGTCGTCGCTCGAACTATCGGTGTGCAGCATTCTTAGGAACAGCTATGCGGTCAAAAATTCAGACGTTGTAATTCGGGGTTTTAATGGTCTCTACTATCCTGGATCAGTGATTTCATTCAATTACAACCCTATCCTACAGTGACAAATACCAGATGAAAAATCTGCTTTTGTAAAGACTGTTAAAACACCTTAGTTAAATGAAAATACGATACTTGACGTTAATCGTGCGAGGTTTTAAAATTTGGAGCAATCAGACTTGCGTTTTAATTTTGTTATTTATACTAAATCGGTAAAGTTAGTCCGATTTACATCGTGTTTGGACTCATTTTAATCGGAAGAATCTCGGCTATCTATTGCTGCCACAACGATTAAGATAAGACGACACATACTGAAAATTAAGTTTTCATTATTGAGTCGTTTGATGCGAAACCGGGCACGTCTGGAGTACTGTCCCGGGTTTTGTTTTAGTTTGGATACGTTATAGTCTTTAATGACGTACGAATGACTTTAAATGGATTTTTAAAAATGTTCGACATTGTTGATCTTACACGCTTTTAAAATAAGGTCTCCAATAAAAATTATTTTGATTAAGAAAAGAAATTTGTACACCCTATATTTTGCAATTGTTTAAAAACAAACGAAATTTTTTAATAGCTGTGGTATATTATGCAATTTTTTAAAAAAATGATGATATAGTGCCAAATGTCCTTTTAAAATTGGTTACGTGGAAATTAATTGAACGTGGCATCGACATACGAAACTACATTATTTCAGTGGTCGTATCCAACGATCATCTGTATTTTTTAAAAATTAAATACCGTCTTGTTGCCCAAGAAAACAATGGTATAACACTGTTAATCTTTTTGGGAAAACTCCCTCTTTATGGGCACCACGAGAAGGTGGTGAGTAATTTTCATCGGGAAAGGATTGGACGCTATGGAAATAGATCAATAAATTCGAAACCGATTATATAATTATTTCATTTATAATTGATGCAATTTGTGATTTTTCACTGTACGCGAAAGTCTCGGCAGTTGGGGGATACAATGTTCTTTACACGAAAATGGACTTGCAGCTTGAACCAGTTTACAACGACCATTAGAAAACCAACTAACAACGGAGAAGAAATTTCATTTGGCAACCGCTAACATTAAAAACATTAATTTCCAATTTAGTTCAATAAACGAATATGATAAACATTCAACGTTTTTCTTAAAGAAACGTTGACTATATAAAACGATTCATGGAACACGAAATTTTTCATTCGTTTATGTTTATAACAGATATCGTATTTCATTTAAAGGCTAAAGTTTACTCGTATAGTAAAAAATCACGAACTATACTAATTATGAAATAAATAATCATTTATTTAGACAATCATCTACCGATTTGTCATACGATATTATACAATGAATTACGTCTTTAATTTCTTCGTTAATCTGCTATCGTAAAATTGCAATTTTTTAAAACAATTGAAAAATAAACGGTGAACAGAATTCTTACTCCAACTGCAGTAATTATTATTAGATACTTTTATATTTCTACTACAAGCACCCAAAAACTCATTTTCATCGATTTGTTGGTTCAACTGTTGTAACTCAACGAGAAAAAGGCACTCTATTTTAAAAGTCTGTAAGATCGACAACTTTGAAAATGTTAAAAAATCCTTTTAAATACAGTCACATATACCTAAAGACTATAACATATCCAAGTATCGAGAAAATCTGAAATAGTACTCCAAAAAGTGTTCGATTGCGCGTGGAATAACCCCGTTCCACGTTTACTTTTTTTCAGTCACGGCGTTTCCACTCTCTATGCTTGCTTACCGAGATAAGGCTTTGCCGAACTCAAGGCAGTGACTGTTGGCAGGAGTGTAGGACCGACCAATGTAAATTTATCTTTTAACTGTACAGACTTTAGTTAAACCGTGCACTACTATACCGATAAGGAAACTTCCCGAAGTTATAGTCTGTCCAACGAGACGAGATGGTAAACGTAAAAATAGCTACTCGAGTGCGACAGAGTCGAAGTTATTACCCTTCTCAGATAGTTAGGAACATCTTAAAGTTACACATCCGATTTTCATGAAGCTTATATGAGAGATAGTTCTTGGAAAAATATGCGACACATTGTTTTCTCAACCAAGCTGCACACTGATTCGAATTTCCGTGAAAATGGGTTAACAATTGGTAAGAAGAATTGTTAAAAATTTATATTTTTTAGGTGTTGTTGAAACAAATGATTGTTCTAAATTTTATTGTGTCACTAGATTCCACTAGATTCAAACGTATTTTTGCACCCTAACTTTGACGGTTGTTTTCACCCTTTCGGTGCAAGCGATGGCTGGCAAAAAGAAATGCGTCGAATATTTTTCTAAGAATTATATCTCTCAGAAGTTTCATCAAAATCGGTTTGTGTAATTTGAATATGTTTTATTGATAGTGGAATTTTGGGAGGTCGCAGTTCTTGCAAAAATGTTAGACACATTATTTTAGCGACTATCGTCGCCACAAGTTGCACAGCTGAGTTCTTTTTTTAAAAAAAATACACAATTTTGTCATTTAAAACTTTCCTTCTCGTTCTAATAGTTTCCAAGATATTCGAGCAAATATTGTTATTGCTTTAAACGAGGACTGTGTTTTCACCCTTTCAAAATAAGCGACGATTGCTAAAAAAATCTGTCTAATGTTGTTGTATAAGAACTACGTCGTCCCTAAGATTCATTATGATCTGATAATCCGAGATTTTTTTTGTAAATAGTAAAGTCATACTAAAAGAAGAACTTTTTGTAAGAAAGTAACGATAATGCATAGAAGGTAAGGGAATTACCTTCTAAAAGACCTTTGAAGCAGAGATTGAAACGCTGAACTAGAGCGGGCCAATGTATGCAGTGGACCCAATTAGAGGATCGATCGTAGTCGATTAAGGATATACAGGATAAATGTGGATCGTTCAACTTTTCCCCTAATAGATGAATATGTACATAGACATATGCAAGCGATAGATGACCCCTATTACGCGTTCTTCTATCAACGCATGACTGCGCTAAATGCAATGTTGACAGAATGAAAACAAAGAGGGACAACCGTGTTAGGAAAATAGCGTAGGTGCCTACCATGACCAGATACAATTGTCTATTCCAATAGTTGAATAGCTGTCCATCCCAGGATAGACACCGATGGCAACGGGAGAGATGTCAAAAAGAAGAAACCAACATGTTTCACGAGTTAAATGCAGCAAATCACAATATTTATGAGTATTATGTATCCCCTTGGGAATTAAGGAAATTTTGAATTGAAGCCACCTTAAATGAGAAAGAAGATTTGATATCGTTGCTACTACCAGCTAATTTTGAATATCTCCCTAATTTTCTGGGATATGGCAAGAAAGAGTGTCTTGATCCAGACATCCGAAACATTACTGGAAATCGCGTATTTAATTCTGTCTGAATTGACTGCTTTAATGACCAAAGCATTAGGTAACATTAAATCTGGATACAAGAAAACGAGAAGAAGTAACATTGAATCACCGAAAGTTCTTCCATTTTATTTCTAAAACTAACAAAGTTAGTTAACACGAGCAAAATTATTAGTCCACCCAATATACTCAAACTGAGCGTCGTAACGACTAAGGACTGTGATTTAAACCTTATGATATCAATTATCGAGTGTTCTACGATCGAAAATGCTAAAAAACAAACGTTGTGAAAGTTTATGAAAATAAATGTCGAAAAGCCTTACTCGATCAATAAATTATTGTCAAACAGTATACTTTTTAAATATTCCAATATTTAATACTTTTTAATGTTTACTGAAAATATTCAAGGTTTACAAAAACAAAAACAGTGGCCGACAGATAAAAAAGCTGGTTCCACGGTTCTTATTCGCACACATTACTCATTCATGTGCGCGATACATGCATGTGCAATTACAGTGAGAATAGAACAGACGCTTTTCGAGAAGAGCACATGTGCTGTTAACTGACTGTTAAGCGAGAACTATAAATGATATTTTGTAACGCCAACCAGCTGAAAAATAAGTAAATGTGTACTACAGATTTAAAAAATACACTCAGACTTCATAAAAATAACATTCGGAATGTTAAGAATATGCATAACAGTATATGTATTTAAAATTCATTAAAAAATTTAATGCTTTTATCTTTTAAATGTAAAGAACACATGCATTTGTACTTGCTAGGTCGTGTTAAATACATATAATTATAAGCGAAGTATACAAAACTAAACTACAATCGATAGTACTACAAAAATGCATTATAGGTACAGTCCATCCTTCACCTTACCCGTGCTACGTATAAAATAATGTACTCTAACATACGACATGATGCATGCTTTATGATAATGTTATAAATAAAAGTTATAAAGAAGAGGATGACATGGTTAGAAGAAAAGTGTTACTATGTATTCGTGGAAGCAATTAATATCACGATGCAAAGCGAAATATACAAAGTGAAATATTTAAATGGGAATTAATCAATATTTCTTCAGGACAAAGTATGCAATTTTATATGTATCACCTATAATCCAGGGCCAACCTTATTTTTGTCTTTTTTAAAAAACAAACGAAGCAACCTTTTCATTTGCTACTTCTATAAGTATAATATAGCAGCTACCCATCACCTGTTATATTTATTTCATTTTGAGCAACTACAGTCGGAAGTAAAAAAACATCCTTCAGTCAGAATGCAGAAATATGAGGTACAAGTAAAATTAAAACATCTTTTAATTAATTTCTATCGTTAAGGCATTCAAAGTCATATACTTCGTATGAAGAAAAAAAAACTAATGATGCAAGTATCTCGACATTGTAAGATCAGAACAGTATGGTTATTAAAGTCATTTAATTTAGTTGTTTATGTTCTATAAAGATATTGAAAAGAATATAATAGGCTTCCACCGAAAAAAATACTGATAACCTTGAAATCTCTTAGAAAATAGCCTGAAAAAAGTTCTTTCTGCCATCATCAAATGTACTTCTTGAAATAATGTAACATTGACCCGAGTATGTTTCCATAAAGTCAAAAATAAGGGATATCTTTTAGGGAAAGGAGTATGATTGGTTCCTTGCAAAGTGTAATGGGAATTCCGAATACTACATAGTTTGCACAATCTGTACTTGTTAGTGATTCATGCTGCCATAATAGGGGCGGCGTACACTTATCCGTTTGCTTCCTGGTCTTATGGTGTTATTGAATGAATCTCGTAACCGTTCCGTGAACGTTTTATATTCCATTTCTGGATTACTTTGACCGAAATCGAAATCTGCTACTTCCACTGTGAATCTTGCTCTGCTTTGTATATAATATGCAATGCCAAAAACAATCAACACTACAGCCGCAAGTGAACAAGAAACTGGCACAGCGATCACTGATAATTGCGGTTTTGTTGTCACTGTAAAGTAAAGCACATAAACCATGTAAAACTATTTTAAATTCATTGCCATGTAACAGCAAATATTATTACAATAATATTGATATTTATAATAAAATACCTTTGTAAATATTTATTGTCATAGGATATATTTCTTTGCTGACGTCATTGTTCATTATAATTAGTATTGTATATACACTGGGCTCCAAAAAATAATGGATGATGGAGAAATTACAAGTACGAAGATGATCAACGCTATTGCATGTTTCATTTCCAGTAACATTGTACTTTCCTCGATGGAAGTCAAGGCACTTATAAAAGGGTCCGGAACCTTTACATGTTACATTCAAAGATAACATGTCCCATGGTTGAATCCAATTTGTGCCTTCCACTGTTATGTTCAATATAGGCGCTAAAATTGTTTACAGTATAAAATATAACTTATATACGCAGAATACTCATAGTGAATTATTATATGATTTTGATACGACTTACCGCGAACATTAATTTTTTTACTGAAGTACCCATAAGTTTTTTCAGGATCTGAAGCAATTATGGAGGAATTTGAACAGATGTAAGGTAAGGGAATATTTATATTGGCGTTACTGCCGTTTGGTACAAGCGTTGTAGTGGGTATTTTAATAGGCAAAGATATTGGACTAGTAGTCAATAATGGTTTCTCCGTTGTAACATTATCAGACATTATCGTAGTTGCTACCCGTTCTGTAGTAGTATTTGATATTATCACATTTGGTTCAGTTGTAGAAAACGGAACGGTTGTATTTATTGTTGCCACTGTGGGTGTCGGCAATACGGTTGGCAATGGCTCAAACGATGCAACTACTAATGCTTCGATAACATGCAATGTATCAGGATTTGTGAAATTATAAAGAAAATTAAACTCAGTTGTTTGATCGTAATACGCGCAGTCTATAAACCAGTAAGTAGATACTGATGTTGCATTCTTCAAATAATCTACATCTCCTTTACGCATATTTATCGTTACATTTGCTTCTGTTGCAGAAGAAACATATTCATCTCCTATTGTTTTATTGGGCTGTATAATTTTGATATCACCATTAATGAATTCTATAAAAATATAACACATTAGAAACCATGTAATATATCAAACTGAATACAGATGTATCTAACAATTTTTTAACATACCTGTTACATAAAACCTGGTGCGTACACTGGTACATTTCCACCACCAAAATGGATATTGCTCGCTGACTATTACTTCCACTTCAAATATTCCAACACTATAAATGTCGCGTGGATAACTGACACTCCAATACACTGTAGTATTTGATGTTTCTTCTGTCTATGAAGCGAGAAAAATAAGTAAAATTAAATTTTAATAACTTAACATACCCTTTAGGAGCTATAAATAAAATAACATTACAATGTCGCTCGTTTTGTTACTACCTAATAGAAATCAAATAATTCTTCATGAAAAACTTAATTGGAATTGTAAAATAATTGGAGGTATTTTTATGTATAATCCTATAATATTTTAATAGCCGAAGCAAAGTGTAGCAAAGACACAATTACTTTTTGTCAGAGATAGACGTGGAAAATCGTTAAAATTTATAAAAGTTTAAAAATATATAAAAATCCCACAGCAGAATTTTAAGTAAACATTTCATCGAATAAAACTAAAATAAACATATTTCAATTAAATGATAAATGATAGATTTGGAAAGAAGCACAGTAAAGTTTAAGAATAAAGATATGTCTATCCTATACATTCACATTTGCATGAGAAATATAATGTAAAACACAATATTATAAAAAAAAAGGAGAAATGGAATTAATATAATAATATAATTCTCCACTAAATAATGATCCTGAACATACAATAACTTATGGTTGAAACATTGAAATATTTGAATGGTCACTATAATATGCCATGATTATTCTCATTAAACATTTATAAAACATACTAAAGGAAGTTATGAAAATATGTCACAATAAAATTGGTAAGTATTACAATACACTAGTAAAATTTGAAGTTGAAGTACAAGAAAGTGGTTAAATCAGATTCTTATTTAACAATTTTATAAATCCTATTGTTTATATCAGCAAGCAAAGTACGTTAGCTTAAATAAAATGTAATTTTTCTGGAAAAGTGATAATACTAATTCATCTACAGCCTTTAGTTGTACATTATACATTGTATATGACTACATAAATTTGATATTTCTATGATAAAACTTATGGATGCGCATGCCAAAGTTGATACAAGGAAAATATATGAAGTAACGAATGAGTAATTGAATGCGTTCCCAATAATAATTTCTGGGAATAGAACATATCTGTGGTTGCAAGGAAAAATGCCGCATGTCACAATTTCAAAAAATTTGAGTTTATGCATTAATTGAGCTTTATAGTATAGGATTTACGTATTTACCAGAAAAAAATCATAAAAACAAATTCGATGGGCTCAAAAAAATAATGCAATTTAACCGATGTCCTATGTTAAAGCATTAGTGATCAAAACTTTAAACGGCAATATCTCGAAAGTGAAAGTATGTGATATGCGGCGTTCTGCCTGACAACCACAGATATGTCTAATAGTACTAACCTGATATTCATGGAGCGGTATCGCATCGTCTCTCCATTGATACTTAAAAATACCCGATGGTCTCATACCATTCTCTTTAAAAAAATCAGCTTTGAATGTAATAGTTCCACCTAGTACTACAGGACCATCATGAGACAATGTAATGTTATAATCAATCGCATTTACTGTAACACGAAGAGTCTTATGAAATGTTTAAATTTGTGTATAAAAATAAGCACAATTACAAGATAAATGTAAATAAGTGTTCGCAATTACGCAATTAAAAAATTGGCTGAATTACCTGGAAGTGTAGATAACAGATACAAAAAGAGACCCCAGGAAAAATGCATTACCTGCATTTTGTACACTGATGAGCCGTTACATTTATTTTAGAAAATATGTACACTGCGTGATTTTGTTTTCAATCGATCTCCAATTAAACGCATATCATAATGTTTCTGACTGTAGCATGTTAGCATTAATGATTGCCAACTATATCATTTTATATAGGTACACATTGTACTTGTAATGTCGCCGGAACTTAGATCGTCGCCATTTGTATATGCCTTGCCATGATAGCGCGCGTTGCTTAAATATCGGAATAATGTAAGCATTATTACTGCCGTAGTAGCGATAGGGATGCGCATCTCAGACAGGGAACTATTGCAATTAAGAATAGACGGTCACTCGAGTAGGGAAATAATATAAAGGAATGCCAGCTGTAGGAAATATAAGAAGCGGAACGTTTCGGATGGGCTCTTGGAATTTGGTCCTCTTAACCGAAGGACTGCGACGAGAATGGACGAGAATTAGATTAGCAATGTACGTATAGGAGCAGAGAGGAGACTGATACGAATTTCAAGGCTTCCGCGCCGCGACAGATAACGCCGAAAGAACACAAAAGTACAATGTCTCTATGGGCAAGCGCGCTAGATGAAAGCTAAATCTAACCACTGATATATCAGTGAATCTAGCGCGCTTGCCCATAGAGACATCCTACTTTTGCGTTCTTTAGCCGCAATTTCGCATATTCGGCAGAATTATTCTGTCATAAATCTTTGCAGGCCGTGTGACGTCACATCATGATGAAGTTCTAACTATCTGGAGATTTAGGGTTTTTATAGAGACACTTGTATGCAAGAAACGTTTATTGTATTATTTATTTACGTATTTTAGGCGAACACCAGTGATGGGCAATTTTGCCTCAATTGAGGCAAAACCGTCCACACCGTAGCGCCCTCTGTCTCCTTCCATCAAGAGCGGTACAATGGGGCAACGAAGACACGAGACATCAGCGTACACAACGAATGTGCGCGCTGCATGAAAGAGAGGTTGGTGGGAGAAGCAGGCGTTTCAGGGGCTCCACCCGTGCCCACCACTGGCGTACACCGAAGCTTTCAAGAAAGATATAGTTCCGACAATTTTCGTTACGAGCGAGCGCTGATATCTGTTTCCGATGCCTGCTGCCACTATCGTCATGAGGGGGGGGGGGGGGGGGGTGGAGTGGCATTCGCCACCTCCCGCTGCCATACATTCCTCGGGAAGAAGGGGTCGGCTTCCCTCTCCCTTTCTGCCGCCGATTATGTGGTCGAGCATGATCGGCAGCGAGAGGTCCCAACCAACATGACCCCTGAGGACACGGCGTTGCGTATCTACCACAGATACTCTCCGAAACATCCGTGTCCGGAGAGCATCTGGGTGACACGGTAGGTAAGCCGAATTCGCCTTCCGCACCATTCTTCCAGAATGGGCAAAAGGGCCTGGACAATAGGCCGCCCCGAGTTGGCGGCAACTAATTGCTGCCGCCATTGGGTCAGCGTATGTTTCCGGGCCTGGGGTTTCCACACTTCAAGCTCCCCGCCGTCAATCTCCCCCCGGCCGAGGGAGCAGGCGGTCACATAATGTGCCGCCCACTCCTCCGCCTTAAATTGGAGAGGAGCCATGCCGGCGAGGAGAAACGCAGCCTCCACGGAGATGGTGCGATACCCCCGTAGGATCATTATGGCCAGCCGTCGCTGCACGCGATTGACGCGCTCCAGCGATTTTCGGCTGGCCAATAATTGTGAGGACCACACGGGGGCTCTATAGAGAACTATGGAATGCACCACCCCCACATACAGGCGGCGTGTATCACTCTCGGGCACCCCGATGTTGGGCATCAGCCGGCCAAGGGTAGCTTCAACTCTCTCTACTCGGGGGGCCAGCTCGTCGAAGTGCGTTTCGAAACGCCAGCGACTGTCGAGAACCAATCAGAGATACTTCATCTGCTGCTTGATCTCGACAGCGGCATTACCTACCCGGATCCGATAGGCGGAGGGTCCCCCCCTCCTCTTCTCTTTCCGGAAGACTGCTGTTTTCAGAGCAGCCTGCCTCCCTAATGGGTGCCAGATTGGCGTCCAAGAGGGCGCCAATGCTGGCCATGATGCCCTCCAGGGAGGACGTAGTCGCCAGGGCGGAAAAGGGGCGTGCCCCCCCCTGGACAGGAGTTAACAACCCCAGCTCCAAGGGGGGAGGCATCAGAACCTCCTCAACGATGTCCATCCGGTCAGGAGAAGGTAGCGGAAGAGGGAGGGGTTTTGACGACCCCAATCTCTTCATCGCCATCATCTCCGATCGGATGGCCTCGTTGGTGGCCCACAGATCCTCCACCTCTCTGCGCAGACTGCTATTTTCCTTAACCAGGATAGCAGTCCGCGCATCGAGAGGAAGAGGGGCCTCCCGCGCAGATGACGCGTTCATGAAGCTGTGGGCGCCCTCGCCCCTTTTCACGAGCTTCATGAAAGCAGCCTCCGTGTATCGCGCAGACTCCTTAAGGTCCGGTACGCTAGTACCCTTGAGGTTCGCGCTCTTAAGTGCTGTCTCCTCCACCAGACGTACCTTCTCGAGGAAGGCCTAGAGGATTTCTCCAACACTTAAGGCGCAAACCTCAAGCGCCATCTCGGCAACCTGAGGAGTGGGATTCTTACGGGCACTCCTCAGGCTGCTACGGGAACTCCTCAGGCCATCAGGTAAATCTGATCCTGACGTCCGTACGGATTCGGCCTTACCGCCGCCGTCGCGCCGAGGCGCCTCCTCCACTTCCGGGCGTGGCAACCCCTCCTTTACCACCGCTTCCGGGCACGGCACCACCTCCTGCACGACCGCTTCTGGGCGCGGTAACCCCTCCTGCACGACCGCTTCCGGGCGCGGTAACCCCTCCTGCACAGCCGCTTCCGGACGCGGTAACCCCTCCTGCACAGCCGCTTCCGGGCGCGGTAACCCCTCCTCGTCCGTCATACCCCCCCAACCCCGAAACAAGAAAATCATCCATGAGAGTCCCACGAGTAGTTTTCAGGCTAAAAGCTTATACGGAGTGACCGGGCAAATAAATAAGAACCCCCCCCCCCCCTCCCTACCCACGCAAGGCGCCACCCGTAGCAAGGGGGGTAGACGCTATTGACCGACATTCCATTAATAATAATAACTTACTACAGTTAAACTTTTTTTTAGATGAAATTCTTTTATTCTTAAATTCCTAATATAGCAATATCTCTATCAACTCTAGGAGAATGAGGAGAAATGGCAACATTAAACTCTATCGATTACATTTTGATATGGAAGAAATTTAAAAATGCCATAATTTTGAATAGCTCTATACTGAAGCAACACTTATTTGATTTTACATAATATTTTCAAGAATTCAGGAAATTATTACTTATAATCTAATTGATCTTCACCAAAAATTTAGAGCAGGTAATTGTTTACCTCTTACAATTTTGAAATTCTAATTATGAATTAATTTTACAAAAGGTAAATACATCGATGGTGTTGCAGTAGATTTGATGACATAACTGGACATAACCATTAAAGCGAGATTTCAGTCGACTGAAAACTATCGACTAAATAGTCGATAGTATGCTGTTACTAAATAGTAAGTAGTCGATAGTTTAAATTAGTCGATAGTGCCCATCACTATTTCACACTGTTATAGAATCTTCCTCGAAACTTCCTATTTGATAGAGATTTGTTTTATTTTTATTGTACACTTGTATTGTATTATCTCAAACACGTATTAACAATACATATATTATCTCAAAATCATTCAAAATCAAATGTGTATGTTATAGACTGTTTTTGTCTTCAAATGCACTATCGAATGACCTTAAAAAACATATAATTCCGTTTAAAAAACAAAACTTAACCTATGAATCTCTTAAATTATTAACAGTGTAATCAGATTCGACATTTTGCACCATTTAATTTCTATAAGAAAAAATTCTCCAATCTTCGGTAATTTCCGAAATAAACAACTGAATACACTTACACGAGACATATTAGATACATACAGGATGTCGTCACTGGTCGTCACCAAACCGGCATACAACGATACAATTAGTAAAGAGATGAATATCTTCCTGTTTTTACGTATAAGTGTTACTGCAGCGAACGTTATCGAGAAATACATGTTAAATGGATATTATTACTTCGATCACATAAATACTGTTACTGTTGCAAATAGATTGTACATATAATAGAAAATATATGATAAAGAAACAGATTTCTTAGCACGTTTAGAATGGTAGCGATAGCTCAAATTGAGTCACGAGATAAGTAAAGTTGCAAATAAAACATTAATGTCTTTAACTCTGTTGCATATTTGAGTCATCCATTCTGAACGTATTAAGTTCAGTACAATAGAACACAATTAACTGTAACCTTTTTTTCCGCATTCCAGACATTGCAATTACAACCTCAACTGACTGAACCGTGTGCCTCTTTAGTATTTGTGTAGCCATTGTAACATACATAGGTAGGTACTTATGCATAGAGTGATTCTCTCGCCGGAGATTCTCTCGGTAGTGGTCGCCGAACATCAAAGACAGATATCGCTTGTCACGGCTGTGCAACTAATTGCTCACGGATACCGACCTCATTACCAACTCTACTACGATACTACATAATGGTGTCGCAAATACCTATCACCACTTATGCGTAGATCACGCATCTCTCAAATAATTTCACTACAAAGTTCAGGTCCACTTGCGAGGCAAAATCTTTTCGCTACCATTCAAGTGAGCCAACCTAAGCCAGCTGCTTAAATCTGGTGTAATCGATAAGATATTTTAATAACCATTGTAGCATATATGCTAGAACCATTCTTTTATAAATATTTGAAATAATTGATTATAATTTTATTATCATTTATCTTTTTATATTTGTGCTTCTAATTTCAGTAGAGGAGTTTATAAGAAACTCTATGCAATTGAAAATTGTAACTTTAATCTCCACATAGTAGCATATTGACTATAATATAAACAGCTTATACTAATATTTATCTCATATAAATAGTATATTATAAATTTTGGGATGTCTTAGAATTAATGCATTACTGTTAGTTGTTACAGTATATGCTTTATGTCCTTCCTTCCATCTTGTAAAAAATCTGAAAGTGTTTAAGTGGCATATACATATACAATAGGAAAAAAATTGTACTTTGTATTAAAACTATTAAAAATATTACCGTGTAAAATTAATAAATAAGTACAGTGTAGTACAACTTTTCACCATGAATCTTCCTGTTCGAAGAATGTAAAAAATCCGTATAGAGTTAAATACACAACAATATTACCTGCTAATGTCAAGTAACAAGCACCCCATTGAATCTGAAAATACACAGTTTTACTAACTCTCATCATTAAATGTTATACATATACTTCCATTAAATTAAAATTCTTGTATAGTAACATCATATCATAACACAATGATTGAATAAAAAAAATACATAATTTAACTGTACCACCGGATCACTAGCTGGAGATCTTGCCAATACAATAGGAAGAGCAAAGGATGATACTAAAAATCCCATAGTGATGAATATAGCCAATTCCAAACCTGAATTATTACTAATTCCATCGTATTCTTGACGTCGACATGCCACTATAGTTGGTATTGGTGTCAACAAATAGAATAATACAACAAAAAATGGCCACCACACGCTAGAGATAATATATTATGAAATTTCATTGAATTCGATACAGATACAATTATAAATAAATATTTTTATGATAATAATACTACTTACTTGTATGCTGGTAATGCACAGCCTAGTATGACAAATGTCATACCAATAGATCCACTGAATGCCAAAAGTACTAATCTATAAAAGACTTTTTCTATAACTTACATGTAAGTAAATAATATGTAAAGTAGAAAAGTGTTTTAAAGTACTTACGCTGTTTACAAATAGAAACCGTTAAAGACATGAAACAAAAATTATATATATATTTATAAATGTGTGTGTGTGTGTATGCGCGTTGCGTGTGTTTGCTTGTATGGGTCAATCAATTTAGAATTATGTGTATTTTATTATATTTTTTAATAAATTCATGTTTAGCGTACAAACTTAAGTTCGTCGTGTTGTGTTTTAAAAAACAATTTATATAAGTACTAGCTGTTAAAAGACACATTGAATAAAATACACGTATTTTATGTACGAATAAGTAGTTTTTCTCAATTTAAAAAGCTGTATATAGTTTTCTTAGAAGAATTTTATGAATACAAAAAGGGGGTTATAAAGATAAATACTTAGATAATAATTATATAAAACAAATTAATAAGTATGCATTGTTTATATACAGAATGTTTTCATCAATAACAATAAGAACTGCAAGGTTATGTTCCCACATATCAACCTGATTGTATTGTTACAATGAACTTTGTTAACAAAATTGTTTATTTAGATGATGTAAAACTAAAATTGTTGAATTTAAATGATCAAACTTATGACCTTTAATCCCAGCCATCATAGACCAATTTGACAAGTACGAATATCGAATTTACACTCTCAGAACGTTTATGATGTAAGCATCTAAAGCCTTGTACACTTCAAAACCTAAAAGCACTTTATATCATGTAATGAATGCAGCATTAACTTAATAAAAAATAATGTATTATCAAAACGATATACCATAGGACGAGTGAAAATCCAATTTAGATTTTTACATTGCAAAGAATCTACATTCATAATTGTATAAAACAATAAATAATCACAATCACGATTAAAGTATTCATCAATAAGTATCGATATAGTTTTATTCGGTAAGGTAAGGAACATCGGTAAATTAAAGCTTATTCAAACAATAATATATATGATAGGTATTTAGTTATGATACTAAATCTGTATACAGATACAATAATACCAGATAATACACTATATATGTATACAATACCGGACTGAAATCATAGTAAGGCGTTTCATAGTAATAAAATAAACCCAGTTAGATTTGTTTACATCTTAATCTACGTACAAATAATACAGTGAATAATAGAATTGTTAAAAATAACGTTTCAAGGCATATAAGAAAGAAAAGTCAACAATTTCGTTGTGAACTTGCCTTAAGCTTCTGATTCGACAACGGAGAGTCCAATGCGAGCTAGGAAAGTTTAAATGAGGGATGTTCATTGGATCGACTATAAGTGTCGCTGACTCGTACGTGGTGCGATATTGAGTTGTGATCATTGCGTGTACACTTTCTTTTGCATTCAAGTTAAATAAATAATGAGTGAACAGAAGAGGTAAGTAAATAAAGAAAATTAAATTCTGAACTTGATAGCAGTTATAATAGTTCGTTCGATTACTTAAAAGTGTAAAAATAGAGTATGCAAATACAATGCATCCATGCTGGCTTCCAATTTTACGATGTCATCATGTCGACGCAGCGCGTCCTTTCATAGATTCTTCTGAAAAATATCTACTGTCATTGGAATTTTATCATATAAAATCGAATTCATTGTATTGGGCAGATGTGTATTGAATATACAGAGTATAATGACATGATTCTCGCTTATCATTTTTGCGAGCCGACTGATCATGGCCGAACACTACGTTAAACATGACAAGGAAATTTTAGAAGGATCTTAACGATGTATTCTTCAGATTATGATCGTTGTTCATCTTATAACGTACTCGAACGAATATAAAATTTATGCAACGCAAATATTTCATGTACATAATTAATTAAACTGTCTCAGCGTTTACGTTTTATTGTACTAATGAAACAGGATTGCCGATTAAAACTGTCTGGTTATTCACGATAGATTAATTTTAGGAATGCACAAACTGTTAGAAATTATTTTTACAACTTATAAGCTGAACAAACCTATATTGTTTCACATCATCAAATATCTTCTGTTAATAAAAATAAATTTATACAGTATGTTTGCACAAATATTGAATTTATTATAGTGCAATTTGATAATATAAAATATCCTAATCTAAGAATAATATGTGTATGAAAATAATTTGATTAGTTATTAAGAAATTGAATATTTCATATGGTAAACATGAACTTATAAAGAACATGCTTAAGATGAATGAGCATTGTACTATAGTGTATCTTTTGTCTTAACAAATGTGTTCATATATGTAGAAATTTGTTTGCCTTCGTGTAAGTTGTAAAAATTATGCAACTGAAATTAATAGAACTTTAATTGAACCCCTTATCATATAAGCATTTATTTATTTTGCTTATGTTGTATACTAAAGTCTAATATAATATATGAAAAATATGCTGTTATAGATTATAATAAATAAGCAAAACAAAAACAAGAAATATAAACAAAATATCATTTATTATATTATACAATGATGTAGATTTTTATATAGTTTTGAACAAATGTATAAATATAATTTTTCAAATATTATCATTTATATTAATAGTCTATTATAGGACAAGTATAATTATAGTGTTTCATAACAAGAATTCAATTGCATTTATGTTTACCTATACATGACAAAAAGTATTTTATATGACTTCTGTGTATAATTTAATATTTCCTTATGGTCATTGCTTATTTTCTTTAGAACAATCAAATATTTCATTGTTGCAGCGGTGAAGATTTAGCAACAGCAATTCTTCGAAAGAAGGATAAGCCAAACAGATTATTAGTCGATGAAGCTGTTGCAGATGATAATTCTGTAGTGGCTCTGTCTCAAGCAAAGATGGATGAATTGCAATTGTTTAGAGGAGATACAGTGTTATTGAAAGGCAAACGGCGTAAAGAAACTGTATGCATTGTACTTTCTGATGATTCTTGTCCCGATGAAAAAATTCGTATGAATCGTGTCATTAGAAACAACCTACGAGTACGCTTAAGCGATGTTGTTTCTGTACATGCGTGTCCAGAGGTCAAATATGGAAAACGTATTCACGTACTGCCATTAGATGATACCATTACTGGTCTTACAGGGTAAATTAAATGCTCTTAATATAATAAAATTACAAGTTCTTACATTATGGGAACACTTTGTGGGTTTTATCTTAATGTTACTCTAAATTCGTTCGTATCTTATGAATTTGTAGATGTCATTATTTTGTTACTTTCTAATTACAGAGTACACAAACTTTTACGTATAATATTGGTATTCAGTTTATTTAAAATGTTAATCTCTTTTCATTGGAGGTGTTAAATTTTCTTAAACAGATATAATTCATATAAAAATTTTTATTTTGTTGTAGAAATTTGTTTGAAATATATTTGAAGCCATACTTTTTGGAAGCATATCGTCCTATTAATAAAGATGACAATTTCATTGTACGTGGTGGCATGCGAGCCATAGAATTTAAAGTTGTAGAAACAGATCCTGGGCCATTCTGTATTGTTGCACCAGATACAGTGATTCATTGTGAAGGTGAACCCATTAAAAGAGAGGTTTGTAAAACATTATTTCTTAAGGATCAATTAATTCTTTTACCTTACAATTTTTATAATAACGTGTGTCTTGTACCATGTAGGAAGAAGAAGAGGCATTAAATGCAGTGGGTTATGATGACATTGGTGGAGTTCGCAAACAGTTAGCTCAAATTAAGGAAATGGTAGAGTTACCTTTGCGACATCCGTCTTTATTCAAAGCTATTGGTGTCAAACCACCCCGTGGTATTCTCTTATACGGCCCACCTGGTACAGGAAAAACTCTTATTGCTCGTGCTGTTGCAAATGAAACAGGCGCGTTCTTTTTCCTTATTAATGGTATGTTCATTTAGAGACTAACATGTTGATTTAAAAATTGATTTATTATATTGTATTGTATTATATTATATTACATTGTATTATATCGAAAGGTCCCGAAATAATGAGTAAACTTGCTGGGGAATCTGAAAGTAATTTAAGAAAAGCATTCGAAGAAGCTGAGAAAAATTCACCAGCTATAATTTTTATCGATGAACTTGATGCAATTGCTCCAAAGAGAGAAAAGGTGTGATGATTGATGAAATTTTGTTGAATATGATCTGGAGCATATATTTTTCATTATGTACACTTTCAGACACATGGTGAGGTAGAAAGACGTATAGTGTCACAACTTCTCACTTTAATGGATGGTATGAAACAAAGTTCTCATGTCATTGTAATGGCAGCCACTAATCGTCCTAATAGCATTGATGCAGCATTACGTCGTTTCGGACGTTTCGACAAAGAAATTGATATTGGAATACCCGATGCTACCGGCCGCTTAGAAATTTTACGAATTCATACTAAAAACATGAAGCTTGCCGATGACGTCGAATTAGAAGAGGTATACAGAATTTCTGAAACTACTAAGCCATTCGTCTTAGTCGTATCTAATAAATTAATATTTCCTTATAGATTGCATCAGAAACTCACGGTCATGTTGGAGCTGATTTAGCTTCGTTATGTTCTGAAGCAGCATTGCAACAAATCCGTGAGAAAATGGACCTTATTGATTTAGAAGATGATCATATAGATGCTGAAGTTTTATCTTCCCTTGCTGTCACTATGGATAATTTCAAGGTTAATACTACTCGAATGTTATAAGATAAGACACATTAATTTTTTTAAAGTAATAGCTAACGTGTATGTCACCTGTTACATTTGTAATTTAGTATGCAATGACTAAGAGCAGTCCAAGTGCATTACGAGAGACTATTGTGGAGGTTCCAAATGTAACTTGGGACGATATTGGTGGTTTACAAAATGTAAAAATGGAACTACAGGAATTGGTACAGGTAAGAAATCTGTTAAATAATCACTTGCTATTCGTATATTGAAGTCAATAATGGATAATTAATAATTCAATTTTACATCTTACAGTATCCGGTTGAACATCCTGAGAAGTTCCTGAAGTTTGGCATGCAACCATCGCGAGGGGTGTTATTTTATGGACCTCCTGGTTGTGGTAAAACTTTATTGGCTAAAGCAATAGCCAACGAATGTCAAGCAAATTTTATTTCTGTAAAGGGTCCAGAACTGTTAACTATGTGGTTCGGCGAATCTGAAGCCAATGTCAGGGATGTTTTTGATAAAGTAAGTTATTTGGACAGATTCTGTAATATATATTATAGAAATCACAAGAATTTGGCATCATCGCATTATATTTTCTAGGCGAGATCAGCAGCTCCTTGCGTATTATTCTTTGATGAACTTGATTCTATTGCAAAGTCTCGAGGTGGCACAGTAGGAGATGCTGGCGGAGCTGCAGACCGTGTGATAAATCAAATCTTAACAGAGATGGATGGAATGGGAGCGAAAAAAAATGTATTCATCATAGGAGCTACAAATCGACCCGATATCATCGATCCTGCTATTTTACGACCTGGTAGATTAGACCAGTTGATTTATATACCATTACCAGATGAAAAATCACGTGAAGCCATTTTTAGAGCTAATCTTCGAAAATCACCCGTAGCTAAGGTGAGGAATCTTAATTAATAAAGGATTATCAATTTCTTTCACAAAGCTACTAGTTTATTGAAATCATAGTTTTCCATCATGTGGGATTTCACTTATCGGTGGGCATTTTGGAAATCTAAATATGGTGTTAAAATTTTGAATTGTAAACTTTTTAAGCGGAGGTTTGTAGTAAGGCTGCTGTAAAATTGAGAAATTTTTATATTTTCTTTAAAGTTCTAATATGTCTAACACTATAATTTAGTAGTTTACTTGGTTACCCTTTCATTCAATATAACAATTTTTCATACAGTTCTTATCGATTGTTTTTTGGTTTTATCTCGTACGAAATAAAAACGGTTGTGAAATGTAGTTTTGACATTTTATCTACACCAGGTGATACGATCTTTGAATGCCCCTCTATTGTGGCTGTGATAAAATCATGAAATAATTAATCAAGATTGTATAAAAAATTGCTATGTGTGACGAAAAAGTAAGTAAATAAATTACAAACAAAATTTATAATGTCAAACATATTATAACTTTAAAAAAGCTCGTGAAAATATTTTAATTTAACTATGTTCACAAAACAGTACCTCTTTATGATTTAAATATTACGCGCACAACTACATTTAAAAGTTATGATAATAGTATAGATGTACAGAGATGTCCAAAATGTTTTATTTTGCTGCCAAAAAATCTCAAAATCGGTTTGTATCTCTATGGCTTGATTAATTATATATAATATATATATATATATACTTAATCAAGCAACAATAATTATATATAATTATATATTATATACATATAATATATGTAACTGACACATATCTACCAAATGCAGTTTTCAAATTTTCAATCGAAGCTTCGATAAAAGAAGTTGTAAAAAACAATCTTGGAAATGTTATTCGGGATTGTTTTTATATCACACAGTAAACTAATCATTCTAACTTCTAAAAAAAATTCAAGACGTTTGGTCCAATATTAAAAAAGTTGTCGCCGCTTTAAGGGTACCCAAATATTTATGGGAGTCACTGTATGTAAATACTTGAAGTTGAAAGCTATCGTGTGGAGTGTGGACTATCTGCGGCAGGTGCTCGTGAGCAATCAGTTACACAAGTCCGGATATACTAGTGGCTGTACAATACTTTTTGAATTTTATTTAAACAATTATCGAAACAAATAATAATAAAGCAAATACTTTTCATACCATATTATACTGGACCTGTTTAATTATTTTGCTATTATTATTATACATACGCATATGTACTGTACACATATTTGTACTTCTGTATAAATTTGATCAATTGCTTATTGTTTTTTAAGAATAGCTTTAATATTATTAATTGCATATAATTACAGGATGTAGAGCTAAGCTATATAGCTAAAGTAACACATGGTTTTTCGGGTGCTGACATAACAGAAATTTGTCAACGTGCTTGCAAGCTCGCTATAAGGCAAAGTATTGAAACTGAGATTCGAAGAGAAAAAGAACGTGCCAACAATCCATCCGCATCTATGGACGTAAGTATGACAAATTTTATGTTTCAGTTATTATAGAATAGCTTTTCGTTCCGTAAAATGTCTAGGCGTACATCCAATCAAAAACCTTAGTGTGAAATATACATACAAATATGAATTTTACTTTATGAAGATCTGTCGTCCCATAATTATATTTTTTGACATCGCTAGCCTTCCTCGCCGATTTTAATATGACGTAGATGTACAAATACGACAAATAAAATATGACGAATTAGAGAAGCATGCGGAATTAAAAAATTTTTATTAGTTCTTTTGTGGTGCTATACGTACTGTAAATATTTATCGAGTTAATTTCATGTGGTTTATTAGATGGACGAAGATGATCCTGTGCCAGAAATAACCAGAGCACACTTTGAAGAAGCAATGAGGTTTGCTCGACGTTCAGTGTCCGATAATGATATTCGGAAGTATGAAATGTTTGCACAAACGCTTCAGCAATCGCGTGGATTTGGAACTAATTTCAGGTACGATAAACATTCCTACGTAGATAATAGTTCCTTAGAAAATCATGTGTTTCGTTGCATTGGTGATTAACATTAATATATTTATATTTCATCAGATTTCCGCAAAGCGGAGCAAGTGGTACTCAAGATACAACGCAAGGTGATCCTACTTTCCAAGATGATGGTGACGACGATCTTTATAGCTAAGTCTTCGTGTCTTTGTACCTCATTACAGCGAGCATACGACAAAAGGGCCTGTTTCTGTTCTATAGAAAACACTTTGCGTTTACCAACAGAAATTTCGCAGAAACGAAGTTTAAGAAACTGAAAACTGTGAGAGCATTATTCTCTATTTCGAATTAATATTCTATGTACTCGCATGCATTTTTATACACGTAATTGGGGCAGATTTTAAACGAGGTAAGATAAAAATAAAACTTTAAACTAAAACCATTCTTCATAAGCAATTTTCGAGTTAAGTCACGTCTTATACTGAAGTTGAACAAATAAAATCTGAAATAATGCATTTTTTAATATAAAAATTATTTAAACATTTGAAAATAATATTTAAATACATTCCACTGTTATTTATACGTTTGATATTTTAAATGTAATAAAAGATACATATAGGATTTGGAAGTCGAATAATAATTCTCTCAGTAAAAATACAGATGTAATTTATTTGTATGTACAATTGATCAACAGTTGTAATACAAACTGCCCTAATAAGATAATTCATCTCGTCTACATGCTGCATAGAATCATATAAATTTTTACTCGTTTCTATTTCTTTTTATTCACTTTCTCATCTACTCAAGCTAAGTATACTTGCAGATCATTTATTAACAGTGTGAAAAATTTCAATGTAGAGATAGACCCTTTTGTTACGTTGCCTCTGAATTCTATGATTACATTTTATTGTTCACACTCTGAGATTACAGTAACGTGGGAGTTTATGCAATGTCAGTGAAATTGTTGGAACTGGTGATATGTATTGGTCAATTTGCAGTCTGCTTGTAGTAGTAAATTTACTTGCAAATTACCAAAGAATCTTTTGAAACCTTTCATTTTAGAATAAAGTGTTAAAATCATACATTTCATCGCATTATTCAGAATCTCGTGAAGATTTTTCTCGTGAGGACTTTTCAGAGGGTAATACGGTAAATAAAATTACATTGGTGTACAATACAATAAAGTTATGCAGTTTATATATTTCTGGCATAAGTTTGAATAATTTTACATCAAATGTTATCGTTCATTATAACATTAGAAACGGTGAAGTACATTGATGATTAACAAACTATTAATAGGTGGTTACATGTGTATTATGAACTTATTTATATGACATTTACAAATTTTACTAAGAGTAGTGATCAATATAATTAATTGTAAAAATCTGAATTTTTAGTTTATATTACATACACTTTTATAAATATTCGTCTAAGAAAATATTTACAATAGTGTGGTAAACAAAAGAGAGGAATAAATGAAATCCAAATATTCATTGGATATAACATTATTTTATATGTTTGCAGTTCACATTAAATCGTTTAATACACTTATTACATATTTTTCATTTTCTTCCCTATTACGCGTTATGTTTGACCTTATTAAATCATTCTTAAAAATCGGAAAAAGAAAATGTTAATACAAGGCTATTCGTTTAACCCGAAACCCATGCGAACGGAAACAATACGGCAAATGTGGGTACTGTTAAGTACATTCGTGGAATGTCATAAACTCGATACTTTTCAGATTCGTCGAATTTCAGAAGCGAAGTTTACGTTCATTAGGATCACGTTATTATGCAACTAAAAGTATACTCGGATCAGTTTTCATTCAGAAACAATCTTCAATCTGTTAGTTGTTGTGTCTGAATGTTAGTTGTTTACGGAACTCAGGTTGGTCGGCATACTATTGCCCTTATTGCAAGGCTGTGTCAATATTACAGACCTAAAAAACTGTTTTTCCATAACTGAGAAACTTATTGTTTGACAACAATATTCATTGTTACAAACAATTTTGCGAAGCGGTTCTTTTACAAATGTTTATCCAACATATGTTGGAGAATCAGTAGCAAAATAGGTGACCATTACGTGCTTGACACCATACACATAGCATATTATCTGTATTTGTCGTACCGTACTGCATGCGCTGCAGGGGTTTCGAGTCCTAGATCGAAGGATCCTACTGCCAATGTAAATGTTCATCTTTTGACACTAAAATGACTGCCACAATACCACATATGTATTATATACTGATAGTATCTGTGAGACCCATAGACGCTGATCCGTAGCCGCTGTGAAATATTCACGTTAGTTCGAGCTAATCTTTAAATAGATTATTTTGAACCGTAAGAGGCAGATTCGAAGTTGTATTAATCAAGTTGGTAAGTTATACAAAGTAATGGTAAGTTTCTTATTGGTAATCTCTCTTTTTACAGGAGAAAAGTCAGAGTCATAGAATTTAGTCCATTATCAACAGCAGAAAATACATAAAAACGAACGTTGTGCACAGAAAATAATTACAAAATTATACATTTTTAAAGTATACCACAAATAATATTTTATTAGTACCTATCTATGAAGAAGTAGATATGCGAGTTTCTATAATATTTTTTTATTTCATGAATCAATGTATAATTATTAATAATTATATGAATTTTCCTTATTTCGTGTATTTATATAAATTGGTTCTTCATGTTGATTTTTATTATGTACTTCTTTTTGTAAAAGATGATTTTTTTCTCAAGTAACAATTGCGATTAGCGATTGCTCTTAAAATATCAGAGATATACTATAAAATGAAATTTACTACAGACGCGTTTGATAAAAGTAAAATTATATTGAATAGGTTAATATAAATTTGATTTTAGTTTTAAGCCAATCAAACTCTTAATACAGTAAGGATATTTACTGCATTTTACTCAATATGCTTAATAAGACATTTTTCCAAGCTTATATAAACCAAAAATATAATGAAAATTTTGTGTACATGACATTACATTATTTTATGTTTTAAAACTGTAAATGATTATTGTAGTGGTCATGTTGAAAGAACACATTTTTATAAAGAAAATATGACAACCCATACAGTTTTCTAAATGACTGGAGTATTAAATTCTTAAAAAACGTTATGTAATAAGATATGCTACTCAAAATGGTTCGGAGTGTTAAATTATTCCATAGTCACTTGTATTTTATATAAACAGCAATTTCAGTAAGTAAACAGTAAGAGGAACAAATCATTTGTTTTCCAGATACTAAATATTGAAAACATAACTGCGAGCAAACATAATGTAGTGAAAAACTATTAAAGATATTTGGTAGAAATGTTCCTCTTCTTTTTCTATAAACGCTTTGTTCTCCGTGACTTGTATAACATATGTACTATTTTATGATAATTATTATACATATTTATGCATGGTAAAAATACTTAACTGTCTGTATGTAATTTTATGTTAAGCATTTAGGTTAAATACTTTTAAGCAAAATCGAAGATTTTTAATTTTTGTTTATAGCACTTTACAGCAGCTTTGAATAGTTGCGTTTATATCGATGAATGATGATAATGTTTCGATATAAGATACTTACAATCTGATTAAAAATTACAATCCGATGAAGGAAGTTCAAATAATCCTTTTGGAATATTAATTTCCAATACCATGTAAAAATTGTATCTTATTACACAATCATCTTCGAATTAATTACATAACTGATATACGCTCCATAATTTGTTCTCTTATAACATTCATGCCGGACACTGTATGTAGTTTGTTTTAAAATTACAACCTTAATCACGACCAGCGTGTAATGCTGGTCTATGCATACGCTTAATTTTGATCGTAAACTTAAATGATTCATCTTCCTCCCAAATTTTGGACATGGAATTAGTAGATATCCGTCCTTTGCGTAACAGGTGGAAATTCCGCATCATCTTTCAAACGAAACGAACCGGAATATCCTGGTGGATTCTCAGTTGCTGCTATCATCTCGTGATACTTCTCTGAATCTATAAATTTATTTATATACGTCCAGTATGATCGTTCAAATTGCGAATTATTTTAAGCGGATATAACGATAAAGATGTATGAAACTGAATATCAATGATATACGATATATTTCTCACAATTAAATAGTATTCGCATACTTTAGCTTTGATCGTCACGGGAATAGTTTTGAATTCTTTAAATGAAACATGCGTGAAAAATACTTCGATTATCATTGCTTTCTATACAAAGCAGTGAAAACATTCATTACTAATCACTAATAATCTCGTCAAGACAATATTGATAACGAATGCGTAAGTGATTTGTTATTTAACAATCATACATTTTAAGTGAATAATCTCAAATTATAAATATTTACTTTCAAATTTCACATAATTCAAAAACAAACAAAATTGAACTCTGTTCAGAATTAAATTTAAAATAATGTTGTATAAAGAATTTCATTGGTGAAACAAACTATATGCTCGATTTTTTCAATGATACTTAATAATCGATTGAATCAACAGAGACATTGTTTATTTTTAATATTTTTAGATAAAATGATTTCACGGACAGAGATAACGTGTAAGATTTAACAATCGATACGTGCCTGTAAACGAGCTTTGAAGGAATGTTGAACTCTGTCCGTAACCTTGAATGACCTTGAGTAATTATAGTCATTGAATTCGTAATGAAAGTGACTATCATTATAGGTGTTTAAAAAAGAGTGGTTCCATTTAAGAAAGTCAAGGTAACCTTGATATCTCTAAAAAAATGACATAAAAACAAAATTTTTTTTTGGCATCGTGTCAGCCCCATTTTACTATTTAACTTTGTCCTTACCATATTTTACGTATCTTTAGAAACAACAAAGATATTTGAGGTGGCAATAGTTAGTGCCTCAACCTACAATGATAGTCCCTTTCATTACGAATTCAGCGACTATAATTACTCAAGGTCATTCAAGGTCACGGACAGAGTTCAACATTCCTTCAAAGCCCGTTTACAAGCATGTATCGATGTTAAGTCTTATACGTTATCTCTGTTCGCGACCTTGAATGACCTTGAGTAATTATAGTCACTGAATTCGTAATGAAAGGGACTATCATTGTAGGTGTTTAAAAAAGGGTGGTTCCATTTAAAAAAAGTCAAGGTGACCTTGATATCTCTAAGAAAATGACATAAACACAAAATTTTTTTTTTTGTCATCGTGTCAGCCCCATTGTACCATTCAACTTTATCCTTACCATATTTTACGTATCTTTAGAAACAATAAAGATATTTGAGGTGCAAACGTTAGGTGACTCACCCTGTATATCGAGTATAGAATAATGTCTTTCTACTATGCCTGTATACCTTATTTTCTAAATTTAAATAGGACTAGCATGCTAAAACACTTAATATTCATCAATAACAAATCGGTACTACACTACAATATTTCCTTAAACAATATTTAGTTTTATTATTGACAGCAAAAAGCACGATATCAAAACAAGAATGAAAAAGGATTCATTTTTTTAAATTTTGCTTTTTCATACAAGAATTCATTTATATTTTTATTCATGCACTTTTCGTTCTTTTAGAATGAAAACACCTTTTTAGGGAATTGTGCACTCTTCCCTGCATTTTATTAAAACTGCATTTTAAAAATGTTCATTATGTAATATTTAAATGAAGAAACATCTTACATTGACAAATAGAGTGTCGGGTATTATAGCCTAATCCTAACTGGTTAAACGAAATCGTATTATTAAATATTAATTATTCTCTATTTGAAACTTGAGATATGTTTTCGTGCTTAAGAACTGAATCGGAAGTGAAAAATGTCAATATTTGAATTGAATTTTCCTGCAAAATAAAAGTTTAAAATAAATATCGATCATCAGATTATTCAAATTTTTTGTTAGTTAAAAGTTACACATTTTATACATATACACAAAGGAACTCATAAATTGTAATAGTATGTCTTGTAGATTCAAACATGAAAATTCATTAATGATTACAGTTTTTAAAATTACGTTTCACGTTAAATGGAAATGTGTAGTCACTAAATAGTTTATATGATCAACCTCGTGCATATTTGCTTGTAAAACCAGTTTACCATTTGATAAAAGAAATGCAGTGTCTTATTTATTAACTCCATTCGTCTGGTTTGATAGATATTTATTGCTGATAGGATGAAGTGTAAAGAAGTAAACAGTAAATTCTAATGCACAATATTAACATGAGAAGAAAATAAAATTGTTTACACACATTGCAACGCATGCTGCTTATTTACGCAGATTCGTGCGCAGATTCAAACGCTAGCGTACTGTTTTATTTCTTCTAATTTTTATAAGGCCACTATATTCCTTCTACCAAGTATACATATACATATTTATACAAATACAAGCATTTCAACATTGTATACTTTCTTACCGACACGCTAAAAATAGGTTCTTATATGTTTAACACAAATTTAGAAACTTGTTAAATAAAATAATTGTTAATTCGTTGATGATTTACATTGCTGTAGATCGGAAATTTCGGAATATCTTGTATATATTTTCATATAGGTGTAATAATTCCGATCATAAAATGTAGTAAGTATGAAAACTGAACAGAGACTTCAGTTTTGTTGTATTAAAACTGTATGTTTAGTGGTTGCATGCGTGTGTGCATATATTATTTAAATACAATTTTAAACGTTACATTTTTATAACTTTCTAAAAGCTTGTATAAGACAATTGCATACATCTAAAACAGATTTGTTAATTAAATCTAAATCGTTACTATACAATAAAAACTAATCATCCAAACCATATTAGAATTTCCCGACTGTTACCATTTATGTATATGTTATTCGTTAAGCTTGTGCAAAAAAATAAACAAGGGACAGAAAAGAGGATATACCAGTACCTGACATGGAGTCTGGCGAACGTCCGCGTACCACACCCGCGTAGCTATTTATGCAGGCTTCAATGGATGATAAAAAGAAAAAAATTACATCAAGTAAGGTCAGTTGTTTTGTGGGGCCCCCCTTCAGCCCCTGAGGAAATTGCCTATTCAATTGCGAGGGGTTAGAAGCAAGAAAAAAGAAAATTCCAGTGCATAATCAAAACAAGGCCTCCTTACACTCACATACATACGCATACACACATACTGAATCACTAATTGTTTGTATCTACAAAGAACTTGATGAACTCATGTTCATTTGATTCTATCTACAATTAGCGCTAACTTATGTAAATATATGACAATCAAGAAGGCTGAAAAAAATGAATAATACTCTTGTATCTAATGAAAGCTCGATTTATAACTTACAAAATATGATAGACATTTTATTTTTCTAAATACTTGATCTCATTTTTTTTTATAAACTACTCTTCTCAAATCTAACTACTCTTCATGTATTTGTTACCTGGATACCCGAGTAGTAATTAAAAAAGTATTCAAGTTCAAGTTCATCTAAATTAAAGAAATATTATGTACATGAATCTGTTCCAAATCACTGAAATAATAGAGTTCTATCTGATAATAGAGATCCTTTCTCTCAGGAACATTTGTTAAACTGCAAAGTCGAGAATGGGTACCTAAGTCGAAGTAGAAACTAAATACATTTATGCTATTAATTATATCATTATTATTAAATTTATTATTAACTAAACACGTTTAACAGAGAGTTAAACGTTTCTTTGACGAGAACTATTACTGCTGACAATGAGATTGTAAATACAATGCAATCGCAGTAGTCTAATTTATAAACCGAAATTTTTTAAAAATAATAATTTTTATAACAGATAGAAATTTGTGCTACTTGTTTGTCAATGTCAACATAGACTTTTAGCAGAGTCAAAGAAATATAGCAAAGCACCAAAAATAAAGTCACTGAAGTTTAAAAAGATTAAACATTCATCGAATGATAGCAGATTAAAACATTAGGTATCATTAACACGCTAGCTATGAGATGCCACAGAGATGTTTATGAAGGAACGATGAATGGAAATTAAAAAGGACAGGCAACCCTATGTTATGTTGCCTCGAGAATAAAACCATTGTTTCTGGAGTACCTACCCACGATGTAGGGAACATGGAGATATCTATGTTAAACCACACAGCACTTAATCTCCTAAACGTTACCCAATCTCCCATCTCGCAGCACACCAAATCTTGAAAGAGCAAAGATCTTATCCTTTCACTATGAATATGTACCTATCATGTTGACACAACTCATTGTAGAAATAGTTTGTCATAAGAATACCAACAACGTTTAAGAAAATTATATAGAGATTTTAATTATTGGATTAAATGCTTATTCGTAAGAAATTCAATACAGTATAGATGCAAATATTTCTACGAATTGTTAATCGGAATTTTAGTATTTTGGAGATTGAACTTTGAAGTGTAAGTTACCTCCGCTCGTCTTTGAACCCGTTAAAAGAATGCTTTGTATTAAGTTGTTCGTTTTGATAATCCAGCGCTTATTTATTTTTACCCAAAGCATACAGATTTCTGTCAGCTTAACTTACCATAGCTAAAAGTAGATGTGTCTATTGTTTCTGCCTACTCTATGAATCAGTAGTCTCATAAAAATCAGAATTTCACAGTTTGTGAACATTCCTTGTAGGTCTGTATTGTAATGTATTTTTACTGGATAAATTTTCTCAATTATTTCTAAATTTTCGTATTTAGTATAATTTTTAGCAATTATGGTAGGAATGAATGTATAAAAATTACATTTATATTTTAATGAAATGGCGATGTTGTTGACATCAAGCACAAAGAGTTTGTCGATTTATTCATTTATTCGTCTCCGTAACTAAGTTCCTTTTTAAACTCCAAGTGAAATTTCTTTTATTTAAAAAATTCTAGTTTCGATTATTTATTGATTGAATTAAGACATTCAACATATGTATCAATATCAAAGTACTTTCAAATAACCAAATGATACATATATGTATACAAGCTCATTGGACTTTGTTAAAATTGATAGAGATATAGTTGATTGTAAACGTCATCCATTGGAATTTATATTATGAATACAACACAGCCCATAAAAGAGCTATTATTAGTTACTTTTTATTATCAACAATATTCGTTGTGTTCATTCTGCTTTCATTCCCCATTATATGTATGTCGGTACATATATTATGTAAAACAATTATGACAGGCAACATGTTGTAAAAGAGATCATTTTTCATTATTCACAGCATAAGAAAAAAACCATTTATCATTTTACTCAATATCCATTTATATTCATGTCTACGTGTACAAGATGATATAAATTAATTTGAAATATTATATAACAGTTGTCGTATTTAATGTATAAAATTAATGCTACATTTAATGGTTGTTGTATTATATATAATTGAAAATACAAAAACTGTGTATAAGAGGAAGTACCACAATCTCCAGAAATTGGTTTTCTTAAAATGAAATGTAACATTCATTTCGCTTTGTAAATCTACATTTCTTAAACAGATCAAGTCCAAATACATTATTTACAAAAAATGCATATATGCATCGATAAAGCATTACTATATTTATATATTAGTCGCGATATATTACCAATTTGTGCATTCAAGCACAAATCCCTATCTCTCACTCGCTCGCTCATTCAATTACTCACAGATTTACACCAAAATAATTTGCTTGTGTGTGTGTTTATTTGTTTTGCATTAGAAATACGAAAATTAATTTATATATCAACGGTCTCAGTGTAAAATAATATTCAGTTACTTTTAATTATTTGCATCTGATAAACTATCAACATTTAAAAATGTTATTTTGAAGAATCGTAATTTAAATATATTCAAATATTTCATATCAGTATAAGCTTTACTGTGTTGTTACTATCTGCGAACAATATATCTTTATCGTCAACTCGCTCAATTTGAAAACCTACGATATACTTTATATAAAGAATGAAATGTTTATGATATTGTCATACCTGCATTTTGTACTATTCGTGTAGTATTTGCTGCAGGAGTTTCTCCCGATCCTGATCCTGCTGTAGATACGCTAGCACAATCTACTTCATCTCGTTTGCCATCTAATCTATAAAATTTTAATTATATTTATTATATGTTTTTGAATATAAAGCTTCTACAAAAAAAAGAAACATTTTTCTGATTCCATCTGTTCTAAAATACGGACAGCTCCCACACAACTGATATAGCTAGAGGAATTAGGAAAATTTTGGAATAACCCTACGTTTTTACTAAAAGAGGCACAAATTTAAAAAGAGTAGTTCATCGCCCTAATAAATTGATTCATATAAAAAATGTTGTTAAAATTCCTCAAGAAAATGTAAACTATAATAATAAGTTTCTTGAGAAACACAAAACACAGAAATAATGAATATAACATAATGAAACGCAGAAGATAGATATATTGTAACAAAAAGAACATTGCCATTTCATAGCATGTAATAATGAATAATAGATTAAAAATCTGTCTGCAAAATAAAAATTTCTTGGTATAATTCAAAAAGATTATCAGAGAAAAATAATATTAACATAACATAACACTTCATGGTGTATTTTAATAGTATTTAATTTTAATGATTATTAGCATATTTAAGTCCTAACTGAATCTCAATTGATAGAAAAACGTTAGATTTACCTAAATAATGAATTTTCTCTACAACACAAAAAACAAATTGAACCTCGAGTATTGATTGAAAAATCTTCAGACAATGACTGCCTCAGAGTGTTTTATAGATTTTCTTTATATATTTTATAAAATTACAAACCTATGTTGTTTTAGAAGTGTACAATCTCCGCCTTCTGTTGTATCCAAATTATAAACGTACAAATATCCATCTGCACTAGCCACCAACAGCCTAAGCACTTCGTGTACTCTGTACAACAATAGAAATATTAGTGTTAAAATATATCATGCATGGGAGTGCATGAAATTTGTAGCAACATTCAATGAAATTGTACTTACTCTGTGATGGCACATACATTCTTCAATCCTTGAAATGGCAAATGGACACTGGCAAAGGCACGTCCCTGGTTAAAAACATCAGTAACTTGTGAAGGTAAATAATTAGCTGATGCTGATACAGCCTTTGATAAATATCCCATCCAAGTTTGCGACTCTTCTGTAGCTTGTTTCAGTCTGTGTAATAATAAAAATACAAAATTTTAACACAATGATAGTAATAGTTCTATTAAAATTTAATGGAACAATTTACGTACGCTTCATTTGGTATTTCCAACTTGAAAATATGCACTGTTTCTGTATTACTTGAGCAACAAAGAAACATAGAATCCATACTAAAAGCTAGACTGCTTATAGACACGCATCTTTTAACTCCACGACGAAATTCAAACAGTTTTGTACCATCGTGAACCTTCAGAGATATAAAGAACCTTCAGCAATGCATCTAAATTTAAGAACTAAACAAACAATTAGTACCATATGAATGATTATACTTACTTGAAAAACTCTAATTACAGTACCCTTCTCGGAAGCAGTAGCTACTTTGGTACCATTAGGGCAAAATACAAGTGCTGCTAACGGGCTGTCATGTGCAGGAATCATGTTTTTAGCTTGCTGGAGGAGAAAGAAATTTATGCTTAAATATATAGTATAGGATGCAGAGTGCAATAAAATATTTCTTAATACTCACAAGATTAATTGTGTCAAATATTTGAACTTCTCCAATTGTATTTGAGCCAGGATAGGCTAAATAACAATTATCACTGTTTATCGATAGTGTACACAGACCTGCTAAATTGCGTGGAGTGTCTCGAATTGTATGTAGCACCTTCATATCCTTTATATTATGAATATATAATGACTCTTCCAAACATACTACTAATCTCTGCAAATACACATTCTTCTTTATACAGATTCTTTACACAGCTTAATCAAATTATTGTAATATTAGAACATAAAATTATTTATACTGAGATTGATACGACTGCACCTGATTCATATATTTCATTAATTTACACTAAGAAATTGATTATTTTTGGAGCATGTATCAGAGTAGATACTTTATACAAATGTTAATAAGGCAAGAACTAGTAATTTAAAAAATAAAACTGTAAAAAAAGATTTTATCATAACAAAAGAAAATAGGTACCTAATGTTTAAATTTCATAATTACCGATTTTTGATCCCTATTCAAACAGATATTGATATACCTACTAATTCTCAAAATATTCTTCTGAGAATATCACCTTCAAAAGTAAAATATAATTGAAGTGTTAGTGTTTGGAAATCGTAACTACATACTTAACTCTTCGCAGATCGCATTATTAATTTTGGACAATTATATAACTTTAAAAACTTATTTTGTTAAAAATAATTGTGACCAAATTAAAATTTATTTTTATTATTTTGCAGTTTGAACATAAAAATTGAATTTAGATGAAAATATTCACTATTTGTCTGTGTATTTGTAACTTCTCTATATAATTTAAAAAAAAATCATCATTCATTAAATGGCAATAAGTAGAATTGATGATTTTTATTAAGAATTTTTTGTAGTCAAATACGATACCAAATTTGTTCAATATTTGGAGGCTTTATATTTTATTGTAACTTTTTACTCATAATTGTTATAAACTACAAGGGAACTGTAAGATACTTTGAAAAACGTACTTTAAATTACATTTTTTATCAGTTTTGCAAATACCAACATGTTTAAAGTTATTGCTAGTTACATAATTTTAGTTTGTGTAAGTCAGTTACATTTTTTAAGGAGCATTACTAGAATTAGGAATAAAGATAAAGAAAAACATTGAACATTGGAATATTGTACTGTGATACAATACAAGTTTTAACTATTTCTAAGGGTAATCAGACCCTTATGTATTATAATAACAGAGATTTTCTAATTATGCAAATACTAATTGAATATTGTGTGCTTGTTACGATATTTGTTATGACGCACAAGTTTAATATTTAAACTAAGTTGCAAGTTTTCTCACATTTTCTATTATCCAATAACGTATGAAGTAATAAAGATAATATTCACTTAAAATAAAGTAGAAATCAATATTTTCATACATAATATTTACTTCCTTCTGAAAATAAAAGCAAGTCAACTCTGTATACTGGATCAAATTTACTAAAAACAATGATTCATAAAATTTGATGCAATATAAAAAATAATTATGCTCCATAAAAAAAGTTCTTGAACATTTGTATATTTTGTAATCTTTTTTCTATCTGTATAAAGATAGAAACTTTTTCTATATTTTTGCTGCAAAGCGACTTATATTTTTCTAATATGTTTCTAGTATAAAAATTACAGTTAACTATTTCACAAATAATTTGAATGTTTCTCCAATGATAAATAAAGTTATTATTAAGTGTCTATAAAAAATAGAAATTCATATAACTTGCGCTTAAATTTAGTTTAATTTGGTTTACCTTAAACATTAGTAAGTACATCCTTCTAATATTAATATTTACTATCACATAAAAATCACTTACTAGTCTATTGAGCTTCACAGCCAAGATGGTGTTCGAATAACTGTAGTAGCAAATTTCAGTTCCCTTTCTGAAGTGACAAACTTTGAGTTTACGAGGTGATGATAAACTAACCATTGCCACAAGGCTACTGCTAAATAATCGTTCGACGATACATATGTCCACAGTATCTATTATGCACAGAATTATGAACAATTTAAATTATTTTTCTTTAGAATAAATTTACAACTTGATATTTCGACTTTTTACAGAAATTACTTTACAGAAATGATTACCATTTTCATATATTTTTTCCAGCTGGTCGACAGAATTCAAAGAGAAAAGTTTATAACCTGCTTTTGATCCTACAGCCAAAGATCTGTAACAAATTTCATTAGAATTTTATACTGCCAATTATATTTCTTTTTTTATACTTCTTACATATAGTTAATCTAATTTATTACTTCATACTCCTATAAATACATGAAATAATACATTAAAATGAGACGTATACGTAGAGATGATTCTGGTAACCATATTAATAATATAAATTTTACAAAATCACCTTATGGTAATTAATAATCAATGTAGTTAAAGGAACACGAACCATAAGGAAATGATAATTCTTTATTTCTTAATAATTTAAAATGTTAATGAAAGTGAAAAAAAATAATATCAAAAGCGAGAGGCATGATAAAGTAAGAATTGTTAAGGTGTTCTCAAGGGGCGTGAAGCATCTCCATTTACAATACGACCAGTTAAATAACATAGGTACAGAATTGTTAAAACGCAATTACTTGGTAAAATGGGACTACTCTAATACACAAGTACATGAGAAAAGACTGTAACATGCGAAACGTATTTATGTGTCAGAATATACGATAGAAAAAGGAAACGATAGTATGTTTCACTGGGCGAAGAAATGAAACTTGTAAACAAAAGCTTGCATATGATTTTACGGAGGGAAAAGTTTCACATAAGGAAAACAAGGTTAGGGAACAAAGGACGATGTCCCCAATTGTCTAGCAGTTGAGGGCGCGACACTTACGTACAATCCTGATTGAAGTTAACAAAGAAAACACCACTTTGAGGATCAGTAGTTTGATTTGCGAGGTTCATTAGTCCTGATATACTGTATTTAAATCCTTGCGTCAATACATCCACGTTACGCGCGAGATTTTGCATAAATCGCACAGTTGGTGCGCGTAAGAAAACTTTCTGCACTTCCTTCTTAATTTCTTTCTATATCTCTTTTTCTCTTTAGTTTTATTGCCTTCCTTTGTCACTTAGTTCTTTCTTGCACGTACGCAAATACAAATATACGCACGCGCACGCTTATACAATATTTGGGAACAGATGTCGAATGATACCCACAAGTTACTATGTATATACAGCTGTATACTACCATTATTTCATATATTGAACAGCTGACAGTGGTGTGTAGCTGAACTCGCGGAACGATGAAACTTGAAACGCGCAAACACTGAAGCTTGTTTTAGATATTTTGTTGTCGTGACAACTAGAATCGAGATCTTTTCATTTTGTTTTTAATTTGCATTAATAAATAATATTCTTACTTAATAATATACTCACTATATATATATATATATATATATATATATATATATATATATATATATATATGTTTTTTAACATTTGTACCATGTTTGTTCCAGGTTTTCAAAGTTAACACCCAAAAAAATGCTATCACGTAAAACTTCCAAAATATTTATACTTCTTTATAGTAAAAATTTGTATTTATTTTACCATAACAAATAGTTCATGAACAAGTATAATAAAAATACAAATTGAATAAACCTACATATAAATATGATATTTTATTATCTACTACGAAATTATTTTTACTATATATAATAATCACGACGTAAACATACTGATTTGTGTTAAGAATAAATTGATATTATTTAGTAACTATAAAAGATATGAAGATTTATTTCTCATAATGAGTTCTGAGGACAAGTACCTATTTGTATGTGTGTAAGTATGTGCGATACATATTACGTATGGTCTCGCGGGGCTCGCGGTCTCATCGGCCTTGTGGAGAGTGATTTGATACGAGAGCTTCCAGTAGTCACTGTACCTAATACACTCTGCACTGCGCTCAGTAGTCTGTCAGTACGTCAGTAGTGGTCAGTAGTCAGTAATTCAGTGGTTCCGCGACACCCGTAACGCGAGTGTTAAAGATGAACGGGTTAATCGTTTAAAATGAAGCAAAGAAAACTATTGTTGTTTATTTAAAATTTGATGGATATAAGTTACTTATATAAGCCCTGACGCAAAAAAAGTACCACCGGATAGTTGTTGTATCAATATTTTATTCTAACGTTTAAACCGGTGGGTGACATTGAAATCTTGTGTAGTCAAATTTGTTGATCTTCCAAAAATCGACATGGATACATCTAGTTTTCATCAACTTTTTGCGGCAATAAAAATTTTTTTACAAGTTCAACGAATTAAAGAGTAAGATATAATAACAACTAGTAAATAACAACCATTCGTATGGTCATCTTTGATTGTACATTAACTTGCTTGTCTGATTTAGTTATAATAACAATATGGCTGTCTAAATTAACATAGAAATTTTTGGAATTATCGTTCGATGACATTTAATCTTTGCATGGTATTTACATTTGTAGTTATAAACTATGATCTGTATTTCACTTTTAACATTGTAAAGTACTATAAAAAATAACATTGAATTTTCAACACAGCATGTTATCTTTCATTTTATTACTTTTGTATATCTGTATGCAACCTTAAAAGTTAATTCCCTTATCCAATTTAACAAGCTAACTACATGTTAAAAATATTTCTTATGCAATAAATCTAAGACTATGCATTACTTGTTGTACCTATCTATTTTTATTTTAATTGTATTTATATGAATTTCTTGTGTATGTATATTTGTCGATATTATCTTATTTATCGGTAGCATTAAAACTTTGCATGTATTGGGTATTTTAATTGGGTGTATTTAAATGGAATGCATTGGTGTTATTACTTACCTATAACTGGAGAACTGGGTAATCTCATCGCATAATATTATCCATGGAACATCCAAGTTAAATGGACATTGAACTATTCAGTCTTTATACAATACTATTGTGGAACGTGTGGAATGTTATCAACGAATGTAAAGTAACAAGTAGGTATTGTACGCATGTGCATATAAAAATTGATGTAAAGTTTAATCTAAGATTTAACGTACGCGTATGTAATTTAGGAAATATAATTCGATTTTACATATATATTATTTTGTCACACGCTCATAATTACATATTAATATCATATACAGGGTGTTCCAGGTTTTTAACAACCAAAGTTTGTCAGTGTATTTTATGGGTTTAAGTAAGAAAAAAATCTTGTATAAACATAGGTTGTTTAAAGCTTCATTAAAAAGTAATTACTAATTATTAAGTATTAATTATAATTGTTATTAATTATTTTTAGAAGTGCTGAGAGTATTATATTACCTTTGTCCTCAGGTAGTAAACACGATTCGTATAAACAGATTAAATGTAAATAATGCTGAACTATTCCTGCATTGTATTATAGTAACTTTATGTCAGACTGTTGCCTGTACTGTTCCTCGCGTAATTCTTATTTTTATCATAACTTTTTAATAAAGCTGTAAGCAACCTATGCCTATATAACATATTTTTATTAGATAACAAAAATCTAGTAAAATCTAAATAAAAGTCTAAGTAGACCCACAGAATATACTGACAACGTTTGGTTGTTAAAATTTGGGACACTCAGTATAATGAACCACGAAAGTATTCAAATGGTTTTAAATGAAATGTTTGGGGTATCCACCAGGAAAAATAAAAGTTCCACCACATGATGTCCCCCTCATCGGTACCGAACAACTTTCATCTGAAACATTTTTGCGTATAATCAATATTTTTGGAGATATTTGTCTGTAATGCTTTATAATTTCCACCCTGTATATAATAAATTATGTTTTCAAAAGAAAAGAGAAATTGTTTTACAAATTGATAAAATAGTAAAAGCAGTTTTAATATTATGTGGTAAAACTATAATAAATCATAAATATATTTTTGCTATATATTGGTATTGGTTTCAATTACCAAAACTTCCTGTAATTTGTATATTATTTATGTCCAGATTATGTTATATCGTGATCTATGTATATTTAATTTACTTCATTAATATATTATTCCATATGTGCATATACCTATATATGTACATATAAAATTTACATAAGCTATATGAATTTGTAGAGTTTCCTTGTATATATAAGTTATTGCAAACCAGACTAAGTGTTATTAATAACTGGATCTTTTCTAGATTTCTCATCATTTGACCCTGTCTTTTACACTCAGTATTTAATATACTTACATGCTCGCATGTGCAATTTAGTTTCTGGTAGTTTATGAGTATATCCATTTTGTATCAGTTTATGAGTATATCCATCATATCAAAATGTAATTTCATTGTACTTAGATGAATTAAGAAATATTAGTTTGTAGTTTGATTTTATTTCATTTAAAAAGGAGTGATTTCATTCCTGTATCAATTTTATTTTCTCAACCAAAACAGAAAGGAATATATTCAAATCATTATTAAATTACAATTAATTATTGTGTTAAGATGTCCACAATGTCGCTCATTAAAACCTTTCTTCAATTTAAATCTTGAAGTAATATTATTTGTAGGTATTTACTTAACTATCTTATATGAAGAGAATAATAATTTTAGAAAGCATCAAAGAGCGGAAAATGCGTGGGAAAGCGCGAAATCTAATTTACCCTGTAACTACCCTCACGGGCAAGCTAGGGGGCTGAAATTTTACTCAGGGGGGTCTTTCTTGGTGAGCTTTTGAATGGTTCAATAGTCATTGAAAAACCTCTAAGGGCACTTTTGACCATCTTATTCGGCTAGGCCCTTTTATGTTTGTAAAGAATAAATTTCTTCATTGCATGAATCGATCTTTATACTTAAGAAGAATATTATAGCATCTAATATTTCTTAATTATTTCACGAGCAGACATTTTTATTGTTGCCGCCATATATTCTATTAAAAACTTGTGTATACTTGACTCAAATATGGGTACTGTTGAACACGCACTGAAAATGCACATACAGTATTTTATCGATAACTGTCTCAAATATCTGGCTGATAATTGTCCCAGAACTATCCCCACTTCCGCGGAGTATACCCCGTGAGGGGCCATGAAGCCCGGTGAGACCACTACTAATCCAATGACAAAACTTCTTTATTCTTTTTTATTTCTTTATGGAACTTTCACCAACATATTCGTGACATTTTTCTAATGAAAATGACACCAAATAAGATATAATTGCGATGATATTTACTTGAGTAATGGATGATGAAAGTTTCGAACACAAAGATAGACAGCGTATGGAAAAGAAAGAGACGCGGATCGTCGCGGCCGCCGGCATAGTTTAAAGGACCGCGACTCTTTGCGTCCGAAACTTTTGTCATTCAGTACACAATATAGTAAACTAATCCTTCTAACATATCAAGAAAACTGAAGTCGTTATGTTTAAATTTAACAAAGTTATTGTATTGTAAAGAGTGTCCGAATATTAATTCGGGCCACCGTGTATCATATTTGGTATCATTTTCATCAGAAAAATGCCACGAATATGCTGGCGCAAGTCCCATAAGAAATAAGGAAAAATAAAGAAGTTTTGTTATTGGATTAGTAGTGGTTTCACACCGCATACCCGACCCGTATTATGTTACATTCCTCGGCGACCGAGGACTCCCGGCTTCGCTGTCCGTTCTTACGTTCGGCAAAGGTCCAATAATAGTGTCTTCTGCACGATAATTGTTCCTGGCCGGACCCATGTTTTGGACAATTATCGAGAAAACACTGTGTAGAATCAAGGAAGGAGGTACTCTTCAGAATTTTGACCCCAGTATATCATCATTTTAGGTTTATGTACTCGTAGTTAACCAAGTAGTGGTTTGTTTATAAGTTAGGAAAATTTATTAATTTTACTATTTTTAATAATGTTAAGTAAACTATTTTATATTAGTTTGTATTGTTTATTTTGTAGGTAATTCTTAAAATAGTGATTCATTAAATATTAAATATTAAGTATTAAATATTAAGTAGAAAGAAATATTCGAGTTAAGTTGTACGCAATAATATTCATATGTCTTTACAGAATAGAATGGATGAATCCTCGAGCATGTACAAACGAAGCGTACAATCCTACTACGATAGAACATGTAGCAAATGTGGCTACTCATGGGATTTGGGTTGTACCATCTGTTATAGGATGTTTAGAACTTATTCGTCGGTCTGTAACATGGACACAATTGGTGTCAGCTTATGTTTATGGTACATCTTTAATTCTTGTTTTCGCAGTATCAACATTTTTTCATAGTGTGCATTACTTCAATTATAACAGGTACAAAAAAATCATATAGTGTGGTTATTATTTAAACGGAAGTGTTACAACAAGTTTCATTGCAGGCAACTTAAAGATGCTCTACATCGTTGTGATCGTGCTATGATTTATATTTTTATTGCTGCTAGTTATTTTCCTTGGTTAAACGTAGACCATTTCCCTCACGATGAACTGCTGTTTACAATGCGTTATGCTATTTGGATTATGGCAATAATAGGCATAATTTATCAACAAATATTCCATGAACGATATAAAATGTTAGAAACAATTTTTTATTTAATTATAGGAATTGGTCCTAGCATTGCAATTATTAATGTTGTAAGTACATCAAAAGAAGTATTTGTAAAACGACATAGTTATAAATTATTGAAAGTTTATATTTTGTGGTTCCAGTATAATTATTACAACATTACTGAGCTAAAAATGGGAGGACTTATTTATGTTACTGGTCTGGTATTTTTTAAATCTGATGGTCTTGTACCCTGCGCGCATGCTATTTGGCACCTTTTTGTTGCTACAGCAGCAGGATTCCATTATTATGCAATATTGTGTCATGTTTTCCCTGCACATGGTTCTCCAGATATTTATGTAACAGCAGATGTGCCATCTTTACCCGCATTAATGAATTCTCAAATTGACGAATTATGAAAATGCAAGCCTAAATGTCGTTCTTTTATAAGGTGAAAACCATAAATGGAAAATTAGGATCTCTGGGGTGCAAACCTTTACGAAGACTTTATTTTATTTTTGTGTCTAAAGGTTTGTTTTGAAGGATTAGGTTCAATTGGTAGATACTTTTTAAAATATTAATTTGTGCAACTGTACATATGTATCAAGAACGAGTATGTACAGTTTTCCCTGTTTGGAATTGCCTCATTCAGAAAACAGAGTAAGTTCCTATAAAATGATAAAATTTAATTTTTTAATGATCTTAACAAAGGATAATTGTTCATTATTTCTTCTGTAACATTGCACGACTGGCGAGAGATGACAAGACGTATAAGAATAGCAAAAGTTGTTTTGTTTTTGCACTAATTGGCTGGTGTTTCATAAGAGGCGTAGACGGAGTTCAAAAAGCCATGCTACAGAAGAATCACTGTAGCTTTTGTGCAATATGTAAATATATTTGGAAAGTAATTGTAATAAGTACCTGAATTAGAATGAAAATTACATTCACCAATTGTGGATGTTTATTAAAATGTTACCTTAAAGGTGTTGGTAAATTCGAATTGGTATATATTTATATAAAAAATTGGCAGCATGTATTCAAACTAGAATGACAAAACAGTACATTTTAGTAATGCATAACTGTCAAAACATGTATATCATATATTATATGTGTACTAATACAAGTATGTATGTACCAATGTATACCAATGTATAACTTATACTCTATGACATTTTGCATATAACTATATGTATATTGTTGTAAACTAGTATATATTCATTCCATACAACAAAAAGTAAGTAGCAAGCTAAATTGACTGATCACATTGGACTTCGAACAAAGTTTATATTATTCTTGTACTTGCAAATATATTGTGCCAAATTTTCTATTTAGGTAAAGATTATACAATTTCTACATATATGGAAGGGAGAAGATAAATGTTTTTGTAGCAGCACACGTTTATAATTTCATAAGAGGACTAACTTAAAGCAGCTACTTATTTTTGACACTCATACATATAATAAAATGTAATAATATAATAATTGTATCAATTATTATAAAGAGGATGTACAAAATACTAATATATTCTTATTTCCTTTTTGGCGGCTGTAAAGTGTGTGTGAGAAGGAAAAGGAAAGGGAACGTTTCGTCCCGGGCCCGCTAGAGAACTTGTCAGTAAGGCTATCTAGCGGGCCCTGCCTTAGACACAGGGATATCGTAAGCACAGCGATGGGCAATTTTGCCTCAATTGAGGCAGAAACGTCCACAACGTAGCGCCCTCTATCCCCTTCCAGCAAGCGCGGTACAATGGGGCACGAAGACACGAGCCATCAGCGTACGCAACGAACATGCGCGCTGCATGAAAGAGAGGTTGGTAGGAGAAGCAGGCGTTTGAGGGGCTCCACCCGTGCTGACCCGTGCCCACCCATAGATATAGGAATACATGTATTCCTATATCTATGTGCCCACCACTATCGTAAGCAGTGATGGGAATGTTGGCGCTTTTCACGCGCATGCGCGGCGATTTTAGCCTCAGTCAAGCACGAAAATCGGGTACCGTGGTCGCTCCGCTAATTTCGCAAAATTTATTATGATTTGATTTTGAAAAATGATATATATATATATATGTATATACATAGCTTCGGTGCTGCCGAAACTCGTGCATGCGCGTGAAAAGCGCCAACATTCCCATCGCTGGATGGGATGCGTACGGTCGTGGCCCACTTGATGGGACTCGGTCGTTCTGTGAGCGCGTTGCTCGAGCAGTGTCGTGGCGTCATTGTGACGCTACGAAATAAAAAATATCGATGACGTCCAATCAACTCGATTGAAAGAAGCGCCATCTAGAAGGACGCAAACACATGGCGAAGTATAGAGGATCACGGGACTGAATAGGAGTACAAGGGGTACAGTACACCGGTCGAACGATAGCGGCGCTGGCATCCAAATCCACTGTTCAATTCGGGACATTTCCAGAATCCGAATACCGTATCCATAGTACAGTGGTGGGCTAGCACGGGTGGAGCCCCTCAAACGCCTGCTTCTTCCACCATCCTCTCTTTCATACAGCGCACACGTTCGTTGCGTACGCTGATGTCTCGTGTCTTCGTTGCCCCATTGTACCGCGCCTGACCGCGCTTGCTGGAAGGGGACAGAGGGCGCTACGGCGTGGATGGTTTTGCCTCAATTGAGGCAAAATTGCCCATCGCTGCCATAGTATATAGGTATATCAGCATATCAGTGTCTCATTTGCTCTTGTTGCGGCTGCGCGTGGAGGAATTCAGGGACTTTGGTAGGTTCGGGTGCCCGTGGAGCGCTGAAGCGCTCTGCTCGTGGAAGGTGGATGTTGGCGTAAGAAAACACTCTTTCGAATAAAATTGATGGAAGATAAAAAGACTTTATTTATGAAATCTCGAGGTGTAAGCTCAACGACTCCAGAATTATATCTGCCGATATCTCCTTCTCTCAGACGGCTCCTCGTCCTCGTTCGGTCTTCCGCTCCCGCTTCGTTTCCTTGGCCAATAGGAAAATTCGGCATCTCCAGGTGGACGTTGATTCGCTGGATGGTCTCCCTTCAAGTTGTAGATCGACGGTGATTGGCGGTGGTGGTACCGTGGAAGCGCGCGCATGAGGGCGGTGGCGTGTACGAGGGAGCCCGCCAAAACAAGGGATGTGGGGGTGTTTACGCGCGAAGATCTAGACCGCGGGGTCCCACGGTGGGACTACGCAAGAGAGAGGTCCGAGGGAAAGTTCCAAGAGGCCCTTGACCGAGGGTTTATGACTTCCTGTTCTGGCGAGTTTGGGACTACGAATTTCTAAGTGAAATATGAGAACTCCTTCGAGGAGATACGTGACTGCGCCTAAATTCCGCAATTAGTCTCGCACATCAGGATTACATCTAGGTTTTCCGTGGGAACTCTCTCTCGTCGTCTCTTTACTTATTCTAAGCTATTCCTGCTGCGATGAAATGTACAACGAATCCGCGATTCTGGCCTGGACATTACTGCTATATTCAAATTTCCCTCTTATCGCCATTAATCAACCTATGGCGCAGTAGCGCTATCGTAACTATGTTCGCGTGGTCACGCAACACTCTCATTCCTCTCTGCCCGAACCTACCAAAGTTCCTGAATTCCACCACGCGCAGCCGCAACAATACATATATGATTCCTCTCTGTAGATATGTATATATAGTGTTGTTCGTTCATGGTGTATTGTTGTGCATTTAAAATACTGTATTTTTGTGGCAGAATATATGATAATACTCGTAATCGAAATGCTTTGAGAACATATCGACCTTTCTTGTGTTTCAAAATGCATTGTCTTGACTAGATTAACTGTGTAATTGTAATTCATTAATTGACAGAAAGTAACATAACCTAAAAATCTTTTTGCCAAATTTATTTTACACGTCACATATTTATATTGTAGCATCATGATAGATGCGAAGAAGAAAATAATACAAAAGTTCAATGCAGAATTGGGCTCCGATCTGAAAGGATTTGAAAAAATATACGAGTTTCATCAAAGTCTTAATATACAGAAAAATGAAATAGAAAAATCGGTAAAAATTAATGAGTGTTTATCTAGTTTTACAAATTTTATATCCACTTAGGTTTAAAAATTCTTTACAGAATTCATTCTTCTAGTTATCAATGGCATCATCCGAAGCTCCCTCAAAAGTGAAAGTAGTGATAGAAACTGTTGAGAGAATAGCTGTTGAATTTGAACAATTAGAAAAATCTTCTGTAGAATTCAGAAATGACATACAAAGAGCAATGCATGAAACTGATAAAAGTATAGATATGCAAAAAATTATTACTACAATAAGTCACTTGGATAAATCTTTAGCATACTTGCGTTTCATAAAACACATTGAAAATATCAGGTGAACTTTCATTTAATACAAAGTATTTTACAATGAATGATTCAATCAGTTTTATTTTTCAAGTAAATATTGAATATTCTCTAAAGTACTCAAAAGTTTTGTTAGAATTTAACTAAATAAATCTATTAGTTTCTCACTTAACATTTATCTGTAATCTATTATGATAAGAAATATATTAATTTTCAGTAAGATTATATTCTATACACGAAATAAATTTTTGTGCGCACAATTCAAATATGTTTGGCTTTGACTAAACTTAATATACTAGTTGTTTAATGCAAATGTGGTGTAAGTCAATACTTGTCTCTTCGGTTTGACACTGCATCTTGGGGGTTTAATCGGCATTAAATAAAATGTAATTATCATATGGCTTGCATAAGAGAAACATAACATCTTTCTAGAATGTGTTTTCTAGAGCTTTAACTTAATTCCTCGTTATCCAACTATATTAGCTGTTTTGATTTGCACCATTGTTTTATTAAACGGCTCTTATACCTATATTATCCATTATATAAACCAATGAACAGTAGAATCTCAGTTACTCAAATTTCAATGGTATAGTTCAAATCTTTGAATTGTAGAGGCTTTGTCTTAATACATATTTTATTAACAGAGGTTTAACCAACAAAAGCTCAACTTATAGACACTATACAACAATTAACTCGTATATATTTTTTAATTTGTGAAGGTTTTACAAAACACTAATTTAGTTTCCCATTAGATTTTTAAGAGTCAATAGTTACATTGATATAATATATTAATAATAATATTAGACAAAATAGTTCTTTAATTATTATATTGGTCTTTTAATCTTGTACCATTGCCTTGTGCCCAAAACGGATGTATTATTATACTACAATCAATTCACGATCAAAGTTTCCAAACAATAATACCCAAAAAGTGTTTGAAGTCAGAAGTTCCCAAAAAACTGACTTGTAGAAGTAAATTTGGATTCACAGGGGTTGAACTTCTGTATTGGAGTTAGAAAGGTAGAATAATATACAGAACATGTGACAAAAAATTGGAGTCAAAGTAAGTTTATTTTTTCATTTATAGAGACTTTTATAATGGACACGGGAAGTCACTTATAAATTTTAATGAAATTTATGTAGGATATGGTTCATTAAAAAATATTTTATATGTATTTTCCTTATTTGCAATGATCCATGTCTAGGGAGTGAATACAGTCCTCAAAGTCAGAGATAAAAAAATATTTTTTAAGATATCTTGCAAACCAAAGAGTGTAGGATGACAAAATTTGTTTTAAATTATATATTTTCAAACATGGAATTTAGTGAACTTATAGAAAAAGTCATTTGTTAAAATAATATTGCAAAAGTTTGATTTTTCTCATTAATTGGTTATCCATTTTTATGAAAACTTGTGTATGTAATCTATGGATCAAAATAGGTGATACATGATTTTGTAATATATTGGTTTTTGTCAATTTATTAAATATATTCATAATATTTTTTCACATCATGAGAAGAGAAATGTTGAGGGTTGTTTTGAAGATGATAACATAAACTTTTACAATATTTCAAACTATAATACTGTATGTTGCAAGTTGTTTATTGAACACCTACATTTTGTACCACAATTGTTAGGGTGATTTGGCACTAACCACTGCTGCACCAAAAAAGAATGTAGTCTTATTGTAAATGATTAATGGTGCTTTCAACTTTTTGGTCCCCTAAAATATAATTGTGTGTTTACATCAATATATTTATGATATTGCTTGAATTGATTGACACATTTATTCATTTTATAAATACAAATCAAATATTTTAAAATAAATTTATTCTACATAATCAGTTACTGATTGAATCATACATTGAAAGACATTTTTTATACTTCATAATTTAATATAATCACAAGAGATTTTGCTTTTAGTGACAAAGTTCAAATATCATTAGCAGCTGGCGATGATGAATCAACTATTTCATTGTATACAAATCTTACAGATATTAGTTGCCAATTGCAATTATCGTCCTGTAACCATCTTGTGAATTATGTAAGAGAAACACTTCACTTTTGGCACAACCTCATAAAGGATAAACTATCTAAGTATATTTTCTTATTCTACATATCTTTTTAAATTTATGTATTACACACACACATACAACAATATTATCTACATTAAACATACACATACAAACCACTTATGTCAAACAATGTAATCACTACATAAATATCCATGTGGTTATTTTTATCTATAGTACAAAACATATTATGAAATAATATTTCTCTGTAAACAAGCACGCTCAAATTTTTGTAACCTCATAACTGATAACAAATAAAAAAGTGCTTTTGAAAAAGTGTGTATACATGAGAGTATTTAGAAAATTGTTGATGTATATCAATACAGTATATTAAACTAAACAGAGCGTAAAAGTCAGTCCTTTTGAGTCTCTTTTTCTTCAAAATATATTTCACCACAGTAAATTAATTTCGAAAACAAAAAAAATTAAAGTAAATAAAGTTAATCACATGTGTAAGTAAATAATTCCTTAAAGCAATTAATACAACGATATTTATTAGAACTATGCTAAATTTTTATTCTAATATTGACATTATCAGATTATATCAGGTCTATTGAAATGTATTGTTCATTTTTTAGCATATACATATAAATTTGTATACTTAAAACTATAAAAAAACAGGGGGCAAATGACTATTCAGTTTGTTCACCTTTTTCTATCACATACAATAGTTTTAAAAATCCTGTTTACTATTAGAAGAATGTATGTACCATGTCGCTCAAAAATTATATCATACTTTAAAATATTTTATAATATTTATTATAAAAACGTCCTTTCTGTTTATAAATTTGGACAGACATTTCGATAGATCTAAATCTAAATAAAATGTAATTGAATGATATTGACATGTGAAGTTTTCAGGGAGTACAATGACATATTAAAAGCATTAAAGTGGCCATTTTGTAGCAACAATCCAAAATCATTGATCATACCCATGGCAGAAACTTTAACTAAATTTAAAATACTTACAGAATATTTATTGCATTTACAATTACCGTATCCTTTGATGAAATATTGTATTTATGCTTTGTTTTAAAGTTATTATATTCTTAAGAGATACATATATTAAGTCCTTAATATACTATTACAGAGAAGAATCTGTTAAACCAGTTGTAACTTCAGTACTGTTAACAGATTTTGCGCCAGTGAGTTTGCCAATTTCACTGTTAGCACGGCCTTTAAGACAAAGATTTATATATCACTTCACAGGTGCTAAATTAACAAACCGTCAAGATAAACCAGAGTGGTTTTTTACTCAAATATTAACATGGATTAAAAGTCACATTCAATGGGTCGATAAACATGTTCAACCAGTAGCAAATTCAATAGGTTTTAATCGTGTAGATACGAAGGTATAATAAAATAATAGGACTTTATTATTTATAATAGATAATGAAGAATAATAAAAATCGTATACATACATAAATTATGTTATTGCAACAGGTAGAATTTATGCAGACTTTGGTTCAACTAGCTGTTGAAAAACTTCATTCAGAGTTAGCAATAGTACAGTACGATGATGTTTTGTTTGCACATTTGGTGGATGAAGCTTTAGGTTTTGAAAGAGAATTGAGAGAAACATTGTTTTACCCGCCAACACAACCAGCTACTGTTTTTGTTCTTACTCAAGCTCATGTTTTTGTAAAATGGATTAATATGGAGAAAAAATGTAAGAACATTAAATATTTTTTAACGTTTATGTTTATATTATAACATACTATGTAACTATTACCAACATTGGTACACCAAAATATTAGACGCTACTGAGAAAATGGATGCAATTTTAAGTTCAAGTACTGCTTGGGACAAATTATCAAACTCTGATATTGATGATATGAAAGTAACCGAATGTGCAGATGCTTTTCTCACTCTTCTTACAACAATTTCTGATAGATACAAACATTTGCCTCAACCAGGTCATAGGTACGTAACGAGAAGAAAATTTATCTGATAAATCTTTACTGCTCTAAACTGTTTCGAAATAAAAAGAACTATACATTCATGATACATGTGGATAAAGTATAATTTAAAAAGGGATATTTCATTGTGCAGAAATATGTTGACAATGTATAATTGAATTTTGATCGTGTAAGAGAATACTGCAGTTTCGTGAAGGTTGTTCAATATTATTGTCACTTTTGTGCTTTCTCGAGAATTATATTTTTCTAGTTTTATTATATACATACTACGTAATTACTTTATCATTTTGCAATTACGATCTGAAATGTGTAATATTACCAATTTTATATTTCCATAAGATAAGTTATCGATTATATTAATTAGAAATTAGAAATTATTGTATAAAATATTGTAGTATTACATATATATCAATGAACCCAATATTTTATATTTGCATAAAAATATTCTTATTAAGAGTGTAACTTCCAGATTACAGTTTTTAGAGCTACAACTTGAATTAATTGATGACTGGAGAATCCGACTACTTCAATTATTACATGAAACTAACGACGACCCTTTAACGTCTCTCATGCCTTGTATTCTAAATACTTTACACTATGTTGCAACCGTTCTAGAAGAATGGGGTGTCACAGTGGTAAGTAGCTTAAAAACAGTCGACTATTTACATATTACATATTAATAATTTAATTGGTTGCAGCATTTCTTGCAGCTATACTTTTTTAAGAAACAATTCGAAGCAGTTGAAACTGCAACATCAGAAGGAAGTGATATTGATAAAACTATAGGTGATGTGGAAGGTTCTGTGTTTGACGAAGCCATTGCTCTTTTAAGAAGATTAGAAAAGGAATTAATAAATGAAATTGGTGATGCTGTAGCTTTGGATGTTAAAGCCAAAAGCAGACCTTATAGGACAGACAAGCAAGTATTATGTATATTTTAAGGAAAATTGTAATAGTGCATAGGAAAAAAAAATGTAATTTTAATTGCAACTATACACTATACTATAGATTTAATTATGGCGATCATATAAAGGGTATCATAACTAAAAATGTGACTCTTTGTCTAATGCTACACAAAGCAACTCTTTCCAAAAATATGTCTTTATAGTAGGCTCAACCTAAAATTTCTAGACAAACTTCTAAATAAAAAAAGTGAGTCATTATTTACAGATGGTTTGCCATGCAGTCTACTAAAGAAGTTGTTTCTTTGTCTGTTACTCCAAGTGGTTATTCCATGTTCCAAGAATTAGCTACACAACTTAATCAGTTGTATAATACACTTGCATTGCCACTATTTAATCAGGCTTGGAAAAACTTAGCCTTACAATTTGATCAAGTAAGACTACTGGTAATTCAAAGCTAATATTACATAGGGTATCTATGTAATCTAAAAAGTATTGCATTCTTCGTAGTTTATTTTAGAAGAAGTGGTTTTGGTAAATCATTTCAACACGGGAGGAGCTGAACAACTAGAATATGATATTTTTAGGAATTTGTTCCCGTTATTTGGCCTGTATATCAATAAGCCAGAATCATATTTTCCATTGTAAGTAATAACTATATGTATATATTTCGTATATTGTATTACATTACTTTTTTAACCTATCAATTATAATGCTGTGTACGCATTGGCACCTAAAAAGACAGAAAAAAAATTATTTAATTTAAGCATAGTAAGCAAACACATATTTGAGTGGTACAAATGTCGACTAAGTATGGCGACGGCACTGCAAACTGTCAATAAATATTTTCTTAAACTGCTCATATAGTAACCGAACCAAATATTTTTCGTGATTGGTTTCTTTAGCAGAAACGTCTGTAGAATTCAATACTGTGTGCTAAATTCCTGCTAGATAACGAATTTTACATATGAATACAAAAATATAACGTATAAAATACCCATATCAGCTCTTTTTCAAACTTTAACAAACATTTACAACTATCAGAAAGTAGAAAAATATATAATTGGCTATATAGACATATTAGAGAAGAGTCCCCTCTATCTTTTGAAGCAAACCCGAACTTTCTCGTATGTTTAGTTTTCGCTTAATACCTCATTTTTATCAAAAAATTGTCCTTATCTTTTAAAAGATGAAAAAAGTAAAGTAGCAGAAGTAGGAACAAATAACATTTGAGAGGGAATCATCATGTAAAAATTACATGAACCGTTTTAAAAAGTGCAGTTTATTGTGACAGCCATAGGCTTAATTCTCATACACTTGCTATCCATGTAAACTTCGTTACCATATGATCGTTGCTTTCAGAAACACGGCTTTTGCTCCTAAAAACAATGAACTGTTCAGATCTATTTTAGGAAGTCAATACCGATAAATACTATATTTCTCAGTTCATAAATATTTCAGAGATTTATGTCGAAATGTAAAATACCGGTATTATATTTTAAAATCCGAATAGAAACCGAAATACCGGTATGTTTACCTATATTACCGGTAATGTTTGGGTTTTCTTATTTTATTACAATACATCTTTCAGAATATTTTTAGACAACAATTTCAAAGTTACATGCACGATATTGATATTGCTGTAATACCGAGATTAGTATGGATTTTGTAGGGATTGTGCGCCCTGCGATAAAATTCTGTGTCCGCGGCACGCTGCTGTTCCGAAATCCTTGTTTGCGTTAAAAAACAATTGTAAAACGCCGTTCCGGCAACATTATCAAAGAAGGTAATTTTTGCTATAAAAAAATACCGATATTTATTTCACTTTTCGGTAGTACATCGATTTCGGATTCAGGCATTTCGGTTTCAGTATAAGTTTGCTGACGTATACCGGTATCAAAATCGTATTAGTTTTAAGTCCCTGAAGTATTTCATATTAATTGTATTTTTAATCAGTTGTTTTAATGATATAAAGGTACCGTTTATATTTAATAATAGCTTGAGATCTTTTTTTAAGGTAATTATATATTTATTAACAATGGTTATTACAATTTTATTATTAGGTAAGAGAGGATTTGTTATACATATATCAAATATAATAAGTCTAAAATGAGTAATCAAAAACAAGTAGGTCTAAAATGTCTAGTGAAACATTTGTTTTTATATAAAATCATAATACTTTTATTCACGGAATGTTGCCAGTAATTACAACTATGTAACGAAAAATAATGATCTACTATATATATAAAATAAAATACTTTTGCATTTTTTATATTGAATTTCGTCAAGAAGTAAAGCTATAGGAAAATACATTTTTTATACTATTTAACTATACAACATTTTCTGTTTAATGTTAGCTTTATCAAGTGTGTTTATATCGTACTATTATATTTAAGTGTTAATTTACATCTGTCTCATACTGCTAAACACTTTTTCTAACCAGCACATCAAATAAATTATAAAAAATTTATTTACTGTAAAGATTATTGCAGTATCCATTGGTGATAATTATTATTTTTAATTGCTATATCTTTACGTACTAATATTCTATTTAAATATTGCTTATAAATTATAAAATTTAAACGATTTGCTATACTATATATCATTCATCTATCTTAATTGTAGACTATGATTACTTAATCTTGTTTGCTGTTATCATTTCTCTCAACTCGCCAATATGAAACGTTTAATGCAAAAATGGTGTAACAGGTGTCACAGGATAAAAGAATAATCTGTGCGAAATTTAAAATTGATCGAATGACGGGAAATCGTGCCGCATCGACTTTGAAAATTTTATAATTTTGTAACCCGTTTTTCAGTAAATGTTTCAGATGAAACTTAGTTTCAGTACTGAGGGGGAATTATTATTATTATTATTATTATTATTATTATTATTATTATTATTATTATTAAACCCTTGAGACATGGTATTAAATCAAACTGACAAATATTGACTTACACCACTTTTACACTAAACGGCTCTTATGTTTTTTTCGCAATCCTTAAAATTTTAAGTTGTTCGACCTCGCGGTTGCATATATGTAGAAGGTAAAACTGGTTCGAATGTCAAACCGGTAAAATTGGATTTTCACGAGATTCAAAATATGTTCAAACATTTTGAGCCCAACATTACCTACGGTGTTTATGTGTAAGAGAGTACTTGTCGCGAGGCATTTAGAAATAAAACTTGAAAATTTTCTAATTCTGTCGTAAAGTAGTCAATATTGAAAATACGTTTATTGGTCATATATTATTGCACTCTATATTTAATGTATTGAGTTGTGAAATACCATAGATGTATATTGTATGTATATATAAGTATTTAAAAAATGTAAGCATTCTTAATTATATAATTTATATTTCAGGATCAAAGAAGCATGTATTTTATTAAATATTCTATTGGGCTCAGCGATGTTACTATTGGAGGCTCTCAATAGCAATAATGAAACCTCGCAAAGAGAGATATTAGCGGATATTGGTGTTAAAAAAATATCTCCTGAACTAGCTTTAAAAGTACTTGGAACAAGAACTGATATTGCTTATATATAAAGAGGCTTTTTCTACCCGTATATTTAACCAGTGATTAATAAATGCGAATTCATTTGTAAATAAAAATATATAATTCTTACCGGATATTTTTACTGTTCACATAATTGATATGTAAAATTCAACAAATTAATGTAATACCTCCATTATCTGCACCTAATAATAGTAACCGATTGAGAGGAAGGATCGCCATTGTAGTAAGAAGTCCTTTAAAGGTGTCCGACTTTAATTTTGATGACGAAAAAGCAGCTGTTGTTTCGATAGATGTAAAAACTCCCACACGATTCGCTGTTGTTCCTATAACAAGTTCTTGCTCGTAAGTGGACATGCAGTGAACTGGTTCGGTGGCTCCCCTACAGAATAAAGCAGTTCAAACAGATTATTCAAATGAATGAAAAAAAATGGTTTTCACGAATGTTTTGCTTCCACATAAACATTTTTACAATTACAAAGTTATTACTACCAACATTTATCTAATACTATATTACCAATTATCTTCACGCCGCTACATTAAATTGTGAAAAATGTTTACAAAGATACACATACGACTGCACACTGTTATGAATCTTAGAACGAAAAAGAAGACGTTATAAATACTATACAAAAAAGTTTCTACTCTAACTAAGGATTTATTTTCAAGTTTGAAAATTAAAAATCTTATTTATAATTCATACGTATGTACAGCATTGTCACTTCTTTAAAATCTCTACTAGATTTAATTATTTAGTTATTTATTATATCGATATAAAGTGTGCATCTTTCTTTGTGTCTATTCTTATTTTTCATTCACTCTCAGGTTCTAAATGGGTAAGATATACGGAACATTACAAATTATAATTATACTTACTTCATATGAAATTTCAGTTTTCCATCGAGTGCACTCCATACTGCAATAGTCTCATCCAGCGAAGAACTAACTATAGTGGTTTCATTTATCGTCTCTAGTTGCAATATCTAAATAAATGTTAATAGAAGTTTTAAGTATTAACGGCAACTCTAATAAGAATTCTCACTAAATCGTTTTTTTCGTGATTTTGATTTTGAATTGCATAGATTTGTGTAATAGACCAGAATAATGAACAAGTATGTTTTGTAGTTGCAGAAATTCAAGCTTAGAAGATCAAATCACTCTTTAAAAATGTCTACCTTCGAGGTCAGCTCAAGGTCAAATGTATAAAGTTTCATTAGACTAAACGCGAAGCGATTGGGTGGTGCAAATTGCGTTTAACACGTTCGCTACCCGGGTCCGAGAAGAAAATTATGCACCACAGCTGAGGGTGTTCTTTGTTAGAATATGTTCTTAATTGACACGTGCCTTTTTAGAATATATAAACATATATACATATATAACATTCGAAATAAGTAAAATAAAGAGTTATCTCTAGATCAAAGACATCCTACATCTATCTCGTTATTTTTAGCTCAACGATACCGTTCATTTTCAAACTTGTTGCAATAAGTCATCATAAACTGATAACAATAAAACATGTGCCGCTCATCTGCAGCGGTGGGTTCCGATACAAGAATCGGTGCGCCACATACATGTATATGCGGCAACGATAGCGAACATGTTAACTTACTTCACACTCGTGTCCCTTCCAAGATGCAATGATAAGACCAGTTCGAGTGTCTAAAATTGTTAGAAATCCTGATGCTTGACCTAGGGCTACCCAATAACCGCTGGGTGCTACTGCAATACATCTAATTAGACCCGTTGGATTGACAGATACCTGAAAGAACAATCACTCGCGATTTAGAAAGCATACATACCTAGCCTAATTGTTTTCAATGCCTCTCATCGATACATACCTTCATTTCGTTGACGTATTGAAACGTTCTACAATCGATTACTCTGAGTGTAATATCAGTTGTTCCTACGAGCAAAGTTGTGAAGGGAGAGGGACTTGCTATTAACGTATTTACAGGTACTGGTCGAGAGTTTTCTGGACATCCAAGGAGAGATCCCATAAAAGGATCCCAACAATGTATTGTACCATCACAAGTGACCACGTATCTCAACGATTCTAAGAACGTAAGAGCAAGAATAGATTTTTTATGTCCTGTGTAAGTGTATTGGCAGGGCGAAACTGTATTTCCGTCACCCTATAAAAATAATATGTCCTTTAAAAATGTATTATATTTATAGAGATTGTTCAAACAATAAATAAATGTAACATCTCGACGTTGGTATAATTTTTATATGAAAGAAAAATATTCATTTCGGTAATTATACAGTGTCAAGCAATCATCTCCAATTTGAATGACCATGCGATATGTTGTAAAGTTGTAAAGTCATCATTCCGAACAACTTCTTCTTATACATATACATACACATATAATAGGCTGACTCTTTTAGTTTTCAAGATCATCGCGAAAAAACTGTTGCTACTACTACAATGAATACTTATGAACTAATATATTAAATCCCTATTACATTGAATTCCTAATATGATTGAATCACTGTCTCTGTAACTTTTTTTGCGAATATCTTCAAAACTACAGGAGGCCGATTATTACACTGGTCAACAAAATTCAACTTTTTTTGCTACAGAGAACATTTACATACGTCCTTATAGACTTTCCCAAAAACGGTGCGTGTAGGAGAAAAAATGAGAGCACATTCGGAATCGGCGCGCGAAACTTTATAAGAACCATCCAACACTAATTGAGAAACAAATTTAGTGTTGGACAATGTTATTACATAGTTAGAAAAGTTAGAAAAAAAAAGGAATCGATTAAATAAAAAAAAATGTTGACTCATGCCGGGCGCGAACCTAATATTTTACAAGCATGTCTACAGTTGAGCGTGTTCTGCGCACGAAAGTCTATAACGTATATAAAAAAAGTTTAAGTTTGTTGACCAGTGTTACAGTTAGAGGTCGAAAATCGCGAAAAATTGCTATTTTAAAAAACAACATATCAAAGTAACAAATTTTCAGAATATATATAATTTATACAGATCTAAAAAACGTATTGTTTAAATTTTCAATATAAGCGCGCATAAAGAAGTTGTAAAATACAATTGTTAGTACTTTTTCTGTAATTTAGACCAATTGCAATTTTCTCAAAATTTCTTTTCTACTTAATGCGGTAAACTAATTGTTCTAACTTCTCAAACAAATCAAAGTCGTAGCGCCCACTCTTAGAAGATATTAACTTTTTAAGTGTCCGTATATTTATGCGAGTCACTGTGCATAAGAGATTTTCAACGCTTGAATAAAAAAGAGTCTTAAATTCTTAAATCAGTAAAATCTATCGCAGAAATCAAACAGCTTTTTTAATCAAAACTAATTAATTGCAATAAGTGAATTCTGTGTAAATTGGCTACGCTTGAAAATCTGTCAAAATCAATGATACTTCAAGAAATTTTACAATATAAATACATTACCTGACTTCTTAAACTCCATAATTTTACAGTTTTATCTCTTCCGCCGCTTATAAAACTGTTTTCATTATCCAACACATATAAACATCTGATACTGTTAGTGTGTCCACTAAATGTTTGAAGCTTTATTTGCTTTATATTAAATGTTCCATCTTTGTCAGATCTTCCGATTTCATGTTCCCAATATGCTAACCAATTTCCTCGTAATTGTCTTCCACTATACGAGGAGGTAGCCTCTCGATTACTCGTGTTTTCGGTTGTTGCAAACTCCCCAACATTGTTCTTCTGTATTGCAAATCTGTTACCTACTACTGATATATTTCCAAAATTTGATATTTCTTTGTGTACCCCTCCTGTAGTTTCTGTCATGTTATAATCAGCATTACTCGAGGTGTTGAATTTCGTATCATCTTCGAAAGAAAAACAAAGACAATAAAGTAGGTAAATCTCGAAACTAAACTACAATAAAATTTAGTTATATAACAATACAATTATCTTCATTAAACATCATTAATAGTCATTTTTACTACCTGTCCACTTAATTCTGCCCCTGACTGTATTTACCAAAAATAATTACTGCCATATTATGACCTACCTTTCAGTATACGAAGTAGTTTTGCAAGCAAAGTATCTCCATATTTTTAAAAATAGTGGAACTATTCAAATAGTAGGAGTTATTGCAACACCCTCTATTTTCTAATTCAATACAATACAATGATTTTAATTTGATTTTACTAAATAAATAAGCATTACGTACCAACATTTAATGTACTTATTTTGATGTCTTGTTCATATTTCTGGCATAAATGATGTATATATCCATAATTTTTAAGTATTTGTTCCATTACTTCACTATCAATATATTTGTAGAACAGCATATACGCTTTATGGGCAAATTCTATTGTAAATACAGCTTTTAATTCTTCGAGTGCCTGAAATTTATTAAAAGCTCACTATAAACTTTCGTTAAGTTAATAAACTAACTCACTATAAAGTTTCGTTTAAATTTTAATATACTTTATTTTTCTGATAATCTGATATATCCAGGTTTTCTAGAACTGGTGGAGAATAAGAATCAGCAACATCCGAGTTAAAGTTTGACTGAAATCCACGAGTATCTTTATTCTCATCGTTTCCACCCTTTTCCCTGATAAATATAATATTATTAGTATTACATTTGTATATAATATTATTAAACGTAATAAAATATAAGTGTCATGAAATTACCTGGAGAACTCGTTTATTGTTTTCTGATTAATTTCGCTTTTCAAATTTGCCACAACATTTGGATTAAATGATTTTTCAAAAGTTAAGAAAAATCGTTGGATGGGAACAGCTAGATGATTTTTTATAACAACACTACCTAATCGTAAGCTAAACATAAATATAATCTGTAGACATTTTTCTGCCAGTACAGAGCGCGCAACTACACCATTAGGGAATGTAAATTTTGTAGATGATAATATACGAACTGTAGGATATAATATTGCTTTAACGATTGGTTCCTATAAACAAACATTAATTTTATACTAAAGGGTCATTCCATGCCAAATCGATCACTTTTTGCAGGCACCATCGTCGATTTTATTCTAAATGAAAATCGACGATGGTGCCTGCGAAAAAGTGATCGATTTGGCATGGAATGACCCTAAACGTAAATAGGTATATGGTGTAGAAGCTACATTAAATCATCTTACGTGAAGGCAATCCATTAAAGTTGCATCATTAAGGTATGATGTAATATGATTTAAAAGAGTTAAGCATGAGATAAGTCCTCCTTCTAAATTTTGTGTTAGTTTCCTTTTACAAAGGGCTATCAATTCAACCATATGTGCAAAATACTGTAGTACTATAATTTGTTCCCCATACAGACCTACGAATGTGTTAAGTTGTTGTTAATTTTTACAATATACTTTCTAAATACAAGAAATGATTATACATATATGTGTAAAAGAAACTTTACCAGCAATGGCTGTAAGACTCTCCAAAACTTTTACAGCATTTCGATCGCCAACTAAAACTTTTTTGCTCCAAGTAATACCTTGTGTAGATGATATATTATCATCGATTACTGTTACATTTTCCTCTCCTGTGTAACATAATGCAAGCATTCTTAATAAATTCCGCGATAGATATCTAGCAGTAAGAACAGGACCAAGTCGATGAGATAACCAGATAATAGATCCTGCACTCATTTCTGAAGTTGTACATTCGTTTGATGTAAATTTTTGATAAATATTATCTATCTGAACATCTTTATGCATTGATGTTTCAGATTTCATATCATCTTGTAATACAACAGGATTTTGTTCTTCCACACTATAAATTTCATCCACATTATTAACAGAGTCTACAAATCCACCGTAAGAATCATTGTATAAATATTCTTCGTTAGAAGTTTTACTTCCTACATTACATCCAATATTATTAAATTCTATTGGTAATTTATTTCGAGAATTAGGTGGTTTCGGTATGGGAATTGTTGGCGATTTAATTGATCTGAGAGGTGAAATTTTACTTCCATCCTCGTTTGCATCATCATTGAGATTCAAGTTTAGATCTATATGTAAATCAATATCATATCTTCCACCAGAGTTTATGGGAACCCAAGATTGATCTTCTGTATCCATAGCAAATACTTCTAAAACATGAAATTAGGAACGATGATAGCTATTCTATTGTAAGTTACAAATTGTGCAGTTTATTATTTAAAAACTAAAACTTAACTCTCCCGTCTCTTAAACTAATAATGTAAAAATATACCTCGCTGAAAAAATTGTCCTCTAGCACAATTTAATTTTTATACATAGAAAAACTTGCTTATATCTTTGACTCGTTGCGCTACGATTTATTTTACGGTTGTAGTGATTAAAACTTCTTTATAGTTCATAATTTCTTGGAAGAAAAAGAAAATTGATATTTATTGTATGCCTGTATGTTCTCCAATGGCTGTACATTAACAACAACAAAATAGAATTTTATGTTTAAAGGAAATTAATAATTAGCACTCCTGTTATATCGTCGTTGTCTGGACGACGATATAACAGGGACAAAGGATGAGTCGCTTCACGAACTTCGTACCGAATGGACGTGCAAAAGATAAGTTCTCTTCCTCTGTAAATAAAGAGATTATCTTTCCTATAACGGCCTCCTTTATTTTAGCTAAGAACGCCTAAATTACGTGGCCGCCCACGCAACAATATTTATTAGATTCTGTTCGGAATTTTCACCACGAGTCTGACTAGATGTTATAGCACAACCGGTTAATAATGAAGGTTGACTACATATATGTACAATATATAAAAACATACTTGGTGTTAATTACCTTGAACATCATTATCAGTTACGTTCGCGTTGTGAGTATAATCTGTTATTACAGGTCCAGGCGATAAAGAAATATGTTCTGAACCTGCAGAAGAGTCTTCGTCTAAAGGTGATAAGATTCCTTCTCCATCTTTACAAATTTCATTTAAATCACAGCTTCTGTGAAAATTTGTATTATGATTTGTTCTTATTTATACTCGTTTTATAATATATAACTTACTTAAGATTGCCAGTCTTGTGAGTGTGCGTTAAAGATCCCTGTACATAATCTCTGTATCCACCAACAGCTTCTACAAGAGGTGTAATAAAATTTTCTAAATAGCGTCGTAGGCCCATTCTTACTATGAGTTTCAACAAAAAATTTCTATGATATAAACGTGTAGTTCTAAATTTTGCAACCAATCCTGAAGGTAGTACGTCGGCATACAACGAATTATCCATGAAAGAACCATTTTCATATAACTTCATAATAGATGTAAGGAATGTCTCTGCAGTGTCTTTGGGACCTAATGCTCTAGAAGATTATAATTATGAAGGAAAAAAGAATAGAGAATATTATAAATTTCGTATGGTAATTAAGTATGATAACATGCACATACCTAGCAATAGGATCAAACAAATACCAAGCAGCTAAAACAGCACCGTAAGATTCTTCCATTACTTGCTGTATATGGGGCATTATTAGTTCTAAAGCTTCTCTTGCAATTCCAATATGAGACAATAGGTGTTCTAATTCTCTTGCAATTGCTTTAACTTTACATTCACTAATTTTGCAAAGAAATCTCGTCCTCGTTTTAAGGGTAAAATCTATATCATCCTCGGACTTTATTATAAAATTTAACTCACGTACTAAACTGTTATATTCTTGTAACATTTCGACAATATTGAATAAATATTTGTAATATTTTGAAAATGGTAACAAACTCCCGAAAAGTAGTGGTTGCAAAAATTGGTGAGCAGACGGTGGTGGTAGACCCATGTTAGTAATTGTTGGATAACGATAAGGTGTATCCATCACCTGAAAAGTTTTATCTAATAAATTGAACTTATTTTCTTGTCATTTCCGAGATGGTATTGATTCTTTAAAACGTGTATAAAATTCTTAGAATGTATACGTAGAAATGAGCATAACAGAATTAGCATTGAGAAAAAGATGTACATCAAATGTGTATCATTGCAATACAATGTACATATGTTTAAAAATATACAACAATACATCTTTGTTTTTTTATATGAATTGACATTTACCTTAAACATTAAATATTTAATAATATTCAATAAATAAGCATTTACTTTAAATTATGTTGAACCAAATATTTATATTTTAACAATTAATGTGAAATTTATTAAAATAGAAATATACCTTTAGACACTATGAATATAAACAGTTTGAATAAAGATGTGTCATTACATACTTTGTCTAAATGATAATATTGTAATTTAAATTAGTACTTACATCTATATTATCAGCATTGTAACTTTTTGGTATAATGTCAACTTGCAACAATAAAACCACTGCATTTCTTACACACTTAGGTAAACAATCAGCTGACGTTCTTAAAGTATTCAAACACACGTTAAGTCTTTTTGAAAATGACACTTTCTCCACATTCCATGTTGCTCGAAATTTGTTCGATAAAAATATCTCCACAATTAAACAACCAAGTATTTGTTGTTCTTTAATACGTCCACTAGCCACGATTTGTTTATAATTAATGCACGATTCATGCAATTCAATTTCTGGCTTATAAACTTGAGAGCTCACTTTATTCATAAATGTGTGCATAATTTCGACTTGATTAATAGCTGCAACTGGATTGTAGTCTTTGGGGAGAACAATTGTCTGATTCATGGATTTGTCTTGTTTGGTAACATCTTCAGCAGAGAGTAAAGAACCTCGAGAACGGCTCAATAATCGACTTAAAACCAAAGGCGATGATTTAGATGTATTTAATATCGAAATAGGTAATTCTTCCTCTTCAAACCCAGAACTGTGACCTTCATCGTCACTACCTCTATTACCATATTGCTCATTTTCTAACAAATATTGTATAATTAATAAAGAATGGAAATAAAGATATTTAAATTTAAATTATCCAAGAACTTTATAAACGTACTGTGTTTATTAATTACAAAAGATGAACGTAACCGAGGTGGAATTTTACACCAATAAGGCGATGGAATAATTTTTTGAGGATGTGGTTGTGTAAAAAGTTGAACAACTCCGGAATTAGTTAAACCTGTATGATTGTCAACAAGCTGTAAGCAAACGTTTTTTGATTTGACTGCAGCTGAACCAGATAATCTGTCAATGGGGAACCAAGTATTAATAATTTGATCCGTATCAAATAATATACATTACACGTATGGATCATTCCTTGTGAGGCGGATTGATTTTTTTGCATCATGCCACAGATTTTTTTGCAATGAAATACGTTATAGACGATGTGAAAATAGGAGGGGGTTTAAGTTATCATTTTGTTATCTTCGAAAATGTTTAAAAGATACAGACCATCAGAGTTTATCATTTGATCGATTTTTATGAAAACTAAAGAACAGTTCTTTGCAATAATGATTAAGAAAATGAAAATGTTTCTATCTTTAATAATAACCACGCTACACATTGTTTTGTAAAGGTAGTTTTCATAAAAATCGGTCAAATGATAAACTCTGATGGTCTGTATCTTTTAAACAATTTCGAAGATAACAAAATGATAACTTAAACTTGCAAATTCCAACAAAATCTGTGACATAGTGCAAAAACAGTGATCCACTTTACGTGAAATGAGCCACAATGAAATAATCTATACATACTTATAACCAAAAGTTAAATCTATCCAATGATGTAATCTTTCAGATACATAAAAACTTTCTAAAGCTTCTCTATGTTTTTCTATAAAATCTTCTGGTGATGTTGCCCAAGCCGGAATTTCTAAGTCTGCTAAATCTTCATGAATAGACTGTAAATGAAAAATATGGAAAATACAAGGTAAGAATATTTTATATCGATTTATTTCAATACTTTTTACCTTACCTTAAAAACACTAGGATCAGAAAAAAATTGTGGTATACATTCATCTGGACTCCAATCGTGCAGTCTTTGTATAGATGCAGGGTATTCTCCTGGAACCCATTGCGGTCGTACATTCTTGCATAAAACAGATTTACTGTATCGACGCGAGAGATAGACGTAATATGTTATTTCTGATAATACATCAGAAACATGATGACCTACCTAAAAGTATTAGCATAATATTGTTAACAACGTAATAATTGTATGAAAAAAGAATTTATTAATGAAAATACATACTTCCACGGATTGTGAATCAAACGTTAGATCCAACTGTCTATCACCTTTATTTAATCGAAATTTCGATTTGGTTAAATCTCTCCAATTACCACCACATCTTGATGTAAAATCTGTGACCCAAGGCATAACATGATGGCAACTTGGATCGCCGTACCTTCTACCAGCCATATTATTTAGTGCAGTTAGATAATCGTAATTGCTAATGCAATTATAGACCCACATTTCGCATAATCTTTCAATGCTTTCATTTGTTCCAAATTTTGGATTTCCTTGTAGCATAGTATTTGACGAAATTACATCAACATTTCTTTTATACCCACTGAAATTTTTCCATTTCATTTCATGACTAGTGGAAACTTTATGAACTTGATTTTCTGGTTTTATATGTATATTATCACTTAATTTTGGTAACACCTGTGAATAAAATCTAAGAAAGCTGTTATAATTTCAAAGAAGACTAAACCGATTAACAACGTTTGGAAAAGAGTATTTAAATACTCACCTGAATAGTAAAATTATCCATAAGTAGTATGTCGCTAAGAGTAATTTCACCTAAAACTAGGCCACGATCGTGTAAATCTCTATACAATTGTAAAAGTTGATATACTAAAAACAACGATTTTCCGTGACTCGTACTTAAAGCAGCAGGACTATACATCACACACCTTGTTAACATAAAAAACTTTTAATGTAAATATATGGTCCCGAATGAATTAAAATATATTATCTCACTTACTCACGAAGAGAATATTCTGCAGTCTGCTCGTGTAATATTATAAAAGCAGTTGCAGTTTCAATAGCGAATAGCGTTGGAAGAAGATTACAATGTGCTTCGGTTGTCACGCCAGGTAACACAGATAAAACTAATCCATTTTGAATTTGTACTAAACTACAGCCATACATTCTTTGTAGTACTTCTTGCATGATTGAAATATCGCTCACGTTAGCAGTTATGTTACACTGGTCCTTGTGTTCTACACAATTCCATGGATCTATTTACATGCGTAGGTATATATTAATAAATTTATCACACATTTCGATATATTATTAACCAGCTAGTTGTATAAATTCAAAGATACATACTATAATATTTCTTGTAACATTCTTTCCATAAGTTTCTATAATTTGTTTCTACAACGTAATGTAGTAATTGTGAGAATGTTAAATCTGATTGAGTATTTCTGTACGTGGAAAGCCTTCCTCTTAAAAGTGGAATTGCACATTTTTGCTCTTTTTCATAAACCTAATAATCATATACATGTTTACACTTTTGCAATTTTTGAAACATAATTATTGTTTGGAATTTTTGAATTATTTGTACTGTCAAGTATTATTACCCAAAACAAACAGAAATGACATAGTACGTGACATAGTAAATCACTGATAGCGGTAACTACTAATAAAGCATATATAATGAAAAGACTATCTAATAAGTTCTCAATACTTTTAAGTATGAAATAATGTTTTGGTATAATTAAGCAGATAAAATATATTGAAATATTGCTTTCCCATTTAAATAAATTCAACGTACTTTAATGTATACTCTAATCCAATTAGAACCTAATTCCTCAAGCATGGGATGCGCTGCAATTTCATCTTCAGTTAATCTGTCATGATTAATAAATGAAATTGGGCCTACAGTATGTAAACTAGTTAACCAGTTTTTATGAACAGTGAGACAAATTCTTTCGTCCGTTACTTGCATATATTTTGCTGGCACAAGCAACTCCCTTCTTATCGTATCCATTTTCCACCTTTTTATTTACACTGATAAAACATTAACCTCGAATGCAAAAACACTTGAAAAATATTTTTAAAAACTTGTCATTTATAATTTCCACATTATTTAATGTAAAATATAAGTATATTAAGTTACACAATATTATTTCTTAGATTTATGTATTCTTATCCGAACTGTTTATCTTAAATACTGAGTGAATGTATCTAGGTACACATCTACCTATGTACATACAGCTATTTAGCAAACAGCTGACAATAGACTGCAATAGACGCCATATTTTGATTAACATCTGTACTTCTGTAATATTATTCGTAAGTATTTCTAGTAGGTGTATAGTTATCCAGTTTTACTCGGTTTCATCAATATGTATTTTGTTTTAATCAGTTTCTTTTGAAAATATGAGATGAATTGTATTCGTAAGTAGTATTTTAAAATGATATTGTCCATTTTTTCTGTTGTACAAATGAGACGTCTATTTGGAAAGTGACCTAAGTCCATTTATACATAAATTGAGATATTTAAGAGTTTGCGTTTCAATAAAATTAAAAATATACGTATAGGACACCAATGTGTCATCTGAAAGAGATAAATTTACAATTTTTATTAAAATAGTAACGTTACTATTGTAAAATTATTAAGAGAATAATATGTGTTTTCTTACCAAAAATGGAGTTAAACCACTTTCAAAGTTAACAACCAGATTCGTTATAAAATTTGAAAGAGCCCAAGCCCATTCGACATAATTTAAAATGCTTCAAATTTAAAAAACAATACTCATTTTATTTTATATTTGTTTACAACACTTCAAAAACACAATTTATGAAATTCGGGATATTTTTTAACTACATAAATTACATAACAATTTACTGCTCATCTACATTTTGTGTATGCAGGAGGGATGTCATGGTGCAAATCTCGAATTTAGTTACTCGCGACGGCCGATTTTCGAGGGCTACGCCTCCTCGACTCGGTCGCGCGTTGCTCGGAGGTGCTCAGGCGCGTACCATAGCACAGATAAGCGCTATTCGTGGCGCGTAAGGGGCGACACTCGTGTCTATAGGTTTCCACATTACCATCGAAGTATTTACTATTGCCAATGCGTTTTTTTTTTTGTTAGTGGTATACCCTGTAGGCCTATTTCACAATGTTACACGATCATTTCGGACAACAGCTGTAGAAAAGTAATTAGAAAAATAAATTCTCAAGATAAATTTTAAAAATACTTTTTAATTATATTGTTCCAATTTTAATACCATCCGGGATAACTTGATCTTCGTCACAGACTTAAGATACCTACAGACATTGCACACAGACTTAAGACTACTACAGACATATAGTTTATCGTCACATTTTATTTCTGACTAAATAGTTATAAAAAATTATTCTAAGTCTCGTTCTAAAATAAACTCAAATAATTTAATAGATCTCTGCTAAAAAATAATCTTCCTTGTGATCGGAGGATCTAGAATGATGTCTCAACTACATTTCTGTTGCAGTTTTATGTAGATTCGACGCCTCGTTAATTAGTTATTTACGATTTCCAGAGAGGTGACACAACGATTTGTGTGTTTACCTTTGACGAATACTCGGACTCTCCTTGTCTTACTCATTGCGGGCATAGAAGATAGAAGTTACCTCCACAAAAATTGTTGATAAATTACTTCAGGTAATTTTTATAAATATTAGCTCTCGAAGAATATAGAATGGACATTCGGCAACATTCATGTATAGTTTTCAATTCGATTCTAGAAGAGGTTAATTAGTTATAAATAATTTTTGTTACTCTTGTTCTAATGAAACTGTGCATACTAGTGAGAATTGAATATCTTGTACACTCCATATGTTCATGCATAAAAGTTAATCTGTATCTCGCGTACTATTAGCTATTTTTACTAAAAAATTGGGTGGTGAGGTAACCAAACAAATAATCTTTGTAATCGTTAAACAAACAGAGATAACACATTCATTAATTACATTTTTTCAATAGAATTATGCTTAGTAATATTCGTGTATCATAAATTATGCTGGATCTCGAGTTTTATTACTTACTTCTACTAAAAAATTAGATGGTCAGATAGTCGAGGGAGTGCTTATCGACATAATTAGCAAAAGGAATTGTTATAAACGTTAAACAGCCACAGATAGTAACTTTATTAATTACATTTGTTTGATATAATATTGTTTGGTAATATTCATGTGTTAAAACTGTTATAACTTACTCTGTATCTCGAGTACTATTAGCAATTTTTACTTAAAAATAAGATAGTAGATAGTAAAGAGGATGCTCGTCGGCATCATTAGCAAAAAGATTGTTATAAATATTAACTAGCTAGAAACAATACATTTTTCAGTGAGTTGTGTTGAAGAAATTAATGCGTATGAATATTCATGGTTTAAAAGTTGTTCTGTACCTCGAGTACGATTAGCAATTTTTACTAAAAAATTAGTTGGTAGATAGACAAGGGGATGCTTGTCGACATCGTTGGCAAAAGGAATTGTTATAAACATTAAACAGCCAGAAATAATAGATTTATCAATAATTATTATCACGGCAATCGAGATCTACCGAAATTAGTTGGGGTGGGGAGCGTAGCGCTTCGCTGCGAGCTGCGCATCACTGGCTACCTAAGCTCGCGGAGCGCGCTCAGTCAATCAGTCGTGCCGGGCCCTCCGGCAGGAACGGATGGGCTCCGGGACCAGGAGGGTCTTCCAGCGGTACCATGGCCTCTCCTGCCTACCTTGGGGATGACCGGTGGTCCTCCAGAGCTACCCTTGCCTACTTCAGCTGGCTTAGGGTGGGCTAAGGGTCCTTCACCAGTGGTCATCCAGAGCTACTCTGGCCTACCCTGAGGCTGACCAGTGGTCCTCCAGAGCTACCCATGCCTACCTTCAGCTGGCTTAGTGTGGACCAAGGGTCCTCCACCAGTGGTCATCCACTGGTCATGCAGTGGTCATCCAGTGGAAATCCACTGGAAATCCACTGGTCATCCAGTGGTCATCCACTGGTCATCCACTGGACATCCACTGGACATCCAGTGGTCACCCACTGGACATCCAGTGGTCACCCAGTGGTCACCCAGTGGTCACCCAGTGGTCATCCAGTGGTCATTCAGTGGTCATCCAGTGGTCATTCAGTGGTCATCCAGTGGTCATCCACTGGTTACCCACTGGTTACCCACTGGTCATCCAGTGGTCATTCACTGGTCATCCAGTGGTCATCCACTGGTCATCCAGTGGAAATCCACTGGTCATCCAGTGGTCATCCAGTGGAAATCCACTGGGCATCCAGTGGTCATCCACTGGGCATCCTGTGGTCATCCAGTGGTCATCCAGTGGAAATCCACTGGTCATCCACTGGTCATCCACTGGTCATCCACTGGTCATCCACTGGACATCCACTGGACATCCACTGGTCATCCACTGGTCACCCAGTGGTCAGCCAGTGGTCACCCAGTGGTCAGCCAGTGGTCATCCAGTGGTCATCCACTGGTCATCCAGTGGAAATCCACTGGTCATCCAGTGGTCATCCAGTGGAAATCCACTGGGCATCCAGTGGTCATCCAGTGGTCATCCACTGGTCATCCAGTCGTCATCCAGTGGTCATCCAGTGGTCATTCAGTGGAAATCCACTGGTCAACCACTGGTCAACCACTGGTCATCCACTGGACATCCACTGGTCATCCACTGGTCAACCACTGGTCATCCACTGGACATCCACTGGTCATCCACTGGTCATCCACTGGACATCCACTGGTCACCCAGTGGTCAGCCAGTGGTCATCCAGTGGTCATTCAGTGGTCATCCACTGGACATCCACTGGTCATCCAGTGGTCAGCCAGTGGTCACCCAGTGGAAATCCACTGGTCATCCAGTGGTCATCCAGGGGAAATCCACTGGGCATCCAGTGGTCATCCAGTGGTCATCCAGTGGACACATCCAGTGGACATCCAGTGGTCATCCAGTGGTCATCCACTGGTCATTCAGTCGTCATCCAGTGGTCATCCAGTGGTCATTCAGTGGAAATCCACTGGTCAACCACTGGTCATCCACTGGACATCCACTGGTCATCCACTGGTCATCCACTGGACATCCACTGGTCACCCAGTGGTCAGCCAGTGGTCATCCAGTGGTCATTCAGTGGTCATCCACTGGACATCCACTGGTCAGCCAGTGGTCAGCCAGTGGTCACCCAGTGGAAATCCACTGGTCATCCAGTGGTCATCCAGTGGTCATCCAGAGGTCATCCACTGGACATCCACTGGTCACCCAGTGGTCAGCCAGTGGTCACCCAGTGGAAATCCACTGGTCATCCAGTGGTCATCCAGTGGTCATCCAGTGGTCATCCAGAGGTCATCCAGAGCTACCCTAGCCTATCCCTGCTTACCTTCAGCTGGCGTAGGGTTGACCATGGGTCCTCCACCAATGGCCTGCAATGGTTTATCATGGCCTACCTTTAGCTAGCTTAGGATAGTCCAAGGGTTATTTAAAACTTCCTTGGCCTACTTATTTCAAAAACAAGAAAACACAAGCATATTTAATATATGTGTAATGTGTACGCACTCATCAACTGCATAGAATTTGTATTGATTTTAAGTGTAAAGAAAGTAAACTATTGGTTTAAAGTGTATAAAACTATTATAATATACATTCATTAGTGACACGAGTAATAAAAATAATATTACGTATAGAAACCAAATTAGTTTTACGACAATTCGTATTTTTGTAATACATTCTTCATAAATATTATTTTCACCGTTCAAATACACGCGCCGTATGCATTAGTAGCCTTGAAAACACCCGTAGTAAAGATAAAGTATACGGAATATTCAGTTCTTGCTAATACGGCTAAATTCGTGAACTATCGGCAATATTGAGCGCGACACCGAAATGGTACGGGGGCCACTGTGGCCCCCGAGGCCTAGACAGAAAAGCCCATAAGATGCAATGTCTGTAGTAGTCTTAAGTCTGTGGTGCACGTTTAGACGTGCTTGGCAAATTGGTAAGATCTACGGTAAGTTTGGCTGTGGGGAAAGCGGATTCGACGATTGCAATTTTCCGAGAATTGATAAGGGGCAGGAGCATGGTCATGGGTAATTGTTTAAAACATGTAATGGAAAGAGCTACGTCCAATCTTCCGTAGATCTTACCAATTTGCCAACGTCTAAACACAGACTTAAGATACCTACGGACATTGCATGCAATGCATTTTTCTGTCTACGGTTCTGAATTACCGACTCTGTAGAAAATGCCCTAGTACGATAGCGGACTCTATCGAAATGTTTCAAATGTTGAGCGCATCACAAAATACAAACACTATACATTTTTGGCTGCTAGAAATCATACGAATAGGCATGAAAGACCAATCAAATTTTCCGTTACCAAAACAAGTAGTTTGTGATTTCGATAGAGCATTGATAAGAGCTACTGTCCGAGCATTTGGTCAATGCAAAAATTTAGAACATTACTTATCTCAGTGTTTCACATGTATAATTAAAAAATCGAAGAATCTCCCAGCTACATTTTTTCGCTTGGATATATCACATTTTATCCACATGATTTTACGATGGAAAGGACTAAAAGGTGTTCATCCTCAAGTTCGCATACTTTATGTAACAATTCTAGTGTATTTCACAAAAGTATCGGTGAAGAATTTCAAGAAATATCAAAATACGCGATTGTTCTTTCAAATAGTGAAATGATTAGGAACACAACAAATAATACGTCGCCGTATGCAGAAAAATGTTTCAGAAAATTATACGCAGTTGTTACACAAAATATAGTTCCACGTGAAATTATTGAGGATGAAAAAGATGAGACGGAAGATATAGCTGACTTTCATGCATCTGACACGGAAATGGAAGAAATGGAGAGCGTGTCGGATATTACTAAATGGTTGACAACATTCTCTGCTGAATGTATAGCAATCGTAACAAATAGTGAAATAACACGTCCGGGACAAAATGTAAATCCGTATTAGTCCATAGGAATAGGGAAGCGACATATCATGTCCTGACCTAGGAGCGTATAAATTTGTCTGTGTCTATCTGCGTATCTAGATACGTTCACGGACAGGTTGAAATTAGCGGTAGTCAATAGGGCTTGTACGGTATCGGTTAGTCTGGTCGGCGCTATCGGTACTGGCCCGCGCGGCGGCATATATACGCGCGAGAGCGGCCTCGCGGTGGTCGCCGCCTAGCGGCGGCCCGCGAACTAGCGGCCGCGAGCGCTGCTTGGCGCGGCGGGGCGGGCGGACCACGAGTTCGTTACAATTATTTCAATAAATGTAGGAAAAACAAAAACAAACGCAAACGCACTCTGAAATGATGTATCGAGGAAGCAATGAATGCATCTGGTTTAATAAATGTTACTGGGTATTTTGGGATTTACTGTCACGAGTATAAAACTCTGGTATCCTCTATTCCGATTAATACTGATTTTGGCATGGAATCGAATGCATCCATAAATCCAAATTTTATACCTGATGATCTGTTATCTACAAATAATCCACTTGCCTTGTTTACAGATGGAAGCAAAATGAGAAATATGTGGGGTGGTTTGTGTTTGTTCCGATTTGAATACTCAAATTAAAAAAAATATTGATATTAGTGCCTCGATTTTCACTGCAGAGAGCCTCGCTCTTGATACCCGTTCGAACACTTTCGTGAACCACTGTACATACATGTATTGCGTGTATACTGTGCTATACTACCTCTAGAAAGTAGTGGCACGCATTTATTAATTCACTCAAAGATCGTCACAAGTCACATAGCATTCTTTATTTCATAATGGAACTCCACGTCTGACATGTAAATATTAAGTCGCGCACAATGGATTTTGTCAAAACGAAACGTACTTAATAAAATTTGCATATTTGCGACGTCACTACGTTAAAAAACCGATTCTGCAATTAAGAAGATGTAGAGTCGTTGATGTTTCACAAACTATTGTTATGGCTACATAAAACTACCTGACAGTTCTAAAAGTAATTAAATAGTAACCAATTATACAATTCCTAGTTTTATAAGTGTTTACGTAAAGGCTATAGCCGGACATGCGGATCAAAAGTATCCTTGAATTCAATTAAAACGATGACGGTCGTTCGATAATGAAAAAAATTTGTATGCCAACTATCTCCATTAATTGGGAAAATTATTTCGTACAACATTCGAGTAATGCGGTTTAGAAGTATTTTCCTCATATAAGATTAAAAAAATTCAAAAAATAACTGGTAGATATATTGCGACTATTCAGATAAGTATTCAGAAATTTTGTCGGTATTTAGTTGCAAATCCTGGGTGTAATAAATGTTTCACAATACGTAGCGATATATTGTCATAGCTATTGTCGTTCAATTGTTTAGTAAATTCTACCGCAGTTTAAAATAATGAAAATCAATGATTTCTTAGGATGGCTTCAGAAAAGAAGAAGAAATTCAGATTTCTTCTGCGACAAAAATATTTCGTTTGCTCTGACAATATTTTTATCATGTGTCGCATCGATTTTTAGTAAAATCCACTCGTTTCTTTTTTATTATGGCAACAGTACCTATCGATCGTCTCGGAAAACAAGATATATTCTTTGTTCTGTCCCCTAAATTGTAAGATGGAGATTGTCTTATTCTTTTCATTAATTCTTAATATTTAATTCGTTGGCAAAAAACGGATGAAGAGCCCACAAAATTCAATTTGAAAAACAACGTAAGCAAATCAATTCAATTTAAATTAACGAACGCTTTTGTATTGATAAAACAAATTCTAAACTCCGAGTGACAATGGTATTGTTCACAGATGAACAAGTTCGATGACTGCTACCTCGTATCAGGTCATACGTGCATACATACATGTTAAAGGTCTACCTTTTCACGCGTGTTTTCAGAAAAATTCACTATGGTTCACGATTAGTTGACCGTTTGACAATTGCGCTATCTAAAATGTGGGGAGATAAAACTGGGGGATAATGTGCAAGGGGATAATTAAGAAGATAATTCAAGTTTATGCAGTTGAATTTTCAGTAGGGTAAAATCCAAAATTAGACCTCAGTTGTTCCAAAAAGACAAAAGTGAGAATAGTTTGCGGAGCTAATCTGATAAATGCAGGTACATAACCCTAGAATAAAAAATGTTAATCATTTTTTTAAGTACACTAATTCATATGGTATAGACATACCTTTAAAATGAAAAGATCACAGTTTGTACCAATACGATTCTAAATGTTCCAAACAATTACTAGAAAGTTGTGTGAAAGAAAATATTACATTTTCCATTTTTTACATAATAGTAAAACTTCCACTGTAAGTAAAAATATTTGTACTTTTGTTTAATTTCTATTTCTAAATAGTAATTCAAAAAGTAAACATGAGCCAAATTATATCTTGTTTGGTGTCATCTTAATCAGAAAAAATGTCACGAATGTGTTGGTAAAAGTTTCATGAAAAAATGATAAGAAATAAAAAAATTCTGTGATTGCATTAGTATTGGCGCTCACCGATATACCTTGACCCGTATCATTCAATAATCATCACCCCCTTGACACCATGCAATATTAGTTTTCATTTGTAAAATGTAAGTAAATAATCACGTGTATACGTTTAACCCAGATACACTGTATACGTATACTCATATTCTGTATTAGTTCAATAGTAAATTTGAAAAATTCTTTTAAATTCTGAAAGCATTTCCTCAAAACAAGTTCAAAAACTAAAGTATTCCTTTAAGAGAAGTTATATTTAACTATTCAGGCTGCAAAGGATTTGTGATAGGATTTATAAGCCAGTGTGTCGAAGTTTAGTTTAGTCGTGTTGAAGAATTTTGAAGTTACCCCTGGAGTATCGAAAAAGTTCATTCTTCGGTTCAAAGGGCCGTATATGGTACATAAAAAATTAAGAAACAACAGATACGTGGTAGTTGATCTAGAGGGGACATGTAGTAGTGAGAGGAACACGGAAAAAGGAAGTAACCTTTGGGAAGAAATGGAAGAGAGAAGAATAGGAAGAAGTTTAATCGGGAGATTAAAATAAATATATGTGGAGATGAGAAACGTGGTAAGACCAAAGAAGGGAGAAACAGAGGAATTTTGGACGGCGAAGGGACTACGACAGAGCTGCCCACTCAGCTCAACGTTATTCGCAATCGTCATGGCAGATATAGAAGAAGATTCTGCACACTAGCATACGCGGATGATGCAGCGATGTTGACGACAAGTGAGGAGGAGCTAAAGGGGATGATGCGAAAGTTGGAGAGATACCTAAAGATGGCGGAATTAATCATGAATGTGGAGAAATCAAAAGTAACAATATTTTGAAAAGGGGAGGGAAAAGGCAAAAAGAGTACTGAACAACTTTCATCCGAAACATTGTTGCGTATAATCAATATTTTTGGAGATATTCGTCTGTAACGCTTTATAATTTCCACCCCGTACGTCGAGAAGCTAGACGTCCTACCGTCCAAAGAGAATTTTTCCGGAGCTGATACGGTATTTGTACGGCCAAAGGATATATGCAGGGTGCGGCTAAATAACATATACAAGCGGGCGGAGGATGAGATTCTACATGTAAAAATAAATCGAAAAAAAGGTGATGTTCTTGAAAATCTAACGAGTTTTAAAATGCAGAGAATACGCGTGCTATTAGATAGGTAAAGTTTGATGCGCCTGATCATTACCAACCAATTCTACTTCCGGCGCATACTAAAGCACGCGAACCCAACGGATCTTGAAACTCGATTTTCTCGAAAACGAGGTGTCGAACCAAAAAATGTTATTCCTTTTTTTACGATTTATTTTTACCCGCTGCCCACTTGTTCATGTTATTCGGCCTCATCCTGCATGACATATTCCGAAAATCACTTCTTTAGCTTCCTAGATTGGAACCTCCCCTTAAACTGAATAACACGAACCATCCGCAACTCCACGTAATCACCTCATCGACTTCTACGCAATCATTTACGTATGTCGAACTCTTCAAATCAGCCGAAAGTGGATTTTGACCTCCTTAATCAGCATTATGTAATGTATGTAACTATGTGTTTACATAGCAAAAAAAATATATCTACAATTGACACATTCGATCTTATCGCTGAGAATAAGTCTGTATTTGATTTAAAATAATTTAAAAGGACCGTTAAAAGCTACAAAACATATCATAGTTAGAACAGGAAGTTTTTCTCCACCTTTGCTATTCTTCAGATCTAAAGTTTAAAGTCTAAACTCCGACACTAACAAACGTTATTAAAGTTAAAAACTTTGTAGATAGGTATTTTGTCTTCAACGAATCAACATTATTCTACCGAAAAAAATGACAAGGTGCTACATTGATGTTAGTGGCCTTTAATTCGGTTAAAGTACAATAAGACAGACCGAGGTACTTATGTTTATATTTTTAATCCATAAGAAAAGTATTGCCTCGTGAAAAAGTTAAAACTACCGGATTGCTTTGATCTTATCTTACCGGCTAGACTACGACTACTTATTGCATAATCCAGGGAATTTTTAAAAATATATTGTTAAATATCTTTATAAATAATAATCATTCGGTGATAACCTTATAATGCTCAATATTATATCGCCGGTGTATTGTCCCCTTTTTTCCCCTTATAAGTTTCCATTTTCTTAAACAAAAAAATCCCAAATCTTTTATATACGTATAATCTATCCGCGTATTATTTTATAATTATAATATAAAAATATTTTCTAACATAAAAGCATGAAGAATTGATTTCATTTAAATATGAAATAAAAATGTTAATATATAGTCATTTGAAATTACGGCGATTTAGCATTGACTTTCATTTGGGAAACTAGAAGCAGTTTCTTAAACAGAGATCTCATGCTAAAACTTAATACAAAAGGCAACCGTCGGTACACATACGCTACTGTTCTGAGCAAAAGAAACTAATAAATGATGGACCACGTGATCTACTTCGCACGTACATACGTAACTTACGTAAAGAGCTGAATTTAGATTTGTGGTTGTCAGGAAGAACGCCGCATGTCGCATACTTATACTTTCAAGTTATGCCGTTCAAAGTTTTCGTCTAATAAATAAGCTCAACTAATGCATAAACTCAAATTTTTTGAAATTGTGACATGCGGCGTTTTTCCTTGCATCCACAGAGATAAGGTTTGAGTAACTTTGAATATTCAAGATAATTGTAATAAACGTATGTAACCAAAAAGCATAAGCTAAAATGTGTGGTATTTCTGACACCGTGATATTCTACTGTCGTTCTTTAAGATTAAGCGATAGTCAAAATGTGGTCATAATAACAACACATTAACTGTGCTAGCATCGAATATAACCATTTACTACTTGTCGATGTATAATTTTAATGAGAAAATTCTATATACTATGTATATTGAAATGTAAAGGTTGATTTATACTATTTGCACAGACATGGAACGATTTGCATACAGATGTTTATTAATTTTGAACCGATATAAAAAGATCACCTTTATTTTTTCTTATCAAGATGGTAATCGATGAAGGATTGTATGAATTTTAATGTAATACAAAGAAGAAACAACTTATCAACGCTCGATGAATGATTTTAACGATCTAGTTGAAAGTGATTAAAAAATTCGATATTTATACCGTACAACCTAAGAAGTACGTGTTACTCGTATACTTAAATAGCAGACTAAATAATCTATTATTATAAAATATTTGACAACTGTAGAATATAAAGTAGGCAGAATGCATGTTAGTGTACAAATTTTATGTTAGAATCTTTTGGCCCTGATTTAGTCTACAAAACTGTCTAAAGAATGAAGTTATTTAAGCATTCATAGATTACATGTTACATGCATAGTATCAAAGGAACATGCAACAAGAAAAGAAATTTTTTACCACACAAGTCTGACACCTGAAACTATTATCTGTTTTTCGAAAGAAGATACCTGAAATCATAACAGCTACTCACCCCACTCCTATTACTTAAGATTCCCATCGTAAATAAGAGTGGAGTGGACAAATATTATTATTAGACTTCTGTTATTTTCTTTCGAAAAATAGACTTAAATGTGATATACAAGAACTCTTATTACAACAAATGAATGTTAAGCGATCAAAGCAGAACAAATAATAATTTTAATCGTCAGCATGTTTGTGCAAAATGGTTGCATGTGAAAACAGTATCACCCTGAATGTTATTATTGACAATAAGTTATACGTAAAAATATACAGTATCTAACATATGATCTATATCAAACTTACAATTAGTATGTCTATGATTGGCAAAAGCATTTTATAAATGTTTTATTACAAATTACTAATTAAAATCGACATATTATTGTATAAAATACAACGTTCTTAGACGCTTCAGAGAAAATACATATATGTATACTTTAAGCATTGCTAAACTTATCGCTAAATCATAACTATTTCATAGTAATACTAGTTCTATTAGTTACTGGCATGTCAACTTGTGATATAAGAAAACACTCAATTTCTAATACAGAATTGAATGTTTTGATTTAAATTGTTAAGAAAAATTAAAATCAATTTACATTTAGAATCATATGATAATCACATATTAATAAACTAAAAAATAATTATTAATTTTTAGATTTTTAGGAATTGTGACAAAAACATATTTGTCTAAACTATGATCTTTTCATATAGTCTAGTATACATTTGAATATAATGGTTCTGAAAAATTTTTCAGAATAAACTGAAAAATTCATATGCATATTTCATAAATTAAAAGAAATCTTTAAAATAACATTAAATATAAATGTATTATTGTTTCTGTGCTATTTTAATTTTCCTCCACTAAGTGAATACTATTAATAAATAAGTGTGCAATAATATAAAGAGACTATTGCAATGTAGGTTTCATTGTGAACATTCCTATTTATAGCTCTTACAGATTAATGCACTAATAAATAGATCTACATGAACTGTTTGAAGAATTCTATATAGTATTCCGAATGAGTACTTCCAAATGTATACTGATAATAAGTGTTACAAGTTAATACAACACAAATAAATAAATAAGTAGACTTACTTTAAAGAATGCCATTGGCCCAAGCTTTGCAGTGTACAAGAATAAATCCGCAAGATTCTATAAAAGAGTTTTATGTAATAGCATTTTCAAGGATATATACGTGTACTAAAAATTACCTTGAATTCTCCTGGTTTAGCATTCATTGCACGAGTTTTCAATACATCTAATGGCTGTGTGAGTGTTGTGGCTATAGCACCCTTGGTTTCAACAAATATTTTATTAGTACAAGTATTTATTTTAAAACAACTTACTACTTATTATTGATAAGCTTTTAGTATTGGATTAGTACAAAAATTTAAATTAACTTTGGTGACTGTACTTAATATTCTAACTTTCATTATATAAAAATGTAACGTATGTACCTTAAACAAATTTGATAAGATGTTACACTGTATATGTTTTATAATAAAACTTTGAACATGTTTTCTAGCTTTAGAAATGTAGAAGTTGGTTGGTATGAATAATAATCTTAAAATATTTTTCCGTTTAATATATACTTACTGCAAATACGCTTGATAGCACATGAGTTAGAGGATTATCTATAAAATAACCACTCTGCAACATCATAATTTTGATTTGATCGTAGAAACTTAGTTGGCCAATAGTCATTAACGCAGCCCTTAACGTTGCAGTAGAACAACCACTAAATAATTTTGGTACACCTTCTTGACGAATTATGCACACCACCCCATCTAAAGCATGCTTATAACTAAAATAATATTTAACATTAACCAATGAAATTAAAAGTATAATCTCCTGTACTGTACATTCTTACTTTCTTCTTAATTCTGGTGATAGTTTTATATCATTTTGCATGCGTACATTAACCACATCTCCTGGTGTACCAAGAACACCTCCAATAACACCAGAAAACCCGGCCAGTAACAACTTTTGGTAAAATAGCATAGGATGACCAGGAGTGTCAAATGTTTGTTTACCTACCTATATTCAAAAGGTCAGCAAAATAAATTTTCTTGAGTTACTCGGACACAGAATTAATGTTTACATAAAAATATATATGTCTGTAACATATAACATAAATAAATTTACTTCGTAAGCTCCAAATCTCATGGTGGAATATGTAAGCTGACGAAGCAGGGAAGCGCTAAGGCCATTGTATAAAGCTAAAATTCCTTGTTTCTGTATTATAGAGGTAGTTAATCTTATTACAGATACTTTGCCTTCCTGTTGCGTTTGTAGATGTACCTGCAATGATGCTTGTTTGTAACATATTTAAGAGTATTATACATCTTTAGAAACCGTTACAAGTATTATTAAAACAGATTTAAATACTAACTTTTGTATAGTTCTAATTCACAGAAATTTAATATCAGGCTACCTTTAATAAATCCAAGGGATGTGTGACACAAGCAGCACCTGCAGAGGAAAGCCCACCAAAATACCAACGTGACAGTTTTTTCGTTTTGTCTGTCATTGTCTCATGTTCTGTATCTTTGCAATAAAGTAAAAAAAATATATATTTAGTAACTATGTACAGGTAAAATATATAACTTAAATGTACAGAATATAAGTACTTATTAGACTTACCTGTTTTTTTAAGTATACTATTTATTAATAATAATTAATCCATAACTAACACTTGAATTCGTGTGAAATAATTCATTACTACTTGTTAAAAAAAACAACAATATATATTCACAATGAATGCATTTAACAATGATTTAACAGTAATGCCCTTGCCTTCAGTGTAGTATTATGCATATAAGTGTATATATATATATATATACAGATATATATGTATAATGTACAAATATACGAGTAGCATTATGTAAATGCACCGTACTCACTTTAATAAATTATTAAGTAAGCGTAATACACATATTACGCAGAAATCATGTAATGAAAGTTAATTTAAAAGAATGATATACTTAACATTTGAATAAAAAATGTAGTAAATTATCAAGAAAAAACAAAATATATCAAATTTTATAATAAATAATGAAAAGCATAATGCATAAGCTTTCAAATATAATATCAAAAAATGTAAATATATTGGAAACAATAAAACTTACCTATATTCTATGGAACAATACGATACACGTCACACTTGAATCATTGTTGGTCGGTTAACACATAAGTAAAAAATTTCGTCTTTACTTGACGGAACGCACCACATCATTTAACTGGGTCTGGAAAGGCGCACGCATCAGCTGATAACCACGTGTAATATCGCCTCTTTTTGTCGAGGCTAAAATCACTACCGACAGACTTGATTTCGCAAATGACTGAATTTATTCTAGAATTTTTTACGAGGTCACAATGTCACATTGAGGTCACTTTAAGATGACAATAAATATCATTTTTCCAGGATATATTACGTTATAGATGAACGCATTCAAAATGAATATGTTCGAATTGTGTGTATTTCATAAAATGTCGCATATCGGAGGTATTTCAATTCCGGGCATTTTCCAGTATTATCGTAATGTAAAGCTTTTTTAATTCTTTTAAATTCATATATGTAACAAAAAATGTTAATGTGTATAATTTTGTAAAACATAATATGTATGTGTAATGGAAAAATTGTACGCATGCATATATACATATTTACGTATGTATATAGGTACATATGTCCTTACACGCATTGTGACTGTAAATGGGTTAACATTCAAGATGAAATACTTTAAAATATTTTAATTAATCCTTATTTTATACGTAACAATAATATTATTGTATATTCGTTAATTAGAATTATTGTTACTCATAGTTTTGTAAATAATTTTAAAAACTCACAATAATATCGCAATAGTAATAAAAGACTTTAATACAAAAACATAATGCTTATTTCATGAGCAAAAATAATTGAAAAAATGGATTGGAAAAAATAATTGAGTTTTCAGAAATTTCAAGAATTCTATTTTATTCAAAGGATTTTTCATACAAATAGCTTACTTATATATGCCCAGATAGCACCGTACGTCCATAGGACGTCCGTTTTACGTCCGATACGTCCAATGTTCGTCGTGTACGTCCGTGGGACGTCCCTCGGACATAAATTTCGGACGTACCACGGACGTGGAACTTGGATTATTTCGTACTTGCCAGGGACGTGGGACTTAGATTATTTCGTACGTTTTCGGATGCTATGTTGTGTTTTTATTATTATACTCAAAATATAGTTTATGAATTTTTTCAGATTTTTAAGTTCGCGGCGCCGTTTGAAAAAAACTAATTTTTTCGACGTTTCTTCCGTGAAAAAATGAGCTAATCTTCAAATTGTTAGATTTTATTTATTCTGTAAGTCTATTGGACACTGATAAACTTGAACATTTCAGAGAAATAGTTAAAAAATGAAATTAACTTGACTAGTATTACGATTACATCGTACATCAGCGCGCGTAGTATCTGAAAATATTAATCGTGTTACCAAGAACTCGGTTGGGTCAGCGCGTTAGGCGCTCGACTGTTAATATGCTTATACTAGGTTCGCGCCCGGCATAAGTCCACTCTTTTTTATTTGATCAATTCCTCTTTTCCTAGCTACGTGATAATCAATGGTTTTTTTTGGTAGAATTCTTTTAAACCAATATTTACATATTTAGAAAATTTTTTAAGGTGCAAACATGCTTTTATATGTCCGACTAACGTCCAATTAATGTCCGCGCGGGACATACTATGTACGTATTGGGACCTCTGTCGGACATACCTGGGACATAAATCGGACATATCTCGGACATATCGTACATCCCTGGGACGTACATATGTCCGGTACGGACGTACATTGGACGTCCGAGTGCTATCTGGGTGTATCATATTATTAATTTAGTATTTAATATGAATAGTTCTTTTACATCTCCTCATTTTAAAAACAGCTCTCTTGTCGCATACGTAGATGCATACATGCAATTCTACATATGTGTGCAAAAAGTCATAACCTAATTCTTTAGTCACACGCTCCCTTTTATCAATTTAGGCGCGTATTACACATTACATTTAGACTTCGTAGCATCCGTTCATTTGTGTATAATATAACTGTCCAACAAAAAATCAAGTTTGTATTTAACTGTCAATGACCTAACGGAGTAATTTTTAAAAATTTAAGTAGCTAATGGATAGGTAAATTTCTGTTGTACGAAAGATGCATAAAAAGTTTTACTAATTCCCTCTCTGCAACAGATATTATGGATGATAGTTACAGCACATATTACTTATCTTTTGTTTACTGCTCTCAAAGGAACTGTCTAAAATTAATGTCACATCAGCTGACTACCCAAGACGACTTCTCCTGTGAATGACACACATTACGTATGTAGGTAGATAAATACGTGTGTATGCCTTGTAGAATAAATATAGTGTCTTCGATTAGACTTACTTTAGACCATTCAAGTAAGCGGCAAGAGATCTGTATACCGGGTGTTTGCGAAATCGTGGTACAACCGGTAAGAGGATGATTCCTCAAAACAAAATCTAGTCAAAAATAAGGAACATATGGTTTTTTTTATACGAGTCTTCATTTTCGTGAAAATCGAGTTTAAAGATTCGTCGGGTTCGCATGCATTAGTATATACACAGAGTAGAATTGGTTGGTCATGATCATACGCGAAAGCCGATTTCTATCTAATGGTACGCGTATTCGCTGAATTTTCAAACTCGATTTTCTCGAAAACGAAGCCCCGTATGAAAATCGTGACTAGATTTTATGCGAGGAATCATCTTCTTGCCGATTGTACCACGAATTCGCAAACATGCTGTACAGACGTCAAAACATTTGAGTGGGAACACAGAGCACAGTATCCTCCAAACATAGAATAATCCGAGACATGTGCAAGGTGTTAAGGAACGCTTTGTTGCGGATATCATTGTTGGACTCTGCGCACCTTTGGGTCGGTGGACATCTGTTAACAAAGTGGACCGCAAAATTCACCTTCACCTTGAATTTCAAGGTCAGTATTGCTTTGTTTATCGCATCGCATAGTACTCATCGCTAGAAACAAAAATCTCAAAAGAAACATGGGCTTCGGGTCAACGGATCTCTTAAAAAACGACTTTAAAGTTTCGCAAACCATTTTATTCCGTGTGTTTAAAGGGTGTCCCATAATGGTATAAACGTGAAACGACTGATACATCACGAGAAAATAAGTTGAAAATATAGAATAATTTTTTTTCATTTGACGCCTCCTTCTCGAGATTTGTGGATTTTCTCGAAAACAAGGTGTCATATGAAAAAAATTGATTTATATTTTCAACTCATTTTCTCAGAATCACCCTCTCCACGTTTATACGAAATTTGGACACCCTGTAGACATGTGAAATAAATTAGTTTACAAAACTTTAAAGTCGTTTATTAAGAGAACGGTAGACTTGCAATGTATGCAATAAAAACAATTTTAATCTGGAAATTCAAGATCGTGGTCAATTTTGTGGTCCACTGTTTTAACAGATCTTCATCCAGATAGCGCCGTACGTCCATAGGACGTCCGTTTTATGTCAAGTTTATGTCCACACGTCCGACGTCCGTGGGACTTAAAGGCGTTGATTCAAAATCGGTCAAAATTACCCAAGACCAATTGTCTGATATACCTATGAACGAATCTCGAAGGATTTTTCGAAATCTTAAAAAATGTTGGTTTTACAGACGTGTAACGAACTTTTTTTCATTAAATTATAACACTAGAACGACGTACCGAGGAAAATGAGTATTTAGGAGCTTATAGTGAACACATAAGAGTATCTATTGAAAATATTTCGATTTGGAAAAAATGGTTTTTTCATCATTTATTTTGCAAATGTTTTATAACCGGGACTTTTTTAAAAATTCGAAAAAAATGAGGTGGCAGCTCCAAGTCTCCTCTTTACGGAGGAGACTTAAAAAAGTCCCGGATATAAAAAAATTGCATTTGTTTAAAACATTTGCAAAATAAATGATGAAAAAACCATTTTTTCCAAATCGAAATATTTTCAATAGATAATCTTATGTGTTCACTATAAGCTCCTAAAAACTCATTTTCCTCGGTACGTCGTTCTAGTGTTATAATTTAATGAAAAAAAGTTCTTTACACGTCTGTAAAACCAACATTTTTTAAGATTTCGAAAAATCCTTCGAGATTCATTCATAGGTTACTAAAGACTACAACATATTCAAATTTGAACTATCCGACATAGAACTCGAAAAATGTTCTTCTCTTGTTTGTTCCTTGCTTTCGTCCGCGGTGTATCACCATCGCTCGACTGCTGTCGCGCGCGCGGCCGTCTCTGCCAATACGCCTCTAGGTCGCGCTCTGATTGGTCCCTGTTTTTCGTTAATAACTCCTTAACAAAGCCGAAACGGCCATTTTTGTAAAGGAAAATGTCGCTTCAAATGGCCTCAGGAATCTCCCCTTTGAAGGAGCCGTGACATTTTTGGGATACCCTGTATTGTACAGTTATGATGTTGCTTTAAATTTTCACTTTATACTTGCATATAGAATTACCTCATAAAATGAATCACACTAGTGGCTTAACATATGTTATATTACATTATAAAAAAGTAATTTTTTTTATTAATTAACAACAAATATTTAGAATAAGATATTGTGTTTAATATTTATTTATCAGTGCAATTAAAATGACAGGCTCTATCTCTTATTTATAAGAAACATATGACCTATGTTAGAACAATAATAAAACTAAAGAATTATTAAACTAAAGAATTATAAAAAGTATGGATATGTAAAAGGTTGTATATTAATTTGTTTATGTTTTCTCAAAGACATTTTTATATTTTAATGTATTTCAATATATAAAGATCAATAAGAATAAAATTAAAATCACATTATATGTAATTATTTTACACCGACATAATTACTGTCCTGGTGAATAAATTTTTACTTGACGGTCTGAGACCTTATACATGTACCTTGATATTTCTGACCAATTATGTTCGTTTCTTACATAATCTATTCTCCAATTAACTGTCATTTTTCCAGTTACATCGCTGGAATATCCTGTTTCAAAGGAGTCGATCATAACAAATAAGTGAGCCATATATTTCAATATATGAAGAGCTACATTAGCACTGCAATTCTGTAATTTACTATTATATGTATGTATCGCGATACAAAGTTGCGACATGTTGTTACCTTCAATAAGCGATCGTAATAGTTTTAAATAACACATAGAATCTTTCAATGTGAATCCCAAATTGTAAAGGTGACTAAGGTCATCGATTACAATAGTTACATTTTTATGATACTTTTTCATTTCATAATATTCATTTTTTATAATTGTAAACAAACTGTCACTTACGTCGCTAGCGACATCCGATGTTACTTTAATATTAGTTTCCTGCAGTTTGCATGTCTCTTTGTCAATTTTACTTTGTATATTAGATCCGATCATTTTCATTGGCTCTATAATGGCAACCTTACCTTCTGTCTTCAAAACTTTGAGATTATAGCCAAATTTCATACCCACATTATGGTAATGATTAAATGTATTATGAAATAGTATAAAACAAATTCCACTATCGTTGCTTAACGCATTGAGGATTACTGAATTTAACACAAAATTCGCATTGCTGTTGTGTCGCTCTTCAATTAAAATGAATTTGCCATCCATGTTTACTTTATCGATGCCAAGTATATTAGAAAGTGGATCCATTTTATAATCAATCATATACACTAAAAATAAAAAAATAAGTATTCACGTTTTAAAGTACTTATAAAATGATATGTCCAAATATGTATGATTTTATAAAACTATATAATTCTCGTTATTGAACACTTAAACATCTAAATATAATTTATAATCAATATGAAATAATTTTTGTTTATAATTCATAATTAATATATAATTAACATTTTTAAAATAGTAGACAATTACAATTTAATTCATTGTACACGTAAAGTAGGATGTTATTGTTTAAATTTCAAATATACATACATTTCCTTCAGATCAGCAATAAACTCGTGTCAAAATAACAATGGCGAATTGATTCACCACGTGATTATCCTTTCAAACACCTATTTTGTGTTAAAAGTCGTCTGTAGTAATCGTAGTCATACATAGAACAAATACCAAAGTTAACTAATAAATGGTTTAGGTTGACAAATTTTCGTCAACCGATACCTTAGTTTTTTGAGCCGAACTTGAATCAAATTGAGTGTCCAAAAATGTGTTTTGTTTGTCGATGCGCTTATCTGCTCGTTCTGAATCGTTCAGTTTGTTTTACCTAAAACTCGGGCACTCTAGTCTGAATCATTGTATATTCGTAAAATTGTTTGTATACATATTTATTTACATTATTGCACTGTTGAACGAAAGTTGCCCATTGCATTATATTCATGTGAATTATAGCCTACAAGTGTAAAAACGAAGACGTTATATTTTTAGTATATTTATGTAGTATATATGTATTATATATAATATATTATACGAATAACTAATACTTCTAATTTAATCTCTGAAGGGTGCCCAGGAGCTAGACAGAGCTAGAGCAAAACTTCGAGTTGACTTCAGCGACAGATGCGGTAAAATAAGGAAGCTCCCGGACAAGGATAGAGAGATCCTTGTTTATACATTTCTTAAAATTTATACATTTCTTAACATTTTCATATCGGAAAACAATACCTTTCGTGTTAAAATTCAAATTAGTTATGTTGATAAGTTAACATTTGTTAATAATATAAAAATGATGAAAATAATATTAAAACTACACGTGTGTTCTGCAAATTGCTTTGGGGAACATGGTTTTTATCCATATAATCAGGTGTACATATATGTAATAAAAAAAGCACGAATTGAAAATTGCAAAATTTTTAACAATTTTATATTCGCATAAAAAATTTAAAAAAATGATAATGATTTTTGAAGAAGTCATCGAATATTCAAATGATCGTTCAATAAAATTGTGGTTTAGATTAAAAAGCAACATGCCGCTGAATTTCCACAGCTTCGAAAAGCAGGACAAAACATTTATCTCATCGCTTGTGATAGAAACCGTTCGAACGATTTAGATGCGAGCATCGATAGCTTCTTGTACGAACGTAATGCGGCAACATGGAACAGATCCTGCCTCATCTTTTTACCCCCTTTAACACATGAATTAGAACTAACTTTTAGTTCTGGATAAGAACTAGTTTCAACCAATTATTTAATTTGAATATAAAATAATGTTTCAATTGTCGAAATAATATGCGATATGTAACGTACATCTCAGTACGTACATCATATTTAGACTACATCAGAACCTACAATCTACTGCAGGAGTGCAAATCTATTTAACACTCGCTCACGAGAGCAAGAGTTACATGTATTCTGAAACGAAAACTTTGTATTTGGATTATTAATTGAAAATAATTGTTGAAGCTGGGACATAGGAAAAGGAAGAAAGTATTAAAAGTCTTACATTCTACTATGAAATACATATTTACGCAAATTCTAAATGTGCAGCTATTAGCTCGATATTATCCACTACATGCGAGATACTATAATTTATAAATTATAGCATTTTGCGAATTGTGGATAATATCGATTGCCCAGGTCTCACCACGAGGAGGTTGCTGCACAAGAGACCCGAAAGGGAGTCAGAACGAAGTCTCCCTTCGTTCTGGCTCCCTTTCTTACAACGACGATTCTTAGAAACTAAGTTCGCAGGTCGCTAAATGGAAAAATAGTCTTCTTCACGGAAAAGACTTCTTTTCCATTTAGCGTATGTCGAGTAATTATTGCGGGGCAAAGAGTGAATGGGAGAAGAAGTCTCCGATCCACGAGGGACCAAGGGCGAATCAGGCGGAGGGCTCTGATTCTTTCAAAGAGACAAACAAGATCGAACCAGAGTAGAAGGCTCTGGTTCAAGGGTGGCGCGACGCGTTCAGTGCTTACAAGTCCTGAGCCGACCAGCCCGATACCCGTCACTCCATCACCAAGAAAGATGGCTAAGAGATGCGCTCAAACGGTTTCTGGCGCAACTGGGGGCCATGAGAACGCAAGCGTTAACATGACTAACCCAGGATTACGTTAACACAGGTGATCGTCAGAAGACGAGTGAACGAGTCTCTTAGACATCCCTCTCAATGACTTCACGTCGGATACCGAAACTGGACCAGCTCAGGACCTGCGAGCAAGGCCGACACAGCAGAAGACTGTGTCGGAGTCAGAAAACGGAGCGAGCAAAGTCAAGTTACGGCAATAATTACTCGACATAATTACAACGACGATATACAATCTTAATAACTAACGCACGCACTAAAACTAATTTATAAATAATCTGGAGCCTTCGTTCGATGAATTTTCTTCTTTCGATGAATTTTCTTCTTTCGATGAATTTTCTTCTTTCGATGAATTTTATTCCTTCGACGAATTTTCTTCTTTCGATGAATTTTTTTCTTTCGATGAATTTTCTTCCTTTGATGAATTTTCTTCGTTCGTTCTGACTAACAAGAGCACGATGAACGACCCAAATCGAAACAGAATTAAAAACCAGTTGAAACAAAATCGACACCAAATCGAAAACCAGTCGAAACAAAGTCGAAACAAAATCGAAACACAATTGAAACCACATCGAAACCACATCGAAACCACATCGAAACCACATCGAAACCACATCGAAACCACATCGAAACCACATCGAAACTACATCGAAACCACATCGAAACCACATCGAGCCCAAATCTAATGATTTGTGGACGCAATGACCTTTAGGCGATTCGGGTGCCCCCGGGGACGCGAGTCCCCGTACCCACTCACGGGCCCCATCCAGTGAGTGAGTCCCTGAGGGAACTCCGATCCGAGCAATATTGATTTCAAGATAAAAATATCAATTTCCAGGAATAAATATCCATTTCCAGGAATAAATATCCATTTCCAGAAATAAATATCAACTTCCTGAAATAAATATCAACTTCCTGAAATAAATATCAACTTCCTGAAATAAATATCAATTTCCTGAAATAAATAACAATTTCCTGAAATAAATAACAATTTCCTGAAATAAATAACAATTTCCTGAAATAAATAACAATTTCCTGAAATAAATGACAATTTCCTGAAATATATATCAATTTCCTGAAATAAATAACAATTTCCTGAAATAAATAACAATTTCCTGAAATAAATAACAATTTCCTGAAATAAATAACAATTTCCTGAAATAAATAACAATTTCCTGAAATAAATAACAATTTCCTGAAATAAATATCAATTTCCTGAAATAAATAACAATTTCCTGAAATAAATAACAATTTCCTGAAATAAATAACAATTTCCTGAAATAAATAACAATTTCCTGAAAAATATCAATTTCTAGACAAACATATTGTATCAATTTGATAAAGTTGAACTTTGAAAGTCTTACAAAAAAAAGTATTACCATTCTTACAAATTACATAAGAAATTTAAAACTCTAAGGTCTAAAATTCTAGATCGGTTCTTCTAAAAATAATTTAAATCGCGGCTATTTATTCGCAACATTAACTAGACATTGAGTCAAGTTTGAAAATTTATACTATTACAACGCGTGTTACAATTTGTTTCGCAACGTTACTTAAAATCGCGAATGTTCTTATCTCACAGTTGATCGTTGCAACTGGAGCATGGGCGCCTGAAATATCGAATCATTCTAATACAAACGCGATCCTTTTGATGCGCAACGCTAATTCAACAAATCGAAATTCAAAATACTATTTAAATAAGAAAAGAACTCTGACGTCTAAAATTCTATATCGGTGTCTCTAGAATTACTTTAAATCGCGACTATTTATTCGCAACATTAACTAGGCATTTGAAAACTTTAAAAATTGATACTAGTACAACGCGTGTGACAATTTGTTTCGCAACGCTACTCGAAATCGCGGATGAGCCCATCTCACAGTTGATCGTTGCAGCTCGAGCATGGGCGCCTGAAATGTCGAAAGACTCGAAAGCAAACGCGAACTTTTGGTGCGCAACGCTAATTCAACGAACAGAGATCCAAAAAAGATTACTCTAATTCAACAAATCGAAATTCAAATTGCTATTTAAATAAGAAATTTAAAATTCCAACGTCTAAAACTGTACATCTGTATGTCCAGATTTACTTTAAATCGCAACTATTTATTCGCAACATTTACTACACATTTAATCAAGTTTTAAAATTGATACTAGTACAACGCGTGTGACAATTTGTTTCGCAACACTACTCGAAATCGCGGATGTGCCCATCTCACAGCTGATCGTTGCAGCTCGAGCATGGGAGCCTGAAAAGTCGAAAGACTCGAAAGCAAACGCGAACTTTTGGTACGCAACGCTAATTCAATGAACAGAGATCCAAAAAAGATTACTCTAAAGTTTCTGCAAAACGAATCGCGACTATTTGTTTCGCAACGCTATAGTTTAAACGAGCTATATCGCAGATAGAGACTACTATTATATTTAGAAGAAAGGCTAACTTTGATCTCTGTTCAAAATCGACTAACGCAACGCGTACTTTTTTCGCAACGCTAGTGCAAATCGCGGACGTTCCCATCTCGGCTGATCGTTGGGGCGGCGAGGCCTGCCCATGCATGCAAGTAACTACTTTTACATTCTACTACAACTCTATTTCTACAGACGAGTATAACGACAATGTAGTGATAAAATAACTCACTCGAAGATGCGAAGACGTTGCAATGATTGCCCTTTTGAATGACAGTTTTTCCGGCATCTTTGGCATAAAACCTCGTCTGCTCCTTCGGCCTCATCCCGACAATTTGTTTCGCACCGCTACTCGATATCGCGGAAGTATCCATCTCACAGTTGATCGTTGCAACTGGAGCATGGGCGCCTGAAATATCGAAAGATTCTATTGCAAACGCGATTCTTTTGATGCGCAACGCTAATTCAACAAATCGAATTTAAAATGCTATTTAAATAAGAAATTTAAAACTCTAACGTCTAAAATTCTAAACAGGTATCTTCAGAACTACTTTAAATTACGACTATTTATTTGCAACATTAACTAGACGTTTCATCAACTTTAAAGATTGATACTAGTACAACGCGTGTAACAATTTGTTTCGCAACACTACTTGAAATCGCGGATGTGCCCATCTCACAGTTGATCGTTGCAGCTCGAGCATGGGAGCCTGAAAAGTCGAAAGACTCGAAAGCAAACGCGAACTTTTTGTGCGCAACGCTAATTCAACGAACAGAGATTCAAAAAACGATTACTTCAGATTATATGTAAAACAACAACAATATGAACATTAAAAGCGCATTTATCAAATTGAAATGTCATTTTGAACCGCGACTATTTGTGATTCGCAACGCTACGCTCTAAACAATCTATACCGTAATATTAGCTTTAATCTCTGTTCAAAATCGACTAAATTCAACGCGTGGTTTTCTCGCAACGCTAGTGCAAATCGCGGACGTTCCCATCTCGGCTGATCGTTGGGGCGGCGAGGCCTGCCCATGCAGGCAACTAACTACTTTTACACTTTACTACTACTCTATACTACTACTTCTACAGATTAATATAGTGATAAGGTAGTGATGAAATGACTCACTCAAAGATGCGAAGCCATTGCAATGATTGCCCTCTCTGAACCGATCAGCACGGTACTGACATCATGCCGGATACTGAAACTGGACCGGCTCAGAACCCAAGGTAAACGAAGACAGCAGTGAAGAGACCATGCCCCCCCCCCGAGCTAGCTTAAAGTAGGCCAAGGAAGTTTTAAATAACCCTTGGACTACCCTAAGCTAGCTAAAGGTAGGCCATGATAAACAATGGCAGGCCATTGGTGGAGGATCCTTGGTTAACACCAAGCCAACTGAAGGTAGGCAAGGTAGACTAGAGTACTCCTGGAGGACCACTGGTCAGCCTCAGGGTAAGCAAGGGAAGGCCCGAGTAGCTCTGGATGACCACTGGTCAACCTCTGGATAGGCAAGGGTAAACCAAGGTAGGCCACTGGTGAAGGATCTATGGTCAACCCTAAGCCAGCTGAAGGTAAGCAGGAGTAGGCTAGGGAAGCTCTAGATGACCACTGGTCAATGTCAGGCTAGACCAAGGTAGGCCACTGGTGAGGGACCCTTTGTCGACCCTAAGCCAGCTGAAGGTAAGCAGGGGTAGGCTAGGGTAGCTCTGGATGACCACTGGTCAATGTCAGGCTAGACCAAGGTAGGCCACTGGAGGAGTACCCTTGGTCAACCCTACGCCAGCTGAAGGTAAGCAGGGATAGACTAGTGTAGCTCTGGATGACCACTGGCCAACCTCGGGGTAGTCAAGGGTAGAACACTGCTGGAGGACCCATGGTCAACCCTAAGCCCGCTGAGGATAAGCAGGGCTAGGCCAGAGTAACTGTGGATGACCACTGCTCACCTCCAGAGTGGTCCACTGATGGAGGACCCTTGGTCAACCCTAAGCCGCTAAAGGTAGGCATGGTTGGCTCTGGAGGACCACTGGTCTTCCCCAAGGTAGGCAGGAGAGGCCAGGGTACCTCTGGAGGACCCCTGGTCAGCCCCAAGGTAGCCGAAGACTCTCCTGGTCCCGGAGCTCGTCCGCTCCTGCCGGAGCCCCCGGCCCGACTGACTGACTGAACGCGCTCCGCGGGCTTAGGTAAGCAGTGATGCGCAGCGCGCAGCGAAGCGCAAAGGTCCCCACCCCAACTAATTTTGGTAGATCTCGATCGCCGTGATAATAATTATTGATATATGTATTATTTCTGGCTGTATAATGTTTATAACAATTCCTCTTGCCAACGATGTCGACAAGCATCCTCTTGACTATCTACCATCTTATTTTTAAGTAAAAATTGCTAATAGCACTCGGGATACAGAGTAACTTTTAACACATGAATATTACCAAACAATATTATATCAAGCAAATGTAATTAATAAAGTTACTATCTCTGGCTGTTTAATGTTTATAACAATTCCTTTTGCTAATTATGTCGATAAGCACTCCCTCGACTATCTTACCATCTAATTTTTCAGTAAAAATATGTAATGGAACTCGAGATATTGAATATCTTCTGACACATGAATATTCGCGTGCATTAATTTATCGAACACAATTCACTGATAAATTTATTATCTCTAGCTGGTTAATATTTGAAACAATTCCTTTTATCGATGATGTCGACGAACACTCCGTTGACCATCTTGCCATCTCATTTTTTAGTAGAAGTAAGTAATAAAACTCGAGATCCAGCATAATTTATGATACACGAATATTACTAAGCATAATTATATTGAAAAAATGTAATTAATGAATTTGTTATCTCTGTTTGTTTAACGATAACAACGATTATATGTTTGGTTACCTCACCACCCAATTTTTTAGTAAAAATAGCTAATAGTACTCGAGATACAGATTAACTTTTATGCATGAACATTTGGAGTATACAAGATATTCAATTCTCACTAGTATGCACAGTTTCATTAGAACAAGAGTAACAAAAATTATTTACAACTAATTAACCTCTTCTAGAATCGAATTGAAAACTATACAGGGTGTCCCAAAAATGTCTGAGTTCCTTTAAAGGGGAGGTTCCTGAGGCCATTTGAAGCGACATTTTCCTTTGCAAAAATGGCCGTTTCGGCTTTGTTAAGGAGTTATTAACGAAAAACACGGACCAATCAGATCGCGACCTAGAGGCGTGTTGGCAAAGACGGCCGCGCGCGACAGAAGTCGAGCGATGGTGATACACCGCGGTCGAAAGCAAGGAACAAACAAGAGAAGAAAATTTTTCGAGTCCTATGTCGGATAGTTCAAATTTGAATATGTTGTAGTCTTTAGTAGCCTATGAAGGAATCTCGAAGGATTTTTCGAAATCTTAAAAAATGTTGGTTTTACAGACGTGTAAAGAATTTGTTTTCATTAAATTATAACACTAGAACTAACGTACCGAGGAAAATGAGTTTTGAGGAGCTTGTAGTGAACACGTAAGAGTATCTATTGAAAATATTTCGATTTGGAATAAATGGTTTTTTCACCATTTATTTTGCAAATGTTTTAAACAAATCCAATTTTCCTGGATGACCACTGGGTGACCACTGGATGGCCACTGGATGACCAGTGGATGACCAGTGGATGACCACTGGATGACCACTGGATGACCACTGGATGACCACTGGATGACCACTGGATGTCCACTGGATGTCCACTGGATGTCCACTGGATGTCCACTGGATGTCCACTGGATGTCCACTGGATGACCAATAGATGACCAATAGATGTCCAGTGGATGACCAGTGGATTTCCACTGGATGTCCAGTGGATGACCAGTGGATTTCCACTGGATGACCAGTGGATGACCAGTGGTTGACCAGTGGTTGACCAGTGGTTGACCAGTGGTTGACCAGTGGTTGACCAGTGGTTGACCAGTGGTTGACCAGTGGTTGACCAGTGGATTTCCACTGAATGACCACTGGATGACCACTGGATGACGAATGGATGACCAGTGGATGACCAGTGGATGACCACTGGATGACCACTGGATGACCACTGGATGCCCAGTGGATTTCCACTGGATGACCACTGGATGACCAGTGGATTTCCACTGGATGACCAGTGGATTTCCACTGGATGACCAGTGGATGACCACTGGATGTCCACTGGATGACCAGTGGATGACCAGTGGATGACCAGTGGATGACCAGTGGGTAACCAGTGGATGACCACTGGATGACCACTGGATGACCACTGAATGACCACTGGGTGACCACTGGGTGACCACTGGATGTCCAGTGGATGTCCAGTGGATGTCCAGTGGATGTCCAGTGGATGTCCAGTGGATGACCAGTGGATGACCAGTGGTTGACCAGTGGTTGACCAGTGGACTTCCACTGGATGTCCACTGGATGACGAGTGGATGACCAGTGGTTGACCAGTGGACTTCCACTGGATGTCCACTGGATGACGAGTGGATGACGAGTGGATGACGAGTGGATGACCAGTGGATGACCAGTGGATTTCCACTGGATGACCACTGCATGACCAGTGGATGACCAGTGGATGACCACTGGATGACCACTGGATGCCCAGTGGATTTCCACTGGATGACCACTGGATGACCAGTGGATTTCCACTGGATGACCAGTGGATTTCCACTGGATGACCAGTGGATGACCACTGGATGTCCACTGGATGACCAGTGGATGACCAGTGGATGACCAGTGGATGACCAGTGGATGACCAGTGGATGACCAGTGGGTAACCAGTGGGTAACCAGTGGATGACCACTGGATGACCACTGGATGACCACTGAGTGACCACTGGGTGACCACTGGGTGACCACTGGATGTCCAGTGGGTGTCCAGTGGATGTCCAGTGGATGTCCAGTGGATGACCAGTGGATGACCAGTGGTTGACCAGTGGATTTCCACTGGATGTCCACTGGATGACGAGTGGATGACGAGTGGATGACCACTGGATGACCAGTGGATTTCCACTGGATGACCACTGCATGACCAGTGGATGACCAGTGGATGACCACTGAATGACCACTGAATGACCACTGGATGACCACTGGATGACCACTGGCTGACCACTGGATGTCCAGTGGATGACCAGTGGATGACCAGTGGTTGACCAGTGGATTTCCACTGGATGTCCACTGGATGACCAGTGGATGACCAGTGGATGACCAGTGGATGACCACTGGATGACCACTGGATGACCAGTGGATTTCCACTGGATGACCACTGCATGACCAGTGGATGACCAGTGGATGACCACTGCATGACCAGTGGATGACCAGTGGATGACCACTGGATGTCCACTGGATGACCACTGGTGGAGGACCCTTGGTCCACACTAAGCCAGCTGAAGGTAGGCATGGGTAGCTCTGGAGGTCCACTGGTCAGCCTCAGGGTAGGCAAGGGTATGCCAGAGCAGCTCTGGATGACCACTGGTGGAGGACCCTTGGTCCACCCTAAGCTAGCTGAAGGTAGGCAAGGGTAGCTCTGGAGGACCACTGGTCAGCCTCAGGGTAGGCCAGAGTAGCTCTGGATGACCACTGGTGAAGGACCCTTAGCCCACCCTAAGCCAGCTGAAGTAGGCAAGGGTAGCTCTGGAGGACCACTGGTCATCCCCAAGGTAGGCAGGAGAGGCCAGGGTACCGCTGGAAGACCCTCCTGGTCCCGGAGCCCATCCGTTCCTGCCGGAGGGCCCGGCACGACTGATTGACTGAGCGCGCTCCGCGAGCTTAGGTAGCCAGTGATGCGCAGCTCGCAGCGAAGCGCTACGCTCCCCACCCCAACTAATTTCGGTAGATCTCGATTGCCGTGATAATAATTATTGATAAATCTATTATTTCTGGCTGTTTAATGTTTATAACAATTCCTTTTGCCAACGATGTCGACAAGCATCCCCTTGTCTATCTACCAACTAATTTTTTAGTAAAAATTGCTAATCGTACTCGAGGTACAGAACAACTTTTAAACCATGAATATTCATACGCATTAATTTCTTCAACACAACTCACTGAAAAATGTATTGTTTCTAGCTAGTTAATATTTATAACAATCTTTTTGCTAATGATGCCGACGAGCATCCTCTTTACTATCTACTATCTTATTTTTAAGTAAAAATTGCTAATAGTACTCGAGATACAGAGTAAGTTATAACAGTTTTAACACATGAATATTACCAAACAATATTATATCAAACAAATGTAATTAATAAAGTTACTATCTGTGGCTGTTTAACGTTTATAACAATTCCTTTTGCTAATTATGTCGATAAGCACTCCCTCGACTATCTGACCATCTAATTTTTTAGTAGAAGTAAGTAATAAAACTCGAGATCCAGCATAATTTATGATACACGAATATTACTAAGCATAATTCTATTGAAAAAATGTAATTAATGAATGTGTTATCTCTGTTTGTTTAACGATTACAAAGATTATTTGTTTGGTTACCTCACCACCCAATTTTTTAGTAAAAATAGCTAATAGTACGCGAGATACAGATTAACTTTTATGCATGAACATATGGAGTGTACAAGATATTCAATTCTCACTAGTATGCACAGTTTCATTAGAACAAGAGTAACAAAAATTATTTATAACTAATTAACCTCTTCTAGAATCGAATTGAAAACTATACATGAATGTTGCCGAATGTCCATTCTATATTCTTCGAGAGCTAATATTTATAAAAATTACCTGAAGTAATTTATCAACAATTTTTGTGGAGATAACTTCTATCTTCTATGCCCGCAATGAGTAAGACAAGGAGAGTCCGCGTATTTGTCAAAGGTAAACACAAAACTTCTTTATCATGTTCGCCAAATTTTTGAGGTCCTGTAAAAAAATAGGCGGCACAAGTGAATAATACGTGGAGTATTTTTGTCCGAATACAATTGCGTTTTAAAGCTGACAACGCTGTAAAGTCGAACCTCCTCAGACACACACTTTATATGTTGCAACCTCATGTGGTTCAACAACTGACCGTTCCATTTCGATAGAGTCCGCTATCGTACTAGGACATTTTCTACAGAGTCGGTAATTCAGAACCGTAGACAGAAAAATGCATTGTATGCAATGTCTGAAGTTATCTTACGTCTGTGGTAGATATCTTAAGTCTGTGTCTATGGTGTGAGCACTCTCTCATATCCTCTCTGTCTCTGCTTAGACCATATGTTCTAAGGCAGTAATGGGAATGTTGGCGCTTTTCACGCGCATGCGCGGCGATTTTAGCCTCAGTCAAGTACGAAAATCGGGTATCTTGGACGCCCCGCTAATTTCGCAAAATTTATTATGATTTGATTTTGAAAAATGAATGTACAACATGTGTACGTATATATATATATATATATATATATATATATATATAAATATGTGTGTGTATTAAAATATAATATATACATACGTACATAGAATATATAATATATAAATATATAATATTTATGTATCTATGTACAATATAATATAACTTACTCTTCTTCATCATCTTGGGAATAAGGAAGGGAAGGGTACTAAATAATAACAAACCCACTACTTTCGCCCCAATAGTACCCCACAAACTTCGGACGTAGCTTCGGTGCTGCCGAAACTTGCGTATGCGCGTGAAAAGCGCCAACATTCCCATCACTGGTCTAAGGCAGTCTAAGGTGGGTAGAATCCTCTTTACTCTGTAACCTGCTTGTACTCTGTACTAACTGCTACTAAGTACTAACACGTACTAACCGTATTCGGTGTTAATAATATAGTCTGTGCACAAAATGATGCACTGTTCTATGAATTTACCAAAAATTCAATCTTATGTGCGGTTAATAAACCGTTTATTCAGTAATACGAATATAAATAAATGTTGCAGTGAAAGCATATACAAAACAGAAATTAATGACTCTATGAAAATCCTTAAATCAGTAAAATATCCTGATTATGAAGTAGTCTACACTTTTCCATACATTAAACATGTTTGTACTGTAAACATAATAAAGCGCAATCAAACTGTGTTTACTGGAGCGGCTGGCTTAACATGTATAAGTGCGTGGTTGTTAGATTTTATTTCAACAGATACTTGTGTATCAGTCATAGCTACTAGTAAGTTTATGGATTACTGTATTTAACTTTTATGTGAAATTTGAATTATCTACTTAAATGGCCATATTAAGTAGAAAAGAAAGTATTAGTTAGACAAGACTGAAATAGAATTTCATTTTGAGAACACTCACTTTATTTAGGTCAATTGTCTAATTTAATAGATCAGTCTAGATAAAATCTTTAATCTAATATCTTATCTTTAACCCTTTGCAGACTTCTTTTACTGTATATTCCAGTATGCTGAATATGCTTATTTTTTTATGTAAAACAAGATTGTGCATTGAAAAGCTAAATGTAGGAGTGAAAGTGGGGAAAAGATGTGTTTAATAAACATTTGTTTGATATCATTTGAGAATAATTTTTTAATGACATAAGACTGGTGTTCGTTCGCAAAGAGTTAAGGAGAGATGATATTATCACATATATATAGTAAAGTCTTATAACTATAATGCTACTTATTTTAAACAATACCCGTAACAAAAAATTTACATTTCATTATCGGCTGAATTCAATTTCATAAAATTTCACAAAAAGCATAGAATAATTTTTAATTAAAATGTCTTATTTTATTCATATTAATTTTTGACTATACATTTTAGGTAGTATATTGACAATTTCACTTCATGTGGGTGCTATATTGTGCAACAATATTATTGCATTCGTATACTTAAGGAAGGAAGATGAAAATGTAATATTATCATATTCCAATTATTGGGGTGAAAGGGTAGATTTAAAAACTGATGTTACGAGTATTCTACCTCTTTCAGAAACTCCTCTAAATATTTGTTCCAAGGTTTATAGAATATTGAATATTAAATCACGTCAAGAACAATTAAAATTAATCATACCATATGGACAAATAGTTCAAAAAGAGCATTTTGTAAATATATTTGGTATGTACGACTGAGTCATTGTGTGCAAACTCATAATTATATTCCTACTTTATTGAAATAAATGTTTATGTAAATAATTATTTTGTTTATATACATATGATTTATAATACGATAGAAGTTTTTCTTATTTACATCCACCTGAAATGTGCATAAGCACGATTTGCTTCACACTGCTTATGTAAGTCTTGCTTCCTTTTAATAACACGACCCTGAAATGTAAGATTTCGTACAATTAATATAAATAATGGTCAACCAGGGAGAAATATATTACACAACATGCCCGAATACATTATAAAAATCAATAATGATAATATATGATTGAAGTTTTGTTCCTTGAATTATCAATAATAAAATAATCGTGCATTTACTCAACGTTTCTAGATTTAAGGTTATTTGGAGGTCATAGTATGTTTTTTTTACATTTTGCAATATTATTGGCCTTGCCTTACATCGACGACAACACCATGAAATCAAAAGTATACAGGATGTATTTACCAACTAAAGTATTACAAGCTGTTTTCTCAGAAACTAATACAGATATCGACTTCACTTTTTCTCTTAATGAAATGGTTAAGGGGGCTAATATTTTAGTAAGTATTAAATTTTTTTGGGAGAATTTTTCGAAATGGAAAGTAGTATTAATTGTTGTATTAATGTAGTATTAATTGTCAGAAATAAAGAATGTCATCAAGAATATGTAACATTTTGCATGTCAAACAATATGACTATAATAAACTTTTCTGATTATAAAGTAAACTATACTTTTCCATACATTAGACATGTAAGAAAAACTTTTTCAATGTTTTTTTTTTAAACAGCCATTAATTATTAATTCTTCAAATGAAGTGCGAAATGATATTTAAATATTGATCCAAAACGATAAGACTATTCTCCAAAATAAAAACATAATTCTACACATCAATGGTACGTACCATATACAATATTTCATCGGTAAATGTCGCAAATGTCTCGCACATAATTGTCCCCGAGATATCCCCACTAGTGCGGGGTGTACCCCCTTGAGGGGCCAAGAAGCTCGAGAGGCCTCGGTCGCTGAGAAATATGATACCATGCGACTCGGGTATATCGGTGAAAACACACTAATCCGAATTTCCAACTTCTTTATTATTCATTATTTTTTTATGGGACTTCGATGACCATATTTGTGGCATTTTTCTAATAAAAATCATACCAAACATGATATAATTCCGATGATATTTACTTGTGTAATAGACAATTAAAGTTTCGGGCACGAGGAAGGATAGCATATGGGAAAGAAATAGACGCAGAGAGTCGCAGTCGGCGGCACAGTTCTTATGAGACTTTTTCTAATAGATTTGTGACATTGTTCTGATTTAAATGATACCAAACACGATATAATTCGGATCATATACAGGTGTATGGTCATTATGTATAGGTCAGGTACATAACATCGGTGAGGCAACAGTAATGCAATGACGACACTTTTTCATTTTTTATTAATCTTTTAGGAGACCTTTACCATCATATTTGTAATATTTCTCTGATAAAAATTTTTCTGATTATACATGCACATCTATATTTTAATTGACGATGGAGTAAGTTTTGGTGACAGACAAAGAGAGTAAACAGTAAAAAAAGGGACACTGCAAGTCGCATCGTCTCGTTGAAAATATATTGAATAATACGAACAATTGCAAAATATGTCCGGTCCCATAAAATTCAACGTACAACAGTTGTCGGCCCTCCGTTGCAAATTGCATCTACGTACCTAAATCCAAAATGTAAATCCGTGACCGTAAAACCTCGACATTGTTGTTTTTCCGGATTTTGTTAGGTTTTCTCTTCTCTGCATTCTTACTACGTATGATCGACCAATTCACAAAAGACAAGACGGTTAATGTAGATGTAGCTGAGGTTCTACCCGTTTTCAAAGTCGCGAAATGTCCCAGTCAGGAGAGTGTGTCTTTAATGTCTTCATCGTTTAATTTCTTTTTCTGTCACCAAAACTTACTCCATCGTCAATTAAAAAAATAGATATGTATGTATAATCAGAACAATTTTTATCAGAGAAATATTACAAATATGATGGTAAAAGTCTCCTAAAAGATTAATTAAAAATGAAAAAGTGTCGTCATTGCATTACTGTTGCCTCACCTATGTTATGTACCTGACCTATACATAATGACCATACACCTGTATATGATCCGAATTATATCGTGTTTGGTATCATTTAAATCAGAACAATGTCACAAATCTATTAGAAAAAGTCTCATAAGAACTGTGCCGCCGACTGCGAGTCTCCGCGTCTCTTTCTTTTCCATACGCTATCCTTCCTCGCGCCCGAAACTTTAATTGTCTATTACACAAGTAAATATCATCGGAATTATATTATATTTGGTATGATTTTTATTAGAAAAATGCCACAAATGTGGTCATCGAAGTCCCATAAAAAATTATGAAAAATAAAGAAGTTGGAAATTTGGATTAGGTATGTTTACATTTCTCGGTCATCGAGGCCTCTCGAGTTCGGCTGTCCTTCTCTACGTTCGGCAAACCTCAAACAATGATATCCCTCGCGTATAAATGTCCCTGCGCAGACCCGTGTTGTGGATAATTATCGATGAAATACTGTAATTGAATGATTTTCTGAACGAGAACGTATCTTAGTGAACAAACAGTAGTATAGAGGATAATACTTCAAATGTCAAGGTGCTGCAGAACATAAATCTATACACTTTTAACATTACGTATCTTCACCGCTTTTTTAAGAAACTTCTTTTTTTACAAATTGTTTATTTGTAAGAATAAGAAACTTATTTCTTATAGAATACATTATGTGTCATAAAATTACCTGATGATTGGCAGCATCAATCAGTTCCTTTGCTAACATTGAAGGAAAGGTTTGGGAAGAATCTTTCTCGCCTGCAGTTTGAATTATCCAGTTCATTGACAAAAATCTGGCCCTGTTATCGTTCATTGGTACTGGAACCTACAACTTTCTATTATTAAATATATAAATTTAATTTATAAACTTTAAACAAACATATGTTAATACCTGATAAACAATTCCACCTTTCCTTATTTTCTGTAGCTGTAACATTGGTGTACAATTCTCTATAGCACGATGAAAAATTTCTATTGGATCCAATAAAATAAATTGCTTATGTTCAGGAGCAGCCTTATTGTAACGTTCTAATTGTATCATTTTAATCTGTTCAAATGTCTTTTCCACTACTGCTCTAGCTGATGCTTTCTTGCCGTCGCGCATAATATAATTTGTAAATTTCCTGATAACCACAAGTAATAAATATTCGATCACTGAAATTTTACTTTGATTAAAAATTCAACTGGATACCTGACGACTTCATCGTGAAATTCAGATGCTGTGTCAAAAGTAAGGGCTGCCCTAACAGGCATATGAGCTACTTTATCCGCCTCTTCACTTTTATCTAATTGTTCTTGTTCTTCCTTTTTATAAATTGGTTTTATATAAGTAGATGGGTATAAACTGTAATTTTGAATAATATTTGTTGGTGTGTATCTGGAAAATAAATAACAATATATTATTAATTTATCTTCTGTAATTGAAAGTTTACTAACATGACTAATTAATCCATTGCAAAGATGTATTTCTGACCAAAGAGTGTAGGTGAAATATGAAAAAGTAAAAACATCAGAAGAATCTAAACATATTGTCGCATTATCTTCAACCTATTAAAATTATTAAAACGGGAAATACATTTTTATTCAACTTTTATTTGCTGTGACTGTTGTAGAAAATTTTTATTTTACAAAACATCCATAATCTTCTTTATAAACCTATTAATTGTACAAGCCAATTTAGTTTGTGTTACAATAAAATGTGCAATAAAAACTATGTATTAAAAACCAAGTCCTTTTCACAGCCATAGAGGCAGAAAATAAACTAATAATAAAGATATATATTTATGTAAAAACATTGCGGCCAGTGTCGCCAGGTCGCTGAAATCAAGGGGAATACAGTTTACCACCTGTCTGATAACACTGTCGAACAAATTTCAACTTTTTTTTGACGTTTCGATTCTCGCTATGCAATTCTTGTAGTTTTTCGCGGTGATTCCAAATCTGTTTTTAATTCTTCTCCTAGATGCACAGTTTTTGAGAAATTTGAGTTTGAAAAGAGACATATTTTTCAACTTTGAACGAATATTGTGATGTTATTATAAAAGATATTCAATTGTTCTTTGCAGCAAAAGATTCTGTAGACTTTCCCGAATTTTTATAAAAATTTTATAAAAGGAAAGTTAAAGAGAGAAGCACTCAGTGCATACACATGTTATATGTTCTAGGCACATAAATATGCCACATGTTTTACATGAAAACCGCGTCGATCTTTTTTTTTTTCCTATCGCAGTATCTGCAGCGTCCTTGTGAATTTATGGAATTGACTACAGGCTCCGCATTTTCTACTCCAAGTATTTCTTTTATTCTTATTGTTATCGTTTTAAGTAACTTAGTTTCGATTGCTCGAGCACGGAGATGATTTTCCACTAATTCGGAAACAAGGAAATGTAGAAATTTCCTCATTAAAATCCGCTGATATTTTTCAGCCGTACTTAGGTTGTAATGTAATAAGTTCGATAAGAAGGCACTATGAGACCTTCTAAAAAAACAGACATCACCTAAATTGATCTTAGCATAAACCCAGACTGAAATTGGAGCTGGTAAGGTAAAAACTAATTGTTACTGACTGCGGACTCACACTCCACAATCTATTGTAGCAGTCACAAAAATGCACGTACGCACTGCTAATTTGGTACAGATAATTGTCATACCTCCCTCGAAGAATACCTAGACGGAAGGGGCCGTAGAGTTCCCCCACACTCTGTAAATTAAAAACAAAATACGAAGCAGAGTGTGAGTCCGCGCACCGGTGACGGAAGGTTAAAACAGAATGACTAATTTTATATCACATCCTTCGATTTGTGCTTTCTATTATAGAAAAAATATTTCATATATCACTAAAAGCACAAAAAGCATGTTCATTTCATATCCTGCACAAAAAAATGCCTGTATTTTTGAACGGTAATGATAAATTTCAAGAAAATCTGAACGTTAAGAGGTTAAGGGAGGTTAACACCAACCCATTCTAGAATTATTTATATGTAGTCGCACAAAATTTTTATTCTGTACACTGTCATTTCAAAAAAACCTGTGATCAATATTATTTTTCAATATCATTTGTTTATATAAAACTATACTGTGTTTATATTTGCACTTGCCTAATAACGTTTCCTTTTTAATCTCTACGTTGATTTCAAATTTACTTGTGTTTTATTTGCTATTTTACTGCTATATAAACCAGAACTTTCATGAATAACATTCGAGTTATAAAATTAGTAGTCAAAACAAATTCTTAAACATAATAAAATCTTGCTTTTAAAGGTTATATTAAGAAAAACATGAATGAGGAGGCTAAAAGATACAGAGAAGACAGTATCAGGTACACTAATACAAGTTTGCAACTTATAAAGATGCATATATTGTGTAAAATTTGCAAAATTACCTTTTTATATTGTGCAATAATAATGAATTTAATGATCTTGCTAAAGCCATTTTCATACAGCACACTGTAAGTAGGTAAGTACTTGCACTTTCACAACAGAAAACAGAGCTCGTCATAACCAGTCATAACAGAGAGGATATGAAAGTCACGGATATCAGACACAGACTTAAAACTACTACAGACATTGCATCTTATGGGCTTCTCTGTCTAGGCCTCGGGGGCCACAGTGGCCCCCGTACCATTTCGGTGTCGCGCTCAATATTGCCGATAGTTCACGAATTTAGCCGTATTAGCAAGAACTGAATATTCCGTATACTTTATTTTTATTACGGGTGTTTTGGAGGCTACAAATGCATACGGCGCGTGTATTTGAACGGTGAAAATAATATTTATGAAGAATGTATTACAAAAATACGAATTGTAGTAAAATTAATTTGGTTTCTATACGTAATATTATTTTATTACTCGTGTCACTAATGAATGTATACTATAATAGTATTATACACTTTAAACCAATAGTTTACTTTCTTTACACTTAAAATCAATACAAATTCTATGCAGCAAATATATGATATCTTTCCTGAAATTTAACTTTTCGAATTCTTCGAATGAACAAAATTTCTTAATAGAAAATATTCTGAAGTTCATTCGAAGAATTCTTAATAAATTCGAGTCGGTTTTATGCAAGCTGGCTATCGGGCTTTTTACATTTCTGAATTTCGAAATTTTGTTCTTTCGAAAAGTTAAATTTCAGGAAAGATATCATATATTTCTCAAAAATAAGCAGAAATCATCTGCAGTACAAATTGTGCCGTCATTGCTCACCCGGCTATGGATACTTTGTCTGTTTGCTTTGCTGGAACACTTCTAAGAACGCGACGTCACAACACACGTATTACCTCGGAGGGGCTTTTGCGCACCTTCGCGGCCGGCCGCGCTAGTCCAAAATCGGGGGCAATCGCCGATCGTCGGGGGCAATCGTCCCCTTCCCGCCCGTAGTCCCAGCGATTCGGCCACGACTCATTACAATCAAAACAGTCGAAGTGATCGGCCGCGCGTTACCGTATCTCGGAATTCCACCCTCTGTCCTTGGCAACCGCGTCGCGCGTTGTGTTGTACTATTATTGAAACGCAGAAAATGTGTACAACGCAAAGCAAGGAATGTTACGCGGTGCGTAGTACGTATAACTGTTTCCGAGTTTTTTCATTTCTTCGAAATGAAAATTATTAATCATAATTTTTATTGGAATTGACTCTTTGTACGAGCAAGTTATTTATTATTCACCGGTTTAAATTCATTCTAGAATTGCGTTGCTTTCTCGCGATAATTTACTCTTGTATCGTGTCGATCAACTGAATTTAAATTCGCGTCGCGCGATAGAAATCGCGATTATTATAAATTTTAGTACAAATGAAGTTTAATTTTATATTCAATTTGAATTATTTATTTTCTATTAACTCGGATTTATCCATTGACGGTTGTTGTTGTAATTGATCGAATTTGTTATTTCTGTCACAGAGCCAGAGGGAAAATCGACATCGAAAACCGAGATCGAGACGCAATTCTCGTGCACAGCCTGAGGGAAAAGGATATATCAACCCAAGATGACGTCGATCCAAAGTCGACATCGATAGCCGAGATCGAGTGGCAACGTGTCGTGCTTTCTTCAAGGGGGAGAGAATGTAAGTACCAATATACATCTTCTCAATTAAACTTTGTTGTCGAATATTTTAGTTTTAAATTATTAATAAAAAATTATTAGTGAAACACCTTTACAAATTGAATTTATTTTCCATATGATAGAGACACTAGCTAACAATTCGGGGCAACGATTCGTTTCGACTAGATTTGCTATCGTTACTTTGAGAATAATTTAAATAGACTCCCATTATATTCCGATGAAAAATCGTAAGTATCGATTTTAATATTTTTTTGTTTCCTTTTCTGATTCCAGGACTCTGGCGTAGCATCTCGCAACCCTCCAACAAGTAGTAAGTGAGAAAAAACAACAGACTTTTTTATAATTATCTGAAGTTGATGTAGTTGGTAGTTGATTTTGGCGAGTACAGTAACCGTAGGAACGCCAGGCGTTCCTGCCGGTAGTGATCTGTTTCCTAGTTAGGTAGGGTCTTTTTGTACGTCGCGTTTTTTTATTAACATATAAATTTCGATACTTGGATCACCAATTTGCGAGAAGGTATTTAGATATTTTCCGCAATTTGGTACACAATTCACGACGTAGTCACTTTTTATGGTCGAGAAAAAAATCGTTCTTTCTTTAAAATTCATTTGAATTGTTCGAAAACATTAGATAACACGTACAAAAAGACGATTCGTGACGGGTAGATTCTTAAGACAAAGCACGAGTACTTCACGTTTAGTAGAGAACTTTTTCCAATATTTCGAAACGTTACTTTGTCGAGAGGATCGCCCGAGGGTCTCTAAATATTTTCTTGAAAGTTTAAATAAATGCATGAAATATTTATCAAAATGTATTCCAATTAAATTTTGAATCTTCATTAAAATTATATTTTGAATATTCATTAAAATTAAATTTTGAATTACAAGTCGATTCATTTTGCAAGCATAAAACAACATTAGACCGTACACAATTTAAATAATTTTTTTAGTTAGGATTTTCAGGATATTGAGATTCCCTGTTCGTTGCTCGAACCCTTTGGCATGCCTAGGCGCTACTCGGGAGGGTGAGAGCAACGGGCACATGGAAAATTGTTTCTAACATAAATATGTGTGGCGACTGACAATGGTTAGCGTATCGTGCACGACACATTTTCCACTTTTGCGAGTTTGTGGTTAGGCAATGGAATTGCGTCGGTTCTTTTAATTTGATTTGGTAGCGCATATTCCAGTCGATCCGCGACATGCTACATGGATCTTCGTGGAATATGTGCGCGCGTAGTTTCTCAATTCATTGATGAAAACTAGGTCTGTAATTAATTAAATTAACGTCTCGCAATGATCGCTACCATTGTCAGTCGATTTCAGGAAAACTGGTACGTACCTTAGAGTGTGCTTGAGTGAGATCGAACGTTAGGGTGTCGGAGACGTCCCGGGACGTTTTCCCTAGGTATTAGGCTATTGCACCCTGGCGTCTGTGTGAGAAAACCGTGTAACGAGTGTGTTGGAGAGCCTGTGTCTTTTGCCATTTTTTTAAATATAGGGCTAGGCAGGATAGGTAGCTTACCCTCTTGGTGTGACTGTTAATTTGTAAGTAGGTAGGGGCCGGGGCTGGCTATCGCTTTCTCTTTCGGGTAGGCCGCGACTCGCGCGGTAGTCAGTCGCTGGAAGAGCTTGAACCTTCGACTCGAAGCTAAATCGAACGAGGCATGACGTTCGATGGACGCTTCGTGCTCGATTCTTCTTGCTCGGATAGCTTTTCGCGGACGCGGACGCGAACGCGCGCGGATTAGGGTCTCGAATCGTTGCGCACCTGCTCGATTGCACCAGCGGAACTATCAGCTTCTCTCGAGACTTGTGATTCGTCTCGAAAGACGTTGATCGTTTTCGCTGCGAGCACGTTTAGGGTTACAGTTTGTTGGCGGACCGCCGAAGAAAAAGAAGATGCCCGACAAACTGTCGCTCAAGAGGGCAATTATTGCAATGGCTTCCCATCTTCGGATGAGAAGTCACTCCGTTACTACCTTGTCACTGTACTCGTCCGTAGAAATAGAGTAGTAGTAAAAGTAGTTAGTTGCATGCATGGGAAGGCCTGGCCGCCCCAACGATCAGCCGAGATGGGAACGTCCGCGATTTACACTAGCGTTGCGGAAAAACTACGCGTTGTATTAGTCGATTTTGAACAGAGACAAAAGTTAGTCTTCCCTCCAATGGTATAGCGTTGCGAAACAAATAGTCGCGATTTGTTTTACAGAAACAGTAGAGTCATCTTTTTTGGATCTCTGTTCGTTGAATTAGCGTTGCGTACCAAAAGTTCGCGTTTGCTTTCGAGTCTTTCGACTTTTCAGGCTCCCATGCTCGAGCTGCAACGATCAACTGTGAGATGGGCACATCCGCGATTTCAAGTAGTGTTGCGAAACATATTGTTACACGCGTTGTACTAGTATCAATTTTTAAAGTTGATGAAATGTCTAGTTAATGTTGCAAATAAATAGTCGTAATTTAAAGTAGTTCTGAAGATACCTGTTTAGAATTTTAGACGTTAGAGTTTTAAATTTCTTATTTAAATAGCATTTTAAATTCGATTTGTTGAATTAGCGTTGCGCATCAAAAGAATCGCGTTTGCACTAGAGTCTTTCGATATTTCAGGCGCCCATGCTCCAGTTGCAACGATCAACTGTGAGATGGGTACTTCCGCGATATCGAGTAGCGGTGCGAAACAAATTGTCGGGATGAGGCCGAAGGAGCAGACGAGGTTTTATGCCAAAGATGCCGGACAAACTGTCATGCAAAAGGACAATCATTGCAACGTCTTCGCATCTTCGAGTGAGTTATTTTATCACTACCTTGTCGTTATACTCGTCTGTAGAAATAGAGTTGTAGTAGAATGTAAAAGTAGTTAGTTGCATGCATGGGCAGGCGTCGCCGCTCCAACGATCAGCCGAGATGGGAACGTCCGCGATTTGCACTAGCGTTGCGAAAAAAGTACGCGTTGCGAAAAAAGTACGCGTTGCGTTACTCGATTTTGAACAGAGATCAAAGTTAGCCTTTCTTGTAAATATATTAGTAGTCTCTATCAGCGATATAGCTCGTTTAAACTATAGCGTTGAGAAACAAATAGTCGCGATTCGTTTTGCAGAAACTGTAGAGTAATCTTGTTTGGATCTCTGTTCATTGAATTAGCGTTGCGTACCAAAAGTTCGCGTTTGCTTTCGAGACTTTCGACTTTTCAGGCTCCCATGCTCGAGCTGCAACGATCAGCTGTGAGATGGGCACATCCGCGATTTCGAGTAGCGTTGCGAAACAAATTGTAACACGCGTTGTAATAGTATAAATTTTCAAAGTTGACTTAATGTCTAGTTAATGTTGCGAATAAATAGCCGCGATTTAAAGTAGTTTTAGAAGTACCGATCTAGAATTTTAGACCTTAGAGTTTTAAATTTCTTATGTAATTTGTAAGAATGATAATACTTAATTTTGTAAGACTTTCAAAGTTCAACTTTACCAAATTGATACAATATTTTTGTCTAGAAATTGATATTTTTCAGGAAATTGATATTTCTCAGGAAATTGATATTTCTCAGGAAATTGATATTTCTCAGGAAATTGATATTTATTTCAGGAAATTGATATTTTTATCTTGAAAACATTATTGTTCGGATCGGAGTTCCCTCAGGGACTCACTCACGGGATGGGGCCCGTGAGTGGGTACGGGGACTCGCGTCCCCGGGGGCATCCGAATCGCCTACAGGTCGTTGTGTCCACAAATCATTAGATTTGGGCTCGATGTGGTTTCGATTTTGTTTCGACTTTGTTTCGACTTTGTTTCGACCTGTTTTCGATTTGGTGTTGATTTTGTTTCAACTGGTTTTTCGATTCTGTTTCAACTGGTTTTTCGATTCTGTTTCAACTGGTTTTTCGATTCTGTTTCAACTGGTTTTCGATTCTGTTTCGATTTTCTTTCAATTGGTTTTCGATTCTGTACCGATTTGGGTCGTTCATCTTGCTCTTGTTAGTCAGAACGAACGAAGAAAATTCATCAAAGGAAGAAAATTCATCGAAAGAAAAAAATTCATCGAAACAAGAAAATTCATCGAAGGAATAAAATTCATCGAAAGAAGAAAATTCATCGAACGAAGGCTCCAGATTATTTATAAATTAGTTTTAGTGCGTGCGTTAGTTATTAAGATTGTATATCGTCGTTGTAATTATGTCGAGTAATTATTGCCGTAACTTGACTTTGCTCGCTCCGTTTTCTGACTCCGACACAGTCTTCTGCTGTGTCGGCCTTGCTCGCAGGTCCTGAGCTGGTCCAGTTTCGGTATCCGGCGTGAAGTCATTGAGAGGGATGTCTAAGAGACTCGTTCACTCGTCTTCTGACGATCCGATTCTCATGGCCCCCAGTTGCGCCAGAAACCGTTTGAGCGCATCTCTTAGCCATCTTTCTTGGTGATGGAGTGACGGGTATCGGGCTGGTCGGCTCAGGACTTGTAAGCACTGAACGCGTCGCGTCACCCTTGAACCAGAGCCTTCTGCTCTGGTTCGATCTTGTTTCTCTCTTTGAAAGAATCAGAGCCTTCTGCCTGCTTCGCCCTTGGTCCCTCGTGGATCGGAGACTTCTTCTCCCATTCACTCTTTGCCCCGCAACAATTACTCGACATACGCTAAATGGAAAAGAAGTCTTTTCCGTGAAAAAGACTATTTTTCCATTTAGCGACCTGCGAACTTAGTTTCTAAGAATCGTCGTTGTAAGAAAGGGAGCCAGAACGAAGGGAGACTTCGTTCTGACTCCCTTTCGGGTCTCTTGTGCAGCAACCTCCTCGTGGTGAGACCTGGGCAATCGATATTATCCACAATTCGCAAAATGCTATAACTCATAAATTATAGTATCTCGCATGTAGTGGATAATATCGAGCTAATAGCTGCACATTTAGAATTTGCGTAAATATGTATTTCATAGTAGAATGTAAGACTTTTAATACTTTCTTCCTTTTCTAATGTCCCAGGTTCAACAAGTGTTAGTGACACGAGTAATAAAAATAATATTACGTATAGAAACCAAATTAATTTTACTACAATTCGTATTTTTGTAATTCATTCTTCATAAATATTATTTTCACCGTTCAAATACATGCGCCGTATGCATTAGTAGCCTCCAAAACACCCGTAGTAAAAATAAAGTATACGGAATATTCAGTTCTTGCTAATACGGCTAAATTCGTGAACTATCGGTAATATTGAGCGCGACACCAAAATAGTACGGGGGCCACTGTGCCCCCCCGAGGGCTAGACAGAAAAGCCCATAAGATCTAATGTCTGTAGTAGTCTTAAGTCTGTGCGCGGGAGCTGGCTGTCTTTAATAGTATCTCGTCGGCGGATAGTTAAGTGGGTTCTGTTTCCTGCTAAAAATGAAGTAGGTTCTGTTCTGTGCTGAAAATGAAGTAGGAGCTGTTCCAGGCTAAACATGATGCGGGAACAAAAGTGGCACGGCCAAACCAGAGAGCACACCTTATGGCGTGAGCACTCTCATATCCTCTCTGTCTCTACCATAAGCAGAAGAGACGACAACAGCGCTGCGGTGGATGGCACGAAAGTCATCCAGCCATTTTGTATATAAATCCTGAATTTCATAACAATGACTTTACTCCCCAAATCCTGAAGCGAAGAAGCAATATTTTCTCACGGGACTTTTTTTAAAAAAATTCTTTGTTCTACTCCGCATCCCCATACAGAGCTCTTTTTGGCAATTTGGCTCTTAAAACTTTATAAAAAATAAACGTGTATGTTTTTATAGAATACATTTTTTTCTGTGCAGTTTTTCCAAAAAAGGGCTCTGTACGGGGACGGGGAATAGAAAAACGAATTAATTAAAAAAAGTCCCGTGAGAAAATATTGCTTCTTCGCGTCAGGATATGGGAGTAAAGTCATCGAAAAATCAAGCTGCTTGGTTATCTATCTGTCTTTGTCTCTCCTGCGAGTGACTTATCTCCCTCTTTGTCACAGCCCCATAGGAGAAACAAGGATCTCTCTATCCTTGTCCTTGAGCTTCCTTATTTTTTCGCAACTGTCGCTGAAGTCAGCTCGAAGTTTTGCTCTGGCTCCTGCGCATTGCAGTTATTTGCATGCAAATCACTAAATAGTTTATCGAAATATCTCCGTACATTTAAATCATTTATAATACCTCGTATTATAAAATCTACGAGAATGAGATGTAATGAATATTTTATGCATTAAATATACGATACCACAGCCGAACTATACTTACTATACTGAAGAATATAAAAATTAATGTATTATAAATAACTTATATTGATTACAATAGAAAAAAGTTCTTATGAATTGATATGTATTTCCTTACTACAGGATATGTAGTACTAAATAGAGTAGGTTGTGTCTATATATAATAAATAAATATTTACTTACATATGCACGTACCCTTAAGTGTTTCTAAAATAAAAAGAACATATACAATGATGATAAATAATAGTGAGGATAGATTGTTTTTATTAATAACATAGAAATATTTAATAGTAAATATTAATTTCTACTAAATTATGAAAATATGTGTTGACATAGTTCGCAATCTAAACCTGCCATAAAGTCTTTCTTTTTCATACGTGTGTGCATGATGTGTGTGTACATACACAGAATAAATTGTACGTATACACCGTTACAGTATATATATATATCAGTGGTTACGGCCACTCACTGTATAACTGATCACGACAAGTTTATGGTGACGTGCACTTTCATTTTTATAATAGAAAGTTGGGTAACATTTAAATACAAGTATTTCAAAATAATAGGAGAATAGATTTTTTTGTGTGCACTCTTCACTGAAAGACAAAACTGTACAAATGGTGCGATTGCAGCAGAATACATATGCTACATTGTTAATATCTTGCAGAAAGGTCTCCTAAGAGAGGAGTGCCTTTAATAAGTGGTTTTTTGCTTATTAGTTAGATATTGAAAATCCCGAAAATGACTGATAATCGTGGGAATTTCTCTATTCCAACAAATCAAAGTAAGTTACAAGACTACATGAATTCATATTACAGTATGTTTTGCTACATAACCTCAATATTACTTCCTCTACTGATAAGAAATCATACAGTTACCTGATGTATACCTATATTATTCTATGATATTCTTTTTTAACAATGTGACGATATTTAAAGGAATTATACTATTTGTGTATAGGTTCCAGCAGATCATTTAATTCTCTACGTTTGGAATTTGGACCTATCAATGACGTTCAGAATGAAATGTCAGGTATGATTGTATATATTTGTATGCATTTTAGCAGTATTTAATGTCATTTCTTTCTTATGGAAACAAAGCGTAAAGCATTAATTATGATTTGTAATATTATTTCTGAAATATAGGTATTATAATTTAGGTAACCATACAGTAGCAGACAAAAAAGTTACCACCTTTCCAATTCTTATATTTTTATAATTCTTAACATTAAACTAATATACACTGTGTGCCGAATATATATGTTTTGGTAGAGGTTTGAGGATTATATAAATCAAGTTAAAATTGCATGTACTTAAGTAAGAAGAAAACTTTTATTTAAAATTGAATGAAAACTGTACATATTGATAGATGACAAAAAAGTTACCACTTTTGAAAAATAACAAAAAATTCAATATATTGTGGGTGCACCTTTAGCTTTTATGACAGCCTTACATTTGTTAGGCATTGAATGAATTAATTTTTTAACCACTTAACATACATTTTTTTTTAATTTATCGTCCAAAAAAGCAAATTTTTTTTACATAAACTCATATTCTCGGAATATTGTAACATGTTTTTTGCATTGATAACGACGTATGAATTATTTTTATCGAAATAGAGGATACAAAGCGATAGATGGAATATAGGATACCTGATTATCCAAGATAGATCTTTTTATAACGTGATAATATAACAAAATAACAATAACGAACAGTAGTAGTAACAAGAACGAAGGTACTACTAACAATAGCAAAAACAAATATAAACATTATATAGAGAAAATTGAGGAAGATGCATACTGCTCTCGGGTTGCTCAAAGACTGAAGAAACGAATAAAACTTGATAGCAAAATCTTGTGGTCTTATCTTTACATTTCACAGAAATAATTAAAAAATGCAATTAACTTGATTAGTATTCTAGTACGTCAGCGCATAACATTTGAAAATGTTAACCATGTTAACAATAGCCCGGTTCGGTCAGCGCCTTAGGGTATGGTCACAGTGCATCCGATATCGGTCGATTCGGCCGACGTCAGACGCGTCTGTCAGACATTTCGAATATGTGGGTAGGCCCGTCTGTGAGACCCTTCTAGCATCAGCCGATGTGGGAATTTCGTGTCTCTTTCTTTTCCATACGCTGTGTCCTCTTTGCGTCCGAAACGTTCGTCAAGTCGTACAAGTCCGTAACGAATTCTTAGGGCCAAGCATGCCAATAAATATCTCAAAAATGACAGTGCCCCACTCGATCGTAGCACAAGCCCAGACACGATGTCTAGACAATTCTAGACAAAATTACTATTTTAAAAACTTCCAGTGAATAAAATATTTTATTTTTACAAATGCCCGTGCGACACCAAATAAAGTAAACTATTTACTAATTGTAATTATCTATATACGAAGAATTATTTAATAAATTTACTCCATTGGGCATATATTTTAAGAGAAATTTCTAAGATCCTTAATAAATACATTTCTGTATTGGGTGCAGAGCTGGACAAAATATTAGTTCAAATAGTAAATAGTAAATAGTCTTTTTTATTTGAAATCATACGTGCAATTGTAAAAATATAACATTTTATTCGTTATAAAAAGTTTATAAACAGTAATTTGTTCGATGGATTTTGAAAATATAGAATAAATTATTTTCGTTAGCCGCGTTTTCGCGAAAATCTATTGAAAAAATGTTATGTGTTCTTGCATCTTAATATTGCCTATTTCTCCAATCTATTTTCATCGTCAAAAAATATTTTAAATATTATTTAACGCAAATTTTAATATTTAACTCGGCTCTGATTTAGTGCTCTTTAAATTATGTGTACTCGCATACGTGCGCTTTCTATCGTAGAAATGGGGAGGTCAGATCATGCTAGCGAGTCACTAAAATCGTCGCTAAATGGCGTAACTTGTCGCTAAATTGACGCGGTTGTCTGTCAGCGGATTGGTGAAGCAGATGGCTCTAGTTCCGTCGCGCACATGTGCCGGCAGTTTGCTTACAGAGAAGCTTATTTCGAGTCATAAAAAGTAGATGTTTTGCCGTGGCCTGCGAGGTCTCCGGATCAAAATTGTTTTATCATAATGATATTACTCGTAATAATATGGCTTTTTGGTAACGGCACGTTCTTTATAAGTAAAAAAAGAACTTGTTACTTTAAAGCAGGGGTGCCTAAATCTGGCTCGCGGAACAGACGTGGCTGCTTCTCCTCTTCGACTGCTCGGCGAGTCACTTCCCACGATGTCCACTCCAATTTTTCCTTTGGCACGTGCTCCACGACCGCTGCACTAGCAGGTTACTCACCATTACAACCCCCATAAGTGGTGCTGTAGTGGTGGAGCTCGTGTCGAAGGAAAAGTTGGAGTGGACATCGTGTGGACTTACTCGCCGAGCAGGCAAAGAGGAGAAGCAGCCACATCTGTTCCGTGAGCCAGTGTTAAGCAACCCTGCTTTATAGGATAGTTTATCAGTCATTTTTTCTCTTCCGTGTATATGTATCAATATTACATTATTATAGTTTGCATATTTTTTACAGAAAAACGAAGACCATTGAAATGTAGTTTTCAAACACAAGGGAGTGATATGACATTAATTAATTCAACGAATTCTTCCCTTTCCAATTCAAGTGGAGCTACAGCAACATGTCCACCTATGTAAGATATACCTACATATATCAAAAGAAATATATATATATATATATATATATATACACATTTGTTTGTATTATTATTTCTAAATAATAATTATCATTACATTTAATCCAAGATCTTTTCGTCCAAGTTTGCCTTTATCTTTACCCAAACTGCCGCTAAGACCTCGTCCTACAGTTCCAGCAGATCTTCCTGATAAAGCAAGGTAATTCAATGAATCAACTATTAAGAGTATTAAGTAGTATCATTTCTATTTTAATTATCGAGTATGCTGTCTTATTTATATGTGTATTAATAAGATAAATTGCGATATATAAATCATAGGGATAAGTTACGAATGTGTCAGTCCATGCAAAGTACTGGAAAATTACAGCTATCACCGAATGTGATATATGATTTCACAAGCGAAGATCTTCAAGATCTAGGGGAAATAGGACGAGGAGGCTTTGGTACTGTAAATAAGATGACTCATAGGATAAGCGATACTGTTATGGCTGTGAAGGTATACAAGTTGGTTTATTTATTATATTAAATCTGCTGTAATCTTCACAAACTAATTCGGTTACAGAGAATTCGTTCTACGGTGGATGAAAGGGAACAAAAGCAGCTACTAATGGATTTAGAAGTTGTAATGAAATCCAACGAGTGCCCATGCATTGTGCAATTTTATGGAGCTTTATTTAAAGAAGTAAGTTTAGAAGTTTAGTTGTAAATAATATTAGTTAATTTGATATTGACAGAGACGTTAGAATTATTTGAATAGTTTGCTTAGAGGTCGAACTGTATTATTAACAATCAACTAAACTACTCGGTTATAGCTATGGTTTGCAATCGTGATTGTAGATTGCGTTGTATATGGTTTAATTCTGTTGATTGAAAGCTACTAAAGTATAGAATGTTTGGCGAGAATGTTTAATATCGCCTGATTTTGACATCTTTATTTTTTCACTATTATTACTTGAAGGGGAAAGTGCTTCGGATCAAAGTTAACCGGTGTTTAGAGGGGTCCATCCTTGTGTTATTAGTTCTTTCATGGGTGGACTAGTAAAGGTGTCATACGAAGGTAAACCATGATTTTTTTTAATGAATTTGCGTGTCTTTTAATACACCATCGATGTAACTAGGCATTCGCTATAATAAAAGTATCCCTATTTATGTCGAGAAATTAACCCTCCACCAGCAATGTCCTTTTTCATGATCGTGACCGGTAAACTGAGTATTTCGTTTCTGACAGACGGGAAACGGAATTTCCTAAAACTTGCGCGATTCGAAGATGTCATTTCCAAATTTAATTTGGCGAAGTAGTAGCGCGCACCTCTCCAGATTTTCCTAGAAAATTGCATTTGAAAATCGTTTGACACACTTTTATGGAGTTCGCGTTAAGTACTGAACAACAAGATGAGTAGCCGAGCGCGGAGCGCGAGTTACTGGTAATAAATAGGTTGCTGGGTCGAGTATCGCTGTCGACATTATTTTTTTTTTTTCAACTCATATCTACCTCAATTTTCAGAATAAACCTAAAAATAATGAAATCTGCGCAAAATAAACAGTTATTTTTATTTTTTAATAGAAAATGCATGTTTTTTTATTTGTGGACATCGGAAAAAAGTCGAACATAAAAGTAATACAGAATGTTATATTTACTTTATTATTGCATTTTTTTTTTCTTAACTACATGATAGTATGACACGAACCAGAGTGATATTCATCGTAAAAGCATTGAAAACAGTAATTTTTACGGCACCTAGCACACTATAAACGCAGCGTTCGTACAAGAGTACGCCTCTTTAGGGACGTCTACGGGAAAACATACTTCGTTTACATTCATAAATATTTCTCTAGTATTTACGATGAATGTCACCTTGGTTCGTGTCGTACTAGAATGTAATTAACGAAAAGAATATGCAATAATAAAGCAAATATAACATTCTGTATTATTTTTGTGTTCGACTTTTTTTCCGATGTCCACAAATAAAAAACATGCATTTTCTATTAAAAAATAAAAATAACTGTTTATTTTACGCAGATTTCATTAATTTTAGGTATTTTCTTAAAATTGAGGTAGATATCAGATGAAAAAAAAATAATCTCGACAGCGAGACCCGACCCAGCAACCTATTTATTACCAGTAACTCGCGCTTCGCGCTCGGCCACTCATCTCGTTGTTCAGTCCTTCACGCGAACTCCATATAAGTGAGTCAAACGGTTTTCAAATACAATTTTCTCGGAAAGTCTGGAGAGTTGCGCGCTACTGCTTTGCCAAATTAAATTTGGAAACGACATCTTCAAATCCCGCAAGTTTCAGGAAATTCCGTTTCCCGTCGACCGCGCGCCGTCTCCTTGTGAGTTTGATTTTTTACTGTCATAATTTTTAAAAAATCTGGAAAATGCTGAAGTATTTATTATAGTCACTAATGTAACAAAACTGTTAGTTTAGCCAGATATTTAAACCTATTAGCAATAAAAATAAAAATTCGAAAGTTATGGGGGAGTAGGGATTCATTTGGAACTCTGCGACCTAGAAAAGGTCGGATTTTATAGACGCGCCCAAACGCAGCGTTCTGCGATCTTTGGGCCATTTGTACCCCGTTTGTACTTTATTCGTCAACCTTCGTCAGACATGATCGCAAGCCACTGCATCCGTTCGCTTTATTATTTTTCTCTTCTGTCGTTTAGTACGTCGTTTAACTGTCGAACGTGAAGGTTGTACGTAGAGAAATCGGTTTGAAGCGATGAAAAATAAATTTTAAATTACTACTGACGCTCCTACTTTAAGAAGACGAAGAGGATGAAGCCATTCTTTTAAGTATTTTCTGAAAAATAGCGGATTTCAACGAATTCAAACCATATTCTCAGTGTTTTTACACATTTTTTGTTGTTGTATGTTATAGCAAACATTATTGTACATTCATCCATGTTTAATAGCACGACCTTGAAATGACCGTGAACTCTAAAATTTGCTATTTAACGCAGAACTTACTTTCAGCGACATTTCAGATTTCAACGGTAACAGAAATTCCTCAACGAAAAATTCCCAAATCGTTGGATTAGACGCAATGGACCTGTATCATGGCCGAGCCGGTTCACCCTATCTCATCCTACTTGATTTTTTCTTATGGGGGACATTAAAGAGTGCGGTTCATCAAGAGCACAGCCCACGACGCAAATCATCGAAAGAGCTGTACAATCTGTCGTTTTTCGATTCACGAAATGTATCACAACGGAAGGACGTCGTTTCGAACATTTATTGCAGTAATAAATGTGATTATTTACAAGTTCAAGTTCATGGTCGAATTTCTGTTACCGTTGAAACCTGAATGTCGCTGAAACTAAGTTCTGCATTAATTAGCAAATTTTAGAGTTCACGGTCATTTCAAGGTCGTGCTATTAAACATGGATGAATGCACAATAATGTTCGCTATAACATACAACAACAAAAAATGTGTGTGTGTATATATATATATATATATATATATATGTAAAAAAACACGAGTGACCTTGAAAAAACGATTAAAAAAATTACAATTTATAAAAAACGAGATTCTTCCATCTGATTCGTCTTTTGAAACCATTTAGATCACGTTAGAAACATTTTTTGTATTTTCAGAGGTAGAGGAGATATTTAGGTGTCCTGGTTTAGTCGAAACAACCTGTATGAAACTAGATGTGTTGTTACACTTTTCATGCTATAGTTGAATCTATAAAATTGTACAGAATAAATTTATATGCTTAGCTAATAGTATGTTACTTATTATGTTTAGGGTGACTGTTGGATTTGCATGGAACTAATGGACACTTCATTGGACATATTTTATAAATTTATTCATGAGGTATTGAAGGATAGAATACCGGAACGTATTTTAGGAAAAATTACCGTTGCCACAGTGAAAGCACTGAATTACCTCAAAGAAGAGTTGAGAATAATTCATAGAGATGTAAAACCTAGCAATATTCTGTTAGACCGACATGGCAATATAAAACTATGCGACTTTGGTATATCAGGACAGTTGGTAGATTCTATTGCACGCACTCGAGATGCTGGATGCAGACCTTACATGGCTGTATGTAAAATAACAAATTAAATGGAGGGTATTAACGTTACGTTGCGCATACATTAAAGAGGTTAATTTATTGTCGTCTTTTAGCCAGAGAGGATAGATCCTCAACGCGCAAGAGGTTATGATGTGAGGAGCGACGTATGGTCATTGGGAATTACATTGATGGAAATCGCCACGGGTTATTTTCCATATCCCAAGTGGAATTCAGTGTTTGAGCAGCTTTATCAAGTAGTTCAAGGTGACCCACCACGGTTATCACCGAATGAAAACGGAAACCATTTTACTATGGATTTTGTAAACTTTGTGAACACGTGGTAAATTATTTTGATTCGAGATATTTGAAAATTTTTATAAACCATTGTGCATGATGTTTTGTTTAATCGTTTTTTCTGTTATTATTAAAGTTTAATTAAAGAAGAGACGCAACGGCCGAAATACAACAAATTATTAGAACATCCCTTTATCAGAAAAGCAGAAGAAGATACGGTAGATGTTGCTGCATATATAAGCGGAGTTCTTGATAACATGGTTCTCAGGGGTTTGACGCCTTTTACCACTAATCGACATTAAATTGAAAACATTCAAGGATATACACATTTGTACCTTAATTTCTATTACTTTTGAAATCTTAAATCGGATTATTGTAAATGAGCAGGTCATTTGCACTTTGGTCTAGCATAGATAGTAAAATTAATCGACATCGATCATTGTTGATAATAAATAATTTTGTGTAGAATCGTATACCGTGGTGTTACAGAATCATTAAATACATAAAAATTAGAAGTGTTTTAACAACAAGTTTACATTTATTGAGTAATGCATAGGGTAAACATTCTAAATTGATTTTTCATTTGAAATTATGACAAGAGGATCGTAATTTGATTAGCCACTTTATGTTAGAAACCCCGAAAATACGAATGATCTAATCCAGTAACAGTGGTGTTCGTTACATGTAACAACAGAATACCCGATCCAGTTATTTGGGTGTACATCTTTCTCAATCTTAAGGTTTCATATCCCATAATTCATGACATGTGTTACAATAAAGTCGAAATTTTATAATCTTTCCCATCGAATTCATTAGATCAATTTAATTTATTGCAGCATACAGCAATATCGTTTCTTGATTTCTCTCATGTTTAAGATATCGATCATGTGATGTTTTGTATCGAATCATTCGTAAAAACGAAAAAGCAGGTACCGCAATGTGATTATTTTTATTGTAGTATACAAAAGAGAAATGTAAATTTGAAATTTATTGTCTTGTTACTATCGCAAAAATAATCCATATTGTACTATACTACAATACGAGTACCATCTTTTCAATAGTTTTGTTCCTTCCTTCTCTACATATATTTAATCCTCTGTGAGCTACCCGAATCGTTATGTCCGGAGCAAAATTTCACTTTTGAACGTCTTTCTTTCCAATATTTGTTTTTCCCACTAACGTTTTAAACATTTAACGTTTCAACGATTATATGTATATTAAAATGGAGACTTCAATACGTATTCCAGGATTTTTTAGACTTTTTAAAACCTAGAATAATAAAAAGATTAGTCGTGAACATCAACGACTCGGTATGCAGATAGCGTCGTTAAAAATAAGGTTGTAGACGGAGGGTTAAATATATTTTGAATACGTATAAAACTTATTCTAAAATGTTTTAAACAGTTGAAATGGTTTTGAATATATTTGTTTTACAATGATTCTTACAGAGGCAATTGCGAAGAGCTGCTGAAATGATATTCTAATAGTTATGGTTTAAAAAAGTTTAGGCTTGTATTCAGTTCGATTAGCATTTTACAAAATTTTCTACTTTGAATTTCCTCCGACGAAGCGAAATACAATTTGTTTATAAATATTTTACAATTGCGACAAGAATATATCTTAAGGAACAGTACATAATTGATTGATATACATATAAAATAAAACGCATATAACATTAATAGAAACTTTTTTACCCATAACTGTTATTATAAACGTTATTCTTAAGATTGCTTTAAGAATCCGAACCGATTTATAGCCGTTTTCAATCTTTTTTCTTATTCGATTTTCTTGTTCAAATTAAGAATTAAAGTATCCAGTTCAAAATCTTCGAATATACAAAATAGCGCAGTTCCTTCGTTGAATTGTATATGCGTATGTATATATACATACTGATAGATAATATGTATAAATAAGTATTATTATACGTCTTGTATACGTATGAACATGTGTGCACAGAGTTTCCAACAGTTTGGCATACAAATTTTGTCTATATCTGTAGAGTCTGTGATTCAAAATAAGACGAAAGTGTCATAATGGAAGTTATTTATATTTGTTACACTAGAAATTTATAATTCTGTACATTTTAGATGTTTACTGATTAATAAATGGAACACATGACAGTAAAATTGAAATTGTTACGATGGAAACTGTATTATAACACAATATTGCGAAAGAGATATAACTATAAATGATGCTGAACAGTTGTGTTTTCTGGATAAAGTAATGATGATTCGTTCATAAGTATTCTGTAAAAGTATGCGATGAAAATGCATTTTAATTTGTTGTGATTTGTACAGCATTCCTGGTTTAGACGGTACTTAGTACCACCGAACGACTTTAAAAGTTTGTTCAGTGATCCATAAATGATCGAAATCATTTCGGTTGTACATTTTAAAACTTAACATTAGGATTTTCAATATGATTTATATCACCGGTAAATAGTTTTTCGATAGCGATTATTTATAAATAATTTCAAAGGATGCCTTTGCTGTAAAGTTTTACCGGTGAAAGTAAAATATGCACGAGTAATATTTTCTCAAATCGTGTTACTCGCTATATATACATAGAAGCATGATAAAAGTCAATAATCGATATTTCAAAGATAAGATTTGCGAGCGTAGGACCTTTTTCGAATTCTTCATGACTGTATCGACTTAATTTTAGACTTGGAAAATATTGACAATGACTATAGATTGTAAAAACAAGTAAGTCACTCTGTGTACATATGGCAAAATGATGTACACTTGCGCGATTATATAAACTGTATATACGCATAAGTCATCAGACTTAATTAAAATTGATTAAAATTGAAATGCATAATTCAGTGGAGCGAAATTGACAAAAGACAATTGAAACGTGCAATGAAATCTTGAGTTTTTCTATTGTCACAGCAGACATTGAATACGACATGTCTGCTAGGAAATATGTTGTTATTTGTTAGCTGTATTATTGCGAATCATTGGCAATGTCCGTTTATAGATTGGTGGCAATTTTGACAAATCTGTTGGTGCAATGATTTGTATTATTTTTCCCACACGTGTACGTAATAAATAAATTTCATATGCTTATAAAATTTCTCAATATTTTCTCGCCGTGAACATTGAAAATTTAATGTTTCAACAATCGAGGAATATTACAATGAAATTATACGTTATACATAGTCTTACCTCGGGTGCAATAGAGACACTAACAAGGGAGCATACCGAAGCGATACACGCCGATTTTTATCAAATTTTGGGAAAAGGTAGTTCTTAGAAAAATATTCAACACATATTTGTTTTTGTCGGCCATCGTCCACATTGAAGGTGTGATAACAGCTCTCAAAGTTGGGAGTCGGCATCATATTTGGTCGAATATCTCGGAATCTTAGAGCTAGAGGGGTGGTTCGCATGGCAAAGTTGTGTCTTTCTTTCCAAAGAATAGCGCTGCGAAAACAGATTTTCAATATGACTATTTATTCGAACTATCTATTTATCTTGAAAAATAACGCCTTTTTCTCAATTTTTTCAATTAAATGGTAACCCATTTCTTGAGTATTTGTCTGTGAGAAGTGTATACTTTAATACAAAATACGGACGAAACAAAAATTTGAATTTCACGTTTAAAAAATTTATTATAATTCAACTTTCTCTAATAATTAATCCAACAGAAGATTTCGATGATATTTTTAATACATATAACCGGATGGAACTCGATATTTCATTTGGAGCGATGAAATCTTGTTGCCGTCAGCGCTCGCTGCAAACGGTATTGGGTCCTATATTATAATACAGGCGCGGACCTGTGCAAAAGTCAAACTCCTCGTATCGATTTTTAACGAATGTATAATGATTTTTAAATGTCCATTGCATTGGAAAGCGATAATATTAATAAAAGTTATTCAAAACTCTCGTTGAAATAAACGTCCAAAGATCAATCTTTTATAAGAACCATTTCTTACCGAAAAATTGTTTTTTTCATACTGATGCTGAGGAAAACTTAGTAAAACTCCGCAAGACTTGCACATTAAATTTGTTGTCCTTCTTTTTTTTTGTTTTTGGAACATACATGGCAGTTTCTTCGTTTTCGTTTGTTAGTTTCGGAAATGAGTGTTAGCTGGCGTTGTTTTAGCTGACCGGAAAGTCTGTCGATCGAATCATGATGGGACGCGCGCGATGTAGCAGCGACCTCCGAGTTTTGCTCAGGAACAGGTACATGATCTTTTATCCACGATTCGGACACTTTCGATAAAGAATCATGAAAACGGAGACTCTTGCGTTCTGTATCGAAATGTTGATATGTCCCGAACGCATTAAATAATGCGCAATTAAGGCTACGCCGTCCAGTACACCGCTGTGGTGTCGCCGGCCGTTGAGCAATACTTTGTGCGCGACACCATTGTGGTGTCGCCGGACGGCAAAGTGTTGAAAAAGAGTACACTAATCATCGATCATACACTGAAAAGTTTTTCAACTTTGACGAGGAACAACTTGAAAAGTGAGTAGAAGCGCGTGCTCTAACAAGATATGGACCATTTTCAGCAATATGTATCTCCTGTAAAAGGTCCTGCAGAGTTTGCGCGCCATCCCTCCTCCTCCCCCCCCCCCCGTCTCACCAGGAAATTATGATAGTTTAAAGTTTAAAGCCTCGCGTGACACGCAATTCGGCGGCGAGTCGCGTCGAACGAGACGCGTGAATATAGACAAATTTTACTCCTATAATATAAATAGTTCTATAAAAGAAGTCACGTATTTTTGTACTTGTGCACGAAAATCCCCCCTTAAAAGTTATAGAAAACTATCGAACGATGCTGGGTAAAGAAGTACACTTTAGAGGAAAGAGGGGGGGGGGGGGGGGTAATCCCATTCAATGCCGTTCATTTGAAATAATTACACTGTATTTCAAGATAATTCGGTGTAATTTGTATGCATTTATCTTTCTTATTTCTGCTGCATATCACTTTTTATGGCTGCCATGATATCCGAATAACGAATTGATCAACGGTCTTCAAATTGTATACGCGTATAAACTATAACTTCCTTTATTTTGTGAACTACAATTAGTTCGAAATGGGTCGACGCATGAAAAACCATAGGCTTTGAAAGGCGTAAGAATCTACGAATTATTTTCTTTTCTTTTTGCCATTATTAATTATTCGCGGCTCGTAGCAACCTTGATCGATTTCGATGAAACTGTGTGCATGTATTGTATAACTAGACTGCGGATATTTATGCAAAATCAAAATGTTGTGTATCGATTGTAGGAAACAGAAGCCAAGCAAAAAGTTCTTTCTGTCTTTGCAAATTTTAGCAAGTTGAAAATAATACACTGGTGTTTATAAACTCTTTTAATCTTACCACTACTTGAAATTGTATCTAATCACACATTTTTGTCATAAATGCATAAAATCCGCAGTCTATATGTATAACTTTCTTATTGTACGTGTATATTTTCATTATAGGCACAGATAAAAAAAATTAAAAAATTGTGACTTTTACTTTTTACTTCCAAACTCCGAGCAATAGCAATTCTAAAAACAATTTTGCATACGTTCCCTGGCAAACCAATCCTTTTAACATCTGAAAAACACTTAAGTCGTTAGGTCCAATTTAAAAAAAGTTGTTCGTTTAATTGTTCATTTAATTTTGCCTGCATATTGTATATGTTATAGCGTAAATACAAGGCATCTTTGCACTTTGCTCTTTTACCGCTACATGACATTGTAACGAACATGTCTGTGTAGATAGGGAAATACGCATATTCCCTTCTATATTATTGACTATTAAGTTATTTCTGCTAACGAATAATAACTAGACTGCGGATTTGATGCATTTATGGCAGAAATGGGTGCATATAGTTTAAAGCAGTGAACACATTAAAAAGATTTAAGGACATCGGTGTGCTAGTTTCAACTTAATAATATAATTAAAAAAAAAAGAAATTTCTATTCGACTCCTGTGTCTGGCAATGAATGCAAACATCTTTTATTTTGCATAAAGATCCGCACTCTAATGATTACACAACATTTGAATGGAGGCTAAACATTAATTTTTCCAATAAGACATCGAGTAACGCTGTGCTTTTCCAATTTTTTCAATAAGACACGAAATTCGTATGTCTAAACGTGTCGTGACTGTATAAATAATAGGCTAGCACGGAAGCGTGTTGAATCGCGTAATATTTGTCCGATTATCTGGACAAAAGATGAACAGAATAGTTGCTTAAATTATTTGTTCGCGTAAAAACAATGGTAGCGAATAAATGAATAAATTACTCTGCTATGAATGGTTGGCATGCATCAATATTGAAAGAGCAGGTAAAAATCAGTTGGTTGGATCTAAACTAGGGGTGGACGCATAACCTAGTCGGTCCGCGAAAGGTGGTTTCATTGATCGAATCAGGAAGGCAGTGACCGTCGCTTACGATATCCTACTGTGAAAGAGAGGGGAAAGAAGCGCAGCTATTCGACGACGTCGAGAATGGCGTGTTAAATTTCAGAACCCCGCTTATTATTGGCCGACGTCTGTTGGGATCGTTAGGGAAAAATTTCCCTGACAGAGTCGCACGAAACGCAGACGCGATTTCACCTTGTACATACGACGCAACCTTCGCGGGGGCGTTATCCGAATATTCGACCAACCCTCCATTCCCAGAACCATGTTAGAAGATTTCGATATTAAAGCAACGACGTGTTTACCGCGTAATCAATTTCATCGAAAAATCAATACGAATTCGATGGAACGATAATGCTCTACAGCCTTTCGACGACTAGGTGCGCAGAAAAATTCGTTGATCTCATCGAAAATGAAATTCTTGACGCATTTTGCGTATTTCTCAAAAGCTTGCAGCGAGAATAATCCCTTATTTTGTAGAAACAGCTAGGCGATTATAATTTTCACGACTTCTGCATTTCTCTCGGTCTCTCCAGATTTTCTTGACATCGTTGGAAATGCAGTGTTTACACGAGCTCTTCCTTCGAACAGACTCGTTCGTCGAAGAAGAGTATAAATTCGGTCATAGGTACTGGCGAAGTTTCGCGTCGCTTTTGTAGTCGCTTTTGTAGTCGCTTTTGTAGTCGCTTTTGTAGTCGCGAGTGGAAGTATCTACGCGCACGATCAATAATCTCCTGGGAACATCCGTTCCCCTACTGGCTTACCCAGCTGGCTACCCCTGCGGTAATCGTAACACCAGCAGCACCACCAGTACCACCAGCACTAACAGTAGTTGCACCTGCTACCCTCCCCTGCACCGTACACCCGCGTCACGTTGTGACTCATAATCGCTTTCCATTCTATCGCTATCCGCCATTACCGACTGCAGACAGAAAAATACTTTAGTATTTTTTGTCTCGAACTTTTCTCTACTGAAATTTGATAATTATATCTCATACTTTTACACATTTTTAGAAGATTCGTCAAGGAACCTTTGCATTGCTCGTTCCGAATCTATTGGTTATTTGGCGGGCTGAGAATCATAGTGGTGTAAGTCCAAATTCTGAAGATTTCGCTAATAACATTTTCGAATTTTAACCGCATCGTTTATTTATCCCAAAACATTATTTTGCGTATCCGCCAGATTTCTTTCTACAGTGGTAGACAAACTTTCGTTTGTAATTGGAATTTTTGTATACGAGTATTAATAACTTCAGCACTAGATAGTTTTTCAAATGTTGATAACATTCATCTTAGGATTGGCATTTAGCATCTTCGCCACATTATGCGTCACCAAACTTATTTTTTTTCGGGTCATTCCATGCCAAATCTGGTACTTTTTGCAGGCACTATCGTCGATTTTGTTGTAAATGAAATATTTTGTAGTCCATGTTTCGAATCTTTTTAGAGGGTGTCGTTATAGCCAAGAGTGGTTACCAATATTATTCTCGAGGTATAAATAGGGTTATTTAGTCGTATACAGTCGGGGCGCGCAGTGGCTCGGTGGATAGAGCGCGCGACTACAAATACTGTGGTGGTCGTGAGTTCAAATCCCACCGCCGTCACCTCTGGAAATATTCTTCTTCTATGTGATATTATACTGTGTCTCGTTGGCCATGGTGGTTCGGAACCCACCGTAATAAACAGTAATTGGGTTGGTCCCGCTGAAAAGTAGGCTGAAATAGGCTGAACGTTTAGGTGAGAGTGGACAAAGCGGAAGAAGGAGGAGAATGGTAAAATGGATTTTGAAACCCTGAGGGGTCCAAAATCGCTCGGTACCTATCCTAGTCGTATACGGGGGTGGGTACACGGCGTCCTTTACTAGCTCACTGTGTTGCCAATTTTCAAATCACCATCGTTTTCAAGGGCTCATTTTAAAGGGGAAACTTCGAGGAATATAACCATATTTTTCCTTAATTTAAATCACTGATCCCTCATCAAAAAAAACCTAAAAAAAGAATTTGTTTAAAGGGCCTGGCCGAATAAGATGGTCAAAAGTTCCATTAGAGGTTTTTCAATGACTATCGAACCATTCGAAAGCTGGCCAAAAAAACCCCTCTGAGTAAAATTTCAATCCCCTAGCTTGCCCGTGAGGGTAGTTACAGAGTAAATTACATATCGCGCTTTTCCACGCATTCTCCGCTCTTTGATGCTTTCTAAAAATCTGAAAAAAATGTGGCATGTTTTGAGTCTTCGCTCGAATCATTAGAGTCGTACCGACTCATTAGAGTCGTTGCTTGAACAATTCCATGTTATTCTGTGAGCATTGAAATCACCCACGCAGAGACAGAGACGAAGATCCGAAGCTACTCGCATGATCCGGTTCCATTTGTTTTGGCTTAAGGCTGGGTCTTGTGGTTTATAAAGTGCTATTATGCTAATGAGTGAAAAAATGTTCATTAATCGAACGGTACAGATTTCTATGAAATTATCGAACGATTTGATATTTGATAATATGTATACAGGATGGTCTAGCAACAATTAGCGCTTGAATATTTCTGTTATTTTTGGAGATATTGAAAAACTTTATTAAGTTGAGTTTTTCTGTATAAAGAGAGCTATAAGGTGCTGGTAACAATTTTTTTGTAGGTGCAAAAGTTTTGGAGATTCCAAGGTCACCTCCATGTTTTTAAATAGAAACATATATTTTGCAATGCATTACGCGATGTACATCGTCGTTCTCTATAAAAATTGTATTAATCTATGTATGCCTAAAAATGAATAATTTAAGAGATATTTCAACTTTAATTCTGTCGAATTCTGTAGATCTTATTCAGGTACATACCGTGTTTTCGTGTTTATCAACCGATAGTCGTTATCGATACAAATGCAAATGTCGCCACATTGTCGGTAAAGACTTTCTTTACGAGGAAGTAAGTAAGTTAGTTGTTCATTTTATTAATATTTATAAAGCGCCCACTTAATTTTGTGCAATACAAATGGTATGCAATTGCGAATAACATTCATATTGTTACGATGATATGGAATCGCGACATTGATGAAGTTGCCTTCCTCCTACGCCCTGCGGCTTACTGCAGGCATGTCCAGAAGTAGCACACTTGGAGGCAAATTCGAGGCAGACGCCTACTTCTCCCGCCCGCGCGTCTCGCTCCCCGTGGCGGCCTAGGTCCTCCGAGCTCCTCGGACCCGTGCCTATCGCTTGCGATATGTACCGCGTGTGGCGCGTTGAGGCGACTCTCGGACCCACGGTAGGCACGGGTCTGAGGAGCCGTATATTAATTTACTGTTCATTTCTAAATTGTTTGGTACATACGAGAGTAAACTATCATCGATGCATCGATATATTTCCTGATTTCCTTGGAGATTGTAGATCGACCCGAGGTCGTTCAGTTTCGCCGCATACTCTTAGGATATGTTTATAGGTCACGGTATGAAACGATGTGGACGCGTATCAATGGATAACTTAAAAAGCTAGCTACTACCCTGGCGAGTTACAAATATAGCCATGAATGCGAGTATAGATTTCACGAGAACGATGGTACTGCCATCAAATATTCAATAGAATTGATTCCGGTAACTACATCAGCAGTACCAAGAGTGGCGATAATATCGTAGTTAATGAAAAGATGATATTCTAGGGCAGAAGGTGTAAAGTAATTTTTCTAATATTGGGATTGATTCGTCAAATGTATTTCGTCGATAAGCACACTCCATTTATACGAACCTTTCGGGAGACAAGTTAGTTCGCATAATCGAGTGGTTTGTATAGTAGGAATGTACCTGTTTTCCACCACTGGCCATGATTTTTCGTTTCTTTAATCCCTTGTCCCGCAACGTCGAGTCAGACTCGTGTTAAAGATTTCGAAGAGGATTATTTGAACTCGCGTGTTATTAATTTTCTTTAAACCGTAATAAAATTCTACTTTTCTGTCATCGGTATTTTACTATTAGAGAAAATACCAACACCCGATAAATATCAATTTCCTTTTTCTTCTAGAAGCTATTGCACGGAGTAGAAGTTATAATCGCTGTAGCCATAAAGTAAATCATAGTACGAGGGGTTAATAGAAGTTCGCGTTCATACAAGAGGATTTCGATCAGTTAGAGTTTAGTTAACCAGGCACCGAGTATACCGAAAAATGAACAAGTTCTACCTGTTCCGATAGAAATGCTCTAAACGCAACACCGTTCTTTAGCGGCGGAAGCGAAGAGGTCGAGAACAGTAGGGTCTTTAAAGCCATGAGGGGCCATGTGTACACCATGGGGGCAGCCAATGCAGTCAGGTGTATCCCCGCTAAAACTAAAAACAGATGTAGCAATTTGCATTTTCATGGTTATCGCTCCTGCGCTTTGGTACGAGGTTCAAAGAAAATATCGAGAGACTCGATAGAGAGAATTATAAGAAAAATTACGTTAACAAATACCAGATTGCAAATTGATTCTTTTCTAAACTATAACAAATATTACATTGGAAGTTAATGTTTTCCTAAATTGTAATAAGTACCAGATAGCAGGTTGATTCTTCACTAAGAATCGTAATGTACCGGATTTCTTCTGAATTCTGATGAGATTCTGAAAATTCATTAGAAATTATCTGTTACCCTACAGACCTAACTTAACGCGTGAAACAATCGATAATTGCGCGATGATTTTCAATATCAAGAATCAGCTTTCATTGGAATTTTCTGACTCTGCGGACACCCTCTTCTTATCCAAGTATTTTGATACGAACGACTAAACCTAGATACGAGTAAAGAAAGTAAAAGTACGATTACGCCCACAAATACTTGGACACTATTACAGAAGATAACTTTTTAAATAGTGGACTCTACGACATGGATTTTTTTTTGAGAAGTTAGAACAATTAGTTTAGTACATGACGTGGAAAGAAAATTTTGAAAAAATTGCAATTGGTCGGAATTAGCAGAGAAACTACCAAAAGTTGTATTTTACAACTTTTTTATGTGGGCCCATATTGAACATTTAAAAAATACGTTTTGTGGATCAGTTTCGATTATACATATTTTGAAAATTTCATAAAACTCGGCTAACGTTGTAACGAGCTACAAACGTTTCAAAGTGGTATCGATTTTGATCTTGCGCGATTTTTGGCCTCTAATTGTAAGTGTAATAAATCTAAGGATTTTTATATCTTTCGATGCCTGTCGTTTTCTTCCGTATCAACCGACTTTTATGAAATTTTCAAAATCCGGCATCTGTAATTATTCTATCACACTTTCTCGGTTAATGTACACAAACATTTTCAAGAGGAAGAAATTTTCTATTCTTAACGCATACACCTTTTAATAAAAAAAGCTTTTGTCCTTAGCGTGTAAAGTCTCTTTTAGTATACAAACAAATGCTTTTGTTGCATTTCCTGTTGTGATGTCATTTATAAATGGCGGTCACTGCACCGCATACGTACAAAACATGGGGTGAAAACGGAGAACGGCCACGTTCACAAAAAAAGTAGAGAATCGATTCTAAAATGCTTGCTGCATTATTTTCGTTATTCTATTGGTAATCGCGTGAATGGAATTTTATATATAAATGATAATGAAATTAAAAAAGGAACAAACGAAATGTTAGTTGCAAGTATCGCGAATAAAGAGTTCCCCAGTTTACTGTCCGAAAAATTAAGGGAGGGTAGAAAACTGTAGGTTAGAGCAACGTGTACGTACATATGGTCCACCTGCAAAAGGGGAGCCAACACCTGTCCCGTGCGCCAAGCGCCAAGCGCCAAGCACCAAAGCGTCAAGCGCCAACCACGGCCCATGCTCTACGGCAAGAAACTAGATTCAAAGTGGGGGATTATCTGGGCTTTCGCTAACCCGAGTACTAGTAGTTTCATTCGAACGATCATGCGGTTTAGTCATTTTACGGTGTACTTCGGTAGAGTCGTGTATATACGCGTGTACACAAGATAGAATAAAAAACAAATGTGGTGTGTAATATAATATACGTTCCCGAATTTGTGCAAATTCCCGTGTAGATCATCCACGGAAAGTGAACTGCTTCGATTTTTCCTCGAGTGCGTCGAGTGCGTCGAGTGCATCGAGTGCGTTGAGTTCGAACAGAAAATTCCGGCTCGTCGCGTGCAATTTTCAAATAACAATGACAATTCTGTTTCGATTTTGGTGTGTTTATTTCTGCCGTCGAGTGCGATGTATTACTCGAAAGTGTGACTAATAATAATATAATCGAATTATATTTTCGGAACGTTTTGCAACGCGAACGATCGACAGTTTCTTCCGTCGTCTCGTCCTCGAAAAGGATATTTTCGCGTTAGGCGCAATATTATACACCGCGCACCGGTGAGTTCAAATACGTGGAGCGTTCAAACTGGCTGTAGCAATTTCTTGGACGATCAATGAAATCAATTCGAAAACAATTCTATTCCCATACACGTACAGTGGCTCGCGAAACCATTCGGACTCCGTTTAAATCGGAATAACTTTTTTCAAATTCTACCGGACGACTTGACTTTTGATGAGCAATTAGAAGCATTGATTTACTACACGACGTTCGCAAAAGATGTTCGAAAAATTGCAAAAAATCAAAATGGCACCTTTTAAAACTTTTTTATTCGAGCCCGCAACGAAAATTTAAAATATGCGCCTCGGAGATCCATGTCAGTTATACGCATGCTGAAAATTTCATCGAAATCGGTTGACGCAGAAAAAAATGACACGCGTCGAAAGGTGTAAGAATACGTGGATTTTAAGCAGAAACTGAGCATAAGTGAAAAACTGCGATTTTCTCCACGCTCGACCGCTCGTAGCTCTTGTGTACGTCGATCGATTTCGATGAAATTTTCAGCATGTGTATTACTAACATACATCTTCGAGACGCATATTTTAAATTTTCATTGCGGTCTCAAATAAAAAAGTTTTGAGAAATGCCTTTTTTACTTTTTTTTGTTTTTTCATGTAATTTCTACCAATTGCAATTTTTTTTTCAGACCATTGAATCGTTTGACCCAATTTGAAAAAAGTTATTTTGATTTAGAGGGCGTTCGAATACTTTCTCGAGTCACCGTCGTACATCAACATATTTTTGTGTTTTTACGTTTCACGACTATCAACGTATTTATTGTCATTCTATAGTGTTCGAGCGAATTATTGACAGAACCCGTTCGATGTACCAAAATCAAAGAGTCGTGTAACGGAGCTAGTTGGAAATGCTCAAACAATTTTGCTACAAATCTTATTATTACAACTTTTCTTAAAAAATTAAATATCTGTCACGATAGTTCAACATTTTTTTTAATACTATTTTCGCAACAGTCGACTCTGCTATTTCATCTTTTTATTTTAAGAAATTGTAAAGAAGATATAATTGTTTACAACATTCGCAATTTTTAACGAAAAATAAAATATGGAACAATATTTCGTCATTATACGTTTACAATTCTTTCGATGACAAACCTTTTTTTGTCGGTAAACAAATGGATAAAAATTGTATTCAAGTTAGAGCGAGTTAATTCTGTTGTTTTGCTGTTTTGCTGTTTTGTGTATACGTGAAAAATTGAATTTCTTTTTTTTAGTATTTCGGTATTTTCGTATAATAGTATGATAAATACGTTATTTGATTATTGAACGCTTTTATGCAGATCTCCGTCGTTTGTGTTATACTTGTGCAATGAAAGATAATCAAAATGAAGGCGGGGGTGATCACTATTGAGACACCGATGGATCGCGGTTCATCAACTATGAAGGAAAACATACACGACGACGAATATGGCGTTGAAGCAGAGTTGACGAGCCTCTCGTGGTTACAATCGCTCGATATTACAAGCGCTTCTAATTTACCAACACCACCCTGTTCTCCATCCCCTCCACCTGTAAATAGACAAGCAAAAAAAAAACTTTCGCCTCTGATCAAGGCTGAATTGGGTAAGTAAAATAGTCGTTGCACATCTTTCGAAACATCGACAAACACATTACATATTTACGAATTGCCAAATAGTAGGGTCTACATTCTTCAAAATTCTTTTTATAATGATTTTTATCAACCCATTGCTTTTTAAAAGTAACTACAGTCACTAGCAAAAATTAGTATTCTCCGACACTTCCGGTGTAGTTTAACAGTTGAATTTATTCCGGCTTGCATTTGTTTATAATTTGTCATATACTGGGTGACAAGAAACAACGGTGTTAAACATTTTTTATTATAATTTTCTCAAATCGAGGAATTTTTAAAAATCCAACTAATAACGGCGATCATATATAGACCTTTAGTAACAATATATTCAAGAGATTTCGAAGTGTGGCCAGCCTTTGCGCCGATGTGGAGCCTCAAACGCGTTTTGAAATTTTCGGCAATGGGATGCGTAGCTCTTCTGGTGTCGTTGGGTCCCACTTCCAGGGCGACGCGGAGCTGCGACTTCTTTAAGAACTAAAATCGACCACACGCTGTAATCCATCGTCGAACACGGCCAAAATCACCGATACGCTATAGTCTGAGGCGGAATTTGTGCCAGCGGAAAGATACCCATGGTTTTCGCAGATCAAGGGATCAAAATCAACCAAGAAGCGTATCGACAGGACATTCTCGTAGCCGTCGTACGCGGGGCCAGTAGCACTTCGGCGATGCCGAATAGAGATGTTCTAGCAGGACTTCGTGCCGGCCCATAGGCCGAAAACGACTCGGCAGTGGTGGAAAGCCTACCAACCCGTTGGATTACAGCGTGTGGTTGATTTTGAATGCCAGGGCCTGTGTTAAGCACCACAAAAGTTTGGAGTCGTTAAAGAAAATCGTAGCGCCGAGAGCGAGGCTCAACGACACCAGAAGAGCTGCGCATCCCATCGTCGAAAATTTCAAAACGCGTTTGAGGCTACGTATCGGGTGGCCACTTTGAAACCGCTTGAATACATTGTTACTAAAGGTCTTTATTATTGTTGCTAATAGTTTGTTTTTCAAATTCGTGAATTTGACAAAATTATAATAAAAACTGCTTAACTCCACTATTTCTTGTCACTTTGTATAAATTTGAGATCATTTGGACAAGAATCTGATTTATAAAGTACGAAAAAAAGGCGTCCTGTAACGAAATGGTTAAATACAAATGAGAGAATACTGTGACACAGCGGTTTCCAACCTGGGAGGCGCTGACTATTGCCAGGGGAGACGCCAAAATTTTGTAATAAAATATTAATTTTCATACCATAATATCTTAAAAATGAAAGTTTAATTCAATTTTGGATGAATCTTAGCGGAGAGTATGGATCTTTGTATTAGGAAAAGGAATACAGGTACTTCTACCGTTTGTAACGTCTTATTTATGCGAAACGGGCTTTTCGCCACTGGCTGCAATGAAAACCAAATATCGAGCCAGGTTAGTAGTCGAAAAAGAGATACGAGTGGCAAACTCCACATTGCCCTCAAGATTTGATAACTTTGTACCAATAAACAACAACAAACCTCGCATTAAATTTTGATGAAGGTAGATGCAGTAGGTTTAAATGATTAATAAGAATGTAATATAAAAATAAATATACATGTACGTGTATGTTATAGCGAAACCTTGTCATTAATCTGTTAATTGTAGTTTTCTGTTTTTTTTTTTTTTTTGTAATAATGCTTCTATCATTTAAAACGTGTCTATATTATTATATTTATTAGAAAAATAAAAGGTAGCCGTACCAGCAAACATTCCACGACAAAACTATAAGACATATTACAAAATGAATTTAAAGTGTATTCTAGCAAGAATTTTCTTCTTTCTTTTGTTTCCACATTCTTAAATTATTTTAAGTTGTCAACCGTTTTGAATTTTATCTTTTCTATTTGATTGTAAATGCATCAAATCCGCAGTCTAGTGATGCAACAAATTTTCAATTACGAACCGTGTCAACAGAAACTTATGGTCGAATTTCTGTTACCGTTGAAATCTGAAATGTCGCTGAAACTAAATTCTGCATTAATTAGCAAATTTTAGAGTTCACGGTCATTTCAAGGTCGTGCTATTAAACATGGATGAATGTACAATAATGTTCGCTATAACATACAACAACAAAAAATGTGTGTATACAGAGGGTGTCTCAAAAATGTCACGGTTCCTTCAAAGGGGAGGTTCCTCAGGCCATTTGAAGCGACATTTTCCTTTGAAAAAATGGCCGTTTCGGCTTTGTTAAGGAGTTATTAACGAAAAACACGGACCAATCGGAGCGCGGCCTAGGGGCCTATTGGCAGAGACGGCCGCGCGCGACAGAAGTCGAGCGATGGCGATACACCGCGGTCGAAAGCAAGGAACAAACAAGAGATGAAAATTTTTCGAGTTCTATGTCGGATAATTCAAATTTTAATATGTTGTAGTCTTTAGTAACCTATGAACGAATCTCGAAGGATTTTTCGAAATCTTAAAAAAATGTTGGATTTGCAGACGTGTAAAGAAAAGTGGCAACTTTTTTTCATTAAATTATAACAATAGAACTAACGTACCGAGGAAAATGAGTTTTTAGGAGCTTGTAGTGAACACGCAAGAGCATCTATTGAAAATATTTCGATTTGGAAAAAATGGTTTTTTCACCATTTATTTTGAAAATGTTTTAAACAAATGCAATTTTCCTATAGCCGGGACTTTTTTAAAAATTCGAAAAAAACGAGGTAACAGCTCCAAGTCTCCTCTTTACGGACCTATTTTTGAAAAGGCAGGCGCTTTAAAATTGACGGAATTAAAATTATTTAAAGCGACCGCCCCGAAGGCGCGAACAGCACAACACACTCTAACACCGTCAATTACTGAGAAAACCTTGCTTACCTTGGTTCTCCTGTAGAGCCCCAGCGTACCTCCTGTAGAGCCCCAGCGTACCTCCTGTAGAGGTGACAATGATTCCCGTATTCACAAATTATTCTGTGTGCAACATTGAACCTGCCTACTCGTTAAATTCACAGGAGCATTTTAATTATTCGCTCTATGAAATTATCGAGCAGAAGGGGTCAATGTCCTTTCACTGCACAATCCGGCCCACATTGTTAATTTATTCACGATCACAGTGAATCCTTCGTTCGAGTCAAGGCGATTTTCTGGTTTATTACCTGCTACGACAACACCTCTCTGGAACACGCGGGTCCCCCGCGTGCGTCACTCGGGGATACAAGCGTACCTGCCCCCATAAACGAGGAAAGCGCCTCGACTCGAACGAAGGATGAAGAAATAAAGAACTCGACGATGGCATATTTTGGAAAACGTGCAGAGCACATGGGGCATCGAAGGAGCCCAATCGCCTTGCTTACGGTTCGCAGATACTGTCGATCAAGAACCAGTCGATAGTCATCATTCGATCGTGAACAATCCAGCAGCAATGTATTCGTCGCAGGAGATGTACAACAGTCGAAACAGTCGATTTACGTGCATCAAATGTGAACTAGTTGTGAATGATATGTGGACTTCTGTGAATCATTTGTGTGGATTTCATTCAACGTTTGTGGACCCAATGGATATATGTGAATAGTTTTACTGTGATCGTGAATAAATTAACAATGTGGGCCGGATTGTGCAGTGAAAGAACCTTGACCCCTTCTGCTCGATAATTTCATAGAGCGAATAATTAAAATGCTCTTGTGAATTTAACGAGTAGGCAGGTTCAGTGTTGCACACAGAATAATTTGTGAATACAGGAATCATTTTCAACTCGCTGGGGCTCTACAGGAGAACCAAGGTAAGCAAGGTTTTCTCAGTATTGACGGTTGTTAGAGTGCGCGGTGCTGTTCGTGCCGCGCGCCTTCGGGGCGTTCGCTTTAAATAATTTTAAATCCGTCATTTTTAAAGCGCCTGCCTTTTCAAAAATAGGTCCGTAAAGAGGAGACTTGGAGCTGTTACCTCGTTTTTTTCGAATGTTTAAAAAAGTCCCGGCTATAGGAAAATTGCATTTCTTTAAAACATTTTCAAAATAAATGGTGTAAAAACCATTTTTTCCAAATCGAAATATTTTCAATAGATGCTCTTGCGTGTTCACTACAAGCTCCTAAAAACTCATTTTCCTCGGTACGTTAGTTCTATTGTTATAATTTAATGAAAAAAAGTTGCCACTTTTCTTTACACGTCTGCAAATCCAACATTTGTTTAAGATTTCGAAAAATCATTCGAGATTCGTTCATAGGTTACTAAAGACTACAACATATTAAAATTTGAATTATCCGACATAGAACTCGAAAAATTTTCATCTCTTGTTTGTTCCTTGCTTTCGACCGCGGTGTATCGCCATCGCTCGACTTCTGTCGCGCGCGGCCGTCTCTGCCAATAGGCCCCTAGGCCGCGCTCCGATTGGTCCGTGTTTTTCGTTAATAACTTCTTAACAAAGCCGAAACGGCCATTTTTGCAAAGGAAAATGTCGCTTCAAATGGCCTGAGGAACCTCCCCTTTGAAGGAACCGTGACATTTTTGGGCCACCCTGTATACTCGATTAAGGTTGCTGTGAGCCGTAAACAATTAAAGATGGCAAAAATGATTAGAAACTGCGATTTAGATCGATCGTGAGCCCAAAATTCAAAGATTCTTACGTACATACAGTGCCGTGCAAAAGTATCCGGACACCCTTTAAAAACGAATAACTTTTTCAAAATTAGTTCAAACGGCTTGAGTTTTTTTGAGATGTTAGAAGGATTAGTTTTCTCGGTAGCGTGTAAATAATTATTTATACAAATTGCTAATGGACAAAATTGTGAAGAAAAATGTAAAAGTCATGATTTTTAACTTTTTTCTAAAAATTGTAGATTTGTACATTGAAGAAACATATTTTCTGGCACAAGTCGTCGCCGAAAGTTTACGATTTTAAAGAAACAAATACGTAATGACCCATCGCCGAACAAATTCCAAGTATGTGACATTGACTGTGAGAAATCCTAATTATTCGTACACGAATCTCATGATCATAACTTTGGCAACTCGAGAATTGTTATAAATTACACACGCTGCTATTTTAACGGCAACTTTCAACGGTAGAAATGACTTATGATTAGTTTCGAATCGGTTTTAGGTTTATGTAGCTTGTTACCTTTACTTTTTGAGATTCATGAGTTTTTGCAAATAAGATCTTCCTATCATGCGCTTCAATTGTTTCATGAACGTTAGTGTCCAGCGTAATATGAATTCTAACTAAACTTCTTTCTTTGAGAATGTTTAAGTATAATTTGAGTGATTATGAAGGAAAAACAGTTTTTAAGATAATTGATCATCTTTCTCGGGAATACATACATCGAGGATTATAATTTTTTCCTAATACTGTTGTAACATACAATAATAAGAATAATTGGTTATATCTTAACGCTAACTGTACCACGATCGGTCAAACGAATTTGTGCTCGCTATCGTAAAAGAGATATATGCTTTTATTAAAGTAACGTGTTGCTAAAAGAACAGTAGTTATATTTCACAATAATTGCCGAAGAAATTTACCATTTACTATATGTACGTTTCTTCTATTTTACATAGATTTAACTGAAAATGCTGAAAAGTATCGAACCGATCCCGATGCGAAACCACCATTTTCTTATGCCACAATCATATGCTTAGCAATGCGAGCAAACAACAATAAAGTGTCTCTCTCAAATATATACGCATGGATTCGGGAGAACTTTTTGTTTTATAAATACGCCGATCCAGCCTGGCAGGTAAGGAATTGAAGAAAAGAGAACGCGCAACTATGAAACAAGTATAATATTAACATATAATTTTCCAAACAGAATTCAATTCGACATAACTTGTCGTTGAACAAGTGTTTCGTTAAATTACCCCGGTCGAAGGGCGAGCCGGGGAAAGGTGGTTTCTGGAAATTGGATTTGGAACGAATGGAAGAAGGGAAAAAGTTGAAACGGCGTGCCGCAATGTCTCAGCGTATCCGTGGAGCAAAGAAGCAGCCGCCGACGACGGAGATTCTAGTAAACAATGCGCAAAACAATTGCTTACCATCGAACAGCTCTCTATCAACGTTGTACGAGACTCCTCCCAGTAGCGTGTCTCCGCCAATTCCAGATTGTCTCTCAGAAATGCCCGATTCTACGCAAGTTAGTTTAAGCGAAGACGACCTAACCGGTTTATTAATTGCCACCGCGGGTTGGGACGAGAATCAGTTGGATCTTTTAGATTCTCTCCTGGACACGCTATAGAATCGACCGGGGTTGATTTTGATTTAGATATGCTCGATAACAGTGTATTTTTTGTTATCGATACATGATACTAATATTTCGTTGCTATAACATTCCGTCCATTTTCAGTTTATTTAAATACGTATCGTATGCGTATTTGCGGTCGGTGTTGGGAATATAATATTTCAGACCTCGCGGAACGTTCCGACGTTTTCCGACGGAGAGTAGCAGAATAATCTATAATCTGACCATGTTGATCGTCAAAATACTTTTTTGCGCCTGTTGAACCCGCCCAAGGTAGGGCCTGGCTGGGTGTATTTTGACTCACTGAATCAAAATTCGATCGTTAAATTACTCGCCGTTCGATGATTACGTTAAATGGGCAGCAGCTGTATCAGGAACAGCGTAAGAACTACCATGGAAAATAGGTTTTAAAAAATTGATAAACGAAGCATCATCAATTATATACGGTCAAGAGCAAAAGTGAATCAGCACAGTTTGGAACAGCATAGCTTTTGTAAAATTAGACCAAACGAGTCGAGTGTTCTTGATAAGTTAGAAGGATTAGTTTATTCGCGCGCGCGCGATGATTTATTCGATCGTTTAAAAATTTTTTTTTTTAATCTGACTTTGGAACATTACGCGCTCGCTATTAGACAATAGAAAAATAATTTTTTTTTTATAAAAATGGAAAATTTATAAAATGGATCTTTTGCCGCCATTGTACCACTATGCGCCGTCCGAGGGTTAACTCGTACATTATTTTATTCGTGTAACGGTTAGTCGATATCTTTCAAATATTTAACCAGTTTTTGTCGTTAATTTTTTTCGCAAATAAGGATTCAAACCTTCAGCATATCTGTATTACTTTTCAAACGAGTTTGGACGCATCACACAGATAATGATCAATTGTTACTATCGTGTACGCCGTATCTAATTTGTTTTGTACTATATTCGATATGTATTATTTATTTATTTGTCCGAGATAATTGCATGTAAAATATTATCTTAAGTACTATAGTGATAAGCAAACACAAACAACAGAACTTTCCACGAAACCTGCGCGGAGCCTGAACACATTCCGACGATACGTTTGACAATGTTTTCGAATTAACACAGTCTGAAATTTGAATCTTGAGATAGAAAACTTTTCAAAATACGCAATCTGTGTTGATAGACGTATTGCGAGTTTACATTAGATTAAACGCATACGAAGAGAATACCTTCCTAGAGATTACTTGAATGATAATTATGCTAGCGGGTCGAATTTGATATTATTTAAAGTAACGGAGAGTTACTAACGTGTACATTTTGACGCGTTTGATATTGCATTTGATTTTACAATGAGTCTATATTTAAAACAAAAGACCTGAATTTCATTTAACATTTCACATTTTGAATAAATATCACGAGGTAACCCATATTTTGTATGCACAGGCAATAACATAACGGCAACAGGTTGCAGATCAAGTTACCTATGACAAATCTCCTCGAGAATAACTACCATTTTTTTTATAGAGGGAGAGATTTTTGGTCCATAGGCCTCGCTATGCGGTGTACAAAAGTTTTCTCAGCCGAACCACGTATTTTGGAACGCTTACATTATAAACTTTCTCAAAGTAATTTAAAAGGCCATGACCATTCTGAGTTCCCGAGGGTCATGATTAGATTGCGGATATTTATATAAAATAAAAATAGGAACTAAATAGAAAGTTCCTTTCTTCTTTACTATTGTACGGAGTTGAATATTACATATCGATGTCCTTTAATTCTTTTAATCTTTCTACCGTTTCAAATTTCTCCCACTCATTTTTCTAAAAAATGCATAAAATCCGCAGTCTAGTCGTGATATAGAAAAATGAGAAATACGAACATTCATTATTTTGCACAAATATAATTTATTTTATTCATAACGAAGATAAAAATGATTCGCTGTTTAATAGTACACCTTTTACTTGCCTAAATCAAAATATAGATTTTCTTTCGCTTCGGCAGAAATGCTAAATGCTTTAGATTCCGTATGAAATCTTCACCACGAGTCCCTCTCGATATATTTGTGGCCAAGTTTTTAAAACGACTACAAGTTTTGCCTTGGACTACACGTCCTTAAAACCTTCCCTTTTTAATTGTTCCAACTTGATTTTGTTATCGAATCGCATAATAGTATGTTTAGAACTGTATACAAGTGTAATGCAACTCTTTGAAACTAAACAACTTTTTGAACAGTATCACACATTGTTTTCTTATCTCAAAAAATGTAGGAGATATTAGAAAATGTCTTGTCTCGGGTAATGCGATCTATATGTGAAAAATGTACTCGGTTTGCTCTAAAAATGATCTGCCTAAAATTCAAATTTTATCTTATTATAAAATATTCGTGTATTTCATTACAAACAATTGCAAATGATTTTCTTCTGAAGAAGTAGACTATGCGTATATTGATTAAATAAGTACACGTAAACGTTCGTATATCGCGAATGAAACTTTTTTGGTCTGTCACTGGAGATGCATATAGGGTAACTATAACTAATATGGAAGACCACGATATCTCGGCAACACTTGAAAATATTTCATTAAAAACAAAAACTGATCGTAGTCGTATCGCGTGATAGTTACAAGTGTGCCGTCGTCGGAAGAATGTAGTAACGATTTCAGATAAGAGTTGAACAGTGAAATTTTTTAATGGATGCAGGTTCAGACATTTTTTTACTATTTATTTTAATTACTTTTGCATAATTTATCACTAGACTCCGCCTGTTTATGCACGATAAATATGTAAGAAGCGTATGACATTTATGCACGAAAAAATATGCAAATGTGTACGGAAAATCTGCAAATATACTCGAAATATTTAATGTTGATGTATTTCTCAGTTTTATTACAGATTTGGCAATAAATACTTTTTTCCGCAGGATTCTGCGGGATTGCAAGCCCTAATGACGACTCGGAATGTTTATGTTACGAGGTCAACTACAAAAATGACAATAATGGCGAAAAATGGGTCCAATGCATTTCTTGTTTTCATTGCGGTCTCGTAGAATGTGGTGTTTCGTGTGAGTTTTTCCACATGCCTGACTTGTACAAAACAGAAAAATTATGTTAATGTATTAAGAAATAGAGGATATCTGTTTCTTCGTCCATTCTACTTAAATGTAAAGCTGCCTGAAATTTCTTTACTAATTTTCAAATTGAAAAGTTTCACTCGTTTTAGAAGTTTTTACCGTGACCTCGAGACACTTGAACAATGGCATAATTAACTAACTATAAGGTATCCGGCAAATATATTAATTTTGGCGTGTTCGACGCAGGTTTCATTGGAAACAAGTGTCCTATATTAGATGCAGTTACCCTAAACACAAAGGTTCCGACCGACATATATTGCGGCAGCATGAAAATGTATTATTTATTGCCCGTGTACTTAGCGTGTGTATAATCATTATGTGTAGTGTATTTTTTTCTGAATCAAACTATTTCGAATAATTCATAATGTAATTCATAATATAAGTTATCAATGTACATTGTATAAGTATACAGGGTGTGCCAGATACAACAGCTAATTTTGTTCACTATATAAATATATATATATATATATATATATATATATATATATATATATATATATATGGCTTTGATGCGGACACGGACAGAAGTTGCTCGATCGCTCGGAGACATTTTCAAGCTTTACCTCCGCTCCGCCCGCCCGCGCGTATCCTTTCCATGATGGTCCTAGTTCGTACGGTACAGGCCTGAGGTCGCTCGAGAACTATGACCATCACGGGGAGCGAGACGCGCGGGTGGGTGGAGTGGGGGTAACGCTTGAAAATTTCTCCGATGGAGCAACTTCTGTTCGTGCCTGCTTTAATTGTAAGTATGAAAAAAAATTTTGGATAAACAGGTCGTTTAAAGCTCTATTAAAAATTTGCGATAAATATAATAATACCGTAGGGAATGGTAACGGACAACAGTCTGACATGAAGTTACTGCGGTAAAATGCAGGAATAGATCAACAATATTTACATTTAATCTGTTTACACAAGTCGTGTTTACTATCCGAGGACAAACGTAACATAATATTTTCAGCGCTTCTAGAAGTAGTTCATAAGTTCATAGTTATAATTCCCTAGGCAATTATTATTTTTATCGAACTTTTTAATAAAGCTTTAAACGACCTATGTTTAAATATTTATATAATATTTTTTTTTTGCTTAGATCGATAGATTATACAGACAAACTTTGGCTGTTAAAACCTGGCGCACCCTGTGTGAAAATTTCTGTTGTAGCTAGTGACTGTGGATTTTTAGAGCAAACAGCATACCTACACCGATATTTTAATCCTTTCAACTTAATTTACAAGCAATATGTATTTAATTATTTGGCTATATTTACTATTGTATAAATGAGTTTTAATCGACTGAATGAGCAGACAGACATCTTACTACAAACTCATTGTTGGTATAATAATATCGTATAAGGAAAACGATTGAAATTTTTGCGATGCATTAATATGTATAGTGTCTTTGAGTAAGTAACGAATATTTGCATTTTGCGGTATGATATAGCATAAATTTGCCAAGTCGGTTAATTCGTATAAAGTACGTTTTGTATTTCTGCTTGGAAATCATGTAGACACAAAGTGCCTTATAAGTATTATTGGAAAATAAATTGTTTTACTTCAAAGTGAAATTCATCAATGTATAAACAAATAATACGCGGATCAAAACTACGGTGTTTTTTTCGATAACTGTTCGCATCACGGGTCCGGGCAGGGACAGTTATCGGCTAGGTATACTATTCTTTGACTTTTGCCGAACGTAGAAAAGGACAGCGAAGCTCGAAAGGCCTCGATCGCCGAGTAGTGTAACATAATACGGGTCGAGTATGTTGGTGCGAAACCACTACTGATCCAATGGCAAAGCTTCTTTATTTTTTCTTATTTTTTCATGGAACTTTATGGAACATATTCGTGGCACTTTTCTAATGAAAATGATACCAAATGTAATATATAATTCTGATAATATTTACTTGTGCGATGAACGATGAAAGTTTCGGAAGCAAAGAAAAACAGCGTATGGAAAAGAAAGAGACACGGATAGTCGCGTCAGCCGGCACAGTTCAAAACCCCGCCACTCTTTGGGTACGAAACACTCGTTCACTGGACAAGCGAATATCAGAGGAATTATATCATGCTTCGTATCACTTTCATTAGAAAACTGTATAAAATACTGTAGTACCGTATATATTTTCCATTTCTGTTTAAAATAGACCTAAAATGTTGTTCGATTTCTTTTTGTTTAAATAAAATTAATTGTTCCGTAATGTGTCTCCCTCTTTAATCCTTCCAATTGTTTCATTGCTTCGTTTCTTTAAATAATTAGCTTGTCGCAGGGTGAACGATGGAGGAAATTTTGATATCAAATCATACGTTTTTCCCGATATTATTTTATACGTAAGTGTGATTTTATAGTGCTCTACGATTTTGACGGCACTGCACGATTGATCCTCCTTAAAGTTCTCCAAGATCGCTACTACAAGAAATCTTGTCTTTTTGCATTCCTTCAACTGGCTTCAGGTGCCATAAAACTCCAGATGTGGCACAGTCAGGCACGGGACACAGGATACAGGACTGCCCCATAAAGAACGGTGTAACGAAGAGCAAGCTACAATATTTTCCCGTAAAACTATCTCAGAGTAGTTAACAAATATTGTTAAAATTATGTAGCAAAAATACTATGGTTGTGCCAACCAAAAAAGGTAGAAAAAATTTTTATTCACGATATAAAAAAATCTATCTGTCCCCCCAATAGTCTCGAACGATGTCAATAAGTTTTCCTCGGTTCCGTATAGTCAGGCACGCTACACTCAAACCCATCGGCGAAGTTTGAAAACAAAATCGCAACATTTCGTTGTAACAGGTGTACCGATGTTTATCGGAAAAACTAGATTTTATCTGTCATTATTAGTAAAAAAGATATCCACTTTGTTAATGGTAACCGTAGCTAAAAATGTGAAAAATTGGAGATATCGTTGACGATGACAATACCCATAAGTAGGTTTTGATCCCGACTAAAAGTTAGTTCCGATTCGGTCGTTAGAGGGGGTAAAAAGTGGAGTTGGGTTCTGGTCTAGGCTTAAAACTAAAATGTTGGCACACGGCCAAACCCCGGGCGCGAGCACTCTCGGTACTCTCTGATACGACAAAATGACCCTATTCAAGGGGGGGAATGATAACAGGAATGAGAAAAGAAATTAAGAGTAAAAAGAAGAGCAGGGTAGAATCAAAAGAAATAGAAAGGATAATAGAGGGAAGGGTAAAGATAGAAGACGAAGAATGGAAGATATTAGGAGTGTATGTGAATAAAGATATGGACAGGAAAACGAAGGCGTTGAGAGAATGGTGGGATATGGGAAGAAAAGAAAAAATCATAGTCGGAGGCGATTTTAATGCAAGGACGGGCAAAGAAAGAGGGAAAGTAAGACAGGAAGAAGATGAAGGGGAAGGCGGTAGGGCGTCGAGGGACACAAAGGTAAGTGGCGAAGAAAGGAAGCTGATGAATGGAGGGATAGAAGTAGATGAGAGGGAGGAGAATATACTTTTGTAGGACAGAGAGGAAGGACAGTGATCGACTGCGTGATAGGTGACGAAAGAATGAGGGAAGGGATAGAAAGTATGGTGATAGAAGAAAGAGTAGAATCGGATCACCTACCATTGGTAGTAACGACGAAGAAAGGGTGGAAAGCAATCGACGGAGAAGAAAGAAAGAAGAAAACGAAAATACTGTAAATTGATAGTACAGTGATCAGACTGTAAATACGACAGATACTTAGGTGTTCCCATTTATGTGGGACACCGACTCGTTTTTGTCATAAATGCGTAAAATCCGCAGTCCAGTTATGACGTGACCAATCTCAGAAATGAAGTTTCAAGATAAACGCCTTTTTAAGTTTGAAATGGTGGCTTCTATAACTCACGACTTAAACTTTAGAAAAAGAATATTACCGTATAAAAGGCGTTCGAGTTTGTATGCAATGGTTACTGAGAACAGTCACTGCAAATTACTATATAAAAATAGCTGTAAATAAACACTGCAAACAATCGTTGCTCTAAATTACAAATATACAAAAATAATTACAAATATGCAAAAATAAAATTACAAATATTAGATATAATAGAAAAATGCGAAATTTTATCAACGTAAATTATCTATTTTATGTACAGTTAACGAGATAACAGAAAACCAGCTTCTTTTTATAGTAGAGCAGAAAAGTATACTTAACGTTAGTTACACTTTGATGTTAGACAGTACGAATCATTAAAATGTTACGAAGGAGTTTCATGTTTTCATGTGTCCAGAGAAAAGTTAAACGAACCGTGATCTCGTAAAATTAAGAGTACACGGAATTCTAAAAAGTACAAAATTTAAAATAAAGTAGTTTAACGTGTTAAATCTACATTGTATAACTCGCTGAATCAAATATACGATTAATAATTTCGTTTGCGGTGTAGCGATATATTAAAGATGCTAATGCGTAGGTAACTACATATACCGTACAGTTATTGTTTGCACCACCATCTTGTGCTCCCTATCATATGCAAACGTTTGAATGTAGCATTGTAAACGAATCGCAAGTGGGAGAAATAGCTGGGTAATGTCTGGTTTCCAGTGAATTAGTCTGAGTTTGTTAGTGAAGGAGCGATGATGGAACTTAAAACGTTTTTAAGAAAAAAAGATCATGCTTTCGGAATTCTCGTTTATTTCATACAAATATTACACTTAACCTCGTCCACTATGTAAGTCATATTTATTATAAATCTGCTTATAATCTGCAATAACATTATCGCTTCTAAATCTATGTATAATTTCATTTCCACGCAACCATTATAATTATCTTTCTACACGGCGCGTATTAAATACATATCAAAAATTAAATACGTTAAAACGTGCATAATTTCGTAACTTATCAATGTACATATGAAAACTAGATTGATTATAATAAGAATAACACGTAAAAGCTAATTTTTAATTTTACTTTCTTGTATTATAAACTACGGAGGAAGACCAAAAATACTATATCGAACAAGATATTATACCTAGCTAATAATATATTTGATTTAATCAAGTACAGTATAGTTTAAAATAAGAATTTTACGACGCGGAGGCATGTCAACGGTATTGTACGGTATTATGTCACTGCTATTAATGTATTTTTCTGTCCGCTATATTACTTATAATACAAGCTATAAATATAGCTACCTGTTACATTTATATTTTCAGTTGAATCGCATTATCATGAATATTATATTATCCACGTACTATGTGTCGATGCACCGTGTCGTACTCCGTTCGTGACAGTTAATATTCGTACGTGAACAATTTTTTCTGTCTAGATAAGTGTGACTAATTATAATAATGCAAATAAATTCAAGAAAATTTTGCGAATGTATTGCATGTTTTTCTTCCGGTACAACAAGTAAAAGATATGATAATACGTCCCTGCAAATGGAAAAAATAGTGCATATAGTACTATACAGAAATAAAATATAATTCTGTTTTCAGTTACGATGATGTACACTCCTAAGGAGATAACTTATACAAACATTTGAATGTTTGATCCTATAAATTAATGTGTTTAGGTAGATAAGATCGAGATGTTGAAATTAGTAATGGCTTCCTATGGTTTTCAAATGAACGTTATAAAATCGAAAACTTTGCATTTGCACTTTTTATATTTGTTGTTTGTATCTTGCTTCTAATACTGATATTACTTTCAACACCGATGTTCAGGACACATTGTGCATTTTTTATTATTGATCTGTTATTCATCTTTTTTATTAGTTTTTTATTATTAGCATCTTGTTATTAGTCACATCATCGTTCAGTTTTTGATACTTAATTTATAGATACAATTAAATTAAGAAGGCAATTCAAATTTGAGTTGTCTATAAAAGACACGAAGTATTCGTCACATTTGTTTTTCAGAAACATTCCGCGATATCTGTGCACGTGAATGCGTTTCCGTTTCTAACAAGTGACATCCAAAATTGTCGAGTTCCATTTTGCAACATCAGAGATTGTAGATGTTTATAATATTTGAAATATTCGTCGAAAAGTTGCACGGTAATGTTACATCGACTAACGAATAATCTGCTAGTATTTCAAATTGATTTCAGAATAATGCATAAATGAAATGTTTATTAAATGAACGCGTATTCTATAAAAGAAATAACAAGTTACATATTTGATACATCTGGTGTGCATGTCAATCGCTACAGGAAGTTAATATTAAAACAGCTGGTACCATGTTTTAGTTAAAATCTTTCGCACACCTATTTGCATACTGTGCGGATCAGTTTGTTAAACGTGTACAGCGTACTATTTAATATTTCACAAGATACTCGACGTTGAAATTTTCTCCATTTTAATATTGCAATATATTATGCAATAGTTACGGTTTTATATCAACGCTATTACGAAAACGACAACTTTCTTAATATTGGAGCCTGCGACTTGGATTTTTTGAAAAGATCGAACAATTAGTTTATTATGTAACTTGAAAAAATTTTTTGAAAAGGTTGTAATTGGTCGGAATTGCGGAGAAAATACTAAAAGTTGTATTTTACAACTTTTGTATGTGACACTGTATTAAAAATTGAATGTAATACGTTTTGTAGATCTATATCAATTATATATATATATATATATATATATATATATATATATATATATATATTCTGAGAATTTCATCAAAATCGGTTAACGCTGCAATGCGCGAGACCAATTGTTCTAACTTCTCAAAACATTCGAGTAGTTAGTGTAGGGTCCAATATTATATATAGCCTATTAGACATCGTGTGCTGAAAAATTAGCTTTCGTACTGTGAACAGTCACATGCATTACATTATGTCATCTGCATAGATACAAAATAACAATGGACTCTGCGCGGTAACGGCTGGTATTTTAATTCAAGGCTCTTCCTTCGAAAGAACTTCTTCCTTTATCTGCTACATTTGTGACTTTCGCACGTAGATTTTAGCTTTTTATTTCATCATTCATAGAAAACTGAAAGATAAAATTCTTAGGAATACTTTTGATTCTTCAATATGCGAGCCGTTTATTATGAAAGTGGGGTAACACAATTTTTCCCGTTATTCAGATCTTCACGATTTTGCATATCATACGATTGTAAAATATATGTATGTAGGTGCCAGAAGTTTGGCCAAGATTTTAATTTTAATTTTAAAATACTATGATTTTTGTAAGAATGTACATATTAATAAGAAAGGCGTTGCTACGAACATTAAACGAAGTTACCCCACTTTCATGATGAATAAATTATAAGAATCGTTAAATAATAAGAGTGGTTTAGTTTGAAATTTTTACTTTATTATTAGTTAAATACATTAAGTTTATAATAAAAAAAAAAACAAATTTTCACTTAGAAGTGTTTTTTGGGAGATTATTAAAATAATTATGATGAATTGTGACTGATTGGAGTGAAATAGATAATTATTTTCTCTTTTAATATGCTTAATACGTTGAAATAATAAAATTAAATAATTAAAATTATTCTAATGTCCTTAATATTTTGAATTACATCCAGCGTAGCTAGAAGCGTAGATGCATAACTAACAAAGACATGAAATAACTCGTTCGAAACTGCAGAATTGTGATTACTTGTATAGTAACTTCTATTAAGGTTAACGCAAAATATAATAGTGACGCTTCTACTGGTTCAAACAATTAATTAATGATAAAATTAATGACAAAAATCGAAGTTCACGTTTTAAAGTAACTTCAAGGTTAATAAAAATGTAACATATTTTGTAAATTATCGATGACTGCAAAAAACTTGCAGTTTTATAAAAATTGAATACAATTAATGAATATAAGGTCTGAAGCTATACAATCATTAATAAATGTTTTCTACGATGAAGGAACTTTGCAACTCGACTAATTGTAAAACAAAAATTCAGCTGTTTTTAAAAAACAAATTGCAGTTTCAGTTATCAACGAATATTATATATTATGTATTATATATAATAATATATGTATAATATGTATATATAAGAATATTATATATATATATATCTTATATTGATTAATTTAATAATAATTTATAAAACTCGAATAGTAAGTTAATAATAAACTATAATTTTTGGTTAACTTGAAGCTGGCTTTCATAATAAACAGTTGATATGTCTTTGATAAGAAATTGAAACAACGTCAGTGGCATGTGTCAATCGAATTTAATATTATACGTGTAGATTTATATGTAATTTTTCTAGATTGGAAAGCTGTCCAAAGTTAAGTAGCAGTAACTCTATGACACAGACGGAACTTTTACAAGAGTTAACAAACACTTGCCGTTATGATAAAATGGCTAGACCGCTCGGAGAAATTAATGCTACGGACCCGGTTAAAGTGTACACCAGGGCTTACATCTACACGATTAAGTCGAACATGGCTAAAACATTGGTAACTTACACAATAATTGTGCACTCCTTCTTTGAAATAGCAGGGGGGGGGGCTCGTGTCGGAAGTAACAATTTCACATAGAATTAGGATCAGCAAGAACTACTACATTTGCAACAAACGTTTCTGTATCGAACTTAAATAGCCATCCGACATTATTCTGACATGTTTTCCATTTATGTATTATTGAGAAAAAATATTAAAATGAGTTCTGACGAATTTAGATTTTTTCAGATCTTGGAATAATTGGTTTACCAGCTCGTGTACCAAAAAAACTTTGAAGAAATTTAATTTTGTTGGAATAGCAGAGAAAATACGACAAGTTGTTTTTACAAATTTTTGATGTGGGCTTATATTGAAAGTTTAAAAAATACGTTTTGGAGATCTGTGTCAATTATACACACGGTGAAAATTTCATCGACATCGGTCAACGTTCCTATGAACAACAAACGTTTCAAGATGAGAGTGTAAGGGTGAAATTCTCTGACAAGGCCGAAAATCTAAGACGCGACTACGCTTTCTAAGCATGCGGATAAGCATTAAATAAGCAAAGCAAAATAAAAATAAGTTAACATTATAAAGCATACTAAAAGCGAATGTGAAATGGTTTCAATGCTCGTTTCGAATTAATTCGGAAACGTCAAGGCTCAATTGAGACATAGCTATGCGCGTAACGCGCTTTCCAAGGAAGTGTCAGTTAAACTACTTTGTTTTGTACGCGAGATCTGCGCACAAGTCAAGGCGCTTCTCGGTTCCTCGCGGCCTGTCGCGGCCTGTCGCGGCCTGTCGCGGCCTGTCGCGGCCTGTCGCGGCCGCTGCGCGACGGGCGAAGCGCGTTCTTTCTCCATGGTAACGGTGAATACTGGTGGGAGACAGTGGGCGCTATGCTGGGGACGGTCTTGTCTCGATTCAGACAAAAATGCTCGTGCCTGCCGTACGACGTTAGGGGAACTCCCCGTAATACACTTAAAACGATCAAATTCAAGATTAGAAGAAAGAAAAATTTATTTGCACTTCCTTCTATACAAATTGCGAAGCACCGACAAGGAAAGATGCCGATGTGACATCTCCAGATCTTAATGACGCTTTTTAATACATTGTTTAAACGAATTAACATATTACAAAAGGCGGTTGGGCAGCTTGATTCCTGATTAAAAAATACATAACTTTGCCATTTGAACCATTCCTCTAGCTCTAATACTTCCCGAGATATGTTCTAAAAAATGTTTTCAGTTTCGCGGAGAATTCATTGAGCTGTTATTTAAAATAATTCTTTTCCAATTATTGCAACAATATTATTATTGCTGGCGCCAAGGCGTTCTCGAAGCATTACCTGACCTAATTTTAACATAAGCCAATCCCAAGATATGAATTTTGAAAGTTAATTGCAGCCGGCTTTACCGTTCCGGGATGTTTACGTACACTCATAGTAATATTCGAACACTTTTAAAAAAGCGATAACTGTTTTAAGATTGGACCAGACGACTTGAAATTTTTGAGCAGTTAGAAGGATTAGTTTACTATGTGACACGAAAATTTTTTTAGAAAGAATTCTAATTGGCCAGAATCACGGAGAATATTGTCAAGATTGTTTTTTACAAGTATTCTGGGCTTGGATTGAAAATTTAAAAACTGCATTTAGCGGATATGTGTCAGTTATATTGATATTCCGACAAGTTCATCGAAATCTATCAAAGCGACAAAAATACGACAGGCATTGAAACATGTAAGAACGTTCATACTTTATTACAGTTTGGGACCGTAAATTGTGAAAAACTACGATTTTCATCCTATTTAACTGTTTATAGCTCATTGCAACGTTGACCGGTTTCAATGAAATTTCCAGGATGTATACAATTGGCACAGATCTACAAAAAGTATTTTTTAAATTTTCGATATAGACCCACATAAGTTGTAAAAATGTCGTAAAAAACAACTTTTAGTATTTTCTCTGCAATTGAGATCAATTGCAATTTTTCTGACGACTGCCAAACTTTTCTCTCAATAATTAAACAGATTCATGACTTTTCATATAAACCATGATAAATCTCACCCGTAAAATCTAAAAAGAAGATCTGTAGTCCTATTTTGATAACCTGTATAATAAGAAATGTGTATTCCATTTTAACGTGACCCTCGCGAATCCATAGAACTTCTATCTAAATCATTTTTTCATTTCATTCACAATTTTTGAGGTATTTGCAGTGAGAATTTAAAGTTGGACATCCTGCATATTATTTGTATATTTATATTCTTTGAACATAGACGTATGTACTTCGATTGTACAATAGTTTTGCATATATCGTGGTTATACGAGATTTTTAATTGTTCGCAACATTACTTTCGCTCTCTTTTAATTATGTTTCCGATCTTCCCTAGGCATGATTTAATAAGTGCAAAAGTTGCTTTTTCTATATATATATATATATATATATATATATATATATAGAAAAAGCAACTTTTGCACTTATTAAATCATGCCTAGGGAAGATCGGAAACATAATTAAAAGAGAGCGAAAGTAATGTTGCGAACAATTAAAAATCTCTCTCAATATATATATATACGTTAAACACTGTGATTACAGCAATTTGACGTTCACATGATACTGCAGTACAGGTACTTGGACAATAGGTTAAAATTCGCAGATATTGCAACTCATTTAAACCAAGTGTATGGCGGGCAGTCTGCACACGATATGTTATGGACTCCAACGGTGTACGTTTCCAATGAGCGCAGTTCAGCTTTAGTCGGGAACAATGTTAAAGATTTACTCGTTTCGATAGACCCAACAGGAATCGTTACTTTAAATACCAGGTTCGTAAATTTGACATTTTTTTCATAGTACGCGCTAGAAGAATGTTAAATGTATGCTAGAAACATATGCCATTCAAGTAAACTACATGACCTGTGAGCTATAAGATAGAGCGTCGAGAAAAAATATGTTGTGTAAAATATTAACCCTATATCTCACCCGGGGGGGGGGTAGGGGGGGGGGGGGGGAAATAATTAGTTTTTGGAATCTTTTCCCTATTTAGTCGTATGCGAAAATTGTGAAAAATATGGAGCAGATGTCAAACAGCCAGATACGTATACTGCAATTAATTCGGATTTTTTAGTTGAAAATCCTTGCGCCGTGGTAAGAAAAAGTAAAAAACACTTACCGACGTTTTTCTCGCGAAAAACTAATGTACAATTAAAGTTTTTACATGTTGTGTATTCTGTAAATATATTAGTACCGTTAAACATTTACCAATTCACAAAAACAATCAAACAATAAAATCAACATATGTGATCAGTGTTACGCGCCAGGGGCGCAAGCACCGCCAGAGACTGGCGGAAGAGTTATTAATAGACTGCGGGTCATTATGCAAAATAAAAATTTCTTTAATTAATCGCAAAGGTAAGACTTCAGAAAAAAAACCCCTCCTTTCGATACGTGACATGCGTCATTCTATTCGTTTTGACATGCTGAACACGAAATGTAGTTGAAATGTAGACGATGACATTGGCAATGCATAGTAATCCTATTAGGATCTGAAGCGGCGGATTAATTACTATGTTCACCGCATCGGGCGTGCAAGTCGCATTAGTTTACGACGGCATGAGTGCGCCCCGCGTGACAAAACCGTCCCCGCCGTAGCGCCCACTGTCCCCTACCAGCATCCGCCGTTACCGTAGAGCAGTGGTCGGCAATTTTGCCTCGATTGAGGCAAAACCGTCCACACCGTAGCGCCCTCTGCCCCCTTCCATCGAGCGCGGTACAGTGGGGCAACGAAGACACGAGACATCAGCGTACGCAACGAATGTGCGCGCTGTATGAAAGAGCGGTTGGTGGGAGAAGCAGGCGTTTGAGGGGCTCCACCCGTGCCCACCACTGCCATAGAGGATGAAAGTGCTTCGCCCGTCGCGAACAGTGCGCAGGCCTCGCGCATGAAAGAGATATATTGGTGGGAGAAGCAGGCGTTTGCGGGGCCACTACCGTGCTCGTCACGGGTGTAGGGTATTGTCTAGGAAACTTGAGTGGCAGACGCGTCTTAATCTGGCGACACTGGGGCGGTCTTTAGTGACCTATCAAGATATTCCAAAGGAAATTCGGTATCTTAAAAATTGTTGTTTTTACAAATCGATGAAAATGAGTTTTTAAGAGCTTATTGCATGCGAAGGACATGTGCTTTTTATCGAAAGTATCGGTTAGTTTTCCGCCGTTCCAAGGAAAATTGTTTGGTAGGATATTTTTCTGGGCGTCCATCGTCAACGTTTTTCGAGACGGCGAAGCAGCTGAACGTTCACAAACTCCGCCGTGTTTAGTCGAGTTTGACAAATTATTTCACCGCACCGATTGTCAGATGTATATTATTTTTTTTTCATTATTATAGCCGTAAATTGTTGTGTTGTTTCTTATAACGTTCAAATTCCTTAACAACGTATTCCGCACCTACTATATACCGCAACGAATTCCGGAAAGTTCCACTTTAACACTCGGTGACATAGCTTTTTAAATAATACAACATATATATAATGTTTATCTGCCTTCTTGCCGCCACCCGGAGTCCAGGACTGGAAACGGTTGCTCGCTGAGCATTCTGGCCCAAGCTTCGGAAGGTTCAACCATAGGTATCCCCTGGGGTGTAGAGGGTAGTGGAAAGTTCTCGGGTTTCAGTAGCAAGCGACACGATTTTCAGAGCCACCCCCCTCTTAAGAGGCCATCGGCCCTGTGTGCACGGGCTAAAACCCGGACAGGCCCGGCCCAGTGCTGTGTCGCACGATCCGCAACAGACACCCAAAAACCAGGATTCAAACTGGAATACATCGGTACCGACCTTGAGCCGTTGCTAGACAAAACCGCCAAAGCGGCTACGTGTTAGATTTACACGACTCAAAAATTCAAATGTCGAAAATAAGAGACACCCTGCTGTACATATATTGATGTAAAGAAACAGTCGCGATGCAACTTATAACACCTCCGCGAGATTATCATTTCCACTAACTAATTGTAGGCTACATTCCCCATATTGCGCGACAAAATGCAATGAACAAAGTTTGCGTAAAGAACTTACATTTGATCGCAACGCGTCCTATCATTTCGTTCGAATGTCTAAAACTATTGCGGTAAATGTTCTGCAAATAGTTGCAATTACACGATACATACGAGACAACTTAATTTCGCATACAATAAATTCTGCGAGTCTGAATAATTTGGTGACTACATGGCACATTGTACGCGATTTGGAATAGCTCATACATATGCAATGATACGAACATAATATTATAGTTCTATTTTTTTCGTCTTATAGGTTACAAGTTACTCTGAATTGTGGTCTCCGCTTGGAAAAATTTCCATTCGACGTGCAGGAATGTCCGCTCATTTTCGAAAGCTGTAAGATTTCATTGTTGTTGTACTACTACAATGTCAGCTATTTTACTCTTCTGTGTTCCTAGGAATGAATGGAATTTTTAACTACAGGGACATACAATGTGAACGACATGAAGCTGATTTGGGATCAAGAGCCAATAGTTCTTGCCGATGAATTACATTTAACCGAATACAAACTTGTTGATAAGTGGGTGAATACAACGGAAGCGTTCTACACCATGACACAACAACATTACGGTCATTTTGGCATGTATCATTTTATATGCGATAAATTGTACGTTAAAACTGTTTGTAGTAAACATTTTCACTCCTACAGCTGGTAACTTCAGTTCAATTAGCATCACGTTTAAGCTTGCTCGTGAAATGGGATTCTTTATGATGGACTATTATATTCCATCCATATTAATAGTCGTTATTTCTTGGGTGTCATTTTGGCTGCATATGGACGCGAGTCCACCGCGAATTGTTTTAGGTAACGAATGTTTCAAAAACACGGAAATGATAATAAATGTACAATGAAATACACCTAATTTATATTTATATTTTTTAGGCACAAACACCATTTTAACGTTTATGACTCTTGCATCGAAACTTGAAAATTCTTTGCCAAAGGTTTCCTATATAAAAGCCAGTGAAATTTGGTTTCTAGGGTGCACCATATTTTTATTTGCAGCAATGGTTGAATTTGCATTTGTCAATACAATCTACAGACGAAAGTACGATACACGAAGCATGCTATATTGCACATACTGTGGCACATTGTACGATTACCAGACTGCGGATGTTTATGCTAATTTCTATATGTCCAAATATGAAAAATATATACACACAAAATTGATCGAAAATAGTACACTATAACACAATTTAATAGTTATATAAATTTGTAATTTGCATTACAATATGTAACAATAATTTTTTTTAGGTTCTTAACTGTTAATCGGTGCCTTTCATCAGACAAAATTAATTTATACGATGAAAATAAGAGAATAGAAGAATGAGCTCCGATAAATCATAAATTGCATTTTTTATAATTTCTTAGACTCTGTACGGTGTACATATTTGGACTTTATTTGTAAACATATGCCAATGTATACAAGTATGTACATTTTTATTACTCAGAATATTATCGCGTAACAACATGAATAAATATTTTTGCTTATTATTACATGAAAGAAATACTAAAAATATGCATTATACAAAATAAAAACTATGTATTTTTAAAATTACTTAATCATGACATAAATTTTTGTCCAAGTCCCATTGGTTCTTGTACCTATTTTCTATTAAAATATGCATTTGCATCAACATCCGCAGTCCAATGATTACTAATCGTTAATACACTTTTATACCCGTAGGAAAAATGTACCTTTGAAAAAAGTAAACAGCAAATATATTCTAAAATCAACGCTGACGCCAAAATTAGCAAGGAAACAATTCCAAAAAAATACTACTGGTCTAGAACGATCGCGTTCTTGGTCATCGCTTGACAATGCTGCTAGTATGGAACGAGATTATACAAGCCAAAATTACCTCACTGTGCATGTGAGTTAATATACTAGATTTGTATTATTTATTGTTAAGATATTAAGAATTTTTATTAAAAGAAAATTAATTTATAATGTTCCGCTTAAACAAATATTTTCCTTTGACAGAGTTTTCCAAGCAGTCTCAACGTACCCTCTGTGAAAATTGAGGAAGACAAAGACCAAGAATGTTCCGTTGAAAGCATCGTGACTGTGAATAGTACTCCACCCCCGAAACCTTTCTCGAGGCGGGCAACTCTGGCTCAGTTACATAACTTCACAACAATGACTCCACAAGAAATCGCTCAATGGATTGATAGACGTAGCAGGATTGTATTCCCTGTTGCTTTTATTATATTCAATATTTTTTATTGGTCTTTTATCTGGATATAAATATTTCGTAACATAACTGTATGCATTTCATATGCTCTTTGCATTGTCAGCATAAAATATTGAATTGAGAAGTCTTTTAATTTGCATCCACTAATAGTATTTGCGGCAATATTCTAGTCTACTGTTTCATTTTTTTGGTCTTTCTATGGTCTTTAATGGAACAAGATTTCTTTAAAAAAACTAGCAGACACGTTTCCGATCATTCCACTTATCTGAAATGAAAAAATCAAAGGGATTGTTGATTAATGTGATTGTGATTATGGTGTGAATCAGGATGAAAAAAGATAATGAAAATTTTGCAAAATGGCGATACTTTGAATTTTGAATATCGATTTTCTTCACTTTTTCATATTTAGCGAGCTAAAAAAATTGAGAAAGATTCTTTTTTATCCTCCGTAGAAGGTCCAGAAAAACAAGCGACTCCGGGTTTTTACGGGCGTTTCGGATGGGCTACGCAATGCCGCGCGTAACGCAGTCCATCCGGAATAAAATGCGCGTTCGAAGGCTTCGGCAGACACGGAAAATGAATCGTTCGCTGTTTCGGGCACCAGACACCATGTGGTGTAGCACAAAATTATCGAATCCGAAACAGAAGAAACTGAGACACGTGTTAGAGGGCTCGACGATGTTTGATGGTACAGTCGTACAGAGCTATCTGTTAGGGAGCCAGCAGCGGATATGTCGAGCGAAGCGCAAGCGTTACAATAATTGTATTTCTATTGGAAATGGGGCGGATGGTTGCCACGCTTGCGATTATGGACAGCACGCCGATCGGTCGGGCGTTTCTGCCGATTCCCGATGGTCTCTGCGCAGTTCTTAGGAATAAACTAGCGATTCGTGTCGGCAGTAGAGAGTACTGAAGTTAATTAGTGCCTTAAGTCTGTGGTACGCGTAGAATACAAACACTTTATGTATGAATCGACAATGAATAAATAAAGACAATGTACTAAACAAACGAATAAACGTTTTTAATTAATGACCTACCAATTTTTCCCGATACCCAAACTTCTTACCAAGTTGTACTAAGCACATTTGGAGTTGTGAAAATTGCGAAACTTCGAAAAACCAAAAATTTTCGAATGGATGACTCGTCGCTGACTTATACTACTGAATTTCGTGCCACCTCTTTCGATATCATATTCGCCTAATACAAAGATCAATTTGCGAAGCTTTGCTTATACTACTGAATTTCGTGCTACCACAAATTGAACTTTGCATTAGGCGAATATGATAACGAAAGAGGCGGCACGAAATTCAGTAGTATAAGTCAACGACAAGTGAGCCATTCGAAAATTTCTGAAATTTTCCAATCCCTCGCAAAATGAACTTTGTATTAGGCGAATATGATATCGAAAGAGGTGGCACGAAATTCAGTAGTAGAAGTCAGCGACAAGTCATCCATTCGAAAATTTTTGGTTTTTCGCAGTTTCGCAATTTTCACAACTCCAAATGTGCTTAGTACAACTTGGTGAGAAGTTTGGGTATCGGCACCGACGAGATACTGTTAAAGACATCCAGCCCCCGTGTATTCGGTTGCGCCGAAAAGTGGGCTCTGATGGGCTCTCAAACCGGTCGGTAACGGGTCCGATGGCATCGCCGGTGGTTTCGTGGAATGGATAAAGTAGACTTATGAAGTTCCACGGTGCTAAAAGTTCCGCGCTCTCTACCTACATAGAACATTTGCTCGTCAACTGCGCACGACTGCATGAGTGGCGTAGAGGTAAATGGATGTAATACCTTAGGTAATAAATAAATGAAGACTGTCATTATCCATTCTGTGATTTCTTGGAAAATAATTACATATTATTGTATAATTTCATTAAGTTCTTATCGCCTACTTGTTTTCCTTATTGTTCAGCATTGGAATCACTGTTTTATAATCGATAGCCTGTAACTGTAACCACTTAATTTAATTAATGGGATATTTATAAAATAATTTTTCTTAAAGAAAAAATATTCTGTAATAATTATAGAATAAAAAGGAAGAATAAATACAATCTACAAGAAACGATCAAATTCAATCGTTCTTATCGAGATCCTTAGTAGAAAGCAGAAACGTAATTTTTATTACTTATTTTTCCGATAAAACCACTTCTAATGCTTGACAGCACTGTCTGCAATTATTAAATGCAATTATTTTGATCAGAGAAATATTACATATATGATGGTAAAAGTCTCCTAAAAGATTAACTAAAAATGAAAAAGTGTCATCATTGCATTACCGTTGCCTCACCGATGTTATGTACCTGACCTGTACATAATGACCATACAACTGTATATGATCCGAATTATATCGTGTTTGGTATCATTTTAATCAGAACAATGCCACAAATCTATTAGCAAAAGTCTCATAAAAAAATAAGTAATAATAAAAAAGCTATTCCTTGGTAATACATTGTGAGGACGTGCGAGCCTTTGAACTGTGCCGCCGACTGCGACTCTCCGCGTCTCTTTCTTTTCCATACGCTATCCTTCCTCGCGCCCGAAACTTTAATTGTCTATTACACAAGTAAATATCATCGGAATTATATCACATTTAGTATGATTTTTATTAGAAAAATGCCACAAATATGGTCATCGAAGTTCCATAAAAAAATAATGAAAAATAAAGAAGTTGGAAATTCTCTCTCGAGCTCGGCTATCCTTCTCTACGTTCGGCAAACCTCAGACAATGATATTCCTCGCGTATAAACTAGGTCTGTTACTTTTCCGACTCTTCGAAGCTTCGAAGGAACGAAGGGAACTTCGAAGGTGATGAAAATCGAAGTTTCGGACCGTCGAACCTTCGAACCTTTGATTCGTTTCCAGTTAACGGATAAAAGAAATAAATTTTCATAATTTGTTTCTATATTCGCCATCTGAATTATTTCAATAATTTATTGTTTAGATAATATATTTATAATTTGAATTATCTTTTCGATAGCACATTGTTAAAATAATTGTTTAAATAAATAAATTTTATAATTTGTTTCTATGTTCATTATTTGAATTATTTCAATTATTTATTGTTAAAATAATGGTTTAAAAGAATAAATTTTCATATTTTGTTTCTATATACATTATGTGAATTATTTCAATAATTCATTGTTAAAATAATTATTTAAAGAATGTACAAGTATTTACATAACGAATATAGAAACACATTTCTATAGATTATAAAAACTGTATATTATAAATTTTTATACTCTATAGAAACGTGTTCCTATATTAAATATGTAAATACGTGTACATTGTCTAAACAATTATTTGAACAATAAATTATCGAAATAATTCAAATAATGAACATAGAAACAAATTGTAAAAATTTATTTATTTAATCAATTAATTTAACAATAAATAATTGAAATAACAATTCAAATAATGAATATAGAAACAAATTATAAAATTTATTTATTTAAACAATTATTTTAACAATGTGCTATCGAAAGAAAAATTCAAATTATTATACTACAAACGTCCCTGCGCAGATCCGTGTTGTGGACCATTATCGACGAAATACTGTACATGGTAAAGTTGTGTGGCTTCGTGTAAGAATTACAGATGTGAAGACAGATTTCAAATATCACCTGTTGTTGCAAGAATACATTAAATATCATTCATTATTCACACGTTATTGTAATTTTTCAAGCATTTCCAGTGCTCTGACAAAAAATGTTTCTGATAAAAATTACTCGGTAGTCACTCTTCTATAAATTTCAATATAAAAAATTAAATGTAAAACGCCCCGCCCCAGAATTACGACCAGCCTAGGCGTCACGTTGACGCACCAGACCCCGGAAGGCGAAGCTCGAAACAAGGTGGAAGCCGAAGAACTCGGGAGGGCAGAATACTTTGACATTGCTTGCGAAAGCATCGACGAACTCCGAGCGAAATTATTTGTATTGATACGCACTTTTACGGTAGTTTTGGACACGTACGATCTGAGTTCTAAGACATCTGCATGCCTTACATAAAACAATTTTTTTTATTCGATAAAATTGTAAGGTCTCCTTGATTTTCTAATCGTCACTATATATTTTTTACTTAATAATGTTATTGCTGACGTCGGGCTGAATTCAACGACTACAATAGTTGTGAACAGCTAATTCTTCGATTCGGACCATTGTGCGACGCGCGACGCGGCGAAAATCGAGCAGTCGAACGCGAAGGTTTATAAGTAGGACTCTCCGCGTCTCTTTCTTTCCCATACGCTGTCCTTCCTTGCACCCGAACCTTTCGCCGTTCATTACAGGAGTAAATATCATCGGAATTACATCATATTTCGTATCATTTTCATCAGAAAAATGCTACAAGTATGTTTGTGAAAATCCGATAAAAAAATAATGAAAAATAAAGAAGTTTTGTTGTTGGATTAGTAGTGGTCTCACACCGATATACCCGACCCGTATTGTGTTACACTCCTCGGCCACCCAGGCCCTCGAGCTTTACTCCGTCCTTTTCTCGGTTCGGCATGTGATCGCGGAACAGTCTCTCTTGAACGCTGAATGTCTTATTTTATATCTAATCTAATCTTATTTTATTTGTCAAAATTTAACTTCCTATTTAAAATATTTTTTTATAATTAAATTTGGAATATTTTCTCTTTAAAGGACCTACCTAGAGCAGTCCCGTTTTAATGGTTTTCGGCCAATCACCCGTATTTAATTGCATGCAAAAATATTGAAAAAATCTGACGAATTGCGATTATCGACATATATATTTAAGAATTTTTGCTGATTTTTCGGTTGAAAATCTTATTTACAAAAAAGGAAAACATAAGAATTCGAAAATTTCAGGTTTCTTTGGAAATTGAAAAAGGACATCGAACAAATTTTTACGGTAACAACATATCCAGAAAGAACTTCGATTTATGAGAGTTCACAGTTTATTCGATCCCTGCTCTGGTTATTGGGCGATACATTGTAACGCGTGTGCCAATCTTTGACTGCTCGGTCTTCGGTATAGCATTCGAACGCGGCTCAGAAAATTATTCGAAGTCGAATAAAACGTCGAATAAAGGTACAGATGAAAATGATAACTTTATTCACCGCTAACGATGAATAAAAAAATTATCTTTATTCGCCGAATCAATTTTCATCGAATAAAACTTTATTCGACGCGTGTCGAATACAGATAACCATAATCATTTCTTTTGTCGCGTGACAAATAATGTTTTTATTTTTTAATCGCTGTTTGATTCGATGCTCCTACAATTATATTATATGTATTATATTAATTTATCCTCGCGAGTCTCTTTCAAATAAACGTTAATCTGTTTTTCAACATATGTATGTTTCCAGAGATCGATTCTTAGAACAATTATTATTAAAAAGTGTAAGGAAATAATGTTTGTTTATGAAATATTTTTAAATTACAAAATGAGGTATTTCGTATGAATTCAGAGGTAGGAATTATTGAATATTGATTTTCCTAAATACGCTTTCATACTTTCTTACGTACAAAATTTCTAGGATTTTTTGTCTTTGATATTAATTTTACTTTTAGTATTTTAAGCCTTAAAAACCAACACCAAAATGTTTGTTCGAGAATGTAACATCTGATCTCATTGCTGTCTGCCGTCTCACCGTCTTAAGAATCTCCTCAGAGGCCTTCTGCACCGACGAATGCCGACGAAATATCGTCGGTGGCCTTCTGTTTCTTACTCCAGCCAAAATATATCCTAGAGGGCGTAAGAGAACGCTTGAATTATTCGGGCACACGAACTCCCGTAAGGCTGGCTGTCTTTAACAGTATCTCGTCGGTGGTATCGGGAAAAATTGGTAGGTCAATAATTAAAAACGCTTATTCGTTTGTTTAGTACATTGTCTTTATTTATTCATTGTTGATTCATACATAAAGTGTTTGTATTCTACGTGTACGCAACCACACAGACTTAAGATACCTACAGACGTTGCATGCAATGCATTTTTCTGTCTACGGTTCTGAATTACCGACTCTGTAGAAAATGCCCTAGTACGATAGCGGACTCTATCGAAATGGAACGGTCAGCTGGTGAACTATACGAGGATGCAACACATAAAATGTGTGTCTGAGGAGGCTCGATTTTACAGAGTTGTCAGCTTCGAAAGTGCAATGTTGCCGCATTACGTTCGTACAAGAAACTATCGATGCTCGCAACGAAAGCGTCCGAATGGTTTCGATCACAAACGATGAGATAAATGTTTTGTCCTGCTTTTCGAAGCTGTGGAAATTCAGAGGCACGTTGCTGCTTAATCTAAACCACAATTTTATTGAACGATCATTTGAATATTCGATGACTTCTTCAAAAATCATTATCATTTTTTAAAATTTTGTATGCGTATATAAAACCCGGGCGTGAGCACTCGGTACTCTCTGCCCCGGGGCGTGAGACAGAAAAATACATTGGGTGAGTGGTCTACTCTTATACATCGTCTGTGCCAAAACCTCCGATTCTTTATACAGTCGGTATTTCAGAACATGCGACTCGAAGTCCCATAAGAGCCTATCTCTCGTTTGCGATATCAGTGGGTCTATAACAGGTCTAAGCATTCAAAGGCATTGGATGTGATTGGATGCGAGCACGTGCGTAAGAATAACATAACCTATAAGGAATAGTCAAGTGTAGCGAAGGTACCGAAGTGATTTCATATCATTTATAAAGCTCATCATAATGTGTTTATAATACTTGCAGAAAAATGAGCAACGTCGTTTTAAAGGAAGCGTAAGTTATTGTATTGGATGTCTTCGATCTTATTTATTAAATAAGAATTTTCAAATGTTGTTGATAATGTAATATTTGAATGCATTTAAAAAATATAAATAAATATCGAATCAAATTAAAATATATAAATTCCATCAATTAAATTAAATAAATATGAATAAAGTATATTAAATGAATACGTATTCGTTCTCGGAAATTGTATACCTAAAGTATAAAGTTAACATTTATTCCATATCAATAATATTTAGTTACTTTCTTCTTCATTCGTTTTGTATTTTTTTTATTAAGATAATTTGTGTAAGTACATACTTAAAATGTAAGTAATTTGTGTACTTAAATAATTGCTGTCCACCTCAGAAATTTTATATAAATTTAATTATAGGATTTTATAAGGTGTAACCCAATAAATTCATATAGTTTTTATTAGTCGACCATTCCTTGAATTATACATCATAATTTATTAATGATGTCAGAAATTATGAATTTATTTGCATACTTAGTGCATTTATTATAATTGTTAACACATTTTGTTTCTATATGTTACTGTTTTGGACAATGTTTTGAAATATATTTATGTTCTTATAGATTGTCCAACATTACTTGTTTTACTTTATAATATATGAGCTTTTATATATTACATATTGTTTTTTATCATTTTTCGTCCAAGTGTGTAATTAATCTGGATTCATTGTTGTAAAAATGGGGCATTACATTTGAAGTCTTCGTTATTAATTTACATTTTTCTTTTTATATGATAAAGGTTAAAGACACATATACGGTGACACGCATAAAATTTGTTCACTTTCTAAAAGAGGATAACTTTTCTAAAAGTAGATTAAACAGCTTTCAATTTTTAGTACATTAGATACTGATATACATATAAAATGCATCAAAAGTATAAACCTAAATTTTACAATAATTTTTCATAGAAAAAAATTATGAACTAAGTTATAGTTGTTTTTTGTTAATTCTTTAACCCTCAGAGTAATGAAGCTTATGTCAGAGGTGCCTAATGCTGGCTCTTGGAACAGACGTTGCTGCTTCTCCTCTTTGTCTGCTCGGCGAGTCGGACCCCACCATGCCCGCTCTGATATTTTCCTTCGACACGAGCCCAACCACTGTTGCAAAGGTCTTGTGTACCTGTACATATGTAAGTAGTAGAGTAGCCCACACCATGTAGCGAGTAATCTGCAGGTGCAGTGGTCGTGGGGCTCGTACCGAAGGAAAAGTTGAAGTAGACATGGTGGGGACTGACTCGCCGAGCAGGCAAAGAGGAGAAACAGCAACATCTGTTCCAAGAGCTAGCGTTAGACTGAGATTGACTATACATTTTTCAGTCACTTCATAAATTGTACACACGATAATAACGAAATAAGTAACATTTAATAAATTGTGTGCACAAGATCGAATAGGCTTAGCGGACAGACGCGAAAGTTAGAAGCATATTGCGATCCGACGCTCGGTTTTTTACCATTTTACGACCTTCGCATTATCATATTATTTAGAAAAAAAATATAGCATTCTATCTAAAGAATCAAATTTATTTTGAAATTTCCTTCACTGTAAAAGGTACAAAAAAATATTTATTTATGGGACATAACGCCCCCCTTCCACACCAAGCAACTTCAATTCAAAATCTTTTTATTGTATCATCCCCTTAAAAAATATCTCACTGTATTGCAATTAAAACCGATACCCTGTATAATTTATTTATCGTTTTCGGTGACACGCAAGTTTTCATATGTCATTTAAAATTACAGATTTGCTGTTGAAGCAAAGCATGGACCATTTTACACCGGAGGAATTGTCCAGGTATACTGGACTTTAGAATATGTGAGGCAACTTCGTGAATATAGTTTCGAGTTAAACGAAATTAAAGTTTTCGGTACCGTACTTGCAAAATGTCACAATAGTAATTGAATAACGACGAATATCTTCAAAAATTTTGTTTTTGGATGAACACAATTCATGTACCGTGCATTGTCTCTTTGAAATCGATGCACACAGATCCGGGCAGGATCGATACTGATAAACCTTGAACATTTCACAGAAATAATTAAGAAATGCACTTAACTTGATCAGTATTCTATTAACCATGTTTCCAACGGCTCGATTGGGTCAGCGCGTTAGGCGCTCGGCTGCGCAAATGCTTAGAGAGCGCGCCGGCCGCAAGGCCCCCAACTCGTGGAACATACCGGAATGTTCCACACGCGCCGGGATCACATATCTTTACCAAATCTAATGACAACTGCAGAAGTATCGGAACGTGCCCGGAAGCACAACAAAATCGTTAATAAAGTTTTATAATCATCATAAAAGTTGGTAAATTTTTCATTATTTTCAGATATGAATTTATATACTAGTATAGTTGTTAACAGCTTGAAAATTGTTCGAAACTGCTGTTTACACCTACCGGAAAAGCTTCTACAATGACAAAGTTTACACAATTTGAGTAAAATACTTGAAAATCACGAATCAGCGATCGCTGTTTCAGGCAGTGGTTAAGATTGTAAAGCGTGCTATGAAATCTCTTAATTTTCGATGGACTATACTGCCTTGCGAGTGCACAAATTTAAAAAAGAATACTGTGGATGTATTGCTCCCCAGACATTTGTATACCTTTAACACTAAAAGTTTTACGGTTTACTCAAAATTTTTGAAATTCACCGATGTCCGGCTTTGGGGTGCGAATACCCCACTGTGCGTCCGTGGCGTCGCGTAGCGCGAAAGAAGCAAAAGAGCACCCATTATTTGCCCTACCCGGTCCCACAGGTGGAAGAGTGGGGTAAGCGATTGCCGGCTTAGCAGCGCAGTATGGGGCCTGGCGGGACGCGCGGATAGCAACCCTGCTTCGGACCCGCACCGATCTGTGTGCACGGACAAAATTCTGTCAGGGCCTCGTCCTGATCTGTATGCCTCGACCTTAAAACGGCTATAACTTGGACAATTTTGGCAACATAGTATTATTACATTCTCGAAGCTATATTCTTTACGACGATAAAAGGCAACTAGATTGCTCGATTAAATGTATCTTTACGTTTGTCTGCAATAAAAGAGTCTCATAATTTTACATTACAGTGGAGCACCGATGGACAATATATGTTTTGTCAAAAGCATGGTACAGTTTCTGTTGTATCTATACAGAGTTGCGTAACATTAATATCCCATTTACAAGAAGCAAATGGCGAAGAGGAAGATGCAATTAATTCGTTTACAGCAAGTAGTAACGATGTAAACATAATTACACACCACAAAAGCGGTCTTTTCAAATTTTGGAATTGGAAAGGTGATTGAATAAATTCATTACATCTACACTAGATTATACAAATGTATGTCATGTATTGATCTATTGTCAAGCTTTGAGAAATTCAAATGAGACTTACTGACGCGATACACTTAGAAAATGGACATTTTTCTTAAAAGCCAACATATTAAAAATTACGCGCAGAAGAAATTGAAACTTACAAATTCATATTTAACATACAAAAAATGTGTAAAAGAACGCTTATTGCGATAAATGTTGTTAATCTAAAGAAACGTACGTTCAACGATGTACTTAGTAGGCAGTTTGGAATGACGTTTTACTCCATCGTTTCCTTATACGGTTGAATATGCTGGATTCTTGTGCAATTTGATTGATCAAATCAATTAGTCACTAACCGAATACCATTGCGCTACAGTGTTACGTTATTTACGTTAACTAAACTATATGTTACCGTTTTAGATAATAAGTTGGTCAAAGTGTGGAAATCTACTCACAAGGGTCCTGTTGTGTGTATAGCCTATAGTAATGAAAAAAATTTAATGGCCTCAGGAGGCAGTGACAGTACTATCAAGTTGTGGGATTTGCGTCAACATACTTGCATTCATAACTTAAGAGGAGTTGAAGGAGTTATCAGGTATAATATCTACGTAATTGTAATTTCATCTTTGTTTGTGTTTGTTATAATAGTGTGTGCACTAGAGGGTCGTCCTTAGTTGTTGGAGTCAAATTTTTTTTTCAACATTTTTATTGCCGCAATTTTTAAAATTATGAAACTTTCATATAAATAGAGTAATTGGACAAATGGCAACCATGCCGCATTTGATTTAAATTAAAATTTTTTAATGCTTTCGCGTTAACTTTGGACATGTTCGGGTCCCCTTATTTTGAAAGTATTAGCGGATATTTTTTAATGATCTTCCGTTTTCAATAATACGTTCAAAATCATTGAATTTTATCGTTAGATTTTGTATGGAACACAGCATCTGAGTCACAGTACGTCTATAGGTATAGGAGTTAAAAATTATAATACTTTTTGTGGAAAAAAATGTTCTATTATTTTTTAACAAAGAATACGATATTTACAACACCGTATCCACATAAAGAAAGTAAAAAGCAAAAAAACAAACTAAATATAAAATTAAATAATATTATTCTCTTAACGCAGATTTAGTTGCAGTTTGATACCGTTGTCGATATTTTTCTAGTGATTTTGAATATATTGTTTATTTTTTTTCGCCTTGAATTAATTAATTGTTGTAATCTGTAATTGACTTTACTTATTACTATTCAATATAATTCTAGTGTTTTAGATTTTCATCCATGCAGCCAAAAGAATCTTCTGTTTGCCGCTGGTGATGATCTCAAAATTTGTGGTTGGAATATATCATCTGGTAAAAGAGAAATTACTCTTTCTGGTCATTTCAGTAAAGTTACATCTTTATCATTTCATTCTAACGAGGATTACTTGGTGAGGTAATACAACGAAATTGCATAATTTATAGAATTTGCAGATGAATGTATTGTATTGTTTTCTTTTCGTATAGCTCAGGGAGGGATAAAGTATTAATTTTATGGAATATTATCTCACAATCGCCTATACGCGTGTTACCTGTATACGAAGAAATAGAAGATGCATTCGTTATACCTAAAAACGTGTCGTTACCGGCAACTCTTCATGAGAAATTGGATGATCATGTTTATGTTGCTGCTGCAGGAGACAAAGGTGTGTAGAAGTTGTAGAGATTATTTCATATCATCGCAAACAAATTATGTATAAAGTTTGACAAACGCTTGTAAACGTTCGTAAAATTATTAGCTATTCACTGTAACCGGGTGGTTACAATATAAAATGCGATGGGACAAGTTGTATTTTTTACAGCCTCTCGAAAGATAGATGATTTCATTTGTTACAGGCGTAGTCAAAATTTGGGAAATGAAAACCGGAAGGCAAATGTATGTTCAAAAATTTTCTAATGTGCCGATAGCAAAAGAAGGAAGAAACATTACTATTACACGTTTACTTTATAATGAAAATAGTAATACTTTTTCTGTGGTCACTGTTGATCACAATGTAATTATTTATTCTTTAGAGACGTTTGAATGTGTTAAACAGGTGAGTTTTACTAGCGTTTACATTGAATTTATATCTGAATACTGGTTGATAATAATAAAATGTATCGAACTTTTTACAGTTGGTTGGCTATAGCGATGAAATTTTAGATGTTGTCTGCATAGGTGAGAATGGAACGCATGTAGCCGTCGCTACTAATAGTTGCGATATAAAATTGTATGATACATCCACTATGAATTGTCAATTATTACGTGGACATACAGACATTGTTTTATCTCTCGCAATAACACCTGCTGATGTCTGTCTATTTCTGTCATCGGCAAAGGTAAGTTTTATAACAATATGTTAGTTTCGGGCGGCCCGAACGTTGCGGGCTGCCTGAGAGTGACTCGACTTCGTCGTGCGGGATCGACAAGAATTGGACAAGTTCGGGCGAGCGATTTATCGCGATACTCGAGATTCAATTTTGCGGTTTATGAAATAGATAATAGTAATTATGGTATTACTTTCATAACTGATAACATAATTTTTAATATACTAGTATTTCTTTTATAATTACATTAGGTTTATTTGACAACCATGTGCTTAATCTCTATTTGCATTAACATTTGCAATAATGTGCGTTACACGTGAAAAACTTAAAAGACAATGTTTCTGGTAGTCTGACGAGAATCGTCATCGTTCACGCGAAAATAATTGGAATGTTATCGTAGATTAGTGGATTACTCTTGCCTTAGTTTCTTTAAATGTCACGAAAGATATAATAAATACTGAAACGTTGCACTACTATTACGGTTTCTATACTGTATACTGCTATTCCATCTGTTTTGATTCTTGGAATCATCTGGAATTTTCTATATCAGTATCGTAATACTAGTTCCCCTTGAGGAATGAGATAGATAAGAATTGCAAAATTCAAAGGAAAAGCCACGAACAGTTTAAGGGATGATACCGCCCTCCAAAGTATGACTCCTAAGTGGTAACTCGGAAACGATTATAGATACCGTTGTTCTCGCGATACAAAACATGACTAACGTAATTTTTTATGACATACATAAAAATTTTTTGTTAATTCAAATATTTTTTTCCAGACACATTAGAAACTATTCAATTTTTGCCTAAAATACATTCTAAAAAGTTCTATCTAAATCGGAGTCGGATCGTTTCAGGCCTTCACTTGTAAGATGTTAGTCAGTTTCAATAAACTACAATACTTATCTTTACAGGATAATAGTATTCGTGTATGGTATATGAATAAAGAAACTTTAGAGGTTTCTTGTATTACAGCTGCTACTAGGCATACTGCTTCTGTTGGTTCTATTGCAATTTCTCAAACAGCATGTAAATTCTTTACGTCTGTTAGCCAGGATTCATGCCTTAAGTTATGGAATTTACCAAATAATTTAGAATTCGGTGGTAATTATAATTTTCCTTATTATCATTAATATTTCATATTATCTTTAATACTATGCTAAATATTTAATAATTTCAGATGAACGTTCTCTAGATGTAGTCCACACTGTTTTAGCCCATCAAAAAGATATTAATAGCGTGACAATTTCACCGAATGACAAATTAATCGCAACAGGTTCACAAGACAAGACAGCAAAAGTGCGATAAGTTAAATTTAATGTAATGCATATCTAATATTTCTTTGCAGTATATATTTTACGTGGAAATTTGTGTTTACTATGCATTTTAGTTATGGTCAGCCAGTGATTTACAATTACTTGGAGTATTTCATGGTCACAAAAGAGGTGTTTGGTGTGTACGGTTTTCTCCAATCGATCAAGTACTTTTGACAACATCGGCAGACTGTACAGTAAGGCTTTGGTCACTAACAGATCTTTCTTGTTTAAAAGTAAGTTCCTAATTTATGAGAATATAGACATTACAACGAAGTAAAACATTAATAGTTATGTAGGTGGTTATTTTTTCTAAGAGTTATTCTACATGCCAAAATAAGACAAGGCTTAAGTTAGTAGGGCATTATTGATAATCCAAAAACTCGATTGTTTGAAGTACAAATTGGTTGCTTTTCGTTTTGTGTATTGAATGCATATCAATATTATCTTTGTAGATTCAATAGTGCGGCATAGTAATGACTTTCATGAATACATGAATTTCGTCAATACATATATCTATTATCGTGTAACGAACAAAATGTACATTTTAAAAATTTCACACGATGCTCGAACCAATTTTGACGTAAGCATTTATTTTATGCATAAACTGCCACTGTTGATACTCGTGGTGATTAGATTCCTGTATTCCTCTGTTGACGCTTACCATAATTTAATGATATTTTGAATTGTTAATAATTTCAAAATGAAATCTAGTGCTGTCTAATCACCTTTAATTTGTATCTTATTTGGCATACAGAATCACACTCTCAGAGGATGATTATCTACCGTTGATTGCCTTGTAGATGTATTATATTATTCTTAATCATTTTAATATTATAGACACTGGAAGGTCACGAGTCCTCCGTATTGAAAGCAGAATTTTTAACACGTGGAATGCAATTAATTACAGCAAGTGGAGATGGGCTTTTGAAACTTTGGAGTATCAAAACGTCCGAGTGTTTGTGTACTTTAGAAGAACATGATAGCCGTATATGGGCAATAGCTGGTAAATATCATTTGGATACGTTTTAAATTTAAAGTACTTTTTATATTAGGGGTGCCCAACGCTGACTCTCGGAACAGATGTTACTGTTTCACCTCTTCGCCTGCTCGGCGAGCCAGTACCCGCCATGTTCACTCCGACAATTTTTCTTCGTCACAAGCCCCCTTTTACCGCTGCAAAGGTCTTATGTACGTGTACATGCATTCGTAGTAGTGGTAAGTAACCTGCCGGTGTAGCAGTCGTAGGGATCGTGCCGAAGGAAAATTCGGAGTGGACACGGTGGGGATTGACTCTCCGAGCAGGCGAAGAGGAGGAGCAGCAACATCTGTTCTGAGAGCCAGCGTTAGGCACCTCTGTTATATATAATATATTAATGTAATACGTCAAATGTAGTTAGGAAAGACGAAAAGACAATAATTAGCGGTGGAAGTGATTCATTACTAATTATTTGGAAAGATATAACGGAAGAAAAGAAAGAAAAAACAGTCTCAGAAATGAAACAGCTCGCACTAGAAGAACAACAATTAGCGAACTTACTTCAAGCAAATGAACTAAGTTCTGCATTGAAGTTAAGTTTAAAATTGAAACGACCTCTGCAAGCACTTCGAATTGTAGAAAGTAAGTTGTGTCTTTACATTATTATTATTAATATAAACAGTCCACACCCTTAATCTGGCGACACTCCAGCCAAGGACACTCAAATGTTACCACATTGTTAAAAACTACATTCTAACGATAGATTCTATGATTTTAATTACTTTTATCTTTTTTGACACAGGTATTTTAGGCAAGAGTCATTCTCAACTTACACAAGCAATTAGCGAGTTGAAACCTTTATATAAGGAGGAGTTGCTGAAATGTGCTATCGCGTGGAATACTAACAGTAAAAATTGCCAATTAGCTCAGGTACCTTTTAAAAAAAATTCTATAATATAAATCGTCGCGATGGCAAATACGGTGACTTTCCATTAAAACTTGATTTCTTGAATATTGACCGTCGCTTCTTATCGAATATACACATATGAATAATACATTATTTAATCTATGTTTAATAGATTGTTCTAAAAGCTCTGATGGTGAAACAAGAGGAATCACATAAAAACTCGGTGCACATATTAGAATCCGTAATACCTTATACCGAACGACATTATACAAGAATTACAAAGTTGTTGCAAAACCTTCATTTATTGACATATACACTGAATCGTATGAAACCACATATTACATCAACCGGAACCACATAACTTGAAATTAAATTATTGTAACAAATTATCAATTATTATAAATTAATATGAAAATTTCTTTTAATTTCTAATAAATTTTTTAATATAAATATCTAAGAAATTACGAGTGTGCAAAACCTTCTTTATACTCGTATTGTTTGGGAATGGGTGGCTAGTACAGCCTTATCGGAAGGCTTTGAAATCGAGGCGGGAAGTCGGAAACGGGTTGAGCGGAGAACTCCGTGCGCGCCGGTATTGTACTACATTTTGTATAAAATCACATATAATATGTAACGAATCACTCTGTACAATTTTCGAATTAATGGTTGATGACGAACGATAAGGATCGGAATCGGTAGTTCCGCGCGGTGTCGCGAGTACAATAGAATCGACAAGATAAAACCGGTTCGGAAAGCACGTGGTGCCGCTCAGACAGTTCGTGGAAAACTGAGACAGATTCCGGAAATCGGCCGCGGACGTTGGCTGCTCGCGAGCGCCGTGATTGGCTCGCGTGCGGTGGTCCGATTCGCAGGGGGGGTGCGCACCGGTGAATTAATTAGAGCGCGACGCACGAGCGCGCCCTAATTAATCACCGTTTGCGCGAAGTCGCAGGATCGGCCCGCTGCCCGTAATGCTCGGAACGCGAATCTTTGACGATTCCTGTACCACGTATGTACCCCAATATTAATTTTAAGCTACTTTAAACTATAAGATGGATAAACTAATTCATGTCCCCTACCATTAATTAGTTATAACTTTATTTTAAATTAGTATTTTTTGTCATATTCCCCTCTACCATCCCGACCATCCCAATCTTTGATCCCTCTGGGGAAGGCCTCAGCGTGGATCAGTGGATCACGCGTGTGGACGAGCTGGCCATCCAAAACGATTGGGAAGACCGCGCGATTGTACGGTTAATCGCCAATCGGTTGAGGGGCCACGCGCGTCGATGGTACGATAACCGGAAGGAAATCGTAACGACGCGTGGAGCGACGAAGGCCGCGTTGCGAGGGAAGTTCCGCGGAACGACTACTTTCTGCAAATTATACGAGGAAGCGGGGCAGTATAAGACCCGACCGGGTCAGTCGCTCGGAGACTATTGTTTCGAAAAGCTGGAGTAGCTCCGACGACCGAACTTATCGGTCCCTGGTGAGTGTCGCATCGACATGGTCATCGGAGGGATCACCGACATGCCGGGAACAATTGGCCCAGGAAAGCGGAACGACCACCCGCATACGGAGGACCCGTGCAAGGAGGAAACGCGAGGTGCCACCTCCACCGGAGCGATGCAGGGACGAGTCCCTAAAATGGCAGAAGCAGACGGATCCAGCGTGCTACAATTGCGGAACAATGGGACACGTGTCGTCACATTGTGGAAAGGCCTGCACCACCTGCGACTCGTGCAGCAGAGCCACAGGGAATTTGGCACGGTATTGCCACCATATTCGACGACGAACCAACGTCGATCGGATGGGTGATTGAGTCAAAAATATGTACGTGTTACAACATAAGCATACTGTGTTGTGTCTTGCCATTAGGAAACAATGGCATATTGAATACGAACCATTATTATCAGCACAAAAAAAATCAAATATTTCAGAAGAAAATTCAAATATTTCCAATATTCTTCAAGCGAAATACCATTTTCAAATGTTATTTTAAAAAATTACTGCATCATATAAAATATTTGATTGTCAAAGTTGTACGCATACTATAAGATAGGATTATTTACTACTCGCTATTTAAAATTTCAAATACTATTTTATCCAGTCGTGCACGTTGAATATTATACTATAGCGTTCACGCCTGTTGGATCAGAAGTGCTTAACAAGAGAGGAATATCCGAACCAGTCGCAAGTAACGGGTACTCCAGCCACTTACGATCCTCAGAAACCTGAGCTACGTGTATGTAAATACAAGTTGCGTGGGCTTTGAAAAGAAACCGAACTAGAAGTCGCACTGAGAAGTTTATTTCAGTGGGAAGACCGTCGGTGTTCTGTAGTGCTGGCGAAAGCGTAGTTTCAATTGAAATTCAAGAAATGTCTACCTTTGCCAGGACAGTCGGCGCATATTTGATTCTGCATTCCAGTATCGTTACTGGTTCAAGTGAGTATACTAAACTAAAACATTTGTCTTGTTATTTCGTCGTTGCACGTGTAACTTTTCATTGATAATAGGATCCAGTTGCATCGGGATTCTTCGTTATTCTATATTTTTTCGGTTTTTTAGTTGCAAACTTTGGTTATAAGAAATGAAAAACTCGAACAGATTTAGAAAAATACAGATTTTATATTGAAGCTTAATAGCGACCACCCTGGAAATTGATGTAATCATTTCATCAACAATATTTCCAATTTTTGTCGTATCTTTAGCTAGGAATCGTCATAGATAAAACAAAAAAAAATAACCCCTCGCCCCGGACTATTGTCGCGACAATAGCCGGGAGCGAAAGGTTCCACCCCACTGCGCGCTGGAGTACGCGCCGTTCGCGCGACCAAGCAGGACACTCCTGCAGGGTGTGCTCCGACGTGTCCTCCGGCTCGCCAACATAAAAACATCCTAAAAGCAGCCTTAGAAAGTGATGTAAAATCATTATTGTATTCCCCTAAACTTTTATGAAATAAATGTCAATGAATCGGTAATAGGTATGTACCGAATAAAAATACCTTAGAATCAGTTTAATTTCATATTATAGAAACTAGTACGAAATACTTTACATTTGATGTTAAGATACAATATAACAATAATCGGTTCCAAAGACATCCGCATAGCGTTTATTGCTTTTTTGTTAAATTCACTAATTTATTAAAAGCTTCGGCTAAGTACTTTTCTCAGATGTTCTATGTCAAAGATGTCCCATGTCAAAGCATTAGCGGTCAAAACTTTAAACGGCGATATATATCTCGAAAGTGAAAGTATGTGACATGCGGCGTTCTTCTTCCTGACAACCACAGAAATTATATCGTGTTTGGTATTATTTTAATCAGAAAAATGTCAGAAATTGCAAAGAAAATAGTAAAGGTTACGCGTTTTAACTTTTTTATCTCTGTCTACAATTCAAAAATTCTTACATTTTTCAAGAAAGCTTATTTTAAGTTTGCGTTATAGGCATAGATAAAAAAGTTGAAAATCGTGACATTTAAATTTGTTTTTGGAATTCTGTTGACACGCCCTAATTTCTATGAGTCAGGTGAACAAAGCGATATGACCAGCAGACTAACCGATGGGACAAGAGAAGCAGCATCCTTCACTCCGCTTTCATCACCAGAAACATCTCAACCGAATACTAAATATTACGACTTTCCAATCGATCACAGTTATAGACCAAGTCAGAACAAGTAAGTATTCTATTCTGATATTTATTTTCGTATTAATTGAAATACTGTTTGAAATATTTGAATACAGTATACGTTACAACAACTTTTCTCTTTACATGTTACCGTCGCTAGGTCATCATTTTCAAGATATTTGGCTAAAATTTCTTTAGAAATTACAGAAATTACGAAACGCGCGGACAGAATCAAATAGAAAACATTGCTCGAACTCGACTGTTAGAATTTTAATTGACTACGTTCGTACGTAAAGAGAAAAAATGAAAATGTCAAATTCTACAACATATCCAAAATTCATCGAAATCGAAGAGAGTACCGCTTTGTACTCTCTAATTTCTATATCTAAATAAACACCGGAAGAGGCTACCAACAAAAAAACGTATTGTCGAAAATCGTGTCTCGTTCGCTACTCAACATCTATGTAAATGTACCATCGACCATTGTAATTTTGGTCGCCCACAGGATGCACGAAGGGGATCTGATTTTCGTTGATCTTCTTTTGTTAAACCTTTAAGGGTGCGCAGGAGGTAAACTAGCGGACTCTATCGGCTGAGACGCGAACTACGAAACGGTTTTTCGCGATTTTCTCGCTTAATCGAGGAAAAGTCAAGTAACGATCATCGTTTTTGTATTCGGGAGAAGTATAATACCGATCGACTTACCAATCGCTTTTCCCGAATTGTTCGGGATAGCTCGCGAACGGGCGCCAGGGTTCTACGCCGGTGAGCGAGGCTGTTCTCCGCGGCGAGAATGGGTCTCGCAATAAATTAAGACACGAGATTACGGTCGTAAGGTGTTTAATCAATTTCATGAAATATTTTGTCGCAGTTCGCAACCCGCGGCGGTCAAAATAGCCGCGAAGGCGAGCGACGTGACAATATTTTAGCGGCGGTCGACCGGCTCGCGCGCGCGTCTTTCTCTCCCCGCGTCGAACTCGGCGGTTTCGACAGAACCTGTTTTACGACGAATTCTAAAACGAAAATTCCAAGCGTACGCGGTCCCCGCGATCTGTAGCTATCGCGTTGATACCGGTGCAGCGGCGTGTTCGACCCCAAAACGCAGAGACATGGACGCGAACCTCGTCAAAACGTTAACCGAGCCACCGAGAAATCAGCGCGTGTAATGCGTGGGTTGTATGCTTACCACCGGCAACCCCGCGTGGTCAACAGCAGCGTCTCGCGCTTACGATTTTGGCTATAACTTAATTTGACGCGCGCACCTACCAAAAGCCAACATTACGGTGCCCGATTTCTTGCGGCTCGGCAACGCGGAAGCGAGACTCCCCCTCTTTTCTAAGCTGTTTACGTTGTATAATTCATAGTATGTATTTCTTTTTTCAGGCGGTGTCCCTTATGCGACAACTCGGTGTATCCGTACTGTGGGGAAAAATTATTGCACGATGCGTGTTGCTGTTCAGATCCTCATACGCATAATCTTCCTTACCAATGTAAATTGGCAGATTGTCGATTTCTGCATGCGAATAATTGCAGAGAACACAAATTAATCGCTACGTGTTGCTGCAGCGACGATTATCGGTCGTTATTGAAAACTTTTGCAGTAGTTTAGATGCTCTCATGGATATTGTATATAACCTCTTACACTGTAACGAGTCAGGCTCGCGACGAACATTTCAAACAAAATCTGCTACATAAACTGTAGGCCCGTTTTCCGCCAAAATGGGCAAAAATTGAAAACTTTGAAGGCCTGCCATTTCTAAAAAAATTTGAAACTGGCAACATGATGACTTAAACCCCCCCCCCCCCCCCCCCAATTTCACATGGACTACAACATATTTCATTTAGAAGAAAATCGACGATGGTGCCTGCAAAAAGTGATCGATTTTGCATGGAATGGACCCGATATTGAACTTGTTGACATTTCCACCAATTTTCAATGTTTGTGTCTCTCGATACAACGTCGGCACTTAAATACGCGCGTATTTCTGTATTTTTGATCGTGGCACGCGTTTCTGGTCCTTTGCCTGCATTGCCAAGCTTCTGTTAAGAAAATAAAGACAGTTTCGGCTGTGGTGTTGCTGAAAGATAATAACATATCACATATACGAGAATGAATCGTTGTTGTTTTTGAAATTTCAATTCTTAATATTCGTTTTACCTGAGGGATGCTTGAAATTTGGATTTCATTGTCTCGTCTCTGATGCAATTCGTTTGTTGTTTTAATTTTTCTATTGCTTGCTTCCTTAACTCTTCCGATAAAAACCGATCTTTGAAACGATCTTTGGACCTACAATAAATAATGTGGCTATAATAATCGGATCATTTTTGGCAATAAGATCGAACCGTTCCTAAAATTTAGAATTTAGAAAATTTACAAGATTGGGTGAAAATTTACGCGATTTTACTAATAATTATATAGCGAACTGAAAAACGCTGTAATGTATATTATATATTACATGTTCAATATTATCATGGTGAAGTATTGTGGGATTAGGACCCCCCAGACCACAAATAACCACAAATAGGAAATTGGGAAGAAGGGAGGAGAGTTCCGTGGGTGAGCGCGTTAGTCGATCGGTTACCAACACGAGGGCCCGGGTGGTTCGATTCCCGGCGCCGCGCCGGTGCCTTCCTTTTTCCTGAGATCCTACAGTGTATTGTTTCTATCAAGTCGGACGCAAAAGTCTATATATCTCGAAGAAATAATGACTTACTTCGCTTTCACAATCGCCGCCGGCACAATTATAAGGTTCACTTTCATTGTTGGCGCGATTATAGTGTAATGGTTGTAAAAAATTATGAATTCACACTCCTGCGTTGCAGACTGATAACAGCATTGCCACCTGAATTGTAGCCGCGAGAGGAATACATTTACTGTGAGGGGTTTCTTCGGAGAATTCATTAATATTTCATTTTGTTGTGCCAACTCATCAATGAGAATTCACTTTCTCCTTTAGCTGCTTATTTATTTCTTCTCAAAGCATTTTGATCTTTCGATTTAACAATTACCAGATATCAGAGGACCTCCTCCTCCCCGCGATTTAACGTTATAAATCTAGTATATATCTATTAGTTTATGTAAATGAAAAATGTTCAACCTGAATTGTAACGAAATCGAGTGAAATAGAAAGTTGTTTTCTTTTTTTATACGTTTAATAGACTGAAAATGATGCAGCAGCATTTTTGAATTCATTTAGTATCTCTCCTGTTTTAAATTACACTCATTTTTATCTACTTATTTTTGTCATAAATGTATAAAATGCATAAAGTTCTAGTAACCATTGAACCAACTTAAAATACAGATGGCTGAACTCACGATAACTACGATCACTTTAAATACGTAGGATGTCGTTCGTCGAACAACCACTAAATGAATTAACGTTGTGCCGAATAAATGACAGAAAACGAAGATCTCTTTATCGAGACATCCGTGAACTTACAATAGAATTGCTGTATAAATTTTAACGTGAAAAAGGCATCGTAAAATGTTAGTTTTTCTTTTAATACTAATTATTTGTTCATTCGCTGGGAGGCGTTCATTTGATAATTCGTACAATAATTTAAATAATTATAGGTCATAGTTTCTCACCAACATTCATTAACCCTTGTTTCGACTACGAAATTTTGCAATTCTCAAGATCTAGGACAAGTTAAAACGAGTAATGCCGTGATGAACCTTCCCCTAGGGGAAGAGAGAAAGAATCGACAGCCGAACAGAAAAGAAAAGACATTCTGAAACCGATATATTTCTATAAAGTTATCTTTCGAGTTGTGTTATAAATAATGTTTGTAAATAAATATCTCGCGATGCCGCGGCGTACGACGCGAAGTAACAAAAGTCGCAACAGAATTATAAAATTGTATACATATTGTAATAGCAAAGCGCTAAAAATCACAAAATAACAATTTTCTTCCATTTTTCTTACAATTTCACTGCACAACGATCTCCCGCTTCGTCAACTCTAATTGCCAACATTCATTTCCACAAACTCGACAATTGAAATTTTACATAAAACGAAGATCTCGTTCGTTTTTCACACGTTCGCCGCATCCTCCGCGACCGTATGGACGCTCGAAAGTGCAGAGCAATAAACTCTCAAAGGGTTTAACCGCGAGACACGAGGTAATCCTTCATTATCGACGGCAATGGAGAGAACGAAGAGTGTTTCTCGGTGATCATAGTTCCAACGGTTGTAAGAAACTTATCAATTCACCCCTTCAGCGGTGGTTCTGGGGCGTGTAACAACATATTACGGGTTTGCTGACTAGCCTTGATTAATTCATTCGCGGCGGCGATTTCTTTGTCGAGCGAATAGAGTGAATATCCGGTAGCGTTTCGCAGCTGTCCGACGGGCTCATGAAAGATGCATTGTTTGTGGTCCCCCTTGCGAAATGTACAATTTTTCAGCTATCCCGGAGGCAGTGCAACGATTCGTTTCGCGTCTCGCCGAGGAATCGGATCGCTGTCGTTATGTTCGCCAAAGCGACGCCGGAGAAGGCGGTTAACTTCGTACGGTACGCCGTGTCTATTGGCATGTTCTGGCCGCTCGAGGCTAATGCCACCAAAAAACAGAGGCGCCTCCGCAAGTTTTATCAAATTCTGACCTTTCTGGCTGCGTTTATAGTTCTTCTACCGTTACAGTACTCGATCTATTTACATGTGATAGCCAAAGAATACCGCATCGTCTTCGACGCGACCTTATCAATGTTCTCTGCGCTTCATGTCATCGCTCAGATCGCAATCAGCTTTTTTCTTCATGATCATATGCAGGTAGGTGCATATCCGATAAACTTTTTATTTTCTATAGAGATCCTCTACTTGTGACATTGTATGCAAGTTCCCCAACTACAGCTTCGTTTGATAATCGAAGCCCAGAACGGTATAACGGTATTAGACTGCGGATTTCATGCATTTACGACAAAAATGATCGAGTCGAATACAAAATAGGAAAATCGATAGAAAAATTGAAGTACACTATTACGGTGTTTTTGACTTTTCATGATGATTTAAAAAAAATGAACAGGAGACATTAACATTAAAAAACTACATAAAATAATTCATACAGAATAAATGTATTAATAAATAAGAAATAACATTTAAATAAAATTTAACATTTAAATAAGCTGGCATATTTGCGCGCTTTTAGCCACTGCTGCATCGTCGTTACGCCGCGCCGTATCCCGTCGAACGTCCGCGCTAGTGGAAGACCACCACCACTGGCGGCAACTCGTGTCGGGCGAAGAAGATACTTTGCTTTCTGCTTCGGTAAAAACGTCGATGTTGCAAACTTCAAAGGTGGTTTTCTGAAGATAAAAGTCTGTTCTATCGCGTGATATAGTGCAATTTCATTTCACGTTGGACCCTTATTTTTTCAGATAAATTCAAAAATATCCTGAAAAATTGCTGCAAAAATGGTGTCTATCCGTCTTTAACGACCGTTTAAACATTCATAATGTATTAATATTGGACATCAATGTATTCGGTAAAGTCTACAGAATCTTTTGCTGCGAAGAACAATTCGATATCTTTTATAATAACATCGCAATATTGGTTTAAAGTTGAAAAATAGGTTTTTCTTCAAAGTCATGTTTCTGAAAAACTGTACGCGTAGGTGAAAAAGTAAGGGCAGGCTAGGAATCAGCGCAAAAAAAACTCTATAAGAACCACCCCACAGTAATTAGGAAGCATAAAAGAAGTTGAAATTTGTTGGACAGTGTAGTCGATGATGTCGCCTGGGTCCGTTCTTCGCGCCGCGGTCTAGCTCGTGCTTTTCATCCATGCGTGCTACGCGACGTCTTACAAATGAGATGGGATTGCGAAGCCCGCAACAGTAAATAAATAGCGAATACGTGTAGCGCGACGAGTCGATCGAGAGTCGTGAAAAGACAAGACGCGCGAACGATCGGCGTCGGCCTATTTATACAATTTGGGGCCATTGGTTGGAAAGGGAATAAGTAGTGGGTAGTTTGAAACAGCAAGGACAAGACAGCGCAAAGCGTTCGTTGGCGCGCGAGTTCGTAACGAATTTGAAATATGGAAATACGACGTGTCTCGTAAACATTTTCGACGCCACGCAGTTTACATTTGGGTTTGTTCACCCGGTTGTCGACGTCGAGCGCGAACAGCTGAGCTCGACGCGGGGTAGAAAATCTATCGCGGCTGATAGGCTCTCTTATGCCGCCGATCATCCCCCAGTGGATCGGACAAGAAACAGCGCAAGAAATTCTTGTCCGAAATAGCACGCCACATAGCAGTTTCATACGAAAAGATTTTCAACAACTAGATTTTCATTTAACGCCGGTTTCTTACAATGAACTTGGTCAATTTTTGTTTTACAGGAAGATCCGCCGTCTAATAACGACGTTATACGCGTTCAACTAAAATTCGATGTAACGTAAAAATGCATCCATTATATATTTTTACGTATTGCCAAACGATTGATTCCCTTGGTCTTGATAATTTATATCAAGAACACCTTTGTTTTTAATATGATTATTCTACGAAAGCTTTACCAACGTATCGATGACTCTTTTCCGAATGAAACGAGTCCAAACACGAAGCAACGTGGATCGCGTTTATTCGTTCAATCCATGACGCATTGTTAACGCAATGTAGAAGATTATGTTCTTTTTTTCATCTAGATTCTAAATTGTGGAAGATGATGTTCTCTTCACCTCGTTTCTAGATTCTAGAAGATACGATGTTGTCTTCGTCTAGATTCTAGATGGTAGAAAACGATGCCCCCTTCGTCCAGAAAACGACATTCAACTTACACAAATTCTTGCATATTCAAAACGAAAATTCAAACTGCAAATCATAAGCAAAATCTTTACTCTCTTCGACTACTTCAATTACCATGTTTCAGCGTCATTCTTCCTCTATGTTTACCAACAACTTTACAGTACTTGACGGAGGATATGGCGACGTTCTTCCGGATCATGAAGCCGCACGAAAGGGAGGTGTACCAACGCTACGTGGACAAGTATGCGAAGTTTTATGCGGCGGCTATGGCATGGAACGCGCTTACGTTGACCTGTTTGCCCATCCTAACGTTCGTCGTGCATGATCCGTTCCCGACGTTATCGCGTTTCCCGTTCCCGGTCGATTACAAGCCTCTTTGGATCGCACTCTACGCGGAGCAATGTTACTATATCTCGCTGTCCGGGTGCACTCTGAACTCGAACTCGACGGCCGCGGTACTGATGTTATTCGCAGCGGGCAAATTCGAGATTTTGGCGATTACCGTACAGAATGCTACCACCGTCGATGACCTCAGAAACGCTCTCGAAGAGTACCGTGCCGTCAGAAAGTAAGCTAACCGCTGGTCCGTGGATGCCCCTGCAAAATAATCATTCTCTGCATTAACTGCGACAGACAGGGAGAAAAACTTAAACGTGTCTTTCTCTTTTTTAATGATTTCGGTAGATCGAAAGTAACGTATCGATACTCATCGTTTCCTTGAATCTGTTTCCTGTTTCAAGCTACACCTATTCATTTTTGTCACGAATCTATCGAATTCGCAGTCGAATCATTATGCAATTGTTCCGTATGATAATGTCATTGCTAAATTCTCGTTGGCAACTTGATGCTTTACCCACCAAAAGAAAGCGAATTAATACATTTCTTAATGACTTTGTTCTTTTCATAAAAGATTTTCATTTATATGATACAATGTCGAGAGAGCTATTAATAGAATTTTTAATTGTTATGTCATTTTGAACGAACAGTTTAAACAGTTTCTTTTAAACAACGGAGTCAAAGAATATTCATTATAATGAAATATCGACGGGAATAATGTTTCAAAGCACCCCGTAAGACAGGAAACTGTGCTGTAACGATTTTCTCGTAGATTCGCGGAAGACGTCGTCTACGGCGTCCAATTCATAGTCATAGCCACGGTAATCGTTAGCAGCGTGAACATCGTGTGTGCCGGACTGAACCTCCTCGGAGTAAGTACTCTGGCAGAGATGCCTAACTGTTTCATCTACAGATCGCTGTAATAGCTGAGAACGTTGCTTTTATATGATCAGTCGGTACCATTAGCACACAAATTACAACACGCTTTCATGATCGGGATAACGCTGCTCGAAGTATACATGTGCGCATTGCCGGCTGACGTTTTGATAGACGCGGTGAGTAATTTAGCGAACAAAAAACGCAATATCGCAAAGTACTTCTGTTCGAAAAAACATTGCATTTGTATTTTTCACATTTTCTCTCCTGTTCCATCATTTTATTGTATCAGGTCGTCCCATAAGTTCGTGCTGTTTACTGTTTTACCATGCAAATGAATATTTCAAACGTACTTTCACAGAAATGAAAAAATGGAACCACCTTCTCGTTCTCGAACCTCTTCCCACCTTTTTGGTAAAGATATTATATACCGTCGCTATCAAATTTCTGTGGTTTTTTTTATTCAAATACTTTTCAATCGGCGGTACGAACTTATGGGACGACCTAATACAATAATGCGTTGCACAATTTTAGAACTATACTCGCTTTTCCAAATGATTCGGAATGTTAATCCTTGACAATTAAACTGTACTTACTTGTTTGTTTTGCGAAAACATTTTCAGAACAAAGTTACACTATCCCTAGAGAATCCTTCCTTACAGCCATTCTATTAATGAGATTTCAAAGTTATCGATATATCTTTTTGTTTTTTATTAAGCTCCTATATTTTTTTATTGTAATCCTATAGATCATGAAAAGACAAATTCAGCGACTATAATGACCAAACCGTTCTTTTCAATCTCACACGTCATGGTCATTGTTTAACAACGTTTCAAGATTATCGATCGATTATTTTATTTTTCGTGAAATCCTATATTTTTTCTTCGGAATCCTTATACAACATAAAAAGACGAATCTAATCGATATACAGTAAATCCTCTAGAAACGCATAAAAGCTGTAGCAGATAAACTCGGAAAATGTATCCCCTCCACTTTAGTAATCCGATCACGGCTCGGGTATATCGGTGTGAACCACTACTAATGCGACGCGGAGAGTCGCGGTCGTCCGCACAATCCAATGTAACGCCAATATTTAATTTTTTTTTATTATTACTTATTTTTTTATGAAACTTTCATCGATATATTCGTGGCATTTTTCTGATTAAAAAAAGACCAAACACGATATGATTTCAACGGTTTCGGGCGTAAGGAAGGATAGCGTATGGGAAAGAAAGAGACGCGGAGAGTCGCAGTCGCGGCCCGGTTCAAAGGCCCGCGCGCGCGTGGTCTCGCTTTACACGCGCTGTCCTTCTCTACGTTCGGCTCGGCCTTAGAAGCTCAAAAAATAGCTACCCGTCACAGATAAACGCATAACTATCCCCAACCCCCCAAAGAGGCTTATGCGTTTATAGAGGATTTACTGTAACGACCATACACGGTTCTGATCATTCAATCGCGAGATATTTCTATTTGAATAGTCAAATATTTGATAGTTTCGGACACGAATATTTTGAGGCTATACGATCAAAACGGTATGTTCATTATACTCGTTGGACTCGTACTTTTATGCTCTGTAAGTATATCGGAGGAAAGATATAGGATTTCGTAAGAACCAATACCAATGACCTTGAAATAATCTTGTGAAAAGAACGACCTTGAAGAAGGACTCTTCCTACGGGCACGCTTACCATTCGAGATAGTATAACTTAATCCTGGGAAGGAATATTTTCTCTGTTTTAGTTCCCACTGTAAGCTTGAAATTCGCGAAGACACGTAATCTTGTAGAAAATTTATGAAGGCGGGTGTGATGCTATAGGTTTGCGATGCACCGTGCAATGTTTCGATAAGCAAAAACCGTGTTCTGCTGTTAGTAGTTATATTGTAATCAATTGTTACTCGTTAAAAATCAGAGCGAGGCCGCTATCGGAAGCGTATACAGAGCAAAATGGTACGACAGTGACATAAAAGTGCAAAAGACTGTGCTGCAAATGTTGATACCACAAAAGCCGTCAGTCGTTAGCTGGAGATTCGTGATGGTGGCAATGTCGTTGGAATACTATTGCACGGTAAGATTTTTAACTCGTATCGAAATGATTCATCTCGCGTATTCTCGCATAGCAATTTTCACTATTCCTTTGATTTTTCAGTATGTTTCGAACGCGTTCTCTATGTTCACCGCCCTGCGAGTCATAGTAGACGACTCCAGTGATACGGCACCGAAACAACAGTCAATTATATCTGCTAACTACACGTGTTGCAACAATTGATTAATAATAATCTTAGAACCTGGACAGTTATTGTATTTGAACAAGTCATCGAATATTTAAATGATCGTTCAATGAAATCTTCAACGATTGGAATTTCTGTGCCTTAGATTAAAAAGCAACGTGCCTCTGAATTCCCACAGCTTCGAAAAGCAAGACAAAACATTTACCTCGTCGCTTGTAATTCTTCTTTATTGATATTGCTATTGTTCGGAATTTCGAAGAAAAAAGAAAAGGCCACGATTTTTCACAAAAATTATGCGATAAAATATGCCTCCTTTTGTAGAGCCAAGTTACATATATACATGCATAAAGTTTCATCGATATCGGTTGACGTATCAAAAATCTATGGGCATTGAAAGATGTAAGAATCTTTGAATTTAGGGATTACAACTTGCTTAGATCTGCCAAAGGCATATTTCAACTTTTCATTATGGACACGGACAAACAAGTTAAATAAATGATCTTCAGTTTTATCTTCGAAATTCCGAACAATAGCAGGTTCGACAAATTTTTTTACACCCTACCCGATAAACCGATCTTTCCAACGTCGCGAGAAAATTTAAGTCGTTCGGTCCAATTTGAAGAAGAGTTACAAGATTTAGAATGGTGTTCGCTTAATATCGTCCTCGACTGTACATTACTGTTTAAACTTTGTTTTGTCCGTCACCGTATACGACGTATATCCGTGTACGTGAACAAGTAAACGTTTTGTTGCGATCGTTTTGCGGGAATTTCCTCGGATTATAGATTTCTGAGAGGATACGTTTTCGGGTTTAGCGAATCCAAGTCTTTTTCCTCGAACGAAGTAGATCGCGTTACACGTGGAAACACTCGGGATTATGTAATAGAAGGTCACATGTTTGCCAACTCGCGGAAGATCGAGGAGTTGAGGTCAGACACGTGGAACACGTTGTTGTGTCTCTTGTCGGGAGTACGTCCTACGTCCGCGCGCACGGAGAAATCTGCGCACACACTGCCAACGGTCGATTGTCTCTCGACAGTCTCGACAGTCTCGGCACTGACGATCCCGTGAATCATTGTTCGCGCAGTTCTTGTTTTTTCAATAGCCCGTATTATATTTTCACACGCGCAATCCTTTCGATGAAATTTGAAGCATCGAACAGCAAATGTATTTCTTTTTTTAATCTGATAAAAATGATAACTGACCTAAATACTCTTTGATTCCCGCTCACGATCGTTATAATAAAAAGGAAAGAGACAATCGTAATGTTGCCAAATTCGATTCGTCCAATTTGAATTATGTAGACAAAGTACAGTTTTACTTAACGCGTAGGTGCTTTGATCTTGACTCGAATGGTCGAATTTTTACCGAGGAGTTTATTTTTCTTCTTAAAGGTGACAAAGTTGATCGCAATCTTCTTTGCGGTTACCTTATCGCTCGCTCGACAAAGTTCGACGAACGAACAACCGCTCTTCTATTCCTTATCTGCGTAGAACGCCGGTAATGCAATGCCCTTGCAATGCATTTACATTTACAACTGTGGAGTGCGTCAAACGATCAAACGATCTGTCTAGTTTTCGTGATAAAGGAAATCAGTTATGATTATTATCTTCAACGCCATCGCGCATAATTCATTTAGACAAATAGGATTCCGAAACGAGCAAAACAGGAGAAGGAACACTTGTTTTGCGAAAAATCTTCAGAGTCAAACGTATTAAATCTTTCGTGTTTTAACGAAGTTAATTTTAGATAATTTTGCAGCGATTCATTTGTGGTTAACATCGTTTTTCTTCAAATCTCTGGAAAGAAATGTCACTTTAATAGTTTATCTAACCAATTCGTCTTGTAAAAATGGAAAATTAAAAAATATATATATATATACATATGTATACCGATAGAAAATGTATTCGTAATTAATTGCTAGTCTACCAAATGGAGGCAAACTTTCAAGAAATATATTAGTATATCAACAATAATTAACCTTCGGCATGTTGCTTCTATTTTAGAGCTTGAAATTGTGGATATAATAATTGCACTGGTTCTTGGACAATTTCAGGGTATTATTACATGAAATTTGATCATGTAACAAGATACATTTGTGGTCGTGAGTAATATGACCAGTGTATAAGAACATGTGTCTGTTGTTTATCATCGATTAAGCGATTCTCACATCTATAGAAATTACAGAGGAAAGAGTTGAAAGATTGAAACGTGAGAATAGTATCCATACAAACGGGTATTATACCGCGAAATTATACAAGTGTCCGATAAAAACTCATCAATGAATATTGCACGCACTTTTTACTCGAGTTACATTTTTCAAGAAAGCTTTGTCGTCGAGTATTTATACTCGTAGCACTCGTATCGCTCTACAGTCTCCCACAATTTCAGTAGAATTTCTCAATTTTTCTTCACATTTATCATCAATCGTTTCTTCTCATTCTTTCTTGTGCTTATCGGGCTTTTCTTTGTATCGAAGTGTGTAAACTTCCTCCGTCGTTCCGAAGCGCGTCATTTCTCTCTGTTTCTTTTTCAAACGACGCATGTCGGTATTCATACTCTGACGTAATTGTTTTGACGTGGTTAATCATCGAACTCCTTGTTTTCGATGAATGGGAGGCGATGAATACGAAGGATTCGCTTCACAACAAAAACTGAAGAGAATGTTTAAAGCAACTGAAAAAAACTCAAAGTATGCGGTTCGAATGAAAGCTCGCTGCTCGCATGTTGACCAATGTCGAATAACTAATTTCTGAAATCCGTGTAGCTCAAATCTGGGCGACGGAATTATTTATACAATTATTTATTATTATTTACACATTTACGCGTGTATGAAATATGCTCATAATCTGCGAAATGAAAAAAAGTTTGAAACAGTAATTAATATCGGAAAACTAAACTTCTCAGTTTTTGTTTTGATAAAGAAAAACTGCTTTGAGTTTGCGTAATTTTTGTGACTGTTCAGCTGGCGATCAACGTGTTAATCGATAAGTAGGTAGTTACCGTCCAATAATAGGTTACGCAATTACGGTAACGCGGACAATCACGGCGGAACGATCGTTTCGAGTAACGACGAAGCAACCGATCGTGACAATGGATATTTAAACTCGCGTTTAGGAGAAATCGAATCATAATGAACGTTTCGCGAGAAACACTAAAAATGTTACATTTAACACGGAAAATAGAAACTTTCTCCCCGTGAAAGTAAACAGTTGTAACCACCGGGTAAGCTGCATGATATAATCTTTAAAATTGAAAAGTGCAGCATTCGCGACGCGCATGCTTACCTTCCATCGTACTTCCAGAAAAAAATGTGAAAGTTACATCACCGATAATAAATGAAAAGAATGACACGATAAAAGTATCTTTTTACATATCCGAATCTTATTTTGAATACTTTATTATCTGTATTTTACAAATATCATAACAAATTTATTTTTATTTGGCGTTTAAATCAAATAATATTTTATTTCAATTACATTGTTCAAATAACGTAACAAATAATTTTGCCTCGAGAAGAGGTTATTGAAGTTACTAAATTCATTATTAAATTTACATATACTAATTTTTGTAGTATAATGATTAAACGTGTAGTTTAATATATATATGTATATATATATATATATATATATATATATATATATATATAATGTATATATAAATATATAACATATTAATTATAATATATTAATATATAAAATGTCCAAGTATACGACATAAATAGAATTTTGAAGTTTACGAATTATTTGATCAAATGATAGATGAAACGAAAAATGATTTGAAATAAATGATTTGCCTAACCGAATAAACTAACATATGATTATTTCAAATGACATGTAGCCAAAGAGGATAATATTAGCGATAATGCTAGCGTTAGCACTTCATTTGATTAAAACGCAATGCTTTTTCACCGAGGAAAATTACCATACTACACGATCATTTACGAACCACAGAGAATTAGTTTGGCCGATTAATTATTCTTCTACAAAGTTTAAACAACTACCCGGAATGAGTCGTCTAAATTGGAAATCCATGAATGTACATAAAATTACAATTTAAAAAATTGACCACCGTACAAAAATATTGCAACAATGAATTTAAGTTGATAAATTTTATTAAATGTGAAATGTTAATATTCTTTAAGGATTCTTTAGGGATTTCATTTTCTTGGATTAGTTGTTTTAAGATGTCGCATATATCAAATCATTTTTTTAAAATATTAAATACTAACAGAATGTTCTGTTATTCCTTCTAACGGCTCTTGTTCGCTATAACTTACAATAGTGGAAGTTTTGATATTGTACAGAGAATCCATAAAGTTTAAATCGGACATTTGATCGATCCGTGAACCGTGTTTGTGATTATTAGACTGCGGATGTTTATGAAATTTTCAATTTTTGTAGGTAAATTTTAAGAAAGTAAAATCAAATAAAATCTTATTTTCAGTGGTAGTAGCCTTTGTAGATCTCAAATAAATACATATCGTACTAAATTTTGTACAATTTTTTATTCTAGTATTTTTTGAAAATTTTCAGAAGCCATAAATAAATAAAGATCCGTATTCTCGCGATGAAGTTCTAGGCAAACCTATCTTAAAACAGAACAATGTCAAATTCCTTATTATTAGGAAATAAGTACTAAACTGTGAACACGTTAAACGAAATTAAGAATGTTATTAGATTCTTTGTAATTCATAATTTTACGATTGTTGTAGATCATTTTTATTTTGTATCAAGATTCGCAGCCTACTTATTATATATTCTACATAAGATTATCACAAATGTTTTACGTGAGAAATATGAGTATTTGAGGTACTATTCATTTTTATCGAGACTACGATTGTGTATTTTATACGCATTGTTTCGTTAATATAAATGTATATTTCAAAGAAGAAAAGGTGAAATTTTGCAAGCTAGGAAGGACATCTACTAATGTACAAAGTATTGGAAAGTATTGGATGCTTTCTTAATGTTTGCTATCATTATTTTAAATATGTCACCTTTCTAATAAGTAGACTGCGGTTCTTATGCATTTATGACAGAAATGAAAAAACATTTGCAAAATGTAAGGATATCGTTACATTGTTTTCGACTTGTTAAGACGATTAAAAGAAAAAGTAGATTTTCATTTAACTTCAGTTTGTTCCAATCGACTGGGACCATTTTTATTTTGGTAATTTTAGTAATAAGTAGACTACGGATATCTATGTAAAATAAAAAGTTTTTAATCGAATTGGAACAAACTGGAGTGAAATAGGAATTGATTTTCCTTGTTGTCGGTAGATTGAAAATAATATATTGGTACGATATTAAATTCTTCTAATGTTTTTAATGTTTGAGCGATACTTGTTCATTCGTGTTATAATTGCATAAAGCTCTACAGTCTACTAACAAGTTTTACCACATACGCGTCGATTCGATACGCGGATACCATAAGAACTGGATGTATGTTCTGACACATGCAGGAATTCGCGTTGACAGTGCACGCGTCCCCGTTCGTGCAAATGTAAATTTTGCTGTTTTGCAGATAAACGGCCAACACTTTGGTACGAACGAGTGTTCTACACCTCTCTACGTGTTCTCGTATACACGTCCCACGTGTTTGTTTCTATTGGTGGCAGAGTGAACCACTGGCCGTTGATGCGGTACACAGAGTATTCGGTAGTATATAAGGGAGACTGTTTGGTACGGGCACGCATAACCGAGGGAGTCATTCGATGATACGCGTTGCACAGGACGGGGCAATCTCTTCCTCCACTTGTTCGACCGTTTCCACCGTTTCCACCGTTTCCACCGCTTCCACCGCTTCCACCGCTTCCACCGCTTCCACCGCTTCCACCGCTTCCACTGCTTCCACCGTTTCCATCGTTTCACGCATCGCGATCGTCACAGCGATTCCTCGTCGATTCGGTACACCGAAGCGAACCTTGGGAGGGGTAAGTAGTCCCTCTTTCCGAAGGGATCCATCCAGTGGTTCTCCAGAAAAAGCGAGTCGAACTTTGCCAGTGAAAAACGATACCGACGAATCGATCCTTCGCATTGGAATCAATATTCGCTTTTGTCGAATCGATCGAAGCGTCGCCAGTCGTCGAAAAGAAAAAACGTGACTACGATTTTGCAAATTTGTAAAGGAGATATCGAATAAACAGCGATCGGTTTCTATGAGAAAAAAATCGGTCGAAATGTCTCCGGCAAGTTTCACCATGGGCGCATCTTGGGTCACGTTGACCCTATCGATGTGCTTGTTGACAATCGTTCTACTGCTGGCTGTACGACGAGGGAAGATTCTGTATGCCTTGCGGAAAGTGCCATACCCGCCAGCGTTTCCCATAATCGGAAATGTTCATCAGCTGTGCTGCAGTCCGGAACGTAAGTCGAAATTCTTATCCCTCTGTTAAACGATTAACTTTAGATGACCGAGCTATTATGCTTGGATATAACCACGCCGATCGAACTGTTTCTACTTAACCCCTCGCCGTACCATTTTCTTTGCGATTACAGCGATTAGAACGTCTTTATTCCCAAAAATGTCGCAGAACAGAAAAGAAAAATATTTCTGAATGGCTGAATTTACTCGATGCTTAAGTATCGATTACAAAAGAATACAAGTTTGTATCGTTTGAAAAGAAAGGCATCGCATTCGCATTTCTTAGATATCCCTTAAGGGGTTCGAATCAAAAGTATTTTACGTATGTCAGCATCAACACCTCTTAAATTTGAAAAATCTTGGAAATTACGAATGAAAGCATCGTTTACAAGTAGATTACGGATCTTTGTGCAAAATAAAAATTGCTACCTAAATCGCAACAAAAAATTGGAATGAAATGGAAAGTTGAAAATAATACAACGGTGGTCCTTCCGATGCAGTATTTCTATCGGAGATAGCGAATAGTAGAAAAAAGCGAATAGTTTTCAACAATGTTGTTTCCGAATTTCAAATTTCTGACGTATTTTGAAAAATATACGTTAAAATTATATAATTATAATCCGAAGGAATTAAATGTTTCAAATGCGACGATAAGTCTGACTGTTTAATTATTTGCTTCATGTTCCGAGTGTGAGGATATATGGAACAAGCAGTTTATTAATTGCGCGTTATTTTAATTGGGGAATTTGCATCGTTCTTCGAACCACAATATAACGCCTGGTTCTTTTGCTGGCACATGTCGTATTGCATTTAGAAGCAAAAGCAAACTGGATCAAAACCATTTTAGGTCGAATGCTTTCGATCGTGTTAATCGTTTGCTATTGCTAAACTGGAATTGAATTGCATTGCAAGGGCAATTATCTTGGTAAGCGAGAAGCTAAAGTCCTTTTGGGAACACACTGGTTATCGCAAACATTAATAGAGTAGACCAACAAATCGGACGTTAATCGTTAAAGATAAAGCATATTTGCATGTATTTTGGAAATAAGTTGTCTGCTCTACATATGAAAAGCGAGCGAATTGGCGGGAGTGCACGCGCGAAAGAACCGGAGGGAGAAAAGAGGAAAGCAAGATTATTCACCTCGGGTGTATTGAATACCGAAGATACTCGTCGGCCACTTGCTCGCAACAAGACGAAAGAAGAAGCAGGTCGAGGTCGTCCGCGTCCTGAATAAAGCTACTGTATCGTATAATTGCATGTAATTCTATGAAATGTTCATATATTATATCGTATATAGTGTACGCGTAATATGCAATTGTACGCATCATTATTTATTTACCGTCAACTTTAATCGATGCAGAACTCGATTCTTTACTGAAAAATTGCAGCTTATCTTATTCCTCTAGGCGAATGGAACGAACCGTTTGGGATCATAGCGGTGCAAATCCACCTTGCGCTCTTCTACAAAGTGTATTTTTAAAATTTTCAATATAGAACCACGCAAAAAAAGTTGTAAAATACAACTCTTAGTATTTTCTCTGCAGTTCCGACCAATTGCAATTTATTCAAAATCTATTTTTCACGTAATATGGTAAACGAATTGTTCTGACTTTACAAAAACAATTCAAGTCGTAGGTTCCAATATTAAAACAATATTGTCGTCTTTTTAAGAAACTTTTTTGCTCGAATATTTACGGGAGTCACTGTATACATATAATTCGCTTGTAAATTTTACAAAATTCTGTTTCGTGTTCTAACTTTCACATACAGACACTTTTTATAGTTTTCTGAGCATCTAGATGCGTTTTTGTAACCGCGATGCGTATATACAAGTTATGTGACACGTCACTATGATTCTCAGCTCGCCGTACGATGAGAACATGTATACATACAGGGTGCTCACCTAAATTAGTCGTAAGCTATTTGGTATACGAAGAAATGATTGAATCGAAAGTCGTATAGTTCCAGGAGTAGCAGGCAATGTAATAATTAGTTTTTTTTCTATTCTGATTTTTTATCGAGATACAAAGGTCACATTGATTGTTTTTTTTTTTTTTACTGTAAATGATTTATTTTAGGATCTTGCGATTGAACAACGAATCGGATCCATAGTAAAGAAAAGTATTTGGTTCACCTAAATGATTTTTAATGTCCATTTCAATGAATATATTTGCATAATCGATCGATAAACGCAAGCGATAGGTGCGCGCAGGGCCTTTTTGTCATATGCGCGGCGCGAAATTATATTTCAAAGGCAATTACACGAAACAATGTTCGCGCTTACATAATTACAATTTATACTTATATAATTCGACAAAATGATAAAAGACTATGAACTCTTACTTAAATATATGATAGTTAATCAATTTTATTTGACATGTAATCTGTAGTTGAAAATTTGTATTTGTTTGTTTGTTTGTTTAACTTTAGATTAAACATCTAAACAAATTATAGATAAGTTTTATTACATATTTTACGCGCTTCGTGGCATAGCGAAAACCTGCTTTGAACATTTAAATGATATTTCAATATAATTTTCATTACAGGCACAGATAGAAAAAAATTGAAAAATGGTGATCTTTCTTCGCAATTGCGAACTATGGTAATTTAAAAAAAATTATTTACGGATTATATAGTAAATTAATCCTTCGAAACATCTAAAAAAAACCTCAAGCCGTTTGGTCGAATTTTAAAAAAGTTATTCGTTTTTAGTATGTGTAAGAATACTATTAACACTGACTGTATAGCGTTACATTCTCTAGTAGTAATAATACGATTTTTCATATCTTGAGGCGTCGCGCGTCGTTCGTATCTCACGATTAACTTCCCTTTCGAGATGTCCCCGAAGAAAGTAATCGAACGGTATATGGAGTAAAAGGTTAATGGTTAATGAGATATTTTTCATTGAATGACAAACGCAACCAATTACGACACTGGTATTTCGGGGTATATCATACTTTCTGCGAGGGTTTTTAAACATTCAGTTTTTGACATTATTGCTTCAATTCGCTCGCTATAATTTGAAAATGTCGTATTTACGCATACCGATCGAGTACGCAAATGTATTTATTGTAACGGAGAGCACATTTTGAGCATTACTTGCATCCAGAACCATTTATAGAGAACATCTCGGTAACTATTATCGTTTTTTTGTCCCATGTACCCTTATAGTTTTTTTTTATTCGGAGTTAAATTCTTTGTTCAGCCGCAAGATTAAAATTTGTACTTTGCGATAAAAAAAAACTCAGCGACCTTTGTATCTCTAAAACAGCAAAACAGAAAAAAACTAATTATTGCCGGTATGCTACTCTTGAAATCGTTCGACTATTGTTTCAACCATTTTTTCATATTCCAAATAGTTTACAAGTAATTTAGGCGGTACGGTTACCCGAGTTACCCTATGCGAGAGCGTGTTACGAAAGATTTACGTGTAATACGTGAAATACGTATAGTTCACATTTTAGATGTGCTTCGATTGCTAATTTTACGTATCTATCAACTCTTAATACGTTTGACGCACGCGTGATCGAACGGCGAATGTTTCAGCAAAATAAAAATTATACGTCTGAATTGCGAGATACAAGAGCCACGGAAATACCTATTTTACTTTCTTAATAATTTGGATGTAATTGTTGAGAATATCACAACGGTATTGCTAAATATCTCAAATGTACGCACTGTTTTACATTTCAACTACTCGTTTTCATCATAAATGCTTCAAATAAGCAGTTTAACGATGATACTTTTGGAGAACGGAAAAAATTGTAATCAGAGTAGAAAAAGATTATTTAAAGCAACAAATTATCGTATTAATATAGGAGCGTCCGAGATTGCAAATCTATTCTAAACCAACAATATTTTGATGTTTATGAATGCGACTGACATATTATACAGGCATTCCAAAATTTGATTAGGAACACGAAGAATATTGGAAATCGTGAGTGGTTCTAATTTTTTGGCTATTAAACAATTGTACAAACCACAACCGAAAATCGTTAGAACGTTTGAATTATCAAAAGAAAATATTCTCAATGCTTATATACCTACTGCAAAAAATATTAAAGTATCTGCCGTCCGAGTTTGCGAGCAATCAAAAAATCGTCCTGCAAATAGAATGCTGCCCTAAAAGGCTGGCAACGAGCGAACGGGAGAAAAAGTCTCGTTATTGCGAAGATCGATATTTTTAGCGATCAACGCCCGGTTAGTATTCGGTCACACCTCTTTCCTTAGAGTTGCAACACAAGCTACCTTTCTCTTTCATCTTCTATCAGTTTAATTTCTCGGTTCGACAAGAAATAATTCGTGTTGCAGAGTCCGAAGGAATTTAAGCACACGGTATAATTATAATTGACCTTGAATACAACTGAGAAAAGTCTATTTCTGCACGCTGCGACGGGTCAACGATCGTTATCATTCGTAGAGAACTATGCATCGAGAATACTTTTAAACAGCGAGTCTTTGGCACGCCCATCAACTTTACAGTTGGCGTCGAAAGTATTCGTACACCCTTTAAAAACGTATAACTTTTTTCAAATTCGACCAAACAGCTTCACTTTTTTTTATTGAATGACAGAAGGATTAATTAGGTAGGTAATGTGTAACTAATTGAAATGAAAGTTGCTATAACTCGCAATTGCTATGGAAAAAGTAAAGGTCACGATTTTCAAGTTTTTATCTGTGCCTGTAATGAAAATTGAAAAGGTGCTTTTTGCAGATCCAACGAAGTTACGCACATTTATACAAAGTTTCATCGAAATTTGAAACATTAATCTATTACTTGGCAATGTATAAGTAAAATTACTATAAGTAATTTTAAGAAAAGATTGTTATTGGTCGCAATTGCGAAGAAAGGAGTAAAGGTCATGAATTTTAAGATTTTTATCAGCGCCTATGGTGAAACTTTAAAAGTTGCCTTTTGCAGATCTAACAAAGTTACATGTACAAAGTTTCATCGAAATCGGTCAAGGTTGCCGTGAAATGTAATTGATTAAAAATAGGAAATCAATCGTAAACTAAATTCAAAGATTTTTACATCTTGCACTGCCTATAGATTTTTAAAGCGTCAACGGATGTCGACGAGACTTTGTATCTTCATGTACATAACGTACTAAGCTTTATAAACGACATGTTTGAAATTTTCATGATAGGCACGGATAGAAAACTTAAAAATGGTGACCTTTACTTTTTTCTTCGCAATTGCGACTAATAGCAACTGCTAAAAAAATTATTTACATATTACCTGGTAAACTAATCCTTCTAACATCTGAAAAAAAAAACTGAAGCCGTTTGATCCAATTTTAAAAAAAGTTAATAGTTTTTATAGAATATATGAATAACGTTTACACTGACTGTATCACTGTTCAGGAATCAAATTTTTATGCAGTTTTTATGCATTATTCAAAGTTTTGAAATTCGTTGCGCGCCTTTTTGCCATAATCTAATCGACCTCAAACTTTTTCCAGATCATTTTCTCAACATTTGTCAGAATTCTGGGGGGTGAGACGAAACAAATTTTTTGGTCAGAAAATAAGGTCAACCCTAGTGTACAAATTGTCTTTCAACGTATCGATTTTAATTGTGCATTATGTAGATGCTGTTTGTGGAGGTAAGTTGCATGGTTTAGAGTGCCAAATGTTTATTGTTAACTGATAATTATGTATGCAAAAGAGAGAGAGAGAGAGAGAGAGAGAGAGAGAGAGAGAGAGAGAGAGAGAGAGAGAGAGAGAGAGAGAGAGAGAGAGAGAGAGAGAGAGAGAGAGAGAGAGAGAGAGAGAGAGAGAGAGAGAGAGAGTAAAAACGAAGGCATAAATTTTAAAGATGTAGAGTAAAAGTTGTGTATCCCGCACTATCCCTCGTTAAAACTTGTTGGAGCTTCTGTTTTATACTATTATCTTGCAATTAACTGCTTATGTGGTCGTACCACTGTTTTTTGTTATGCAGAGAAATTATTTTATGAGCTTTCGTTGCATTTCTTGTTAAACTGTGAGAGATATGCATAAAGTCTTTCTGTAAAATTTAAACAGACTTTGAATAACATGTTAATTTTTTATAAATTTCATAGATACGAAATTTTTTTACATTTTTCGGACAAGAACGCTGTCTTTATATATATAAAGAATAACGTGAACTATGAAGTGCGAATAGAATACCTACTTTACACAATACAAAGGATAGAGTTTGCTGTGCCGAGAATTAGTCTTTCCCCTTGGTCAGGTCAATACGAGAGAGCGAGAGGAAAGGTAGCGGGGTGTTCAGATAATCCCCGACCAATACACAAATATGCTTTGCTTTTACTTTCACTCTTAAACAGTCTGTCTAAACGTCTATTTTATTTGGATATAAATTTTAGTTATATTATATTGTAATTTATATTGTATTATATTATAGCATTGTATTATATTACATATAAATTTAATTATCTTGTATTATAGTATATTGTAATTTATATTACATTATATATACTAATAAAAAAATAAATAATAAAACTTTTTTCTTGCTTTAAAATGTATCGTTTTATCTGTAAAACGATTCATGCACATAGTGTTTATTCGTACTGACATATGTTTCCGTTATTTTATTTTGCTTTTTATTTTTATTTTGCTGTAAACCCAAAGTTAAATATTAGGTTGTAACATAAATAAATATTTATATTATTTATATTTTTATGTTATTATATTAAAATAATAAACTATAATATGTAGCAGATATATTTGTTATTCATAAATTGAAACCGTATACTAAACCAAAGAATAATTCTTTCCCGTTAGAATATGTCTGGATCTCTAAAAAAAAAATTAGTAAATTATATTTGCATTCTCTTTGTGCATAATAAAAATGACGTCTCCTTTGATAATATCTACTATTTGTTAAATAATTCTGTGCTACATAGGTTCATTGCTAACTTTGTTGTGTTTTACATTTAATTATAAATAACTAAAATATATTGTTTAATTAACAAAAACCAACTAACTGTTATAAAAATGTAACAATTATTCATATTTTATACAACTGTAAACATATTAATAGATAAATATAGAAAAATAGGCGATTTCGAGTTTTGTCCAGCTAAAATGGCCATTTGGCACACTGTGTGCCGCGCCGCGCCGCGCCGCGCCGCGCCGCGCCGTGCTGTCGCGTCGGAGGATGATCGTCGCGACGTTGTCACGGGAGCGGTATGCTCGCAAACGCTGTCAACATCGCTCCCAGCGACGCGAAGCACTGCACTCGTGCCTAAGTACGTAGCTGTTGGCACGGGATCCCCTCGATCGCGTAACTAATCGTTTTACTTTCCCGAACTGGGACGCAACTGACACGTGCGATTTGCTCGTGCAGTAGGTAATCCGCGAATGGATTCGTTTGCGTTCCACGTACGCTCTTCCAACTCGCGTCCTAAAATCAACGGATCCGCACATTTTTAAGAATATTTTTAACACAAATTTTTAAGAAACTTATCGATACTTGTGAAATTTACATATATATGGATGATTTTTTTATCACAACCGAAACTGTAAAATGTAGATTTTTTTTTTACGAGCCTGGGGCGAGCGGTAGCGCGCGTGGCCAACGAGCGGTTTATGGTTTCAAGAGGATTATGGTTTTCAATTGTTAAATAAGGTGCACGGACGAACCTGATGCGAAATCAGGGAACCGCATAGATTGGAAAACACAGTTCTGGGTTATGTTAGTAACGGCCTCGTAATTTTAATATTATGAATTAATTGATACAACTCGAGCGGTAAGATTGTATCATGTGGGAGCGGTGAACCGAGAATTACTGGATCCGAATGGTGGTTAAATGGTTAAAATTAAATAATCAATATACCTTTATCCGTATTATGTTACATTTTTCTCAGCGATCCAGGCCTCTTGAACTTCGCGGTCCCTCACGGGGTACACCCCACGGTAGTGGGGATAGTTCTGGGGCAATTAAAGAATAGATTTTTTGAACATTTATCGAGAAAACATGATATTACTGTGGGTCACTGTACGATGATTGGTTCTAGAGCTTTCTGTTTACTCCGCGAAATAACTTTACACTTCGTAATTCTCATAAATCGGTGCTTTTGCATTTACAAATCTTTAATGACCACTAAATCGATATTATGATTCTATCTTATCGGTTTTTATCTTAAACCTTTTTGAAAACTTTTCGAAGCTACATATGTGTTTTAAATTGGCGTACGCAATAACTTCGAAACTAATCGACTGATTCATTTCGAACAAGGCTTTATTTAATTTGTTACTTCCTCTAGGTACCGACCCACAATTTCAATATAATTTCTAAATCACAATATCTTTTTCTAATGACAAAAGATTTATTTTCCTACCGAAAACAAGTATATCTCCTTAAAACATCCATAACTTTTACAAATCTCTATATTTTTCTAAAACGTTGGTTCAGTACCAACGTAAATAATCAAACTTAAAGAAAATTCTTCAGTTTGTGCTTTCAGATAACTGTGACACTTGCTACACCGTATGCCAATATTAGCTACTTTGTCAACAAGATCGACAGGATTGTAATTATTGTCACAAAATTAATAAAAAATTGTTCTTATAGTTTGAACTTGTCTACTTGTATGCCAAAAAACTTTACTCGAGAATTTACACGAGAATACGATTAATACAATTAATACCTTGATGATTTTTCTATTCATTTTCATAAGATATATGTATTTATTTGTTGCAGAGGCCTTTAAGAAGATGATTAACTGGGGAAAGGAATTGGGGGATATGTATTTAATTTGGGTCGGCATGCGCCCCTTCGTCTTTCTCTATAAAGCAGAAGCAGTTCAACCATTGTTAAGTAGCAGCGTTCATATTGATAAAAGTCTGGAGTATGGATATCTACAGCCTTGGCTAGGTACCGGTTTACTAACTAGCTTCGGTAAGCATACGAAACGTATAACTTTATTATAAATGTGCGATGGTTTCGGCGCACAGGTTCGATCGGTAATACAGTAATAGCAATTTTGCAAATTAAAAACTCGACGTTTCGATCCAGATGTGGATCATTCTCAAGAGTGAGATTTTTTTGCGTCTGTAACATAATTTAACTGTAGTAAACATTCAATGTAACTTATGATGTGGTGATCCCAGATAGAACGAACTAGAAACGCAATTATAGTTGAATCCGAATTATAGAAAAATTTCATCAAATATCAGAAACTTCGTCATAAAGACATTACTGATTCGGTAATGCAGCGTAATAGTCATGAATCTTGGGCGTTTCATACCTAAGATTTACGCTTTGTTGTTTTATCATACGAATAGTTTCTAGTAATAATGTTCGTTGTAAATTGGACTCTTTGTCAACTACTTTAACGTTCTCAAAATCAAATGCACGGTCCATCTCTATTGAATGTTTCGTCGGTGCAGTGTGTTGCGAGGGAGACAGAAAAATATTGCGTTTATGCTCAGTTATACGTGTATCTAGACTAATCCCACTCTCTGCGTCTGCAGCCTGCACATATTAGTGTAAATACGTTGTAATATAGTTAGAGTTTAAGCGTATGTGTCTCTATTTATCTCGGTGTGAATAAAGTGCTTGTCCGTACATTGTGTCTCGTCCCTTTATACCATCGGCAAATCACGTTCCGATTTATCCGGAACAAGTACCTTTAATCTAACATTCGTTACAAATTATGAAAATGCCATGTTCCAATTCAGAAGCATTTCAACTGAATACAGAAATTCGGAATATAGTTTATTTCGACCTCCAGATTTCTTACAAACAATTAATGAATGTAGAAATTTAAATGATTAAACAGGTCACTAAAAAGTTGTAATAAATAAAAATATAGTTTCTAGAATTTAAAAATTCTACGAAATATAGAAGACGTATTACATTTTGTTCCAGGAGAAAAGTGGCATTCTCGACGAAAGTTATTAACATCGGTGTTTCATAGTGGTCTTTTAGAAGTGTACTTGAAGACGGTAACCGAAGAAGCTGGTATATTGATTTCCTGTCTAAGAAAAGAAGTTAGCAAATCATCTTTCGATATTTTTCCATATGCAAAACGAGCAACGTTGGACATAATATGCGGTAAGTGAACTCAAAATTCAACAATACGTCAAGTAAGAAAATCTTAAAGCGTATAGCCGGATAAGATGGTCAAAAGTGCACTTGAACCGAATTTTATCGACAATGGACCGACCATTCGATAGGGCATCAAGAAAAAACATACTGTGCAAAATTTCAACCCTTTATCTCGATCGGGAGGGTAGTTATGGGGTAAAATCGAAAAATCAGATTTAGGCCTATTTTCCCTAGTTAATGGTGTTTAGAAGTTCTGGTAAAAATCTGACACATGTCAAGAACCCAAATGCATACTTTGCAATTGGTTTCAGATTTGTAAATTGAAAATCCTGCTTGTAAAAAATCAATACCCTCAAAATAACCTCAATAACCGCATTAGGCGCTTAACTGTGGACATGATTATACTAAGTTCGCGCCCGGCATAAGTCTACTTTTTTTTTAATTTAATCAATTCTTTTCTTTTTTTTCTAACTATGTAATAATCAATGGTATTTTTGAAGAATTCTATTAGAACCAATATTTAAATATTTAGAAAATATTTTAAGGTAAAATACGTCAACAAATAATTTCGGAGCAATCGTTATTTCATCCATTTTTAGTTATGCATCCTCTTAATTCTGATAGTATTCAACATTTTCTGCGATAAATCTATACGTGTCTTCGAGTTTAAAATAATCTGTTATAGAGAAAAGAAATAAATTCAAGTTCTAGAAATTGCCCCATTGTTATTGAACTCCATCGAGACTTTTGCTTTTTGCACCTCGTCTTTTATGTGGAAGAGTACTTGTGTACGAACCATCTAGATTCGTTAATGAAATATTTCACCCTTCTCTAGTATTCCTTGATGTAAGCAGATGTTTCGATACCTTTTAAAGTAGAGTTATAAAGCAACGAAAACATACTTGGAAATATAAACATACCGTGTTTCGTTAACTTTAATTTTATATTCATAACAGTATCTTCTAAAAAGTTTTTAGAGGGTGTACGAACACTTTTTACATTGACTACACTAATCGAGTTGAGTAATCTCTCCTCCATTTCGAAATCGGTTCAAAGATATGTAATACAAGAGACACAGCTTGTGATCAATTATTGTGTTACAATTTATTTTTTAACTTATTTTTGGACTTCAAATCTACTACGATAACAGTTCTATCAGAATCTGACGACTTTGGTGGATATTCTTTTCCTTTCCCTAGTTTCCTTCTTTTCATCCTCCGTTCATTTTTTCTATGTTCGTGGTTTTGTCTCTTCTTTCCATGTTTCGTGTAATAGCTGCAATAATACGAGCCATGGCATTTATACTAATGTTACACCGACTACTATACTGCGGATGTTTATGTAAATTGTATATGTCAATACATGCAAAAAATATATGAGGCATTGTGACGTTGCAGAAAAGCACGTCACCGTTGCTCGGGCAATCCGCGGGAGTGAGTTAGCGAAGGACCGAGCTATGCCAAGAAAATCGTACCGCCGCCCCGCGAGCGCTTTCCCTAAATGTTACCGTTTGAAGGTCGGTTTATACTGCCGTGCGGGATTTATACTTGTACGCGTATATCAAAGTAAACGTGACTCACAATATTATCGCGTGACAATATGAATAACCATTTTTTAGCGAGAACGATATTTATTAAAAATTATTTTTTTCAGAATTAATATATGAAAAAAATAAAAAAATATGCACAATATGAAAGAATATGCATTACGCGAAACATATGCAGTATGCAAAAAAGAAAATATATTTTAGGAATTATTATTACTCTATAAAAAATATGCATTCGCATAAACATCCGCTGTTTACTTAATACTTATAGTTTTCGTTTATATGGATAAAATACTCTTTTACAGAGTTATCGTAATTACCATGATTTGTTTCCATACAATTTTTTTCTTCTTTTGACCTTTAGTTTTCGCTTCTTCTTCGGTTTTGATAACTCGATTAAGCGTTGCGTGGCTACAAGCAAATATTACTATTTTAAATTATTTCAGCATGGACATTTACTAATCTTTAATCAATAACTGTAATTATATTTTTCGTCAAACAGTGTAACTATATTCCAAAATTAAAGATAACAACTCCACGAATGTTGAAGGTACAGGAAGAGTCAGAGTAAAAGTGATAGATGAAAACAATGAAAAGTTTGTAAATTTTGACAATGCACTTCTGGTTCCAAACTTGAGTACAAACTTGGTGTCAGTCGCATGGATAGTCGACAAAGATTATGAACTGATTTTTCATGAATTTTTATTCAATTGTAACGGATACAGACGTCGTTGAATCCATCTCAAAAGATGATACAACGATACGACATTATAAATAAAAAGATACAGTGTCCATTATAAAATTTGTTCCATACTGAATATTAAATTAATTTACATTATCATCTTAATTTTTGTAATCATGTCTGAAAGTATAGATTAATTTTCGGTAAAATTTACTTATACGCACCAATGAATTCAAATATTACTAATCTATAACATATTTAAGAGATCCAGAGTACTATATCAATGTCGGTTGGATTCTTTACATTGCAGAAGAGGGTTCAATTTAAGAGTAAAATAAGCTTCAACGCTCGGCAGTTTTTCTCCCGGTCAGATATCAAAGTTAAAAGTAGATTTTCTTTCTTTCTCTGAGTTATACAATACAATGAGTTCTCTTTCTTAAACAAATTTAATTTCATTATTAGACGTTTGAGAACTCAGGGCAGTGAATCCTAATTTATGCTAGTGTTAGAGCTAGATTTCATTCATTCTAAAATATGAATTCTGCAACATGCTAAACGTGGACCTCGGTTCTGGTCCGAGCTAAACGTGGACCTCGGTTCTGGTCCGAGCTAAACGTGGACCTCGGTTCTAGTCCGTGCTAAACGTGGACCTGGGTTCTGGGCCGCGCTAAACCTCGGTTCCGGTCCGCGCTAAACGTGGACAGACATTGCATCTTATGGGCTTTTCTGTCTAGGCCTCGGGGGGCCACAGTGGCCCCCGTACCATTTCGGTGTCGCGCTCAATATTACCGATAGTTCATGAATTTAGCCGTATTAGCAAGAACTGAATATTCCGTATACTTTATTTTTACTACGGGTGTTTTCGAGGCTACTAATGCATACGGCGCGTGTATTTGAACAGTGAAAATGATATTTATGAAGAATGTATTACAAAAATACGAATTGTCGTAAAACTAATTTGGTTTCTATACGTAATATTATTTTTATTACTCGTGTCACTAATGAATGTATATTATAATAGTTTTATACACTTTAAACCAATAGTTTACTTTCTTTACACTTAAAATCAATACAAATTCTATGCAGTTGATTAGTGCGTACACATTACACATATAGTACCTATGCTTGTGTTTTCTTGTTTTTGAAATAAGTAGGCCAAGGAAGTTTTAAATAACCCTTGGACTATCCTAAGCTAGCTAAAGGTAGGCCATGACAAACCATAGAAGGCCATTGGTGGAGAACCCATGGTAAACCCTACGCCAGCTGAAGGTAAGCAGGGATAGGCTAGGGTAGCTCTAGATGACCAGTGGATGACCAGTGGATGACCACTGGATGACCACTGGACGACCACTGGACGACCACTGGACGACCAGTGGTTGACCAGTGGTTGACCAGTGGTTGACCAGTGGTTGACCAGTGGTTGACCAGTGGATGACCAGTGGATGACCAGTGGATGACCAGTGGATGACCAGTGGATGACCAGTGGATGACCAGTGGTTGACCAGTGGTTGACCAGTGGTTGACCAGTGGATGACCACTGGATGACCACTGGATGACCACTGGATGACCACTGGATGACCACTGGATGACCACTGGATGACCACTGGATGACCACTGGATGACCAGTGGTTGACCAGTGGTTGACCACTGGATGACCACTGGATGACCACTGGATGACCACTGGATGACCACTGGATGACCACTGGATGACCACTGGATGACCACTGGATGACCACTGGATGACCACTGGATGACCACTGGATGACCACTGGATGACCACTGGATGACCACTGGATGACCACTGGATAACCACTGGATGACCAGTGGATGACCAGTGGTTGACCAGTGGTTGACCAGTGGTTGACCAGTGGTTGACCAGTGGTTGACCAGTGGTTGACCAGTGGTTGACCAGTGGATGACCACTGGATGACCACTGGATGACCACTGGATGACCACTGGATGACCAGTGGATGACCAGTGGATGACCAGTGGTTGACCAGTGGATGACCAGTGGATGACCAGTGGATGACCAGTGGATGACCAGTGGATGACCAGTGGATGACCAGCGGATGACCAGTGGTTGACCCGTGGATGACCAGTGGATGACCAGTGGATGACCAGTGGTTGACCACTGGATGACCAGTGGATGACCAGTGGATGACCAGTGGTTGACCAGTGGATGACCAGTGGATGACCAGTGGATGACCAGTGGATGACCAGTGGTTGACCCGTGGATGACCAGTGGTTGACCAGTGGTTGACCAGTGGTTGACCAGTGGATGACCACTGGATGACCACTGGATGACCACTGGATGACCACTGGATGACCACTGGATGACCACTGGATGACCACTGGATGACCACTGGATGACCACTGGATGTCCACTGGTGGAGGACCCTTGGTCCACCCTAAGTCAGCTGAAGGTAGGCAAGGGTAGCTCTGGAGGACCACTGGTCATCCCCAAGGTAGGCAGGAGAGGCCAGGGTACCGCTGGAAAACCCTCCTGGTCCCGGAGCCCATCCGCCCCTGCCGGAGGGCCCGGCCCGACTGATTGACTGAGCGCGCTCCGCGAGCTTAGGTAGCCAGTGATGCGCAGCGCGCAGCGAAGCGCAACGCTCCCCACCCCAACTAATTTCGGTAGATCTCGATTGCCGTGATAATAATTATTGATAAATCTATTATTTCTGGCTGCTTAATGTTTATAACAATTCCTTTTGCCAACGATGTCGACAAGCATCCCCTTGTCTATCTACCAACTAATTTTTTAGTAACAATTGCTAATCGTACTCGAGGTACAGGACAACTTTTAACACATGAATATTACCAAACAATATTATATCAAGCAAATGTAATTAATAAAGTTACTATCTCTGGCTGTTTAACGTTTATAACAATTCCTTTTGCTAATTATGTCGATATGCACTCCCTCGACTATCTGACCATCTTATTTGTTTAATGATTTTAGAACTACAGATAGAGTTTTCCATGGCGCTAAATACGAACCAACTGCATGTAATGCACCATGTGAAACGTATCCAATCGGCTTGGAGGGCTGCTGGTATATTACTCGAGGTTTCGAAAGCTCGACAATACGCGGTGAAGCTTTTGGAATATTCATTGTAGTTGAACGTTTTTTAAATGTCTTCACCTCAACCAATCGAGTACGAGGTTGAGCTAGTTGATTAGTGCGTTCAGATATTTCATACAATAGTGCTGATATTTTCACCTAATACGAAAAATTACAAATAAGTTGAAGGTAATGCAAAAGTGTTGGTAACAAACACAAAATATCACATGGTATATACACTGGTATGCAAAAGTATCCGCACACTCTTTAGAAAAGAATAAGTTTTATAAAATTAGTTCAAACGGACCGAGTTTTTCTTTGACGCGTGGCATTGATCGAATTTCCAAAGAAAAAAATAAAAAACACAATATTTAACTTTTCTATCTATGCCTGTGTTACATCCGACCTACCAGTCGCGGATCGCAACAACCACGAAATACGTTGCCGAACAATTGATTTATAGTTACACGGTAGTTTATTGGTAAAAGAATTACAAAATTTTAATGGCAGAATTCCGTGATATAAAACATCTTAATAAAACTGAAGAATTAAACGGCAAGTTTAATTAAAGTTAAACATTACTCAACAAGATAAATACTAATTTCTTTTAGAGGAGTACCACCAATAGCGTGACAAATGAATAAAAAATATTATATAAGTATACAATAGAGAAAACAAACATGAACATTTTCAATTAAAATGAGGGGAGTTTTTAAATTGGATAGACAAAATTATGAACCAATGACATATAAAAGTAACAAACCAATATTACTACATAACCTTATTAATTTGAATAAAATCAGATTTAAGTAATTATTTAGTTCATTGACGCTTTTTATTCCAAATAATCAAATAAATTCTTATGAATCAATGTAAAATTTCAAAAATGTGATCATTATAATTAATGTGAACTCTTATTCAAATAGAATTTATATGCGTACGTGACTGGATTCCAAAAATACATCATTTTGATATTTAGTTAATTTCAAATCTGTCGTTTTCGGTATCATACTTAATGGTTTTCACTGGGACAAATAATAACACTACAATATTTCATAATCACTTCATAATTTTGAGAACTTTCTTGTAGTTTGACAGTTTACGAAAACTGTGATTTCGGTGACAGTCCCCCGATCTTCAATATCGGATAATAAATAATGTGACCAGTAAAGAAACTACCATAGTTCACAATCTATACATAGAACTGAACATAGTGCATGTATACAGGGTGCTGCAATCACTTTGACCACCTAGAATATTTCCGTTATTTGTGGGAAAAATATTGTGATGCAAACATTTTTTATATGATTGAAGGCGTTTCAGAGATTTCAAAGACACTTCAATTTGGTAATTATTGTGAAAGGGTCACTATACTCCGACTTGGATAAAATTTAAATATGTTATAGATTTCGATATTTTTCATGCATAAATACTATACTAAATTTGTACTTTATAGTCGTTTCGATATTTATTGTGGCTTAATAAGTCCGCAAAAATTGATATGATGCGGAGAATTACTGTAGACTTTATTGAATTCTTTCAATAATTTCATCTTATTTATACATATTCTTTTTCATTTCAACATTACAGACGGATCTATGGGATGCCATATCAATGCGCAAACTGATTTAAAAAACCAATACGTGCAGGCCGTAGACACGTAAGTGTACTTTTTCATCTTCAAAAAACTCATTTTTACTATCTCGAGTTATGTTAACCAAGAACCAATTGTCAAATATATGCAAGGTGGTACCAAATGATCGATAGTAATATATATTGGACAGTGCAATCGGTTTTCGTTTTTGAAACACGTTTGCAATGTACGTAGAATATCAGAATGTGTGATGCTTTTCCACCAAAGGGCGGAAAAGTATATTATTTCCATGATACTGTAGAGGAGAGATACCGATAGAGCCCCTGAAAACATTCTTTTGTGCCATGCACAGCAGAGAATTGTCAACGCGCGCTCGAAAAGGCAAGAATTATGACCCTTTGGCACCTTTTCTCTTTATTATCTAAAAATACGAAAACAAGGCGCTTCAGCGCGAATTGATAAATTGAAAAATTGCTTAGAACCACCTCAGGAATCAACCCATCTCTTTTCCGACACTCTTTCTGGATCACCCTGTATACATACATATAGATACACATAAGTACACGTATACGCATGCAAATACGCACGCATGTACGTATACACATGTTCATGTACGTATACACATACAAATACACATACACATACACATACACATGCACATGCGTATACATATATACATATAGTACATCTAAAATTAAGTAATATTACAAATAATTTATATGTATACTTAATTATGTATGGTATATATTGACAATTTACTTCAATTAATATATCAAGTGGAACGATACATAAATATTAATATTATGTCCTCTTCTTAGATTAGCATCAATTTGCCAAAGAAGATTTCTAAATGTCTGGATGTCTTTTGATCCGATATTCAAATTAACAACATGGGGCAAAGAACATGATCATGCATTGCGTGTTGTTCATGATTTCGTTAACAAAGTAAATATTTTTCTTTCCTTCTATTCGAATAAAATACGGTATTTTGTCAATAGAAACGAGATAGACTATTGTGTATAATATTGTTATTCACAGATAATTGCGAAAAGAAACGATCAGTGGAAAGGAAAAGAGGATAGAAATGTCGACGAACAATTTACTAAATACCAGACTTTGTTGGACTTGTTGTTAGATCTTTCGCAAGATGGCAAAGTCCTTACCGATGAAGACATTCGGAATGAAGTAAATACGTTCATGTTTGCGGGTCACGATACAACAGCTACCAGCGTATCTTGGATCCTTTATGCATTAGGACGGCATCCAGAGTATCAGGTACTATAAACATTAATTACATCAGAGGTCGGCAACAAGTACACTTTTCGGCCGGTTTTCGAGGGCTACGCCCCCTTTTCCCGGCCGCTCGTCTCGCTCCCCGTGGCATCCAAGTTCTCGAGCCAGCTCAGACTCGTACCGTATGAACTGCGCGTGACGCGTTAGGGCGGCACCCTTATTAATGGGTTTCCACATTACCGCGGAGGTACTATTGTCAATGCGTTTTTTTTGTCAGTGGTATCCCCTGTAGGCCTATCCCACTATATCGCATGATAATTTCGGAAAATAAATGTAAAAAATAAACTCGGAAGATGAATTTGAAAAATTAGATTTCATCGACAAAATTTGATTTAAATGTGGAAAAAATTCTTCGCGGGCGTTTAGGCATGTTTGGTAAATCAAAAATATCGAACGAAAGGTTGGACGCAGACGATAGAGGAGAATAGGAATTCGATTTAATATCAAAAACTGAATCAGCTCTGCTTCCAATAAAGCTGGCTGTAGAAGCATTATGTCGGAAGAATTCCGACTTATTAACAGCGAATGCAACAATAAATTTGATGTTGCAATCACATAAAGATCAGGACACGCCACTGTCCGAGGAATTATAACAGTGCATTGAAAATTCGTATACAGGAAAGGCATAGTTAACTAGAAAATATTTTAAGGTATTTACATAATTATAACGACTTTAAAAAGAAAAACGAAAAGGAAGAAAAGAAGCTAACGAGGTCAAATTTAATTAAGTTCGTCGTCAATTTCCACAAAAACATTTATGAAAAGCAAACACAAAGCTATCCAGAAGAATTTGTTGAAGATGATGTTGATGTTAATATCGAAAAAGAATTGTCTCTCGAGAAGAAATTACAATTAGCTATAAATAAAAAAATTGTTCACGAACAATACTACAAGAAATAGATTTATCCAAAACCGTCAGACGAGAGACCGAGTTGTTAGAAGATGAAGGACATCGGGGCAAATATTTAGAGGAAGTATAACTGCAGGAAATTCAACAGCGGGCTCCTTCGATGGCCCATCTGCCCTGCACGTTTTCCAAAATAACAGACACTAATAGCACCGAATTACCCGTAGTAGCAATATTCCCAAAAACCCGTTACTTTTCGTTAAAACTTTTAGCAAAGCTGAACAAATATTTCAGCGACCTTAAAACAAATGAAACGTATGGTATCGCTGCGTTACTGGATCCACGTTTTCGTGAAATATTCTTTTCAAATGATGCGACTTTCGCAGCATTACGAAATAACGTAATACGTATAGCAAATTTTGATGATCCACATTTTTTTATCACGATTGTCAGCAACGTTTCAATTAAATTCAGTCCCATCCTCCGAAACGGCGACGACCGAAGAAGGTGAATCTTTTTGAATTGCTTTTGATAATTCCGTAGAAATGAAAAATAGTATAGCCTCGCAAACAGTAGCAAATAGTATAACTACAGAAATTGACGATTATTTAAAAAGAACCCCTTCTGGAAAGAAAACAAGATCCTCTTAATAGTTTGCTATAAATCTGATTTTATGTATATTTATTGTAATATATGTATTATCCATAAATAAACAAATTAAGAATAATGAATTATGTGTTATGTGTTATTGAATACTACAGCTGCCTTGAATTAGTAATTCATCTTGAATCCGGAAATACGGTTTTATGAACAATATTGAGCAAAACTTTAGTATTACTTGTATCGTTTAGAGACGAAAACAGGTACGTATGTATTTTAATTTAGATAAATGTCAAATAAGTAAAATGTCGGTAAATAAGTATCCAAAATTTCAGAAAATTTGATACGGTTATTGAAATTAGCATAGAAATATTAAATGTGTATCGAACTCGTAATCGATATTTTCGTGAAGTATCAAAACACAATCAATACTTTAGTAAAGTATCAAGCAGGTATCGATACTTTCGATAAGTATCAAACAGGTAACGATACTTTCGTAGAAGTATCAAACGGGTATCGATACTATCCCAGACAGCACGAGTCGCCTTAGAGACGTCGTTTTTACGTCTGTTTTAGGTCTGAGCGTCTTACGTCTCAACAAGGCGCCTTCTGGGCGGCGTCGTTTTTGCGTCTGAAATAAGGCGTCTCAGAGGCGCCTTCTGGGAGGCGTCGTTTTTGCGTCTGAAATAAGGCGCCTTCTGGGAGGTGTCGTTTCTGCGTCTGAATTTACAGATTTTCTTTAAAAATTCCAAAACAATCGTCTTCTACGTGCCTAACAGACCCCAAAAAGACGCCTAACAGACTCCCAAAAGACGCCTAACGGACACCCGAACTTTTATTTTGGTTACGCCGCAACCAAGTAATGGCTTTAAGAAGAGCAACAAATGTTCATTGAATTCTTATTAGTATAACCCTTTGCAGTCCTATGTCGAGCCAGACTCGAATCGAGTCATTTTATCCAATAGTTCCGCATGTTATTGATTCTCATCGCATTCATCAATAATGTATCAATTACCCGGTACTTAAGTAAAATTGTTGTGTACCTTATCTATTCTAAATAGGTTAATAATACTACCATTTTGAATAAAAAAGAACTATATAATTTCGTAACAAGTTCTAAAGAGAGGAAATATGTTGGACTACAAAGGGTTAATATCCTTGTTAGCATCGAAAAATGTAAATGGATCGAATTAAAATCTATGAATTTATTTGTTACTTTAGGAAAAAATTCTTGAAGAATATTATAACGTTGTGGGAACGGACGAACTATCATTCGACATACTAAATAAACTGACATGGTTGACAGCATGCATAAAAGAATCTTGGAGAGCATATCCGGTTGTACCGCTAATTGGAAGGCAAATTTATAATCCCATTACCATATGTAAGTACCACTAAATGTTGTGCATATTATTACTTCATTTTGAAATCAGTTTCCTCGATGACCTATTAATGTCTCCATTATAAATAAACCGGATTTTATTAAAAAATATTAAAAAAGAAAACAAGTTTCTATTTAGCTCGAGTTTCTTGTAATCGATGAAGTTACTAGTATACTTACTAATAGTATAGTTACTAATTACTAGTATACTTTTTAGTAAAATCAATTTAATGCATACAAATATGTTTGTTTTAGCGGGACACAATATTCCAGTAGGCTCTACAATTCTCGTCAATTTATTTCTTCTTCATCGTGATCCTCGGTATTTCCCAGAACCAGAGTCTTACCGACCAGAACGGTTTCTTCCCAATGGGCCGAAGTACCCTCCCTTCGCTTTCATTCCTTTTAGCGCAGGATCACGAAATTGCATAGGATGGAAATATGCAACGATGATAGTGAAGGTCATTACTCTCTTTGTATTGAGGAATTTCCATGTGGAATCGTTAGATACAGAAGAGGAGCTCCGCTTTACCAGCGAATTAGTACTACACAATGCAGATGGACTACGGCTAAAAATTACTCCAAGAGAACCGAAAATCTCTACTTAGATTATCTAACGTATTGTATATATCGTATCATACAGGACTCACTCGACTCGACATTTTCATCTGTACTTACACGAATGCACGAATCATAGAGTTCTGACTTTTCAATGAGCAAGCACGATTACACTGACCGAGATACGGGAGAGACCGGCAATGGATGTCATATTTTTTTTTAGGTTACAATTACCGAAAAGATAATTTTGACAAGTCTGGTATAAACAACGTTCATCTGATTTTATCAATAAGGTTGAAAGTTAATTTAAATTATCTTTAGGAAATGTTTTGTAACAATGTACTCCAAGGGCTGAAGTTTCGAAAGCCGGTCACAAATCGGATTGACCTGAAATTTTGCGTATATCCTAATTTTGCATTAAAAATATGATTCGCAAAAAGATTTTTGGCGACACGCAAAAAAAATCGTGATCATTATCTACATAATAGACACAACATTTTCTACCATACCGGGATAAAATTGTCTACTTTCCGCCAAAACGCGGATTTGTCTACTTTTATCATCCATGTGTTTATAATAAATGATATTTTGAAAAATATTTTCATTATCATTCCAAGAAATAGAAAACTTAAGAACCAGTATTTTAATCATTGCACAGCAAACTAATCCCTGTCATAACATCTCAAAAAAAAAAAAAAAATTCAAGTTGTTCAGTCACGGAAAAGACGTCTTTAAGACATTTTATTTCAGACGTACAAACGGCGTCTCCAAAAAGACGTCTTATTTCAGATGTAATAACGACGTCTCCAAAAAGACTTCTTTAAGACGTCTTATTTCAGACGTAAAAACGACGTCTCCAAAAAGACAGCTTTAAGACGTCTTTTTGGGGCGTAAGACGGTCAGACCTAAAACAGACGTGAAAACGACGTCTTTAAGACGGTTAATGTAGATGTAGCCGAGATTCTGCCCGTTTTCCAAGTCGCGAAATGTCCCAGTCAGGAGAGTGTGTCTTTAATGTCCTTATCATTTCATTTCTTTGTCTGTCACTAAAACTTATTCCATCGTCAATTAAAAAAATAGATATGTATGTATAATCAGAAAAATTTTGATCAGAGAAATATTACAAATACGATGGTAAAAGTTTCCTAAAAGATTAATTAAAAATGAAAAAGTGTCGTCATTGCATTATTGTTGCCTCACCGATGTTATGTACCTGACCTATACATAATGACCATACACCTGTATATGATCCGAATTACATCGTGTTTGGTATCATTTTAATCAGAACAATGTCACAAATCTATTAGAAAAAGTCTCATAGAAAAATAAGTAATAATAAAAAAGTTATTCCTTGGTAATACATTGTGAGGACGCGCGAGCCTTTGAACTGTGCCGCCGACTGCGACTCTTCGCGTCTCTTTCTTTCCCATACGCTATCCTTCCTCGCGCCCGAAACTTTAATCATCGATTACACAAGTAAATATCATCGGAATTATATCATATTTGGTATCATTTTTATTAGAAAAATGCCACAAATATGGTCATCGAAGTCCCATAAAAAAATAATGAATAATAAAGAAGTTGGAAATTCGGATTAGTGTGGTCTCACCGATACACCCGAGCCGCGTGGTGTTATATTTCTCGGCGACCGAGGCCTCTCGAGCTTCACGGCCCCTCAAGGGGGTACACCCCGCACTAGTGGGGATATCTCAGGGACAATTCTGTCGGAGACATTTGGGACAATTACCGGTGAAATACTGTATTTGGAATTAATGTTAGTAATCCGAAAAAATTAAAATTTTTTAAACAGCGTAGTGGTATGTTATTTATTATTTATTAAATTTAATGATATAAAAACATGATTTAATTCTTCACAGGTCAATTATGGAATTTATACATTGTATACCTTACTTTTGTTTGTAATTTGTCGAAATAAATAAGTAAAACAAGTCATGAGTCTATATTAAATCAAATAAATGTTGATTACAAAGTGAAACTTTATTTAGAAGTAATAAAACTTAGAAATTAAGGTTTTAATGAATATATTGTATGAATGACGCAAAAATCATATCGTCACTGTACACTTGAGGATTACGTGAATTTTATCTTGAATAAGATAGTATTAGTAAGGTTACTTGATTACGGCAGTGCGTGACAGTGCGTGATGAAATAGCGTTTCATGCAAAAAACACAGTAATCTTTATTCTATCTACCAAACGATATATAGAAGTCATGTGACATTTATGTGACGCGTTATATTACCATGCGTTGCGAGTGTTTGAGAAGTTGCTGATTAGTTAACTAACGTACACTAGATATTGTTGATTAAAAGTAGCAAATTCGAGGAGGTAGCGCGCTACCACCTGTCTTTCTAGGTTAAGTATTTTGATACATACTTAATAAAATATGCGTGCGACTATTGCAGTTTTGTGCGTTTTCCTTGGTTGTTGCAGTAATGTCGTGTTCTTGGAACTTCTTGTGAAGTAAGCATATAATATTTAATTATACATATGTGTATATACCTAAAATCTCTGTTGAATAATATGCAAAAGTTACATTTAATTGAAATACACAAATTATATTATTAACGGCAACAGTAATAATATTATCGTTTTTCAGAGATGATCCTGGCTGTGGAAATCTTATCACGTTTGTACAATTCTTTTTCATATCGATAGAGGGATTTATATTCACTTCAAAATGTGGAAACGTGAAACCCCATATAGGAATAAAGGATTACTTCGTATTGGTGACAATGTTTTTTATCACAAATGTTTGTAATAATTATGCTTTTGACTTTAATATACCTATGCCTCTACATATGATATTCAGAGCTGTAAGTAACCAAAGTTGAAATACTCTGATATCTAAGATTCTCAAATCTAATTATTATTTCATATTCTTTTAGGGTTCTCTGATAGCAAATATGATTATGGGTATTATTGTATTAAAGAAAAGGTATATATTTAGCAAATATTTATCAGTGTTTATGATTACTCTTGGCATCGCAGTTTGTACAATCGTTAGTGGTAAAGAAATCAAATCGCTGCAAGCTAAGAATGTCGAACAAGTACCTACAACTCCATTGGAAGATCTCTTTTGGTGGATATTGGGAATATCACTAATGACAGTTGCATTACTTGTTTCTGCTAGAATGGGTATTTATCAAGAAGAGTTGCATAAAAAGTATGGAAAAAATCCAAGGGAGGCATTATATTATACGGTATGTAGACATTCACGTTATTGCCAGAGCTGGGTAAAATACTATTTCAAATAGTAAATAGTGAATAGTCTATTTTATTTTAAATCATACATGCACTCCTGAAAATAAAATGTTTCATTTGTTGGAATAAGTTTTTACAATAGTATTTAAAATAGTATTTAAAATAGTATTTTATTTGAAGGATTCACAAAATAGTGAGAATTGTATTTGAAATATTTTAAATATTTTATATATTTTAATTTATATTTTAATTTATTTTTCATTTTATTCGTAAACTATCAAATATTACTTCTGAAAATATGAATGTTTGGGTGTATAAAAAAACAAGTGTAAAGCTGGTCATAGTGTGATACAACAACAACAATTTCAAAAAATAGTCTGTGCAAAAATGTTGACCTTGATTTTCAAGGGCAAAATGTTTTTCATTGTATCTTATGGCACTCGTTATGATGATCAAAAGTCTAAAGAAACCATAGATCTCAAATTAACCGATCTCTTGAAAAACGACTTTAAAATTTCGTTAACTGTATTATTCCATACGTCTACACGGTGTCCCACTGTTACAGCCAAGGTACGTTCATGGAGAAGTAATTCTACATGAGAAGATAAGTCGAAAATATGGACTAAATTATGATTTCTTGCATTTTAGTATTACTTGTTTCCTCAATCCTCAATGGTATTTTCATTATCAAGAAATATTTTAAAAATTACTTAATGCAAAGTTTAAATATTTTATTTTATGTTTTAGATTATCAAAATAAAAATAGTTTATTTGCGGAAATTTTACTATTCCTTTTAGATAGTATCTTATTTGAATTGTAGAACAACGATTAATTAAAATAGTATTTGTAATATTTTCTCTCAAAAATTTTACCCAGCTCTGTTCACTATTCCTTTCCCAAATATACAAAGAATGTCTAACATTTATTATCTTTTCAGCATTTATTACCCTTACCATTCTTTTTACTGTTAGCACCTAATATTTGGGAACATTTTACCTATGCAGTTACTTCGGAACCATTAGAAGTATCACTGTTAAATATACATGTGCCAAAATTAATTCTATACCTTATAGGAAATGTTCTTACGCAGTATCCTTTTACAAATATGCAAATACTATTTAGTCAGTACAGACAGATTGAAAAATTGAATTTACTATATGTGATGTAACCTTAACAAACAATTTAGATACGTGTGCATTAGTTCTGTTTATGTATTAACAGCAGAATGCACATCACTTACAGTGACGTTAGTGATAACTTTAAGGAAATTTTTATCCTTACTTTTCTCCATACTATACTTTCAAAATCCATTTACGATCCACCATTGGATTGGTACGCTGCTAGTCTTTGTGGGTACAGTGATATTCACAGAAATAGTACCAAAAATTGCAGAGAGTTTACATCTTAAGGAGAAAAAGAAAATCCAATAATAAATAATACAATTAATGAAACAAGTAAAAGATTTAAAATACGTTTAAATTAGAGTTTATTCTGAGTTCAATATTATAATGAAAATTAATTTCGTATATCTACTTTTTGCAAACACTTTTTGCATTTAGTTTACATGTCTTTTATTTTTGAGCTGTTGAATTAATAAAAGTATTATGTAACATATTAATTGCAAACCACACTTTACTTTAGCCTTTAAATTTACTTCTCCCAAGTACATTTCGGGGAGTGTTACGAAAAATAGCACGGTTTGTCTTTAGCCGTGAAAAATATCACGTTTCATAAGTTGCCTATAATTTTATAATTCTATTGCAAAAATAAAAAAGGTGAAGGTGTTTCTAAATGTAATAATCGCCTTTCATCAAATTAGTGCAACATAATCAAACATAAATGATTGCAATCTAATTTATTTAACTTATAATATCGTCAAATTGAATATTTTCTCTTGGTATAAGACCGCAAGGCTCGATACTGTTACGAGCCTGGGCCGAGGGGTAGCGTGCGTGGCCGGCGAGCGGTTTATGGTTTAAAGATAATATGGTTTTAGTTGTTAGTAAGGTGCACGGACGAACCTGATGCGAAATCAGGGAGCCGCTAGGATATTTGAGAGACTTCGTAGGCGAAACCGATGCGAAATCGGGGAGCCACTAGGAGGTAGACGCGCAGACGAATCCGATGCGAAATCGGGGAGCTGCTAGGAGGTTGAATAAAAGCACAGACGAACCCAATGCGAAATCGGGGAACTGCTGGGATACGGACGAACCTGATGCGAAATCAAGGAGCCGCATAGATTGGATAACAGTTTTTGGTTCCCTACAGACATTGCATGCAATGCATTTTTCTGTTTACGGTTCTGAATTACCGACTCTGTAGAAAATGCCCTAGTACGATAGCGGACTCTATCGAAATGGAACGGTCAGTTGTTGAACCACATGAGGTTGCAACACATAGTGTGTGTCTGAGGAGGCTCGATTTTACAGCGTTGTCAGCTTTAAAACTGCAATGCTGCCTCATTGTATTCGTACAAAAATTAAGCGTTCGAGTGGATTCTTTCATAATTTTATTTTCACAGCTATTAGCTCGACATGACTGTCAATTTTTAATATTAAATAGAGCAATTGGTGTTTTATGTGTTTGCCCAACAGAATATTATAAATCGAGAATCATACCGATTATCCAGGTCTCACCACGTGGAGGTTGCTGCGAGCGAGACCCACCCGCCCACCCACTTGGAATTTCTTTATCGTCCCACCCGACAGAAAAATACAAAATTACAAAATACAAAAAAAAAATGTATATATATATAGACTCTTTGTGATACACATTAGTATCTGTACAACAAACGAATAGCAAGAAGAGCCTAATTGCAAGCCTACCCGACCGAATTCTTAACCTGCCTAGTGTAAAAGCTAATCTTCCCCTTTGAATGCGCATATGTACATATAGGCATTTTGCATATTTTCTTTCATTTTGTTTTACCAATTGTGTTGTGTGCCTAACTATAGTAATTCTGATTAATATTCGGACGCTCTAAAAACGATGAGAACTTTTTAAATATTGGACTCAAAGACTTTGATTTTTCTGAGAAGCTAGAACAATTAATTGATTATGTGATGTGGGGATAAAATTTGGAGAAAATTGTAACTGGTCGGAATTACAAAAAAAATTCTAAAAATCGTATTTTGCAACATTTCTATGTAGGCCTACATAGAAAATTTTAAAACATACGTTTTGCAGATCTGTGTAAATTATATACATATTCCGAAAATGTCATGAAAATCGGTTCATGCGAAAAAAAACGACACGCATTGAAAGATGTAAGAATCCGTAGATGTCTTACAGTTAGAGACCGAAAATCGCGAGAAACTGTAATTTTTACCATCTTTAAATGTTTGTAGCTTCATTACAACGTTGACTGATTTTGATGAAATTTGCGGAATAGGTACGTACCTATTATCGACACAGACCTACAAAACGTATTTTTTAAGTATTCAATATAGGCCCACATAAGAAGAGTTGTAAAATACGGTTTTAAAGATTCTCTCGGCAATTCCGATCAATTTGCAATTTTTTCAAAAAATGTCTTTCGCACGTCATGTAGTAAACTGATTGTTCCAATCGTAGAGGCAGATATTAAAAGAGTTATCGTCTTTTTAAGTGTGTCCGAATATTTATTAGAGTCGCCGTATGTAGGGGTAGCTAACCTATTCCCCACTTACATACACTTAAACATACAGACATATACAAAATATGTACATTGAATTAATAAATAGAACATGCAACACATAAGACAAACAACACAAACATGCAAACACGGGCATATAACAATTTACACAACCAATACAATTTTGTATTACAACCACAAACGATCCAGAAGTTGAAGGCGTGTTAAATCTCGAACTTTGCTGTTGTGGGGTTCGGTCTGCAACGAGCAAAGTATCTGAAACATACTTAATTTTGGATAAACACATGAAAAAAAAAGAAGAAAAAAGGTTCATACATATGCAAAATGGTTGTCCACTCGATATGTGTATTTCAAACAAACGCGTGCGAGTGGACCATTCTTGCGCAACGCTACACTACGAAATGTACATTGACCATCTCAAAAACAACGCGAGCAATGCACTATCCATCGTGACGTTAATTAATATTTGATTCAAAACTGCAAATTCCCGTGTGCACTTTCGTCTTTTTCTTACGCAACTCTAAATGGAAACGCGATGGCAGCCATTTCAATTTATGGGGAGGGAATCAAACCGAATATCGTTCTTTTGCAACGCTAATATACAAAATAAGTAATAAACTATCTCGATAGAAATGCGAGCAGCAGTGCATTATTTGTCACGACGCTAATTTATTTAATTCGATATGGAAAACTCCCGTGCACTTTAATTTCTTCAGACTACGCAACTCTAAGGGCAAACAATGGCTGCGAGTATTTAGGAGTAGGAGCAGGATCAGGGACAGTCGTTTCTGGGTGCAGTGCGGGCGGCATTTCATGTTTCGCAACTCTAACACAAAGTTCCTATATGTTTTCAATATTTTCGTAGATTCGTTAAAGAAAAACAAAAGCATTGCCGACCATTGTATATCGGTATAAATACGATTGGCGCACGCCTCTAGACAAGCATTGCATCGCGTGTACTAGACGCATGTTGGAGATCTTCTGCGTTAAACGGATCGGACTTGCGAATTCTCATCGTAACACGCGACTGGGGGGACTATAATTCGCGGTCCCGACTATGATTACAAATTCGAACACTACAAAATCAGTTTTGCGTGGCGCAATGAACACTAAAGTCCATCGATAAAGCTACGCGCGGCGCACTATCAGCGTAAAGATACCCCATCTTCTACCTTACGGGCCGACAAGGCGTTCGATACGCTGTACATACACATCGTGTATGTCTCGCTAACGCGGGCGAACCACCACGTTGGTATGAAAAAATACATGCTCGTGAAACGCAGTGGCAGGTTCCTTGCATTTAGCGCTCACACACCATCGATTGGCCAAGGTGCGCGTCGCTACGTTCTGATGAAGCTGCAGCGTTACTCCGCCATCGCAAGTCACTCCAATATCCACGGCTCCATCGCATTAGATGCTAATAAGATGGTTACCGTGGTATTTTCGTGCGTACCGCCACAGGTGACATAAGTTAATGTGTCTTTTTTTTGTGTACGGTATTTTCATACAACAACGGAGACACTTGTTCCATTGCTGGAACGGCAAACGAGTGTGTTGGGGCACACCGCGGGGAATTGAACGTAGCCACGTGCACGTGGTTTTGCGCTAACTGCCGTGGCAGCAAGGCCCGAGAACATGCCAATACGTTTCTACTCTACACGTACTGGTCCGGTGGGCGTATGCTCCACGTTTTGGCCGGTGCCAAAAACTTTAAATCAAGAATCTAATTCTAAGCAACATCCATTCTAAATGGATTAAATCTAAATATCCAAATATCTATAGAATTCAATGTCCTTATGCGCCATGCGGGATTGGTTCTGCAATGTTAATTTTCTACTACTGAAACGCGGTCGCGACTCTTATAATTAAATCGCACCTTTTAGGTGTGTTCTCCAATATTTGTGTAGACGCGATGCGATGCAACGAGTGTCTAGATGCGTGGGTCAATCGGAATTGTATCAATATTAAACAAATTTAGGTCTGTATTAATTTGTAACGCTAACTTGACCCGTTGTGATTCTCCCACAACTCTAATAAAAATCGCGAATGCCTACACCGCACCGGGCAGCCGTTGCAACTGGAGCATGGGCGCCTGAAATATCGAAACATTCTAATGCAAACGCGATCCTTTTCATGCGCAACGCTAATTCGAAAAAGCAAAATTCAAAAAGCTATTTCAATAAAAAATTTAGAAATCTAACATATGAAATTCTAGATCGATATGTCTAGAACTACTTTAAATTACGACTATTTATTTTTGCAACGTTATCATGAACTTTAATCAACTTAGAAAATTTATACTTGTACAACGCGTATGTTAATTCGTTTCGCAACGCTACTCGAAATCGCGGATGTGCCCATCTCACAGCTGATCGTTGCAGCTCAAGCATGGGAGCCTGAAAAGTCGAAATACTCTAAAGCCAACGCGAACTTTTGGTACGCAACGCTAGTTCAACGAACAGAGATCCAAAAAAGATGACTCTACTGTTTCCGTAAAACAAATCGCGACTATTTGTTTCGCAACGCTATACCTTTAGAGGGAAGACTAACTTTCGTCTCTGTTCAAAATCGACTAATGCAACGCGTAGTTTTTTTGCAACGCTAGTGTAAATCGCGGACGTTCCCATCTCGGCTGATCGTTGGGGCGGCCAGGCCTGCCCATGCATGCAACTAACTACTTTTACTACTACACTACTCTATTTCTACGGACGAGTACAGTGACAAGGTAGTAACGGAGTGACTTCTCATCCGAAGATGAGAAGCCATTGCAATAATTGCCCTCTTGAACGACAGTTTGTCGGGCATCTTCTTTTTCTTCGGCGGTCCGCCAACAAACTGTAACCCTAAACGTGCTCGCAGCGAAAACGATCGACGACTTTCGAGACGAATCACAAGTCCCGAGAGAAGCTGATAGTTCCGCTGGTGCAATCGAGCAGGTGCGCAACGTTTCGAGACCCTAATCCGCGCGCGTTCGCGTCCGCGTCCGCGAAAAGCTATGCGAGCAAGAAGAATCGAGCACGAAGCGTCCATCGAACGTCATGCCTCGTTCGATTTAGCTTCGAGTCGAAGGTTCAAGCTCTTCCAGCGACTGACTACCGCGCGAGTCGCGGCCTACCCGAAAGAGAAAGCGATAGCCAGCCCCGGCCCCTACCTACTTAGAATTAACAGTCACACCAAGAGAGTAAGCTACCTATCCTGCCTAGCCCTATATTTAAAAAAATGGCAAAAGACACAGGCTCTCCAACACACTCGTTACACGGTTTTCTCACACAGACGCCAGGGTGCAATAGCCTAACACCTAGGGAGAACGTCCCGGGACGTCTCCGACACCCTAACGTTCGATCTCACTCAAGCACACTCTAAGGTACGTACCAGTTTTCCTGAAATCGACTGACAATGGTAGCGATCATTGCGAGACGTTAATCTAATTAATTACAGACCTAGTTTTCATCAATGAATTGAGAAACTACGCGCGCACATATTCCACGAAGATCCATGTAGCATGTCGCGGATCGACTGGAATATGCGCTACCAAATCAAATTGAAAGAACCGACGCAATTCCACTGCCTAACCACACACTCGCAAAAGTGGAAAATGCGTCGTGCACGATACGCTAACCATTGTCAGTCGCCACACATATTTATGTTAGAAACAATATTCCATGTGCCCGTTGCTCTCACCCTCCCGAGTAGCGCCTGGGCACGCGAAAGGGTTCGAGCAACGAACAGGGAATCTCAATATCCTGAAAATCCTAACTAAAAGAGTTATTTAAATTTTGTACGGGCTAATGTTCTTGTATGCTTGCAAAGTGATTCTACTTTCATTTCAAAATTTAATTTTAATAAAGATCCAGAATTTAATTGTGATAAAGATTTTGATAATATAAATTGATAATACATTTTGATAAATATTTTATGCATTTATTTAAAATTATCAAGAAAATATTTAGAGACCCTCGGGCGATCCTTTCGACAAAGCAACGTTTCGAAATATGTAGTGGAAAAAGTTCTCTATTAAATGTGAAGTACTCGTGCTTTGTCTTGAGAATCTACCCGTCGCGAATCGTCTTTTTGTACGTGTTATCTAATGCTTCCGAGCAATTTAAATATATTTTAAAAAGCAAACGATTTTATTTCGATGAAAAAAGTGACTCTATGACGTAGATTGCGTACCAATTTATGGAAGTTTTTTATCATCTCGCAAATTGGAGATCCAAGTATAAAAATTGCTATATTTATAAAAAGTCGCGACGTACAAAAAGACCCTACCTAACTAGGAAACAGATTACTACCCGCAGGAACGCCTGGCGTTCCTACGGTCACTGTACTCGCCAAAATCGACTACCAAAAACATCAACTACAGAGAATTATAAAAAAGACAGTTGTTTCTTCTCACTTACTACTTGTTGGAGGGATGCGAGAAGCTGCGTTAGAGTCCTGGAATCAGAAAAGTAAACAAAAAGATATTAAAATCGATTCGTACGATTTCTCATCGAGATATAAAGAGAGTCTATTTAAATTATTCTCAAAGTAACGATAACAAATCAGTCGAAACGAATCGTTGCCTCGAATGGTTAACATGAATCTCTATCATATGGAAAATCCATTTAATTTGTGAAGATGTTTCACAAATAATTTTCATTAATAATTTAAAAAGAATATGTTCGACAAGAAAGTGTAATTCAAAAGATATATTGTTACTTACATTCTCTCCCCCTTGAAGAAAGCACGACACGTCGCCACTCGATCTCGGCTATCGATGTCGTCTTTGGATCGTCGTCATCTTGTGTTGATACATCCCTTTCCCACAGGCTGTGCAACAGAAACTACAAAATCATTTAATTTCATTTAATAAGAAATAAACCGTTTGTATCGAATATAAATTCAAAATTAATTTACACTTGTACAGTAAAGTGAATACTTACGAAAAGTATGTTCAGCGTTCGAAATGATCCCACGATGCACTCGGTGACAAGTTTCTCCATACTGGAATATGCTGAATATACCTGAATAATTAACACAACGAACCCATAATTATAGAATACTCGATTCTCTATCAAATGGAGAAATGAAATATCCACTTACTCAGATTACAGCTGACGCCTGCAAAAAGGTTCTTCTTCCACGTTGGATTGTTGGTTAGGCTTACAACCCTTGTTTCCAATACGCGACGCGACGCGACTATTCAAAAACCGAGGAACCACAGAAATGGACTAAATTTTTAAAAAATGGTCCAATCTAATACTCTCAATGATCTAATTACTTATACTATACAATAATCCGGAAGCGAGATAGACGAACAATAGACACTAAAATTGTCGCACGTTGGGCTCGACAGAGATGCACAGACAACCCGATCTGCGCGCTCAAAAAGGGGTTTCTACAGATTCCAATGGCCGGGCACGAAGAGGTCGGAGACCTACGGCTTACAATCGTCCTTCCGAGCCCATGTCCAAGGTGCCATCGGGGAACACCGTGAAACAATATCTACTACAATTACGATTGTACGCAATAGGATACGGGCTGCCAGGACCACCACCTTCCACCGGGCCTCGCCCACTTGTTCGGCGCCACAGTATGCCAAAGAAATCACAAGAAACAACTCCGAGCAGACATGCAGGTGATAGCTGGGTACCAACCGAAGCCAGCGATCCAATTCGATTGCACCCGAGAAGCGGGTACAAGTGCATCCAGTGCCGAGCAACAGTACCAACGATGCAACAATTTGCAAAACGACCACGACCAATATCGATCCCGGGGACTCTACTTGGAATTGATTTTCAATTCGAACAATGCTCGTCCGATCTCCTTCATACATTCGTTCGACAAATCGATAGTACTTAAATTAATTATTCTAAAGTTATCGCACTGACGTTGGCCTTCAAATATGGAACCTCGACAAAAGTAGGCGCTTTGGGGTACGACGGGCGTGGTAGCCGCGATCTGGTTTCTGCAGGTCTACCGGGCCCGTTTATGCCTATGGAAGGATAGCCGATACCCCCCACAAATCGTATCGAGCTAGCGACGTGTCCCGGATGTCCGGTGCACTCTTATCTATGTCTAGATGATTACATCTCTACGCTAGGGAACTATCCAAGCGCCAGGTCGTATATAAAAAAACAATGCTATTAATGATAATAGTATTATTACTTGCATAATGATAATAGTATTATTAACAGCATAAAAAAAAAGCACGTCCTGTCGACTGGGGCTGTAGCGGTCACAGGCTGCGAGATATGAAAATACCGAGTATTTTTTTCATCTCCACAAGACACAAGTTCGTGGTTGTCGCAAAATTACCAAATAAACAAACTCCGTGTCTGTGTACTTGGAAATTTTAGACGGTAGGGCACCAGCTATGGCAAAGTCGAGTAGCCAAGTCGTCGGTTTGCGACAAGGTACATGAATTTTGTTATACAATGGATTCCAGCTAGACAAAAGGGTAGATGGAAGACGTACCAAACACCGATGCACCCCGTCCGATACAACAACGTATGCATCGTAAGCGTGACCATCGGTTCATTAATTGATTAATTGATTAATCTTGCATCTATAACATAGGTGTGACTCTACTCTATTCAACTCTATTGTACTATGAGTACGAGGGAATTACTCCCTGCAACAAGAACACATGACTCTACTGCTGGATCCTTTTATCAAAAGGGAGACGGAAGATCGGTCTCTAACTCTAAGAGATCGTTACAATTTTGTCGGCTGATAGTAAAATAAAAATTACGGCGCGGACCTGTCGGTAAAGCCTCAGAATGTTGCAAGGGCCTCAACATTAAAGACCCACGTTGCCTAAGCACGGCCAAGATGTCGTACGTCTTGTTGAGCCCCAAGACCTCGCCCAATTCTCTAACAGGTCGAGCTGTACCATCGCCAGCTCTCGGATTTCCCCGACAACGGGGTACGCGTAAAACTATCCGTCAAACGACTTGTAACGATCCACGACTTTCATTCAATTTAATAGAATTTAACTTGAGAACTTTAGAACTCGATGCAACCGATACTGCATCCGTGAAATCAAAGATCACTCCACCTCCCTTTGCTTAACCTACCTATCACCTGCCCGAAGCTTGGCAAAAAGGAAAACATGAATTCGCGACGCGAGGTCTCGCTGGATCTCCCCGTAAATCGAGCGGTACCAAAAATTCGAATGCATACCCGAGAAGCGGGTGGAAATAAACGAGCAAAGCCAAGCAATCAAAATTAAATATCTTTTACAATTCATTCGATATCATTCAAAATTCATTCACAATCATTCACACTTCACCCAAAATATTCTAAAAAATATGTCAAAATCTACCTGATAACTATGTATATACGTTTTCGAAGGAATTCCGGAGTATGTGGAAACAAGGGCGGCTAAGGTGAAATCGGATGTCGGTAGTCGGCAGTCTTCTTCGAGATGATGCAACCTAACATGTGTAGATTCGGAGAAAAAAGATTAGAATTTGTTGACAATTGTACGGAAATAATTTTGGTATTTATTTATTATTTGAGCTGAACAATGATAATGAAATAAAAAATTATTCAAATAAAATGTTATTTGAAAATGATTTATTTCATTGAAACACCAAAAGAAAATAAATTTTCTATATTATTTGCAAAACACAAAATAATTCATTATTTTAAATTAGATTATCCGTACATGTTGGTTTTTTAATTAATCGAAAATACATTAGCAATGTATTCTTATATTATTGTAATTTGAAAAGAAAATGTCCAATAAAACAGTTTAATTGTCAATGTAGTATGTATATTGGTACTCACATCCTCTCCTCCTCGAAGAAAGCACGAGAATTGCGTCTCGATCTCGGTTTTCGATGTCGATTTTCCCTCTGGCTCTGTGATAGAAAGAACAAATTCGATCAATTACAACAACAACCGTCAAAGGATAAATCCGAGTTAATAGAAAATAAATAATTCAAATTGAATATAAAATCAAACTTTATTTGTAGTAAAATTTATAATAATCGCGATTTCTATCGCGCGACGCGAATTTAAATTCAGTTCATCGACACGATACAAGAGTAAATTATCGCGAGAAAGCAACGCAGAAAAAACACGGAAACAGTTATACGTACTACGTACCGCGTAACATTCCTTGCTTTGCGTTGTACACATTTTCTGCGTTTCAATAATAGACGCGGTTGTCAAGGGCAGAGGATGGATTTCCGAGATATGGTAACGCACGTCCGATCACTTTGACTCTTTTGATCGTAATGAGTCGTGTAGTGGCCGAATCGTTGGGTCTACGGGCGGGGAGGGGACGATTGCCCCCGACGATCGGCGATTGCCCCCGATTTTGCACTAGCGCGGCCGGCCGCGAAGGTGCGCAAAAGCCCCTCCGAGGTAATACCTGTGTTGTGACGTCGCGTTCTTAGAAGTGTTCCAGCGAAGCAAACAGACAAAATATCCATATCCGGGTGAGCAATGACGTCACAATTTGTACCGCAGGTGATTTCTGTTTATTTTTGAGAAATATACGATATCTTTCCTACTTATGGGTATGGTCTGTGGTATTGTCATCGTCAACAATATCTGCAATTTTCCACTTTGTTAGCTACGATTATTATTAACAAAGTGGATATCTCTGTTACTAATAATGAGAGATAAAATCTAATTTTTCCGATAAACATCGGTACACCTATTACAACCAAATGTTACGAATCTACTTCCAACATCGCCGATGGGTTCGAGTGTAGCGTTCCCGTCATCAATGATAGGATTCTAGATTTCTGCGATACTAATAATATAATCCCCGAAAACCAATATGGTTTTAGAAGACACCATTCCACAATACATGCTATCAATAAATTAACATCCGACGTCAATCTAGCCCTGAGTAGAGGTTCTTGCGTGGGCGTCTGTCTAGTACATCTGGAGAAAGCATTCGACACCGTCTGGACAGGCGGGTTGTAATCGTTAAACAAGCAGAGATAATAAATTCATTAATTACATTTCCTCGATTGATTTATGCTTAGTAATATTCATGTATCGTAAATTATTTTGTATCTCGAGTTCTATTGCCTACTTCTCTTAAAAAATAAGATGGCAAGATGGTCAAGAATTGTTGTAAATATTAACCAGCTAGACATAATAAATTCATCAGTGAATTGTGTTCGATAAATTAATGCGCGCGAATATTCATGTGTTAGAAGATATTCAATATCTCGAGTTCCATTACATATTTTTATTAAAAAATGAGATGTTCAGATAGTCGAGGGAGTGCATGTCGACATAACTGGCAAAAGGAATTGTTATAAACATTAAACAGCCAGAGATAATCAATTTATTAATTACATTTGCTTGATATAATATTGTTTGGTGATATTCATGTGTTAAAAGTTACTCTGTATCTCGAGTACTATTAGCAATTTTTACTTAAAAATAAGATGGTAGATAGTCAAGAGGATGCTTGTCGACATCGTTGGCAAATGGAATTGTCATAAACATTATACAACCAGAAATAATGCATTTATCAATAATTATTATCACGGCGATCGAGATCTACCAAAATTAGTTGGGGTGGGAGCGTTGCGCTCCGCTGCGCGCTGCGCATCACTGCTTACCTAAGCTCGCGGAGCGCGCTCAGTCAGTCAGTCGGGCCGGGCCCTCCGGCAGAAGCGGATGGGCTAAGGGACCAGGAGGGTCTCCAGCTACCTTGGGCTGACCAGGGGTCCTCAAGAGGTACCCTGGCCTATCCTGCCTACCTTGGGGATGACCAGTGGATCTCCAGAGGTACCCAGGCCTACCTGGGGTTGAACGGTGGTCATCCAGAGCTACCCTAGCCTACTCCTGCTTACCCTCAGCTGGCTTAGGGTTGACCATGGGTCCTCCAGCAGTGGTCTACCCTTGCCTACCCTGAGGTTGACCAGTGGTCATCCAGAGCTACCATAGCCTACAACTGCTTACCCTCAGCTGGCTTAGGGTTGACCATGGGTCCTCCAGCAGTGGTCTACCCTTGCCTACCCTGAGGTTGACCAGTGGTCATCCAGAGCTACCGTAGTCTATCCTTGCCTACCTTCAGCTGGGTTAGGCCACCCTGATCTACTCCAGAGCTACTCAGGCCTACCCTTGCCTATCTTGGGGTTGACCAGTGGTCCTCCAGAGCGACCCTGACCTACCATTGTCTACCATCAGCTGACTTAAGCTTGACCAAGTGTCCTCCATCAATGGCCTACCATTGTTTATCATGGTCTACCCTTAGCTAGCTTAGGGTAGTCCAAGGGTTATTTAAAACTTCCTTGGCCTACTTTAAGCTTGCTCGGGGGGGGCCATGGTCTCTTCAATGCTGTCTTCGTGTACCTTGGGCTCTGAGCCGGTCCAGTTTCAGTATCCGGCATGATGTCAGTACCGTGCTGATCAGTTCAGAGAGGGCAATCATTGCAGTGGCTTCGCATCTTTGAGTGAGTCATTTCGTCACTACCTTGTCACTATATTCGTCTGTAGAAGTAGTAGTATAGAGTAGTAGTAAAGTGTAAAAGTAGTTAGTTGCATGCATGGGCAGGCCTCGCCGCCCCAACGATCAGCCGAGATGGCAACGTCCGCGATTTGCACTAGCGTTGCGAGAAAACCACGCGTTGAATTTAGTCGATTTTGAACAGAGATTAAAGCTAACATTACGGTATAGATTGTTTAGAGCGTACCGTTGCGAATCACAAATAGTCGCGGTTCAAAATTACATTTCAATTTGATAACTGCGCTTTTAATGTTCATATTGTTGTTGTTTAACATATAATCTAAAGTAATCGTTTTTTGGATCTCTGTTCGTTGAATTAGCGTTGCGTACCAAAAGTTCGCGTTTGCTTTCGAGTCTTTCGACTTTTCAGGCTCCCATGCTCGAGCTGCAACGATCAACTGTGAGATGGGCACATCCGCGATTTCGAGTAGTGTTGCGAAACAATTTGTTACACGCGTTGTACTATTATCAATTTTAAAACTTCATTAAATGTCTAGTTAATGTTGCAAATAAATAGTCGTAATTTAAAGTAGTTCTAAAGATACCTGTTTAGAATTTTAGACGTTAGAGTTTTAAATTTCTTATTTAAATATCATTTTAAATTCGATTTGTTGAATTAGCGTTGCGCATCAAAAGAATCGCGTTTGCACTAGAGTCTTTCGATATTTCAGGCGCCCATGCTCCAGTTGCAACGATCAACTGTGAGATGGGTACTTCCGCGATATCGAGTAGCGGTGCGAAACAAATTGTCGGGAAGAGTCCCAAGGAGCAGACGAGGTTTTATGCCAAAGATGCCGAAAAAACTGTCATTCAAAAGGACAATCATTGCAACGTCTTCGCATCTTCGAGTGAGTCATTTTATCACTACATTGTCGTTATACTCGTCTGTAGAAATAGAGTTGTAGTAGAATGTAAAAGTAGTTAGTTGCATGCATGGGCAGGCCTCGCCGCCCCAACGATCAGCCGAGATGGGAACGTCCGCGATTTGCACTAGCGTTGCGAAAAAAGTACGCGTTGCGTTAGTCGATTTTGAACAGAGATCAAAGTTAGCCTTTCTTCTAAATATAATAGTAGTCTCTATCAGCGATATAGCTCGTTTAAACTATAGCGTTGCGAAACAAATAGTCGCGATTCGTTTTGCAGAAACTGTAGAGTAATCTTTTTTGGATCTCTGTTCATTGAATTAGCGTTGCGTACCAAAAGTTCGCGTTTGCTTTCGAGTCTTTCGACTTTTCAGGCTCCCATGCTCGAGCTGCAACGATCAGCTGTGAGATGGGCACATCCGCGATTTCGAGTAGTGTTGCGAAACAAATTGTCACACGCGTTGTACTAGTATCAATTTTTAAAGTTGTTCAAATGCCTAGTTAATGTTGCGAATAAATAGTCGCGATTTAAAGTATTTCTAGAGACACCGATATAGAATTTTAGACGTCAAAGTTCTTTTCTTATTTAAATAGTATTTTGCATTTCGATTTGTTGAATTAGAGTAATCTTTTTTGGATCTCTGTTCGTTGAATTAGTGTTACGCACCAAAAGTTCGCGTTTGCTTTCGAGTCTTTCGACATTTCAGGCGCCCATGCTCGAGCTGCAACGATCAACTGTGAGATGGGCACATCCGCGATTTCGAGTAGTGTTGCGAAACAAATTGTCACACGCGTTGTACTAGTATCAATTTTTAAAGTTGATCAAATGCCTAGTTAATGTTGCGAATAAATAGTCGCGATATAAAGTATTTCTAGAGACACCGATATAGAATTTTAGACGTCAAAGTTCTTTTCTTATTTAAATAGTATTTTGAATTTCGATTTGTTGAATTAGCGTTGCGCATCAAAAGGGTCGCGTTTGTATTAGAATGATTCGATATTTCAGGCGCCCATGCTCCAGTTGCAACGATCAACTGTGAGATAAGAACATTCGCGATTTTAAGTAGCGTTGCGAAACAACTTGTAACACACGTTGTAATAGTATAAATTTTCAATGTTGACTCAATGTCTAGTTAATGTTGCGAATAAATAGCCGCGATTTAAAGTAGTTTTAGAAGTACCGATCTAGAATTTTAGACCTTAGAGTTTTAAATTTCTTATGTAATTTGTAAGAATGGTAATACTTAATTTTGTAAGACTTTCAAAGTTCAACTTTACCAAATTGATACAATATTTTTACCTAGAAATTGATTTTTTTCAGGAAATTGATATTTTTTTCAGGAAATTGATATATTTGTCTTGAAATTAATATTTATTTCAGGAAATTGTTATTTATTTCAGGGAATTGTTATTTATTTCAGGAAATTATTATGTATTTCAGGAAATTGTTATTTATTTCAGGAAATTGTTATTTATTTCAGGAAATTGTTATTTATTTCAGGAAATTGTTATTTATTTCAGGAAATTGTAATTTATTTCAGGAAATTGTTATTTATTTCAGGAAATTGTTATTTATTTCAGGAAATTGTTATTTATTTCAGGAAATTGTTATTTATTTCAGGAAATTATTATTTATTTCAGGAAATTGTTATTTATTTCAGGAAATTGTTATTTATTTCAGGAAATTGTTATTTATTTCAGGAAATTGTTATTTATTTCAGGAAATTATTATTTATTTCAGGAAATTATTTATTTCAGGAAATTGTTATTTATTTCAGGAAATTGTTATTTATTTCAGGAAATTGTTATTTACTTCTGGAAGTTGATATTTACTTCTGGAAATGGATATTTATTCCTGGAAATGGATATTTATTCCTGGAAATGGATATTTATTCCTGGAAATGGATATTTATTCCTGGAAATTGATATTTTTATCATGAAATCAATATTGCTCGGATCGGAGTTCCCTCAGGGACTCACTCACGGGATGGGGCCCGTGAGTGGGTACGGGGACTCGCATCCCCGGGTGCACCCGAATCGCCTATAGGTCGTTGCGTCCACAAATGATTAGATTTGGGCTCGATGTGGTTTCGATTTTGTTTCGACTGGTTTTCGATTCTGTTTCGTTCATCTTGTTCTTGTTAGTCAGAACAAACGAAGAAAATTCATCAACGGAAGAAAATTCATCGAAAGAAAAAAATTCATCGAAAGAAAAAAATTCATCGAAAGAAAAAAATTCATCGAAAGAAAAAAATTCATCGAAAGAAGAAAATTCATCGAAGGAATAAAATTCATCGAAAGAAGAAAATTCATCGATCGAAGAGGAATCATCGAACGAAGACTCCAGATTATTTATAAATTAGTTTTAGTGCGTGCGTTAGTTATTAAGATTGTATATCGTCGTTGTAATTATGTCGAGTAATTATTGCCGTAATTTGACTTTGCTCGCTCCGTTTTCTGACTCCGACACAGTCTTCTGCTGTGTCGGCCTTGCTTGCAGGTCCTGAGCTGGTCCAGTTTCGGTATCCGGCGTGAAGTCATTGAGAGGGATGTCTAAGAGACTCGTTCACTCGTCTTCTGACGATCCCCTGTGTTAACGTAATCCTGGGCTAGTCATGTTAACGCTTGCGTTCTCATGGCCCCCAGTTGCGCCAGAAACCGTTTGAGCGCATCTCTTAGCCATCTTTCTTGGTGATGGAGTGACGGGTATCGGGCTGGTCGGCTCAGGACTTGTAAGCACTGAACGCGTCGCGTCACCCTTGAATCAGAGCCTTCTGCTCTGGATCGATCTTGTTTCTCTCTTTAAAAGAATCAGAGCCTTCCGCCTGATTCGCCCTTGGTCCCTCGTGGATCGGAGACTTCTTCTCCGATTCACTCTTTGCCCCACAATAATTACTCGACATACGCTAAATGGAAAAGAAGTCTTTTCCGTGAAAAAGACTATTTTTCCATTTAGCGACCTGCGAACTTAGTTTCTAAGAATCGTCGTTGTAAGAAAGGGAAGGAAGACTTCGTTCTGACTCCCTTTCGGGTCTCTTGTGCAGCAACCTCCTCGTGGTGAGACCTGGGCAATCGGTATTATCCACAATTCGCAAAATGCTATAACATATAAATTATTGCATTTTGCATGTAGTGGATAATATCGAGCTAATAGCTGCACATTTAGAATTTTAGTTAATAAGTATTTAATAGTTTAATGTAAGACTTAATACTTCCTTCGTTTTCCCTTGTACCAATTTCAGCATATCTTTTCAATTAACAATCGAAATACAGAATTTCTATTATATATACTTTGCTCGTTGTAGACCGAACCCCACGACAGCAAAGTTCAAGATTTCACACGCCTTCAACATCTGTTCGTGTGATTCTCGATTTATAATATTCTGCTAGGCAAACATTACTCGATACTCGCCAACGAATGAGTCTATTTAATAGTAAAACTCATTCAAAAGTCCCGCCGCTTAAATTCAGTTGATCGGTAGCTCCAGCATTGTATGGATCAAGCGACAGCTTCAGACAAATGAATTTTGTCGATAGTTCGATAGTTCACAAAAGTAGTCGACTGAAATTAGTAGTTAGTTACTATCGACTTAGTCGATAGTTTTTAGTCGATGATGTTCATCACTAACTCTTCGTCCTTTCCTGCGATAGAATAACTGCTTTAACAATCATGAATCCTTTAACGTAAGTATATTGCTCTGATTACAAAATGTAAATACAATTATCTAATTTTTTCTAGAATTTGTTATAAAATGATTTTAGAAATGTTAAAAATATTCAAAAACTAGGAGAACAAGAGCTACTTAGAAGCAGTAAATCATCTTGGCACGATCAATACAGAGATAGTGCATGGATTTTTGTTGGTGGTTTACCATATGATTTGACAGAAGGTGACATTATAACCATCTTTTCACAGTAAGATTTAATTATTTGCTGAATTCAGTATCTATTTAAAATATGCATATATTAATAATATAGATTAATATAATGAAAATACCAAATAGTAATTATATTAAATTTTCTTAGGTATGGAGAAGTAGTAAATATAAACTTAATTAGAGATAAAGATACAGGTAAACAAAAAGGGTATGGATTTTTGTGTTACGAGGATCAAAGAAGTACAGTTTTATCTGTTGACAACTTTAATGGTACTAAGGTATGAGTAATCTGCATGATAGTAGATTTCTTAAATTAACACCTTGCTGATCAGCTATTTTGAACCAGAACCGCCCCAACTATAATTTCTACACTTGAATGTGAATTTAAAACATCTAAATAAGATACAATGATTTTCAATGAAATTTATTTGTGGCCTAATGTTAGATTCATTACTATCTTCCAATGAAGTATCATCGTCCAAGTGATTATCGAAGTCATTAGAAGAATCAAATTAAATATATGTCAATAATTCACTCAAATGTTCTTTACTGCCAAAATGTATTCTTTTTGAAATTTTGGCATATTAAAACATAAGTGGAAACGATCAAAAATATTGTATATTACAGCTGTGGAAATATTAGCTGATTAGTTGTAAAGAAGACACACATAGCAAAGCAAACAACTGGAGATGAAGAAAATTACAGCCATGTTGTGGAATGTCTTGTCTTATTAATTTATTAACTAAGATAACTTGAAAAACAATCTAAAGTATTCTTTTAAAACTGTACATTGCCTTCAGGCCAATAATTGTAACTGCTTAACAATGTTCATAAATAGAAACATGAAATGAATATTAACTCAAGACTGGTCGGTAACATTTGTACATGGAGACATGAGTATACCGATGACCAGTCAGCAAGGTGTTAAGTGACATAATTCAGTTGTAGCATTAATTATATACCTCAGATTTTAGGACGAACGATACGAGTTGATCATGTTGCAAATTATAAAGCACCAAAAGATTCAAAAAATATTGATGAAGAAACTAAACAATTAAGAAAAGAAGGTTGTGCTCCAAAAAGTATTTAGTATAAATTAAGGGCCTTTCATTGTGTTCCTTACATTCTAAAAAACCACTACATCGTTACATACTGTATCATATTGTATATATATAAAATAAAATAAAAATAATTTATTTTTTAGCCTCCTGGCCATAAAAAGAAACCTGGTTTACAAAGATTCGTATCCACATCTTAACCCACACACCCTTCTATACATCCATGCACACACTCGTACAACTTTGTTTTGCACTATGAATATTGTAATTTTATATCCTCCCTACTCTTTTTTTTCCTTTTTCTTCTTAGTTTCTTCAGCCATTCTATCGCTTGCTCCGACCCCTTCTCACTCGCTATTTCCAATATGCCAATACTCTTTTCTAGTTCTTTACATTCTCTTATCGTGTGTTCCAATGCTTTATCTTTTTACCTCTGGCATTTGCACGCTTAATCCCAACACCCACATTCTTCATAAGTATCTCCCATGTCTCCACTCTATACAACTAGACACCTAAAACGAATGCATTAAACAGGTAAATACATGCATTCTTTCGCCTAGTACCCTACGTCTGGTTGAGCACCACATTTGCACAATCACTCCCAATGTAAATTAGCTATGTTCATCCCTTTCCACCTCCATTTAATCTTCTGTCTCCTTCCTGCGCCTTTGCCGAATTCCATTATTTTCGATTTTTCTGAATGTAGGACTACCCGTACTTCAACTAGGTTAGAGGTTTTTCAATGACCATTGAACCATTCGAAAGCTGATCGAGAAAAACCCCTCTGAGTAATTTTCAACCCCCTAGCTTGCCCGTGAGGGTAGTTACAGGGTAAATTAGATTTCGCGCTTTTCCGTGAGGGGGAAATTGTTGGTTTTACGCAGGTGTATATTAAGCAATTTTTAACGTTATTACATCGAAACAAGCAATTACTTTACGTAGCAAATGTGATTTAAGAGAAAGAAAAAATTGTTTAGTGGGCGATATATACCAAAATGTTCGTAACGCTTACAACATCGCCGGTTGGCAGAGCGGTTAGGGCGTCCGACTACGGAGGGAATACACTGGGGTTTCGAATCCTGCTGATTGCAAAGTTTTTTTTTCCATACGTTGTACTTTATTTTTTCAATATTATATCGTACGATTTATTCACATGACTTTAACAATATTTTTTTAATGTTTTACAAATATTTAAGTAAGTAACGATTTTAAGTAAAATACATATAAAAACAGTTTTGGAGCATCTATTATTTTCTCGGTTGTCTAACTGGATATGTGCATCATTACGGTCCTGTTTAACACTTTGATCGCCATGCCGCCCATATCTGGGTGACGGAATTATTTATACAGAATTGAAAATTAATTTTTACGTTGGCAGATTATGTGTACCAAAATCCCATAGAAACCTTTTTTACCACGTTTTTATTAGCTCGCTTTCTTGTTTGTTTGTTCGGTACAAATCTTGCAATTGATTTTAAGCTAACTTCCTGATGAGCTAGAGACTTGAAATTGGAAACGTAGCTCAGAATTGGATGACAATGCAGTATTAAAAAAAAATTTTTTTAAAAAGTCTATCCGTTTAAGAGAAATAACAATTAAATATTTTTACCGTTATTACCGTTACACCGCGGGCATCGTGTCCAGCGATCCCCACTCCGCGCGACAACGCTCTCTACTTTACTATGCGTACGCACTCTGACTCGTCCCCACTCCACGAACCCACTTCGCCCCGATGGAGCTCAGTATATGATAGACGATTGGTAGTACATCATCGCTTTGTTTACCAAGTGAAAGAACCGTTACACCTTTCTGTTATAATTTCATCAAAATGTTTAAAATCGATTGAAATATACGTGCAAGAAGTAGGAGAGGAAGCCTTTTGACGTTGGGGAGCATGTATGATATAGGTAATAATAATATCGTGTACGAGATTAGAAATTAACAAAAATCTGTGTTTGAAAGTGTCAGAAATAATGTCTACAAAAAACGGAGCAGTTCGTTAATAATGATTTTCACAGGGAAGCCGCCAAATCACCAGGTATGTCATTGCATATTTTGCGTTAAATATTTTCTTGGAAAACTTCACACACGCAAGATTAAAAAGCAGAAAATAATTATTTAAATAAAAATAAATTTTAAAAAATACCACGTTTTTAAAACGATCTAAAAAGTATAAAATAATTTTTAAAAAACGGACTAAAAAGTATAAAATAATTTGAAAATAAAAACAAAAATTTGAAATTGTGAATTTTGAATAGCTGTGAAAATACTTGTAAGATTTAAAACGAAAAACGTGGGGCGCATGCAATAGATAATTGATGCATGAATAGTTCACCTAAATCACTAAAAATTTTATTGCTCCGCAAATGATATAAACTGTTGTGTGAGTTTTCTCAACGGCTGCTACTCTCTACACTCCTTACTATTATCTTGCGCCCCACGTTTTTCGTTTTAAATCTTACAAGTATTTTTTTGTGCCACGCACAGCAGGGAGCCGTCACCTGCTCGAGCTATATGACCTTCCAGACTCGAAGAAAAAGAATCGTTAAGAAGTCGGACGCCGATTTCCGTTTGCGAACACTCTCATTTAAACCTGGGTTACAATATTCGGTCTGATCCGAACTTCGGACATGTATGACCCGACCTTAAGACACCTTATTTCAGACGCTCTCAGAAGACGCCTTTTTGAGACATAAGACGCTCATACCTAAAACGGACGTAAAAACGGCGTCTCTAAGGCGACACGCGTATGAGATGTACGGTCGGAATTTAAATGTTCCTACATCGACATTTTTTTTCGTGTATCTCAGCGTGCATGCAGCTCGCGATTCATGTATCGCCGTGTAAAATCGCTCTAGGGGTACAGTTTTGAAAACTTTTCAATATACATATATAAATACATAAATTATATTCGTATGAGATATTTGTGTACCCTTTTTCTTATTCTTACCTCTATATTAAAGTTTTGTTAGAGTCACACAGTGTATGCATATATCACTATCGAAAAAATCAGTTATTTTAATATTTAAAGCAATAATATACTTTAACCAGATGACGCTGTTCATTATATCGCACAACATCCAACAAATATAATAATATAAAAACAAAACAAAATATCTTATTCGATTTAAAAGATGTAGGCAACGATTTATGACATATATTTGTAAAACATTTATTTTATACACATTATTCGCACCTTATAGTAAGTTTTGTCGACTATCTTATGTTAGCCTTAACTTCCCTATCATATCTTTTCGTCAACTAATGAGGGACAGAAGAGAGTCGTGAACAAATAAAATATTCGCAAAATCGTAACTTTCTGTAATCACGTTTTATAAACTTGGTCCCGTGATCATCTGGAGAATATGCTGTGTTTCCTTTTAAAGATGACATGCGCACTGGTAAAAGATTAGAATAGAATTTATAAGAAATATTCGTCTAAGATATAGTAAAAGAATAGCAAACAATGATATACGTTTCAGTCATATTGTCACATATAATGAAATTTTATGCTGTTCGCTTCACATAATATTTATAAATTCCACACAGCCTTATGGTTTCATTTAATTTGTTCGGAATTATAAATACAATTTGAATATCATCAGGGTTTGAAATAAAATATCTTAAAATCTTTCATCGAACTTTACAATGTGCGCAATGTTCTAATTAATTCTAAGAATATGTAATAAAAAAAATTGTATTTATGACAAATGTAACGAAGATCTTAGGGAAAAAAGTTTATGATACTACACTTGAAGTACACGAATGAAGCCCGGATATGTCAAAAACTCGAAATACTTTCATTTGAAATTAATTTTTTATAATAATATAAGCAACGCTAAAGTACAATTTAAGTATACTATTCCTAAAAAAACAATTCAGTACTTTAATACGTTGTAAAAAAAAGGTTATCAAATCAGCGGAATTTTAAATACGGCCGTTTAAAATTTTGGTGAACAAAGTTTTAGAAAAGATTTTTGATTTGAAAAAAATGATACGTAAAATGTAAAAGCTATAATCTTTTGAATCTGAAATCGATACAAACCAATGAAGAATGTAATTTTTAAACATCAATCAGATATTAATATATATATATTTAATTAATATATTCACAAAATGAATATTAATTTTGATAAACAGAAAATATAAACAGTTTTAATTTGAACAAAAAATATGTTACGAAATTATACTCTGTTTTTAATAGAATGTTATCAGGATGAACCAAATTCACTCATCCATTTCTCATATTTTTCTAAATCCTCTTGAGAAACGCTCTTATTACATCTTTCTACGGCTTCGTCAAAATCTGAGGCAGACACCGGTAAATCTAATTCTTCTTTTGGTAGTTGTCTAATTTGATCTGGTTTTAATCCTGCAATTTTCCTTCGCATAGACATCATAGACGCATCTCTACACAGAATACATAAAATATTTTCTGTATTTAGAAATATGAAATAAGGCATATATTGATTACAATTACCTGCAAACATTTGTAATATCTGCTCCAGAATACCCTTCTAATTTTCTTGCAATATCGGCTAAATTTACGGAAGAATCTACTTTTACTTCGCGCAGATTAATTTTCAATAAAGCTTCTCTACCTTCATCTGCATGAAGCATATATGCACATTGAAATAAATAACACAAAGTATGTACAAAGTTATAAACAAATTATTACGAAACGTACGATTTGGTAGTGGAATATATATACGTTTTTCTAAACGTCTGCGAAGGGCTTCGTCGATATCCCATGGAAAATTTGTAGCTGCTAACACCATTACCACTTTACTTGGGTCTTCACTGAACAATATTAATATTAAAGATTAAATTATCTTATGTTAGGATACAATTGTAATATATGTATTAGGGTGTACCTTAGCTATACTTGACGAAAATTTGTTTAGTCTCACCCCCAAGAATTGTGACAAATGTTGAGAAAAGGATCTGGAAAAAGTTTGGGATCGATTGCATCATGGCAAAAGGCCGCGCAACGAATTTGAAAATTTTGAATTTTTTAAATCTTGACATAAATAGACGTGATATATCGTTGAATTTGCCTTTTTTTCTCTTTAAGAATCCATATGTAGCATAAACAGTTGTTAATAGAAAAAACATCCGTGACCTTGAAAACTTGAAAAAATGACCTTGAAACATTTTTTTTCCTCCTGGTACTATATTCACCTACTTGCATACTGCAACTTTTGTTTGAAGAGATTTTTCATATACATATATATAACTGACAGAGATATAAAAGATTTTCTTTTAAACGCTCCAATCTTCAAAACAAAAACAGTTCTAAAATCGGAAAAAGAAGTTATTATGAATATTATGTAAATTACTAAAAAAGGGGACATAAAATTATTTCGTCCCGGCTTTGCTTGCGGACTCGTCAGTAGAGCCTAGCAAATCCTGTCTCAATTCTTGATACAATCATGTAAGTTTTTAAATTATGTATTTTGCCATGATCCAATCGACCCCAAACTTTTCCCAGATCATTTTCTCAACATTTGTCACAATTCTGGGAGGTGAGACCAAAACCATTTTTTGGTAAAAAAATAAGGCCCACCCTAATGTATATGTAGTATATATGTATACAGTCATGTATTACATTGTATATAATGTATTATAAATAAATATATACATATAATTAGTAAAACACTGTTACCTGTTTGAGCTTATACCATCCATTTGAACTAAAAGTTCAGACTTCACCCGTCTTGAAGCCTCATGTTCAGATTCAGATCCTCTTCTAGAGCACAGAGAGTCGATTTCATCTATGAATATTGTGCTAGGTGCATAAAATCTGGCCTACATAAATACATTTATATGTACAGTATATGTAAAAATTTTCGCAAAATTAAAGAAAGCGTACAATTTTGAGCGATACAATAAAGTAAGAACCTAAGAATTCATACACATTATTCTTAGTCAATATTAATTCTATCATTCATTTACTTCGATTTTTTTAAAAATATGCTTAATCTGTAGGATATCGAACCAAACAAGTTTAAAAAATTAAGAATCAAATAAGCCCTTTCAGTGTCAAATACACTGGTACGTTTAAACAACAACTTTTCCTCCATCTATTACAATATCACCGAGTTTCGTCGTTTTAGTAAAAATAAATATTTTATTAAAAATTATTGTTTATAATTGAATTTGATTTGATTATTGTATATAAACAATATACAACTACTACTTCATACCTAGATTTTCCATCTGTAAAAACTCAAAAGTTTACTAAATAGTGAATAAAATTATTTGAAAATGTTGATGAAATTTTGATTATAAATTTTTTTTAGTATAATACTGTGAAACGCATGATGAAATAATAGAGCAAATTTTATCTGGAGATAAGTATAACAAATAAAATTTGTTTGATCAAATACATGCATTTCAATGGAAATGATAATAAGTTTTATTATTAGTGATATTTACCATTTCAAAAAGGAGACGAACAAGTTTTTCTGATTCTCCCCGATACTTTGACGTTAACGTAGAGGATGATACATTAAAAAATGTTGTTCCGCATTCAGTGGCTACCGCTTTTGCAAGCATTGTTTTCCCAGTACCCGGTGGTCCAACCATAAGCACACCTTTCCAGGGACGGCGAATTCCCTAGAAGTAAAATATTCATTTATATAATGATGTGATATTGTACATTGCGTGTAAACACATTTCACATACTTTAAAAAAGTCTGGCATCCACATGGGAAGAACAACTGCTTCTTCTAACAACCGTTTTGCTTCATGCAAATCAGCTATATCATCCCAATGAATATTCGGATTTTTTTGAACAATATCTCTTTCTATAACATTAGACATAAGCTACTTAAGTTGAATGTTATTAATACAACTATTAAGATGTTAACTACCATGCCAGCGTGTACTAAAGTCCCAAGAAATGTAATCAATTTTTTAATCGAAACAGGAACCAGAGAATCAAGATTTAATATGTTTACTGCTATTTTGACCCCCTTGTACTTTATAAATCCTAATCAAATTTATTTTACTCTACCTCTTATCATATAAATTACTGTTTAAATTCAGCCAAAAAATTGTTTCACCCGTATCTCACTGAATGGCAGTCAGAATGTCAAAGTAATATATATCAAAAGTAATAGCTTCTAGTAACCAATCATGAATTACAATGTTTTTTCAAACATTTATGAATTCTCTGAGTCGTGTTTACATCATAATTATTGTAATTCACGTAAGGTTCTGTTACTGTATTGCTGTTTAACTTCCTTTCAAAATTACTGATAGAAAAAATATCAATGAGCTCATCAACTTAAAAGAAATGCTTTGAAAAGAATGTTATATACCATGTACCCTTCTGTATCATAATATATAATTATATCATAATGTATTGTACCTAGTAAATCTACTAAATCTCTATCATTTCCAGATGGCTCAAATTTGCGTTCCTCTACCTCTATATCAACCTTTTCGTTTTCCGACTTTTCCTGTGAAAAATACTTGTATATTACGATATTGTTGCATCATGTACATATGTATATTTCTACAAACTAACTAACTTTATTAATATCATCCTTTCTCGACACTTTTCTATCGTCTCTTTTAACTATTTTTATATCTGGTTTTTTTCCTGTAGCAACCGATTTTCGTATGCTGGTCCGATTCTGCTGTTTTGGTTGATTTTTTAGTGGTCTAATGTTCCTGCAAATGTAGTTCATTTTATGATCTTCCATAAGGTTGCATAGTAAATGTTATCCATATGTTAGCCTTCTTGAAATATAGTATCATAAGCCAAAAAGAAATGTGTGGTTTACTTTTGTTCTGTAGGAGTTAGAGGCGGCCACACGTCTGGATCTCTTACCGGAGCTTGGCTCCAAGATGTATCCGAATTATTAAAACTCCATAAATTTGGATCTCTCGTAGGTTCTTCGAAAGGCAAACATGGTGTCCCTAAGCATTTTAATTTCTCTATTTTATTTCTATAAACGCTTTTAATGTAAAATATTTAAACTTATTATGTGACAATAATAATAACAATACCGAATAGTCTTTCTCCATGGGTTTCTACTTTAAAAAGCTGTAAGGTATTCGATGTAGCCTTTACTTTCTCAAATTCTTGAACAATTTGATGTTGAACAAGCTGCCACTTAGCTTTACGCGTGGCATCCGCGATACTTGCAAGTAATCGATGGATTTGCTGCACAACACCTTGGTAATAAACTCCAGACGTATCATAATTACCAGTCAATGCCATTTCACGGGCCAGTTTAGTATTTTCACATATTTCGTTGATTGAAATTGCCATAATTCTAACAAAATATATATGTATATAAATAATATTGTTACATATAATGAACTCTGTAAGGGACTAATAATACAAAAACCATAGGTCTGTGTAAAAATGTCCTGCAAAAATAGTATTCTTAGTTTAAAGCCACAAAGTATGTCGCAACAAAATAATTGTTCAATGTATACAATAAATAACACTCTTTTTATTGGCGAAATTAAATTCTTCAAACTTTTTGTAGTGTATCAGTTTTGTAACCCATACCAAAAAATATGTAGAACTTTTAACTATCTAATTGATCAAATATTGGAAAATATGTAATGTTACACTAGTACACACACATATGTATGTAAATCAAACTATAACGAATCGAACGGTGTTTTAAATATTAATCATGAAATACTGTCACAAACATTGCACACATATTGATATGCGTTATATGAACTGTTTTTCAAATAACGCGAAAGACTATCTAATTTTATCGATAATTAATATTATGTGAATTAGTAAGACTGTAAGTTAGTAAAACTAGTAAAATGTGTACTTATTTATACACAGATGTGTGTGGTACAAATTACTCGAATTTGTTAATTATAGTCGCCATATTGATATGTACAGAAGACGCGGTGTTTTTAAAATTAGTACAATATAATTCTTAGAAAGACATGAAAGCACTTTTATTTTTATTGATATTATATAATTTTATCTCTTTAACTTTAATTTCGTCGTGTATATACTTATGCTGACTTTCAAATAAAATAATATTTTGACAAATAGGAAAAAAAATAAAAGAAGTACAAATATTTGCAAGGAGTTAAATGTGACAAATTAGAAGTTATTTTTACATGTAAAATATTTTTTACCTTCACACAGGTTAGTTATCTGATAAATATATTTGAATTAAATATTGTTCTATTTTTCTGTATAGACATGTATAATTACCCTCTAATGAACATTTTTTTCGTAGATATGAGTCTTAAATTACCAATGCACGAAGCGATTAAACCAATAGCTTGGTTAACAGGTACATGGAAAACCCAAAAACCTGGTATTGGAAAGTATCCAACAATTGAAACTTTTAAATATTGCGAAGAAATGAGTTTTAGATCAATAGGTCAGCCGATGTTGAACTATACTGCAAGGAGTTGGTATGCAGATGGCAAAAAGCCAATACATTATGAAATGGGATTTTTGAGAATAATACCTGATACGAACAAAGTGGCTCTAATAGTGTCACATAATCGTGGTATTACAACCATTGAAGAAGGCATAGTAGAAAATGAGGTTATTCAATTGCAAACCACCAGCGTACAGGTACCAACAGAAGGTGCAAGGGTGCCTAAAGTAACCAAGGTATGATACAATAAATAAAGGGTAATTCAATATTCACAATGTACAATTGAATATTAATTTTCACAGCTACGCAGAGAATTTAGACTCATTGAAAATTGTTTGCAACATAGATTATGTTTGGCTACTGAAACTACACCAGAACTACATGACCACTTATTAGCAAAGTATGTTAAGGAATGCGAAAATGTAGATTAAAAGAAATTATACAAGTATATTTGATCTCAAATGAGTAGTTTTATGTATTTTCCAATGATAAATACAAACAAACGTAATTTTAGAGAAACATTAAATTCTTGTATATCAAGTTTCATATTAATGATTAATGTTTATTGTAAACACTTTTATTTATTTTGTATGCAAATAAAAACATGTTTTATAAAGAAAATAGACAATATCTAACAGAAAAATATGAGTATATAATTATTTTCAAAATTATTTAATAGCTACTCTAAGTCGAAGTCTTATTAGATCAAGATTAGATCAAACCGATAATTAGTTTGATATTTAGGAGAATTCCTGTGTTTCGTTCCGCATAATTATGAAGAAATCAATGTACAGTTCAGATACCTGCATCTTCAAACTTCATTATGTAAAATTGCAAAAAAACGATGTTCAATTAACAATACAATAAATATAAATATATAAATTTCGAATCGTGTATGGTAATAAAAATTAATTTACAAATACACAGGGTCATTCAAATGTATGTCATCCGTGCTCTATTTTATAAATATTTTCGACATTTACAATTAGATACTATACGTATTTACATGCCGACTACAGTATACATACAAGACTAAGATGAGCTATTAACACGCGATGGACAAACTCAAAAATTACATTTTATAAGACATTTTGAAATTTTGTAAATCATCATAGCTAAAATAAATTAAGTTCATGGAGCTATATGTATATTTTGAATGTGTTAAATTAGATTACTACGATACTTATTAATATTTGTATAAGTGCAGAGAGTGGTTACAATTTCATAATCTCCAGTATACATAGATTTTTAATCATTATACTACAGTGTTAGCGTACCAGGAGGGATAACACCTGCGTGTAACTGCTGATACACCCTCGGCCGTAACGTTGGACTACGTCAAATGGAACAGTTGCTCATTGTGTTGGCACAAAGAAAGATCTTCCTTGTGCCGCTGTATCAACGTTTTTTTAAATATCGTTATGTGACGTTTGTGTTTGTGTATGTAATTCACTTGTTTAATCATTTAAATAGGTTCTCGAGTATGATGGACACGTATGATACTTCGAAACAATATTTATTTGCAAAATATCGTGCAATGTATCTGCAAGATTTGTCTCTTTTACAACCCTATACGTTCAATTACGAAAGCTTTGTTAAAAAGGTTTCAATTTGAATAAAATTGTTCGCACCACGTCGAAAATCGAAACAATCGACGCACCAATTTTTTCGATCAGTTCAAAGTTAAGTTATATACCTACCATGATGTCGTTTTGCGAAAGTCATAATTACTATAAAAAAATGTTGGAACTGCAAGAAAAATTACGTAAAAGGTAAGTACATTTGATTATTAAATAATTATTGTTAAAATATGTAAAATATTAATTATTGTACACACATGTTACACGACCGTTACAGCGAAGAAGAGAGGATAAGATTAGAAGAAAGATTCAAAGTATTGTTACAAGAATCTCGTAACAGGTAAGTGTTTTTTTAAAATTAAATTGCTTGCAATTCTCTTACTTCAATCCATAATACAGGTAATAATCCGAACAGAAACTGTTCAAGAATTTAATTTTAAACAGCGGTATTGCAAATAATGCGCTAAAGTTTGCAAACATAATTCATGTCTTTAACTTATTCGACAAATAGTGTTATCGATTTCATTTTATTTCCTGCGCTTGAATAACACGAAAGAATTTAGTAGGTAGATTACGTATTGATTTTTAGGCAACCTACTTTTAAGGAATGTCATCGGCAATATTCGTGAACATAACCATCATCTAACAATTTATTTTGGCTATACATGTTTTGTATCCTACACTCTATAAGTATACACTAGATAGGTAATCAGTAAACAACCATCGATCGTTCAGAAAGGGTAAAACTGCATAGATATTGTTACCATTCGTAGCACTGCAGCCTTGAAATAGATATTATTTTCTCCGTCTGTGTATCTACTTTCGCATATGGTAGCGCTTGCTGAAAAAACTGATTGTTTCGTGGACATCAAAATGTTCGGCGAAACTGTAAAAAACGTCGACGCTACTTACGTATTGATTCAAACGGGACTTTTGATATTTAATCTTTTTAACTTACTTCTCATCAACGAATCTTTTAACTTCTGCTGATGCCTTATGTTTTTTGTACAAGTTCAATCGATTTTTTATTAACATAAGTGAAAGACGCGGGATGTCGTAAGGCCAGTTTAGGACGGTATGTATACAAACAGAGGAAGATTCAGGTAGTAGCGGGAAAGGTGTTGTCGCACTGTCCATCTGTTGGCGAGCATAGGAGGTAGCCGCCACAAGATCTTTACCAGGCTCCATTTCTAATATTTCCGATGTCTCCATTGCTGAAGTAATAATGGCTTCTGTGCCCTTTACTGCATCCAATAAGATGTCCATCGTTAGTACATAACTGTTTACTGTTTGTGTCAGGCCCAGTACTATAACGTTGTGCAAAGAGTCTATTTGATGTTTCTTTAAAGCCGAAGATTGGCTTGACAGTTTTTTGCAATCTTGATCTATGGATTTGGCCATCTTATTTTAAATGTTGTGTCTTTTTACGGGTGGTTGTGCCAATCGCTCGTTTGTTAAATTGGAGCAAAGGTTTAGACGCCCCTGCTACGGCATAGATTCCTAGATCTGAATGCTATCGGCGTAACAGAATTTCGATACGCATGCGTAAATATTAGCGCGTTCTGCAGTATAAGGAACAGGCGTGGAGTGACTGCGATGAAAATATTAGCAAGCGTGCATTCGGTAAATTCGCGCGCCGATATAAACCCAAGCGTCGGAATTGGCGTTGTTCGTCCTGACGAACAATAACCGTTGAAAGGATTAAAAATGTACGGACCCCTGAATAAACCTCTAGCGTCGGGATTCGCATGTTCATCCTATCGAGAATTTTAGAAACGCTACAAATAAAGTTTCCAGAATATATGGATCTTTTACCGGATAGTTGTCTGCAACGATCTTTAACATTCATTCAAACCCCTCCACTATCCAGTGCTTGTAGGCACGAACCTTTCTTTATTCTCGTAATCTAACTAGTCGAGAATAATCGGTGTAGGCCCCACTCAGCTAGCGGGATAGACAGAACGCGTACCATAACAACATAAGCTCAAATAACTAAAAGTAACAGTTACAGGATCAGTCGCAATAGGTTATTTATAAAATTATTGATGTTTCAGGCACAATACGTGTATAAATCGCCTGCGTTTCAAATATATAGAGTTTTTAGAGGAACAACGTACTACGGATGAAAGGAATTATAAACTTCTGGAAGCATTGGATAGAGTGGACAATAGTCTTGCCTTGATGACAGCAAGAACAGATAGGCTTAACAGTCTTAGAGTGAGTTTTTTTCATTTTTTCCAATTAGATTATAAAGAAGCGGGCACGGAGTTACATATAATATAATGTAAAAGTAAACAAATTATTTTAAAAGAATACTAAATATGTGCAAATACAAAAATTTCTAATACTTTAATTAACATAATATTTTACATTCGGATGTATTGACGACTTCTTCGAAAATTAGTAAAATTTTATTATGAAATCAGCCATTACAATTTATGATTATCTCTCCATACATACAGAGAATGCGTAGAACAGGCATGTCCAGAAGTAGCTCGCTTGGAGGCAAATTCGAGGGTGACGCCTACTTCTCCCGCCCGCGCGTCTAGCTCCCCATGGCGGCCTAGGTCCTCCGAGCTCCTCAGACCCGTGCCTACCGCTTGCGGCATGTACTGCGTGTGGCGCGTTGGGCGACTCTCGGACCCACGCCACGGTAGGCACGGGTCTGAGGAGCTCGGAGGACCTAGGCCGCCACGGGGAGCGAGACGTACGGGCGGGTAAAGTAGGCGTCTCCCCCGAATTTGCCTCCAAGTGAGCTACTTCTGGACATGCCTGGCGTAGAAGCTTATACAATTCGTAGTACAATCTCGTTCAAGAAAGATTACATTTTTTGTATAATACTTCTTAATTTTCTACGCGATTAAATTTTGAAATTAGCCGGATTTTGTTAAAAGTATTAATTCAATTAATAGATTTAATATTTGCAATTACGTTTGCAATACTATCCATACAATATTATAAACACATAGGATGAAAGAAGACAACATTTGTTTTCAACCAACTACAATATAATTTGTTAACGAATTTTTTATCACAGGTATAACTATTCTTAATAATTTACAAGTCATTAAACAAGATTCGTACAATTTCGCAGTTTTATGAAAAATAGTTAAAAGTGATCTGACATTTTACAGGTCGATCGATACGTTATAAAGATACTTTTTTTGTAATTTCTTTGGTAGAACTATTTTGCATATTGAACTATGTATTCATGCTTTAAAATATGTTGCAAGTTTACAATGTCAATCTGATAATGGGAATAAAAAATAGTTTATAATTAAAAATTATTATTCTATCAAGTGTCAGATAGAAATGCGCAGTTTTATAGAAACATACATAAACTATTCTTTTCTTCATCTCTGTGAAGCAGTATTCTTTTGTGACTTTATCCCACGATAAAATAAAACTTTCAGATTTAACAAATTCCGGTGATTTATATTCTTTATTTTTCTATCTCATTTTTTCTGCTATTCTACACAATGTTTCGCTTTGTAAAGTCAACATATCAGAAAGTAGCCATATAGAAATTCGTGACGCTGGTACGAATTATTCTGGACGTAGAAAGTCCACTTCTTCAATATTTAAAACTTTCCGTCATTAGTTTGTGTTAGTGCTAAGAGGAATGCTTACCGTGTCGGTGTACGAACAAACACAGTATAGTCGTTTGACCGTTTATTACTTCATATTATCGTTATAATCGAGTTAATATATGCAGTAATCGCAAATAATTACTTCGTTTCAAATGAATTGAGAATATTTGTTAGACCGATAAAATAAAATACATACACACATTGTAGATTAGCGGTACAATAAAGTTGAAAAGATACATAGATCACATAAACGAACGCAATTAGACAACGTAATCAAAGGTTCAATTTCCTGATTAGTTCAGTACCCGTGATCAGCTATATTATCCTTCCTGCACTCATTGTTAAATTATACCCTTAACACAATGATTGCTTCTTGATACTAGGAGTTATTACTCGTAATAACTACGTATTGTTAGACTACGTATTGCTATGATGACATTGTAGATTTTATAAATTTATACCATACGAACATCTATTCTATAAAACAGGCTGCAACAGAATCTATAAAAATTTAGCACGATCCTCATTTTATTTTAATCCTAGAGAAACCGTGAACAGATTACACAAATCACTATTTAATTTTACCTTTCGTAAAACAATTTTGAAATATGAATATAAATATAAACATAAATTTACAATCTGATTATAAATTTACGTTTGTAGATCATAGTTATGATCTATAAGAAAAGCATCTCACAAAATTCGTGAAATTCGTTCCGATGGTTTAACAAAAGTATTTTACGAATTATTGTTAGTCTGAAAGGAGAAGTTTATTAGCTTAAATGTCCAGAAGTAGCTCACTTCGAAGCATTTTCGAGGGAGACGCCTACTTCTCCCGACCGAGCGTCTCGCTCCCCGTGGCGGCCGTAGTTCTCCGAGCCCCACAGGCTCGTGCCTACCGCTTGCGGTATGTATTGCGTGTGGCGCTTTCGGGCGACTCTCATACCCATAGGTTTCCGCATCACCCATGAGGTACTATGGTCAATGCGTTTTTTCGTCAGTGGTATCCCCTGAAGGCATATTCCACTGCGTCGCACGATAATTTCGAAAAAATATATTTGAAAAATAGTTTTTATTATACTGTCAAAATTTTACTAACAATTAGGAAAGCTTGCAATATCCGCATCAAAGACGATAGCGAGGAATCGCTCAGCAGTGTACGTTGCTCTGTTTTAATGCTACGCATTTTTGAAAACGAACATTTGCACAAATAAGTCGATCCGAACATTGAGAAAATTCGAACGGCAAAAACAATGACAGGTTCCGTAAAAGGCCTGTACGGGCAGTTTAACAGTATCAAAGGTGGAAATAGATTTTTATCTCACAGAAAATTTAAAGAATTTCTGGAAACGCATAACGCTGCTTACGCTGATGTTTCTTTATATTGTGATGTACGCTGGCTCAGTGCAGCGAAATGCTTAGGACAATTCTTTGCCATACCCCGGACTATACCCCGTGAGAGGTCAACAACACAACTCCTTTATTTTTCCTTATTGTTTTATGTGATTTTCACCAACATATTCGTGGCATTTTTCTCATGAAAAAGATACCAAATATGATATAATTCTAATAATATTTTCTTGCGTAATGAACGATGAAAGTTTCGGATGCAAAGGAAGACAGCGTATGGAAAAGAAAGACGCGGATAGTCGCTATCGATATTTTTGTATGAAATTCGTCCAAACAACTACATACTTGTTTAATGAGTCTTTCTTTCATTGTACTACGAATTGACAAATACCCTGTAGTATTAAAATGATGTGGTAAGTAATATTGTATATGCTACGACGGAATATTTCATTATTTTTCAGAAACAGTATGAAGCTTATCTTCGCCGAATTTGTACAGTTCGTGCAGACGGCGTCAATGATATATCTGGCCAACAGAGTGATAAAAACATGAGAACAGAGCAAAGGAATTCTTTACTCCCCGAAGTAAAGAGCACTTTGTCATTACAGTCGTCTTGGTCGAATTATCAACCAATTAAATCCGCTTTCTTGTCTCCGTCAAAAGCAACTAAATCAAGAGCAAATATTTCCTTCGATGGTTCGTCGTCAAGTACTGTAGACTTGAAAACACTTAGTCAACAGATTAATGACCAGAGTGTCTCGCAAACGTATCCGAAACATTTACAACACGATTTTGAACAAGTACCGACATTTAATTTATCATCACCAGTTTTTCGACAAAGCCAAACATATAATAACAATGCCCGTCTCGATGCTCGTGACTTTCAAACAGATTCAAATCTACAAAGTCTATATGTGAACACGCATCGAGCTGTGCCTCATCTCGCAATGCCTTGCTATATCAATACTAGTGGTAACAACCCTCTGGATATATCGCAAAATCAAACACCACAATTGATTTTGCAGCATCCCATTGATCCACCGCGTATGCAATCGCTTCCGTTGCAGCAAAGTCATAAAATTCCATTGGATAATTTACAAAGGAAAACGACAAGTGGTCATTTTCAAGATGCACCAAAAAGTATGGAACGTAATATATCTGACGCAGCTTTAAATTTAGATACGAACCACCATCCAAGTTACCTGAATTATTCTTTCAACGACGATAAGCACGATAAGAAACATATTACCGATACCTTTCTAAGGCATATAAATAACGGAAATGCGCGACAATTGTCGAAAGGTGCAAAACAAACGCATCTGGAAGAAGGCGAAGATAAAGTTTCGACGACTACAGACAGCGAGTTCGATAGATATATCGACAGAATACGAAAGCTTCATCATGACCTTGACAAGCAAAGTTTGGAGGAAGATCGTCACCGGCAAGATGCGAACAGTGACAGTTTTAACGCGACTGTATTAAATAATGACTCGGACGTTTCTACCATAGACAAATTAGACGAAAGCCTTGCGAACAAAGTTAAACAAGTTCTAGAGCTTGCGGAAAATCTTGTGTCTAGAACGATGAACATGAACGGCGCTAAATGCGTCGAACAAGAAGAAGAGGCTGAACAGAAAGATCACGAATTACGTCGGACTATGCAAAGTTGCGCGCCAGTATCTGGAAGGAATCATGTTGAAATTTCAGATGCGCTCGAAGGACACGTAACATCAATGGCGCATGCAAAAGACAGAATTAGGAACGATATTACGTTACACCAACCAGAATTAAATTCACATAAAAATATGGAAAGCTCGAAAAATCAGAATTCTGCTTGCATCGATGGCGATCATGCTTTCGAACAACAACATAAACAAAGTCTATCCGAATTGCAGAAAGATAATTCCGTCCATTCTAGCCAAGACAATAGAATTTACATCGCGGATGAATCAGAATTGGATCAATATTTATTTAGTGTCAACAAAGATCTGGAACCATGGAATTTGGACTCTGTTGAGAAACAAGTAAAAGAAATCGATTTAATTGGCGACATTCGTGACCAAACCGTGGAGAACGATTTCATTTTTGAGAAGCCTGCATGGAATGTAAATAAAGTAATACAAATTCAACCAAACATTGTAGACAATCAACTCGATAAACATGAAGCACGAGATTCAGAATCTGTGCAAGAGGTTATTTTAAATGACGCGAGTGATGCATTACAATTGCAAAACGATGAATATTTCAAGGTAAGCGAAACAAACGACGAAGATAATGAGATTACTGCTTCGCAGTTAAGAGCATCGGGAAAAGAAGATGCAAGTTCCTCAAACACTGAGAACAATAGGCTTCAAAATGTAGAATTACCAAACACCGAAAACATCTCTTACAGCGTAGAATTGTCGAATACGGAGAATAGTATACATGAAAATGCAGAATTAGCGGATAATAAATATGTCGAACAAAAAGATTACGACGACGACAACAACGAAAAAAAATATAATGACGAACTCGATACAAATGAAGATAATAAGCCAAGAAATGTTACGTTGAACGAAGAGCGTAGTAATCAAAATTATGAAGAAGCTGATCACGCAAAAGATTCTGTTCGCACGAACGACGTCGAATATTCGAACTCAAACGAGGAATACAAGTATGATCAGGACGAGTCTGACGAATACGATAAAAAGGAAGAATACGAAGGATACGCTAATCAAGAATGCCCACAAGAAACAAATGAACAGTACGAAGGGTATACGAACGAGCAATACGATCAATATATTAACGATCCTGAAAATGCTTACGAAAATGATCCTAATGCACAATATCAAGAGGATACAGATAAAAACTATTCTTGCCCTTATAACGAACAATATAATTCTAATCATGAATTTGTAGCAGATGAAAATCAACAGTACGAGGAGACTAAGGAGACAGAAGTTCCACAACAACATGAACACGAAACCAAACAAGAGTGCAGCGAGGAGTATACAGAACACCAAAAGGAGTCGCAAAACGAAGGAAAAGATGTTTTGGAAAATGTTGACGAGGATCAAAGCGAAAAACCACCGACGACAAATGAAAAGAAGAAAGGAAAGGATGTAATTAAATCTTTATTAGATTCTGATACGGATAGCACGCTCGAGCAAAATATCTCAAACACGGAAAGTGACTTTGATTTTAATTGAAACATACATTATTCAGTGTGAAAAGTATTCGTACACCCTTTAAAAACGAATAATTTGTTAAAAATTGAACCAGACAACGAATTGTTTTTTTAGGTTGTTGCAAGAATTAGCTTACTAGGTAATGTGTGAACAATTTGCTTTTTAAATTGCTATTGGTCTAAATCAGGCATGTCCAGAAGTAGCTCGCTTGGACGCAAATTCGAGGGAGACGCCTACTTCTCCTGCCCGCGCGTTTCGCTCCCCGTGGCGGCCTAGGTCCTCCGAGCTCCTCAGACCCGTGCCTACTGTGGGTCCGAGAGTCGCCCCAACGCGCCACACGCGGTATATATCGCAAGCGGTAGGCACGGGTCTGAGGAGCTTGGAGGACCTAGGCCGCCACGGGGATCGAGACGCGCGGGAGGGAGAAGTAGGCGTCTCCCTCGAATTTGCGTCCAAGCGAGCTACTTCTGGACATGCCTGGTCTAAATTATAAAAAAAAAAGTAAAACAATTTTTAACTTTTTTGTTTGCACCTGTAATGAAAATTTAGAACATGCCTTTTGTAAATCTAAGCACATAAAAAACTACAAGCTGTGTAAGATGTAAAAATCTTGGAATTTAGGGTTTGCGAATCATTTAAATCGCAGTTTCTTACAACGTTTGCTATTTTTAATCCATCATATTTCATAGCAACCTTGATAACTTACTTACAATTATATCTGCGGAAGGCACTTTCTAAATTTTCATTACAGGCACAGATAAAAAAAGTAAAAAGATCGTATCCTTTACTGCTTTTTTCGTAATTGCGATCAATATCAATTTTTTTAAAAATGATTTACGAATTACCTAAATTAATCTTTATAGCATCTAAAAAAAACTCATGTTTGATTCAATCTAAGAAATTTTCCATTTTTAAGGGGTGTAAGAACACATTTTGTGCTGACTATAGATACCTTTGGATATCTGTACAAAGATTTCAATATTATTCCTATGTACCATACGTACAAAGTTAATCTCTTTAAACAGTTGGAATGGTTAATTTATGAAAATAATTTTTAATGCACATTCGTATGAAGCGTATCTAGAAGAAATTCATGTAAATTGTAATATAATTTTATTTTAATGCAATAAAGCTATATATGTTAAGAAATAATTAAAAAAAACGTGTGTCAGATTTCATTATTGATATTAAGTACTACAGAATTGTTTAAGTTATCGAATGAACAGTCTTATACCGCAAATCGAAAATATTTATTTTGAACGCTACTACAATTGCTTGAAGAAGTTTAAAATGCATGTCCCTGGAATGGAAATTTGAAAAATCAATAATTATTTCCTACCGAAACGAGGAAGTGTAAACACGATACGAACTTTATTAGTTCTATCGAAATTTCTTCATAAAAGTACTTCGATGATGTAATAATTATATAAGAATATAGAAATTTTAAATATTCTACGACATTACGAGTGTGCAAGATGTGCAATGTAATACAGTGGCTCTATATAACCATATGTATATCGCCTGTATAAACACGTTCTACGAACTTTATTCTATGAATACATATAAGAAATCTAAGAAAACTAGGTCATGCTGAAAATTGTCCAGCTGGAAATGACGAGTTAATTCGTCATTCGTGTTTATTATCATGTTCTTTTTCCTTTTTTCCAACGACTCTTCTTTGTGATTAATGGATTTTATAAAAGCAGATAGGTGAGTGAGAGTAGTGAACAATTTTCAGTGGGAGCCACTGTACGAATACGTACAATGTACAGTAGAGCAAATTTTTCTGTATCTAAAAAATCAATAATATTGAAGAAAAAATCTGCTATCAACGAATGGACGTGCATGTCACTACATATTTGCGTGAAAACATAATGATCGGTTGATTAAAATCAGTGAAAATGATAAAGGACGCAAGAATAGCGGTCAGTCGAGTAGTATAGATTTTCAGAAGATCGACAGACGCGAGCCTGCGCCAGTCGAGCGACAAGGCGACGCGACGAGGCGTCGAGCCAACGAGCTTCTCATCGCCACCGCGCTATTCCACCAATCATATTCGTTGCTGTGGAGCTCCCTTATTTCCAGCAATCTTAAAACCGCAGGTGAAAGATTCCATATTATTCAAGCACTACAAGCTGATAATCACGGTTACAATAATACCAACTTTATTGTTGGAGAACGTTGAACGTTTTATTTCTTCGATTAAACATTCATAATCATTTGCTACAAAATGTAATACGAATGTTCTTACGATTAGACATAAACGTTTTGTATAATCTCTGTGTCTTTTGATTGAAAAATTGACAGTTTCAAAGCAAGATTTTGAATTCTTCAAATCGATTGTTTCATTTTATTTGTAAACAGTATGATTCAATCGTAAAAAGGAGCTGTTTTTGTTTTTTGTGTTCATGTAAAAAAGAACGTATTTGTCATTTATTCAGCATTTATTTTGATAAACGATTCCAGTACGTATATTCATATTTTGGTGGTGTACTATACGCAGGTTCACACGATGGTAGCTACGATCCTGCTCCGTACGCATCGTGTCTGAAATATGTAGTGACAGTCGGTGGCTAACAGAACGCTCCAGCACGTTTCGACACGCTGGAAGATTTTAACGCGGTGTGTTTCAACGATTTGAACATCTTCAATATTCATGTGACTCAATTAAATTTTGCAATTTCATTCCATTTCTAAATCGCAGGCTCTCTGTTAATTAAATACATACAAGTTTACATTATAAGTACATACATCATTGAAGTGATCACAGTGACCTTAATGTATCTATATGCCAAAACATTCTAAAATATGAACTGATTGCGAGTGCCTCTACGAATATACACGAAGTGCATTTCTTAAACATCGAATATAGTATTATATTGTGATTCTTTCAATTAGTTTGTAGTTCGTAGTGTAGCAGCCAGTGCTTACTACTCGTTGATATTATTGAGCGAATTCAACGATAATTTCACAAGGAAAACTACATCTTATCCGTTCTTCGGACGAAATAACAGCGTAAGTAAATGAATGTTTATTTTGTTGCTGTATTCGTATGTTTCATTGTCATATACGCACGTACGAATGTTAATGATTCACAGTCGTTCTACTTTATGCAATGAGTAACCACTACCGGGTAAGCGGAATCTTTAGTTCCCACATGTGTCACATTCAGCTTCCCTGATGATAACAACGATGCTTTTTAAACTCTTCCTCTAATTCTTTTCATGTGTCTTGTAAAAATTAAAAAGTGCCAACATTGCAACATTAAAATAACGTACAAAATTTACTTGAAAAAGATAACATCTTTCTTACGAGACTATTTCAGAAAAATATGTATAATTGTAGTCATTTATCAGACTTTCAAATTTTCATTTTTCATTTCCAGATTTTCATATCAGAAAATTGATCAATAATATCTTTGCAATCCAGCCGTTCGAGTTAATAAATTAAATTTAAAAATATAAACAATATAGTTACGTTGGTCGGTGTAATTTTCAAAATAAAAAAGTGTCGCAAATATGTTGGTAGAAGCTCTACAAGAAAATCTAGTTTTTATAAACCAACAATAAATTTATAAAAGAACTAAACAATGTATAAGGTTATTGTATTTTTTAATTATAATTTGTTGTTATATTTTATCATAATATATTAAGTCGTACCTGCATCAAAGGTTAACCGAACAAACTCGAGATACGTTGTCTCGTTGTGTCATTCGACAAACGACAAATTGGGAATGAACAAATAAACGAATAAATTATTGAATACGAGCTCCAAAACGAGATTCAGCGTAACGAAGTGTATAGCTCGTTTGTACTTTAAGCACTGCCCCCGCGGGTTAAAATTCGAGGGTTTGTATTTGCGAATCTTATGGAACTGTCTCTGTACCGAATCATGCTTTGTGCCGGCTGCATCCAGCTGGAGCATAGTCATCGTTTCTATAAGCAAAGGGGTGGAATAGGGCGGTTTCCGTCTCAGGAAAGAGATTAGAAACTCTGATCGAAATAAAGCACAGAGAATTCTCTTTACGTAACAGAATATACAATGAATGCGAGCAACTAAGTAATCGTCAGTGCGAGCCTAAAAGAGCATGATGAAATCTACGTTTTTTTTTACAGAATGAAAACTGTTCAATGAGATCATCATTTATTATTTCAATAACTGTTAAATGACAAATTAAAATCCTTTTAAAAGGATTATTTTAATAATTGTTTAAATAATACATTAATGCATGGACTTATGAACAGACTGAGACGGCTGATTATTTAGTTGCTTGCATACATTATATATTCCATATTCTGTGTTTCGGATTCCGAGCCGGGTTCGGGTCCTGACGCGAATAAATAATAATAAATAAATTCAAAAATATTATACGAAACACATTTATGCTAACAAATTAAAATGAACCTATCATTATCTCGACCACTGTATTAGAATTAGGGGATATCTTAATAACAAATTGAAATGTATTTCACAAAATAGGAAATGAACATTTGTTTTCAGAAATATGGAAGAGGAGCATGTAGACGTAAATGGCGTGGAGGAGAATGTAAATGGAGAAGACGGCAGAATTTACTATGATTTAAATGGTGAAGGCGATGCTGACAGTTCTACAACGCCACATAATATTGATCCACATCGCGAGCGTAAGTCTGACTTTTTCTTACGATTATATATTTATATAATATATATTTATATATATTGTGACGTTGCCTCTTTTTTTACGCGGTTTCCGCGGGCGAAAGGAGATGCAACTCCGGAATCGGCCGGCCGTACGGACGAGGTCCTCCCGGCACAAAACGCGATTAGAAAACTCGATAGCGAGACTAGCAAGCGATGTTCGGGCGCCAGGTATCGGAAGAATACCTCGCGAAACGAGACGATTTCCTAAACGCGGAGGATCGAAACGAGAATTTCCGTTATCGAGCTTCGAGGTACGTTACGAGATTCGCGAAGGGTCAGAGATTCGGACGCAGGAAGGACGGGGACGGCCCTTACGGCAGGACGGATCTCGCAGGTTGAGAAACGACAGCTCGCTTTGTCTTACAAAATAAGCGACCGCGTGGTCGCGACCCGAGAGCTCGCGCTCTTCATACAACTATGGCGAATTGGTGGACGTTCGCAGCGCGGGGTTGTGAATTTCTTACTACTGGCGAGTATACGGTTCGTCGGTATTTTATTCGACCCTGTCGATACGATTCCTCGCGAACGCGGATGAACGGCGCAATTACAATCGGACCGTCGCGACGATTCCCGGAACGGAACGGAGAGAGCGTGTGACTGTTCTCTCGCTCGCTCGCGCGAGCACGCTATACCTGTCGTCGCGATTTTACTCGATCGAGATCTACGGACGAGTTGCTCTAACGTCACGAAAATTACATTCACTCTTCCGACGCGACTCCTCCGAGGAAAACTTCCTTTACGTGGCGAAATATAACTTATTCTCACAACGCTGGCAAATGGCGCGAGATGCGAATACGAGGCGAGACGCGCCTCGGCCCGTACGAACTCGAGGACGAGACGAGAAGCGTGTCGTCCTTACGCGAAATTATCCAAACCACTTCACGAAATATTAAGGGAAGGATCACTGGTCGACTTACCGTTTTCGGGAGCTCTGGTATATTCCCCTCTCTGTAATATGATCGCACGTGACGATATGTCACGATAGGTACGGTATGCGGCATGACAGCGATCCTTCGCGATTTCGACAACGACGATGTACCCGGCGATCCCCACCCTACTCATTACTGGGATTACCTAATTTGGTCGGTCTCGCACGCGAAATATTTAATTTGTGGGTCTCCCACGGATGGCCCTTGGCCCTAGGCAACATCCGGATTTTCCATAACGAGCGCCGTGTGGCGACCGGGGCGTCCAAGACCGTCCCAGGGCGCTTCCACACCACCCACGCTTATGGAACCCCTTCCTGCGGGATGAGACGACGTCAAGGCCTTTTAGGTGGAGTTCCTCGGGAGGAAAGTCCGATGTTGGAGGGGTTCTAGGCTTGAGTCGCCTCCGGGTTGTTCGGCCCGTGTGCGTCGGCAGTCCTTTTCTTAACCAGTGCACTGAACGATTTGTGTGGCCAGCGAAATCGCGAGATTTGTTTTTGAATTCTTCTGCACGTCATTTGGTAAATCAATGCTTCTATTTGCTAAAAAAAGTCAAGCCGTTTGGTCGAAATTTAAAAAAGTTATTCTGATTTAAAGGACGTTCGAATATATTCGTGGGCCACTGTACATAACTTAGATCTACAAAACGCACATTTTAAATTTTCATTAAAGGCGCAGATAAAAAAGTGAAAAATCATGACCGTTACTCTTCTCTTCGCAATTTCGACCAATGGCAGTTTTTAATTAATTTTTTCGCATGAATTACCTAGTAAACTAATCCTTCTAACATATCTAAAAACCAACGAGAGAACTGGAGTCATTTTCAAAAAGTTATTCGTTTCTAGAAGATGACCGGTTACTTTTGCACGCCACTTTATACGTATAAAATTATTATGCTTCGTGTCAATATCAGCAGACAACGTTTTTGAAAATTGGCAAAGAGCCGACATCTTTGTTGCTTTCGACGTCACTGTCTTCCCTTCTCGAACTGAATAGTATTTTTGCCATCGTACGAAGGTTTCCTGGCCACTCGTGCACAGTTTGCTAGGCCGTTCGTAACTTTCAGTACGCGAATAGAAACAAGATAACTAATATCCGTTTTACAGAAGCTTATCTTGTTCGACGAGCGTCTATTAACAGTTTTTAATGTTTCGTATACTCGGTGTGTACTGGTCGGATTACTTTGTTCAGACCGTTTCGTGCCGGAGTATGAATTTGCGAAGTTCTCTCACTTTCGACGTAATTTTCATAGCAATATCGTAATCGGCAAAACTATTTACATTTATATTAAATGTTTTCGAACGTATTTCGTCTAGGTCGAATAGCGCAAGTTCCAAACAGTGTTTATTCGAATGTTAACCAGTGCAATTAGCATGTGTGTGACATAACGGCGAGTAGGTAACTATAGTTAGGTCAACGTCGGACCATTAAATTCAGTTATTAACGACGGCGTTACGGTTAACATTAAAGTTTTTGGTTTCGAACGTAGAAAACCAGTGAGAAGAGCTTCTCTCAAAATAAACTCGTGTTATTCGAAGTGACCATTCGGAAAAATGTCAAGCAGAGGAGTTAACCCGATGCAAGATGATCTCTACCTGCGTGTACCAAATTTTTTTATAGACTCCGAAGATGAAGGTAAATATATTCTTTATTAATAGTATATCTCAAATTAATTTCCTTTCTAAACCATTCTTTAACTTTGGCTACCTGTAATTTATTAGGTCGTTCAGAAAGTTTTGCGGATTTTTTGTTAAAACAAATTTACGCATCTTGCCAAATTGTTTTGATCTGTTCCGCATAACAACTTTGCCCGCGACCAACTGTTTTACAAGCTCATTAGTTTATTTAGCGAGGTATCTTTAAAAAAAAGTAACAATTCGTCTGTTTTCAAATCTGAGAGCGTTTCACCGAGGTTCTTATCGCATAAATTAAAATCTCCATTTTCAATCCATTCGTACCATTGTTCTGTGTCTGCCGACAGAGTAGGAAAAAATTTATTTTTGATAACGAATAAGCAACAGGCACTAGAACACATTTTAATTGAGGGCCCATTTATATGTATAAGTTAATTCTAAAGCGGCCACCCAAGCGGTAGAGTAGTGGTAGTAGGCCCATGCCTCTCTGTGTAACTCTACGCAATCAAAACGTTATGAAATCCTTAACAATTTGTTCTGACTAAACGGTTCGTTTGCAGAATATAATTTTTCTCAAACTTTTTCTGTTCTCAATGCGTAGAATGCGTTAATGTAAAAAAAATTAACATTAATTATCAATGTTATAAACAATCATGCATATACGATTTTACAAATATCTAACGGCCCAAAGTTGTAGAATCCCACTTTGGTGGTCTTTAGGTATAACTTTTATATGTATAGCTCCGAAATCAAGTATTAATTCGATTATATGCAGCTGAGCAGTGAAATCAGTTATAACAATAAACATTATAGTGTAACTAAAACTGCCTCGTAGAAACAATGGAATCGGTTACACGATATCAAAGTTGATTATTCATTTTGAAAGCTAAGTATTAGCATATTTGCTTATCATTTAGTTTATTACTAGTTAATTAATTTCTCACAATAAATAAAGTTATTGTAAATAACCGGTGGGTAAAAATTTATTAAATGACAGTGTGCGCATTATTTATATTTGTGTATTACATTTTGATGTAATTATATAGCCATGTATGCACTATTAGATCAAACTGTAATAAAAAAGCTATAAATATGCATATTATGACGAAATGTAATAACAAACTATAAAAACGAAAACATTAGGAAGGCGTAAAAAGTAACATTACTAAACTTCCGTTAACGATGCATATAGAATAAGCAATTTTTCGATAATTAAAAGAAGGCTTTATAAATGTCATATTCAACATTTAAACCGAAGCATCACGTATGTTTGCTCCTGCCGAATCATATTCTTCGTGTTAATAATGCTCAGAAAGTGTGTTTTATCGGTAACGTTAGGTGTTGACACTGAATGGTAATGGAGTCACTCTGGGGTCCCAGGACCCCAAAACCGACGGCCGCCGGAATACATTGCATGTCCAGTCTATTCTTATATCTCGTCTGTGCTTAGACCATATAATATATGATCTAAGAGATGTTAGGTCTATCCTATACCTCGTCTGTGCTTACATCCTTGGACCGTCGCTCGCAGAGCGTTCGCGACGACCGAGTTCTTATCGGTCTTGCCAGAGGGCGGAGCGGTCCTCGGGAAATCTTTCGGAGGGACGAACGTAAGCAAAATTTGTCACGCCACAATATATATATATATATATATATATTCTACACCATATATTTTACATACGCATGATAGGAACAGAATAGAAGCGGAAACGGAAAAGTATGCGCGTAAGACAGTGGTGGGCACGGTTGGTGCCCCTCAAATGCCTGCTTCTCCCACCAACCTCTCTTTCGTACCGCGCTTGCCGGAAGGGGACAGAGGGCACTACGGTGTACACGGTTTTGCCTCAATTGAGGCAAAATTCCCCATCCCTGGCGTAAAAAAAGAGAAGGCGGCACTGCAGCTCGCTAGTGGTTCTCTCGTGCTTATTGCCGAGAGGTTATGAACATCTTAAACATGAGTAAAAATATATTATTCCTTGTAAAAAGGTGTTGATGATCTTGAAATCTCCGGAAAAATAACATTGGAGAAAAAATAACCTTACCGCTGCATGTGTCCCTTGAATTAGTACACCGCCACTCTGAGAATTTTTTTCATAAAATCATTAATAGCGGAGATGTTTAGATGTTCCCATTTAAATGGTCCATCCTGTATACGGCGCATGCTTTTGGTGTCTTATCTTGTCGAAAGTAATAGATCGGTGACTTTTTTCATTCTTTAATTGTCCAAACTGTTCAACCTATCTATGTACATACATACAAAATATTACATTTACGTATGAATCGTGGAATATCTCGGGATAGATATTCTCCCAATTCGCACAAAAATTGTGTGGTATAAAGGGACACATTATGTAATTTAAATGATTTTCGTGTGGTTCTAATGTGCCTCTTTATACCAATCAACTTTTGCTGGAATACTTTTTCAGTAGCTTCCAAAGGTACTCTTGGCCGATCGAGATAAAACTCGTTGGGTATTATGGAGGATGTGGAAGAACCGCAGATATGACATTTTAGCTTCGGAAATTTATGCGTTTAGAGGAGAGGTCAGCAAGAAGTGCTCGTTTCGGCCGATTCTCGAAGACTACACCCCCTTTCCCGTGGCGGCCCAAATTCTGGAGTCAGCTCAGGCTCGTACCGTGTGAACTGCGCGTGGTGCATTAGGGCGACACCAGTGTCAATTGGTTTCCACATTACCGCGGAGGTACTATTGTCAATGCGTTTTTTTTTTGTCAGTGGTATCCCCTGTAGGCCTGTTCCACTATGAAGCACGATAATTTCGAAAAATAAATTTTGAAGTCAAACAAATAATCTATGGACATACCTTCAACGGTATTCCTAAAAAGATAAAAAAGTAATGATCTGATATTTAAGGGTGGAAACAAATTGAACTTGCTTAATCTTTTCATAAGGTCAACTCTTTGTGATTTCAACAAGGTACATTGCGCAAGTTACATTTGGAATCATCTATTATATATAGGCGTGAAAGGGATTCTGCAAGATGATAATGATTTGATCTACAACGATTGAATGTTACAATAAATTCACTTGACAAACCTCTGCCTGAGAACCACGGTGCAACACCGTCTCCAATATAATGCTGAAAGTACTCCTTGCCTTTAAACTGGCCTTGTTGACAAAGGACATTTAATGCATATTTTTAAGTTTATTAAAGTGAAACCGTTCAGAGATGAATAAACTTAATGCTCTTTTATGAAAATAGCTGTTACTTGTCTCTTGAAAAATTTTTAACATCATATACCATATCTTATCAGCGACTTACAACAACACATTTTATCTCTGCAATCATGATTGAGTGTAGCAAGAAACCAGACGCTTCTCGTGAGAATTAAATGAGTGTCTCTATTAGCCCGACATAGCATTATTTCGTAAGTGCATCGAATTTCAGAAATGTTTGTTTTAGCATTTCGTATTGTACTCTATTTATTTTTTCACACCCTAGGACATCTATGCCGCGTGTGCAACGTGCGTGAATATTGATATCTAGAAGAACGCGTTTTAAGATTTCTCGTGCTTCTTCTGATTAACGCTTTCAACTATGTCTGAATCATCGTGGAAAACATTTGCGAAATTACATTTGCGGAAAAAAGGTGAGCAGACAATTGTTATTTATAGTGGCTTGGAATTAGTGACCGGGCCATAGTTAAATTAGTGATCGATCGTATTGACACCAATTTGTAAATTTCCATTCAGTACCGACCCATATAAAAAAGATGAGTACACAACGAGTCGATGCTTCATTAATATTAAGAAAAGAATGTCGATACATCATCGATACCCAGTAAGTAATTTGCTCTTGATTTACTATGATTTTGGCGTCAAATATCGAGCCATCTTGACTGCAAAGTGTATGCCAAACCTTGTACTCGTTCAAGGTGGCAGCTCAGTTGCACTGAGAGCGGACCTAAGAGATTTTTCCTTTTCCACATCTCACACTTTATAACCATTCGGTTCATAGCCAATAAGTATACCTTTCCATAACTTTTCATCAAACTTAGTTTTTCTAAGTTTATTGTGTATATATACAGTTGAACCGAAAATCTTTAAATACTATGGCGGCTGTCGAATTATGAAAGGATGGAAAAAGGAGAAGGAAACGTTTCGTCCTAGGCCCGCTAGAGGACTCGTCGGTAAGGCTATCTAGCGGACCCGTGCCTTAGACGCGGGATGTCGTAAGGACAGTTTAGGACAAACAGAGGAAGATTCAGGTAGTAGCGGGAAAGGTGTTGTCGTAATGTCCCTCTGTTGACGAGCATAGGAAGTAGCCGCCACAAATTAATCGAATCGAAGAAAAATGTTTTTCAACGAAGACGATTGAAAATACAAGCTGAAGAGCATTTTTTAAATTAGATTATTATTTCTACCGGCAGACTTTTGCAGACTTTTTACCGGTTATAACATTTTCCAGACCTATTGCAGTCCTGAACATATTTTTAGCAGTAATATTTCTTATACGTGTCACACTTACAATTAGACGTAAAAATGAAATATTTTTAGATGTGAGTCATAAAAACAAGTGAAACTTAGAATAAGAGTTTCAGCATGCACAGCGGGAAACAACAACTCGAGTACCAGTTTGGCTGTCGTGAGCAATACATGCATTTGAGACGTACAGTGACTGTTTATTGTTTACGTATCAAATAGGTAAATAAAAGATTACAACATAGTAAATACGTAAATCTTAACAACAACCTGGTACATCACTTTGTTATTTGGATACAGGATGACGAACCATAGTTGTCCGCATAACATATTAACAATACAGTTCAACTTGTAATACGGAAAGGTTGTTCCTATTTTTTTTTAAAAGCGAAAATCTATAGAAGGGGAACACAATATAGCTTCAATCTTAATGGAAAGCTTCGTTAATATCTGACAATAAGATACAACTTTCACGACTTCCCTTTATTAAATTTTATCAGTTCGAATCTCTTCGTATTCGTGTCAATAAATTACCGAATACTTTGATAAGATTTACGACATCCGAATAATGTTTATACTATTATGTGTATATACAGTCCAAAGCAAAATTAAGTGGACACCGTTTAAACGACAGATAATTCACGACTGATAGCTTCGACTCTTAAATCACGACTGGTAGTTTCGACTCTTAAATCACGACTGATCTTACAACTAACGCGTAAGAAACAAGTAACCTCGTGGGATTGAAAAATCCCTCCACAAAGTACAAAATAGTTTGGGCCCCAGCCAATGATATAATATTTGGGAGGCTACAAATGACCTCCCGAAACAAGGGCAACGCCCATAGACGAAATACGTCGTAACGAGTGTCGCTAAACAGACGACACTCGGTTTCCTGCAATTTCGCCGGATACCATAATTTAGGCTTAGAGCCATAGGTCCCCCTGGCGCTAGGGGTGGGCCTACGCTTGGGGTGGGCCTTCGACAATGGCACTGTTCAAAATCGACCGTAGCGTAGACCCAAACCGAAATTCGAGCCGGCCATACCATAATCGCGTCTCAACATATACAATATTAATTTGTTTAGGTCCATACGAAAACGTAGACGTAAGGAATTGCGTGGCGTCTTGGACATGTACGTTTAGAACTGTTCCACGATGTCTGTATTAACGATCGTTGCAGAAAACAGCGTTGGTAGTAGACGCGTGTGCAAATACACGCGCGCGCGCGCGCGCGCGAGCGAGCGTATAGAGTACAGATTATAGATTCTACGATCTCTACCAACTGCCAACTCCACGCTACAGTCTGCAGGCTGCAGGCTACATTTTACCAGTCAGTGTATTCGATACTTGCGACCAGCTAAAGTGGTCAGTGCCCTCGGAAGTACAAACTAAATGCGCCTTGTTAATTTTCCAGTTATCAAGAATTATTTTATTGCATATTTGCCTACATAGTTACACGTGTCCTGTCTATTCACTGTATCGGTGCAACATATTTGTGCTTTGTGCGACACTGTGTTTCAATAAATAGTGTTTGAAAACGTGCAAGCGGTGGTACATATCCATCAGCGTTACCAAGGCTGTCTTATTGTCGATCGTCTGTGTTCGTTGCTATAATATAGTTTTGTTATGCGTGCAAAAACCTTCAATGCGATCGGAACTTATTGATCGATATTGGCAATGTGGCGTTATCTTTGTACAATAGGTTCGAGCTTTACCGTAGATGACTGTTTCAGTCCAATCGAAATACTGATCGTCGCCGATGTAGTAGTATTTCTAAAAAGGAAACGAGACACGGTATTTTTCACCTGTCTTTAAGTTAAATATACATTTGCTCCCAAAGTACTCGGACAACGAGCGAAGTGATTTTATTAGCATTTATCTTCGCTAATTATTAAAATGTTGTTTATTGTATTTTGAAAATACTTATTACCTTCGTATATAACGCAGCAATGCACGACAATCGAATTTGTGAAATGTTTTAATTACTATTTAGTAGAAAATTTATATTTAGTAGAAAATTACAATTTTCGTATGTGTCTTATGAACTAAATACAATGTCAATGTTAATGCGTTTTAAAATACCTCTTTGGCCGAATTGTTTACTTTGGTCAGTTTTGAAACATTATAAATAATTTTCTGCAAATATTAAGGGTGTTGACATGTTGAGATGAACATATTTTTTTTCTGTCGCTTTTGTTATTGAAATCGGATGAATAGATTGGGGGATGAACAAAATCTGTAGTCTATTCATAATTTAGCAAGATAGATTACCAAGATAAAAAGTCAAATTGCTGCAGCATCCGAATATTTTTGGGAACAACTATATTAAATGTTCCGATAATTTCCGAAAATGGAAACGATACAGCTCCTTCGTTGGCATTTTTACCGTAGATACGGTAAAAGAAGATAATTCAACCTATCATATCTTATCTACAATATATTTATGAACTACGGAAAGTACCTACGTAAATGAGTCGCTACGATACGACGTCTCCCGCAATCGTCAGCGTAGTTACAAGGCTTTGGATGATCTCCAAATTAAGCTACCGATGATTTACGGAATTGGATACTTTTCTAAAAGCGATGTGTTTTTACGCGGTGACCTTGCTAAGTGGAACAGAGACGTAAATCTAAATACACACAAAAACGTATATTTATAGACAGATGAATGTTACGCCCTTGGTTAATCCGATCGAATACTTTACAGTCCGGGACAAAATTAACTGGACATCCTTTAGAAACGAATAACTTTTTAAAAATGAAATGAATTAGTTTACTAGGTAATGTGCGACAAAAATTAATTAAAAATCACCATTAGCCGACATTGCGAACAAAAAAAAATAGCAATGGTCACGATGTTTAACTTTTTAATCTGTGCCTATGACGAAAATTTAAAATATGTCTTTTGTCGATCTAACTAATTGTAAGTTATATGCATGCACAAAATTTCATCAAAACAGGTCAAGCTTGCTATGAAGTATAAATATTTAGAAATAGTAAAAATTGTGAGAAACTGCGGTCTAGGTCGATCGTAAGCCCAAAATTCAAAGATTTCTACATTTTTCAATGCCTACGGGTTTTTTTAATGCGCCAATCAATTTTCATAAAACTTACTTAAATCTACAAAGGGCATATTTTAAATTTTCGTTATAGGCACGGATAAAGAAGTTAAAAATCATGACCTTCGCTTTTTTCTTCGAAATTTTGAGCAATAGTAATTTTTAAAAAATTTCTTTTATACATTACCTGTTAAAGTAATCCTTCAAAAATATCCACAAAATTCAGGTCGTTCGATGCAATTTTAGAAAAGTTGCTTTTTATAGGATGTCCATTGAAATTGTCTCGAAAAGGGTAGGAGTTCAAAAATGTTTGGTTCCATTTAAAAAAACTAAGCTGACCTTCTAATCTCCTAAGCACCTCCACTCGAAGAAAAATTATCTAGACCACGTACCGGGCCCCTAGAAAACAAACAACTTTTGTCTGAAGCATTTGTTCCTATCTCAAAAAACGTAGAAGTTATTCGGGTGGCTTGTCTAGAGTTTGCTACTGAAACCCAAGAGTGTGAATATTATACTAATTTCGTTGCAATACGATAACGTTGATAGCTTTAGAGAAATCAGTTTCACTGTATCTGTCGAAAAAAGACATCCGTTTCTGTTTATGCTGGTATTTTGCATAGAATTTCGTAAATCCATCGAATGCAGGTCACGATAAGCTTAGTGGTTTATCGGAGCGGTCATTGGGACATATCAAATATACGATAAACAACGTTGCTGCCAGTGGCTTGAAACAGATTTTGTACATTTTCCTCATTACAATTTTCGAATAGTTCATCTCGGGGGTGTATAACTTTTGCCGCTGAAAATCGCATGTTGATTCAAGACTTCGGATGAAAGTTGTTCAGTACCGCGGGGGACATCATGAGGTGGGACTTTTATTTTTATAAATGTTGCTCCATTACAAATTTGGACGTTAGGTAAAAACGAAACATTTTCAACTATCTTCCGATGAATCCAATTGCAGATTTGAAGGGATATATTAATTCCTTTTCTGCATTTCTCTGTAAGTTTTACCTTGAATGACCTTCGGTCATAGGTAATTGAACTCATCTTATAACGCGCTATTCGATGGTGGATAAAAAAACATATCATTCCATTTAAAAAAAGAAAGTTGACCTTCGCCTCACCTTGTGTCCACCGGATGTCCACCGAGAAAAATAAAAGTCCCACCACATGATGTCCTCCTCGGTACTGAACAACTTTCATCTGAAACATTTTTGCGTATAATCAATATTTTTGGAGATATTCGTCTGTAACGCTTTATAATTTCGACCCTGTATATTGTGTCCTAGCCGAGGTAGGTCATCGAAATGTTTCCTTCGTTTTTAATGATACAACCAATATCTGTGACAGAATTTGAGTAATTTTTCTGTTGCAATGTCGTCATATGTCGAATCAGTTGTAACTATTATTTAGACTATTGCGAACATTGAAGCGCAATAGCAACAGACGATCGACAAGCTTGATCAGTTAAGGATCTAGATTAAATGAATGTCTTTCGAACCCAAAATCTTTTCAGTCTCATAGAACGGTTCAGACGATGGTGCTGGATAATGACAACGAATACTTAAGCGGATATAAACGAAATTCCGTAACAGAATGGCTGCAAAAAATAAAAGAGGCAACGAATGATGGTAATTTTTCAACTTTTACTAGTTAATGATGTTTAGAAATTCTGGTAAAAATCTGACACATGTCAAGTTTTCGCGCGCATGCGCGAGTTATACGAGATATATATATATATATATATATATATATATATATATATATATATATATAGACACACACACACACACACACAAACACATTTTATACATTCACTTTCCCAAATCAAATCAGAACAAATTTTGCGAAATTATGGGGTGACCAAGGTACCCCATTTCAGCCAAACTTTGTGCATTACTGGCGCCAAAATCGTCGCGCATGCGCGCGTAAAGCGCCAAGTATCCCATCAATGCCCATAGACGTAAGGAATCAAATATTATACGAAACTTTATACACATTTTCAAGAAAACAGTTCATCCGCATTCTATCGTTGTTTCGAGACTTTTGTTTCTCGTGACGAGTACTATACGGTGCAGTCAAAAAAACTTTGGCCTCGAAAATCAAGGTCAAGGACACTTTTGCACAGACTCGAATACTCGAAAGACTTATTTATTTTTAACTTAAAAGACTAACTATGTGCATTATGAAAATACCAATAACACTGATTACATACGAAATTCTTTGTATTGCAGGTAGTGAAAGTCCAGTGTTTGGGTTGGAATCTAGCGTAACGGGAGCAATTGGTGGATCTTCTTCGCGGCTAGCACCACAGGAATTGCCAAATGAAATTTCAGCACCCTACGAAGTGCCGCAATTTCCAATTGAACAGATCGAGAAGAAACTGTTAATACAAAGACAACTAACTGTCAAGTAAGCGAAACTACTATCGATGGTCTCATTAACATTAAGTTACCAATTTATTTATAGCATTAGTCTATTAGAAGAATTAGTTTACCAGACGACGATTAAAAGAAGTTCTGAAAATGTTGCAATTTATTAGAATCGCAGAAAAACAGTAATGGCTGCTTTTGAAAACTTTTTTATCTGAGCCTACATCGAACATTTTAAAAAATTCTTTCGATAGATTTGTGATAGTTATACAATATAGATTTCAGAAATTTCGTCGACATCGGCTACTGCGCAAAAAAGGTATGCGAATAAAGATGTAAGAATCTTTGTATTTATTATAGTTATGTGCCGAAAGTCCTGAAATGCTTGGATATTTTTACAGTCTTTAAGTATTTGTAGCTTATGACAACTGAAACCGATCTAATAAATAAATATAACTGACACAAATCTATAAAAAATATTCTTAGATTTTCAATATAGGACTGCGTCAAACAGTCGTAGAACAAAAATATTCACTCTCTGTTTTCCTTTTACCTTCCATCACTTTTCTTTCCACCCCTCCTAATAACTTCATAAAGTATTCTTTCCATTCCTCTTTTCCTATACCTTCATTAACTTTCTGCCTGTGTTCTCCTTCCGTTCTCGCACTACCTGCCTCGTTTATTATTCTTCCTTTTCATCCTATACCCCTCTATTTCTGCTATTCCTTTTCTCCATTCTCTTAACGCCTATCTTACCTCCTTTTATTTCTTTGCTTTCTTCATCCCACCAACCATACCTTCTTTTCACTTTTCCTCCTTCCGCGCTCTGTAATCTTTCTTTTGTCTCTTCTATCTTCTCCTTTATTTTTTTAATTCTTTCTTCTACACTCCCACTCTTTGGCTCCATCCTTTCTATCTCATTTCTGAATTTCTTCTTTTTCACCTCATTCCATGGCATTCTTCTTTTCCCTCTTTTCCGCTCATTTTCTTTTTTGTGATTTTGTTATAAAACTTTTACCAACATACTTCTCATTAAAATGAGACTAAATATGACTTGATTCGGTGTATATTTGCCTATATAAATTTGTACTTTAAAAACTTATTATCGCCAAATAAACATGTAAATATGCACCGAATTATGTCGTATTTGGTTTCATTTTAATCAGAAAAATGTCACAAATGAGTTGGTGAATGTTTCATAGAAAAATAGTAAAAATCAAAGAAGTTTTGTTATTGCATTAGTATTGGCTTACCGATACACTTCTGGTGTCCCGCGTAGAAAGCACCCGAATGCTTCGCACTCTTCACGAGACTCGCCCCTCGACGCTGTGCCCTCTCACGAGACTTCTTTTCAGCTGTCGGTAATATGTAGTAAAGTTAGCTTTATTGAAATTCTCGAGCAAACGAATAATTTGTTGTAATTACAAGAATGTACGGCATGTTGTTATTTTATTTGTACGGATCGATAATAACGAGATGTATGTTTAACAGTCTGATTGAATTAGTAATGATAGAGTAAACAGTTTTAAAATTACTTGATACGAAAAATAGTGTGCGAAAGGGTGTGTTCGGTCGTGTAACACAAGAAAGTTCACATTCTTGTTACGTAGTGTTGGCCTCCCTGACTAGTGGATTATACATATATGTCAACACATGTAACGCAGTTATACATAAGGATGGAGATGCGTTACGTATACATATAGTACGTACATGTATATTGCAGTTGTAAGCATATAGCTGTGCTCGCATCGCACTCGCACGGACTTCGATAACATGGTGACACGCGCACGAAGGAGGAAGGAAGGTAGGAAGGGGGTTGGTTACACTTCGGCTTCGGCGGCCCTCACGGTCGCGACTCGCATCCTGCTCAGTCGTCGTGAGACAGTCGACACGAAGCGACCTGTTTCGCGTTATGCACTGCGTGAGATTTCAATCATTTCCGGTCCACGACCACGACAAATTACGCCCGTGGACACACGCAAGATCAACGATCAGTTACCGATAACCTCTTCCGAACTCGCGGCTAGTGTTTTCGAGACTAGGCCGTGTGAGTCGGTCTGGCGATTCATAGATATTTCATGGTTGGAAATTGCGTTCACTGTACTTCCGAATAATTGAACTTTCCCGACCTTTGTCGACAAGATAGGAACTGAACCGAACTTAAGCAGAAACGTGTAACTCTGGTAGATTTTTTAGTTACGTGCTTGTGACTGTTCGACCGATATCATTTCGGAGAAATTTCTTTTCCGATACACACGTAGTATTTGTTGTCTAGTCATCGTGCAATTGACAAATCTAACTACGAGTGGTTTATTTCTTTTTTGCAGTGAACTGTTTTTTATCGAGACATTTGCCAAGTGAATTAGTAGCCGAAATACAGTATAATTTTACGAATATTCCACGCAACAAATCGACGCACAGTTTCGTTACGTTCGTTGATTGTGTTTCCTTAAATGTACATATATATTTGTATATCCAGAGTCTCGTTTGTTGCTAGCTACAATGTTGGTGGTCATTGATTTCCGACTTTGTTAAAACAGTTCGAACAAATACGGTTCACGAATATTCCATTTCGCTTTCACCGATTTCGAATCTGTACACAGCGTTTTATTTCGAATGAACTGTATCTTTCATTTGTGTTTGCGGTACAGAATCTGAAGCAATTCGAGTTAAGATATTACATTTTGAAAGTTCGCGCGCGTGTTGTGTACATGTAAAATGACCTTTTCGCCCGATCGAAATGATTGGTTTCGTTATACGAGTGTTGCAATTATGGAGGTACAGTGAGTGGAAAGTTAACAAACAATTTCGCATTATCTGCAGTAGGGGTGAACGATGGCTGTGAATGCACTTGTAGAATATTAGTCAATGTTTATTTTAATAACATAAAATACGGTATACGGAGGCTTCGTAGAAATGTTTTGCGAGTCTAACAATCTATTAGAAATGATGCTATAACGTAAATCGAAATTGATGATACGACAGATAATAGAAACTATTAAGAAGCACAGGTACACACGAATAGAATGTTATGATATGCGAACGATGTTATATTAATTCTGAGTCTTACCGATAAAGAAGTAAGGGGTAGCAATACAAAACAATACAATACAATACAATAGTTATAGAAAGAGAGAAAATTTGACGACGGTTTTCGTCTCTTTGACATTATAGTATCGTGTATGCAAGAAAAATAAGAAACAAGAAGGATTCTGTAACATGTTCGCTGGTGCGAACGAATCGAAACGGTGGCTGAGGGATAATAGGATACTCCTGAGGTAAATTATAATGCGGTATTAACGATTACACGTACTCTTTGATGGGTAATGTTGCCAGTAAACGCCAAATAGTTTGATCGTGGTAGTTGTCATTGAATTATTTTCATCTATATCGCTCTATACTGCTATATACTGCTTTCCAAATAACTTCGAAATTCACAGCCCGATTTTTCACGGATAAAGCCAGAGATATTTCGATGTCGTACGCTTGCCAGCAGCGATCATAATATATCTACAAATTTTAATTAGTCTTGTCTAATAAGTAAATGTACCGATAGTTTATCGAAGAGTTCAGTTTGCACATCTCGCGACGCGACAGTAACCGAATGATTCTGGTTGGTATGGTACCTGATTTCGAAACTATCGTCATTTTAGCGAATTATTAGTTACAGTAATATCAACTATCACCTCAGTTTATCGTTGTTCAGCACATTTCAAGATTTATTTTTCTATACGTATTGTACATTCCAAGTACACGATAGTAGAATAAATTTTCATGAATGTCTATTTCCGCAAAATTACCATTGAACGACGCAACTATGCAACGTAGAAGTTACGAGCGTGAGGGGTAGGATTTTTAATGCTTTGCAATCATTTAATTTCTATGCGAGTTTATTGTTACTCTTTTACCACGCTCCCTATGGTCGACCACTCGTCTCTACAACATTTAAATATCCAATTTCGTGATCGCCACTAATACTATAATTGAAGTACGAACGAACATGTACTTACTTTGTGCTATTATATATTTAACAATATGATATAACACAAGATAAACGCTGTTCAGAGTTATGGGGTTTTAGTCGATAATGCAGGTTTTTCTAAGATTTCCCACACGCTGATAGATTATACAATAGTATATATGTACATAAAATGATATGGAAAGATCATACAAGGGTTTACTAATTTTACAGGTTTCTCAGAGAACAGATATAGAAAATATTATTAACACATTGTTTGAATCGAATTATTTATCCTGATTTCTAGTAAAGTTCTGATGTCTGAAAAATACAAAATTCAATTTACCCACATAAATACGGTACAGTTTAATGTATGTGTGCCTCTAAGAGATCGCTTCGTAATAAGCTGTTCTAAATGATCCAGTAAGCGATCCCCGACTAGGAGTGTACCTGATTTACCGTCAGGTCGTGGTGAGGTCACGGCGAGGTCACGGTGAGGTCACGGTGAGGTCACGGTGAACCCTGACCTAGTAGTCGTACAGACTCTGAAAGTCAAATATTACTAAGCTATCTATCTTTACGAATGCACCTCTTGCTCGGTCGACAAGCCTCATGCTGTTGAGCGATCTTGCGCAACTTCTGACAATGAACGACAACCGACTTAACACGCCGACTACCATGTCACCCGTATGTGGCTGACGGAATTAATTGTATTTTAAAAATAATTTATTTCAAAGAAATAATACTCGGTATTATATATATCTAAACTTTTCAGTTTGTATTTCATTAAATAAATTACTTTAATTTTGTAGAATCTTTGAGGTTCCTGGGTTGGCAGGCAAAGTGTTAAACAGTCCGAAGTTTAGTTTTGTGATTCGCTTGATTTACATTTCTTTCCGCCGCACACGTTATACGGGGTGACCGGTAACTGATGATACGGCAGGTAACGGGGTGATTCTACAATGATATACAGGGTGTCCCACATAAATGGGAACACCTAAATATCTGTCGTATTTACAGTCCTATCAGAAAACTTCAGTGGACAAAGTGACAAAGTCACCGATGTTTTTTTAAATAGAATAGCATATTATTTTTACGATAACATGATAGACAATAAAAAACTGAATTTAGTGGATACCACCTTTTTGACCTTGAAATGACCTTAAGCAAGAATAATCATGTTGGAGCGGATACCTCCGCGACCAGTCCATAGGCGCCTCCACTCTAGGGGTATCGGCAGTTTTCCTTCAGGGAAAAGGCGGCTGGTTATAGTCCTGCAAATTCACGTCGCGCAGAAACAGCACGAAGCTTCAACTTTTTAGACGGAATTCTTACATGCTTGGATGCTTTCAGAATAACGCTCGCGTCGTCCGAGTTGTTATCGGCCCTGCTAGAGGGTGGTCCGGTTCCTGGGTAATGGTTCGGAGGGACGCAGGCAAACTTGGCACGTCACAATCGAAGATGGTGGCTACTATTTGGAACTTAAAAGATATTCATTATGAACTACATAAGATGTTGCCGATTCTCCTGTGAATTGAACATTAATTTTTTAAATAAATTATAAGCAATATTTCTGATCGACAACAGCATTCTTAAGCATGATTGTGCGGGAAAGTAACGCAGTTATGTTACGAGCTGAGGTCTAAGCGGGTGATGCGTGACCGAGGTTTTATAATTAGGAGACTTGGTTTTATGGACTGGCCGGTGTGTATTTCACCACCGGGTCGCCACCTCGCCAAGATATGGAGCAATGGACTGGCCGATGTGTATTTCACCGTCGAGTCGCCATATAAGTAAGGAACCCGTGGACCGGCCGCCATGTATTTCACCGACAGGTCGCCACGTGGTTTGTTGGATAGGTAATACCGTGGAGACTGGCCGGTGTGTATTTCACCACCGGGTCGCCACTTCGGAGAAGGGAGGATTGTCGTGGACTGGCCGCCGTGTATTTCACCACCGGGTCGCCACTTCGGAAATGTAGGGACACGAGGACTGGCCGACGTGTATTTCATCGTCGGGTCGCCGCGTGTACCAGGAAATGGATAATTGTTATCGGCTCTCGTAACGTTATATAGAAGTTGATACACCTTGAGCGGCTAAAGTGTATCGTTGCGGGAGTACCAGTTCTGGGATAGAAACGTGATGCGAGTATGGAATTAATAGAATTGAATTCCTCAAAAATGAAGTTTAATATATTCAATAAATAAATAAGGGTTACAATTGTATATGTGTAACGTGTAGTCGCGGATACTAAATCCCTTACTCTCGGTTTTGACGCACTGAGAAATGCGGGGGTAACCGTGATTAAACTGACTGCGCGATAGAATACGCGCTACTTAGTTTATGCTCGAAGAGGACTTTAATACCCGATCTTGCTGTACGTAATGTAACGCGACGCGACTTAATTTCAACTGGGCCCATTCGTGGGTGGAATCGTGGCCTTTATATGCCCCGAAATTGTCTAGAAATTTGGGTGGGAGTAGGCGTGCATCTGGGTGGAAATTTCTGAGAATTTCCCAGATGCAGCAGCCCCGTGGGAGAGTTGGTTTTTTCAGATAAACCAGCGGACCTCTGCAGAGCAACATGTTGTTTCAAAAAGGCTCAAAAAGTCGCATAGATGAATTTTCCGTACGTAACAGGACATTAAACGTTCATTTTTGAAAATCGAAAAAAATTTTTTGCGAAATTATGCGAAGCGACCAAAGTACCCCATTTTAGCCCAACTTTGAGCTTTACCGGCGCTAAAATCGTCGCGCATGCGCGAAAAAAGGTGCAATACACCATCACTGGTCCCGGGAGACTTCACCCGAGGCACGAAGAGCACTTACGATAATGATCACTTTCTTTTGTATTTATCATAATTCTAATCTCACAAAAATTGTTTTACTTTATATACTGTTAAATAAAGTACCCTTGAAGTTCCGAAAGGATTGGCGCATTTGTCTCTGCAACAGATTCCTAAAAATTGGATTGTCGTGCAACGGCAGCGAAAACAAGTGATTTTTTAGAATTTTTTTGTGAAATAACTATTGAACATACAGAAACGGTGTAAACCGGCAGTATTGAAGTACACTTGTTTTTTTTTATAACGATAACTAAAAAACTAGTAAAGTAAACAACTTCTGGAGTTGGATGGAGTTAATACATTTCTTCACATATTTCTTCTTAAATTTAAGAAAAAAGTAAACTTTCCTTGCGAACCGTGGTACTTTTTCAGCTTTGCATATTTTTCTTTCACAATAGACTGAATCTAAATGAAGTGTTTTAATTACTGTAATCGGCTCAAGGTTGCACGCCAACAATGTCTTCTATATTATACAATAAGTAATAAGAAGAAGACTGCCTGTTTCCAACCGGAAAGGTCTTAGTCCCAAATATCCAATAGCTATTCTAATAAAAGATTCTTAAAAATCTCTAGAATCTTTAACCAATTGATTTGAAGTTTCCCGAATATCTTGCAGCATCACTGTATCCAGGAATGATCTATGTCAGCTTATAAATATTCGAATTTGTTTTCATCTAGAAAATATAATGGGTGCATCGATAATATCGTGAAACTTGGAACAATCTTTATTTCTACCAATAGCTTGTTAATTTTGTTCGTTTGCGTTGTTGCGCGTTGTTGGCAATATGCTACCGTCCACTGATCTATCCCACCTACTCTTGGTCTCGTTACGTTTACTGTTTTGATCGACCGGTTGATGAGAGGAGTGGAACCAGCCGTGAATAATTACGCGATTCGACTCGTTTGCCATCCACGCTGATCATCGACTTTTTACCATTGTAAACATCTAAAAGGAATTATTGTATCGTATTCCCTTGTTATTTACATGTAACGCGCATTTTATTGAAATCTATTTGTCAGTGCGAGAGGAAACATGTTTTGTTTCTATTTTTTCCAGAGCTGCCAAAGATCTAGAAGAACGTCGTAGCCACTATGAACCCTCGCTTGGACCCGGCATACCAGATGACGTTGACCATATTTTTAACCTCGAAGAAAATGATTTCGTACCACACTTTCAAAGAGTTTCTATATCTGGAGAGGATACTTCCGGAGTATGTACAAAATTGAATTTCAATTCGATGAGTTTTCAATATATATATTTCGTGAGTACAGTAACTTTATTATTAATACAGATATCAGGTCTTTAGTTACACTGTTCAACCCACATTTGGGCAACTAACTTGCAGTAAGTGTTTTAGTAAATTTTTTTTTCACTTTCAGTCAGTGTAAATAGTATTCGTATAGAAATTAATTTCAAAAAAAATGTTGTATGACATCGTCAATTAACAAAATTATAACAGACCAAAAATACATACATATTCTTTGAAGTCTCCGGAATAATGTTCGTAAAAAAAAATGCATTATCTACTGCTGCTGTGAAAATAAGTCTAGATTGTAGTTTCGTAATAAATTTCGAAACGCACTAGTGGTTATGTACACATGCAGTTAATTATTGAGTTTATTTGCGACAGAATATAGTATCATGTTAAAAATATAAAAGTCACAAAATTTCCTATAAATTGTTCTACCAATAGCAGAATAACATCATTCTTTACGCGAAAAACGTGTCAAATTGGTACGAGGACCGGAGAGGGTTAAATAATCATAACATAATATTTATCTATATCAGTTTCTTCAGGAAAGAAAAGCAACTGCATAAACTTTACCATTCAGATATAATGCATTACCTACACAAAATTTTACAAAAAATACGGCTATTGAATGTTACAATAGAAATTCTAAAATAATGAAGACAAAATGAAAATATGATAAAATTAATATAAAATAAACTTCGTTGAACGGTGTAATTTATTCGATCGTTTGAATAAGATCTCATTTTAAGCTAGATGTAAGACTACCAACGTATAATTTATGTCAAAAAATAATACAGCTTGAAATAAAGACATTTTCGGCGGTACGTGGGAAATGCGGGAAAGGGTACACCGGATAAGATAGTCAGAAGTGCCCTTCATCCGAATAATATCGCGCATGGGTCGTTCGATAAAACATAAAAAGAACATACTGTGTAAAAGGGTATAGCCGGATAAGATGGTCAAAAGTGCCCTTGAACCGAATTTTATCGACAATGGATCATTCGATAGGGTATCAAGAAAAAACTTACTGTGCAAAGTTTGAACCCTGTATCTCGATCGGGAGGGTAGTTATGGGGTAAAATCGAAAAATCAGTTCTTGGCCTATTTTCCCTAGTTAACGATGTTTAGAAATTCTGGTAAAAATCTGACACATGTCAAGAACCCAAATGCATACTTTGCAATTGGTTCCAGATTTTTAAATTAAAAATCATGCTTGTAAAAAATCAAGAACCTCAAAAGAATCGCAAAAATGTAGATTTCACATGGAAGTTCTAGAGTGACTATCTGTATATTTTTACACTACCGATATATTATTATAAGTATTGTTTATGAATTTTTTCAGCTTTTTCAGTTTGGTGCGCCGTTGTTTTTTTCGTGAAAAACTAAGCTAACAGGGTCTTGCCTTTTCAAAGTTTCTATGAGCAGAAACCTTAACGGTGCTGCTTTACGTAGGAAACCTTAGTTAAGAACTATCGGCTTCATTTGTTACCACTTCCACGTTCCATCATTTTATCGGAAGCTCTTTAACCTTTAGGACATTGTCACTCCTGTTTAGCTATGACCTTCCCTGTGGTCTTGTGTAATTGTAATTCCATAGAGAAATGTTCAAGCTCGTACAACAATAAAGTATACAGGGTGTCCCAAAAATATCGTTCTTCCTTGAAAGGGGCGGTTCCTGAGACCATTTGAAGCGACATTTTCCTTTGCAAAAATCCCCGTTTCGGTTTTGTTAAGGAGTTATTAACGAAAAACACGGACCAATCGGAGCGCGACCTAGACGCGTATTGGCAAAAACGGCCGCGCGCGACAGCGGTCGAGCGATGGTGATACACCGCGGACGAAGTAACGAACAAGAGAAGAACATTTTTTCAAGTACTATTTCGAATAGTTCAAATTTGAATGTGTTGCAGTCTTTAGTAACCTATGAACGAATCTCGAAGGATTTTTCGAAATCTTAAAAAATATTGGTTTTACAGACGTGCAAAGAAAAGCTTCAACCTTTTTTCATGAAATTATAAGACTAGAACTAACATACCGAGGAAAATGAGTTTTTAGGAAGTTATAGTGAACACATTTTTGGGACACCCTGTATACAATTGAAGTATAAAGTTTAAGTTATTTTGAACTTGAACAGACATAATTAATGGTCCAACTGTTACAGAATATTCTATGGATTCTGTAGAACAAGATAATATAGTTTAATATGAAATGTTTACACATCGACAAAAGTGAAAGGGGGCCTAAAATACGCAAATTTTTTAGAATATTTTCAATTACTTTCGAGAACTAAAAATGTAGGAGAATATCTAATTACACTGTAGCAGCTTCATCACGTTAATAAGAAGTGGCACGAGGAATTGCGCCGCACTCTACTGTCAAGCGGGGAGAGCTGCACGCCTAAACAAAAACCGACGCAGCGGCTTTTTTGTTTGAAATTCCTACATTCCGGAGAAAATCCAAGAACATCTCTGTTTGAACTTCAATTTGAATAAAAATTGGCATCCCGGGGTTTTTAAGGTCGCTAATTACGGGTTTGAAGTAAAAATGACTAAAAACGAAATGGCTGATCCAAAATAAAGCAAAAGTTTAGTTATAAAAAAAAGAGTTAAGAAAAATTAGGGTAAACTTGTCGAAGTGTTACTTCCTCGCCGATTTCGAGGAGCTACTCCTGGACATGCCTGTTCCGAAGACATGCATGATATAAAATCGCCGTAACGCGTTATATTTGTATGCTATTACATTTATTACTGTAAACTTTAAACGAAATCGCTGCCAGTGGAATAAGAATTTTAAACATTCGGTACGTATGATTTCCTGAAATAATTCAGAATGTATATTTTAGGTACCTTTGGAAGATCTTCAGCAAGCGTCACATATGTTGGTTCAAGCACTGGCCATACGTGAGAAATATATGAATAATTCTAAGCAGAGTTACCCTTCCATTACTTCACGGTTTTTGCGCAGTATCGACAAGAGACCAATAAATAGTGACGATGAAGTTCAGCATGACGATCGCAAGGCCATCGCAGGTATGTAGTATGCGAAAGTGTGGGTTACTCTACGCTACCACATTATACATATACCGTCGCGTCGCTCATTTTTCCGCGCCTCCGAGAAGGGGCGGAATCGTAAACGTCCATCCGGGACAGAACACTGCCAGACATCGCTAGGTGTCGCACAAACTTATGCGACACGAAACGTAAAACGAACGAACGTACAGAACATCCGGAAACCGCGTTCGTCCAGATAGCTCTAATCGCAACTAAAGCCAACGCAACAGTAACTCTCGCATTTCGGTAGGTCGCGAACGCGGAAGCGGGCGTCTCCGTTCTTCCTCAACTCCCCCCCCCCCCCCCCACAAACTATCGCCCTTTTGCGATTGGTTCGCCATGTAGGAGCGTATTCTCTGGGTGGCTCTGGCGGTTTCGCTAACGATTGCCTTCGCGTGATCGGGAATTCCAGGACAATTCGAGCCCTGACGATGTCGTTTTTCCTGATGGTCCTCCGTCGACGCCTCCAGAATGTTTGTCCTGAGCTCGGATCTAGCGTTTCCTCGTCTCCGGAGTATTTACTCGGCAGAGTTATCGACCGCTTCTCGGAGATGGCAGTACTCGATCTCGATTCCGGGGAAAAGGCATCTGGGTCCCTTGAACCCGGGAAACGATCCTGTAATTTTAGTCACATCGAAAGGCGCGACTCACAAACGTTTCCACGAAAACGCGCTATTTAGATTTTCGATAATTCCCAGGGAGGGCGCTGGTGGCAATCGACGAAATTAAATCAAAATTAAATACTAGTACGTATATTATAATTAGATGATAGCGCTGGATAAGCAAGCATTATTTTCTCTGTCTGAAAAAACAGTCGTAACAAGATAGAATTTCAGAAATGTGTACCGTATCAACTAATAATGTTTACTTAAATGTTGCTAATATGATGTTTTCATTTTATTTATTTCGTAGATCATCCTGTTCATGCACCTGCATCTAGAGGAGATCCATGGGAATGCGAATTTCCTCCGTCGAAAAATTACAAAATTGCTCCCGTTAATGGTGTATTCAATCTATACGCTAACGAAGAAGATTTCACCAACGGGAAACCGATTTCATATTCGTATCCAGATTTGGCAACTTTCGTTAGAGATATGAATCTTCTTTGTACAATGATTGCCGATGGCCCTTTGAAATCCTTTTGCTACAGAAGACTGAGTTATCTTTCGTCAAAATTCCAATTGCATGTACTACTGAACGAGCTTAGAGAACTTGCGAGTCAAAAGGCAGTTCCACACAGAGATTTTTACAACATCCGAAAGGTCAGTATAGCAAGGATACGTACATAGTGGAAAAAATACATATACAGGTACCTATAGCGTAACTCCCTTTATATGAACTAAAGGGTATAGCCGGATAAGATGGTCAAAAGTGCCCTTGAACCGAATTTTATCGACGATGAATCATTCGATAGGGCATCAAGAAAAAACATACTGTGCAAAATTTTATCCCTGTATCTCGATCGGGAGGGTAGTTATGGGGTAAAATCGAAAAATCAGATTTAGGCCTATTTTCCCTAGTTAATGATGTTTAGAAATTCTGGTAAAAATCTGACACATGTCAAGAACCCAAATGCATACTTTGCAATTGGTTTCAGATTTGTAAATTGAAAATCCTGCTTGTAAAAAATCAATAACCTCAAACAAATCGAAAAATTACTACTAAATAATTTAATATTTGTACCTCGTTATTATTGTAGGTTGATACACACATTCATGCAGCTTCGTGTATGAATCAGAAGCACCTTCTCAGGTTCATTAAAAAGACCCTGAAGAATCATGCGGACGAAATTGTTACATGCTCAAAAAACGGAGATACTATGACTCTTCGAGAGGTGTTTCAGTCGATGAATTTAACTACTTACGACCTCAGCGTCGACATGTTAGATGTTCACGCAGTGAGTATTCGCTAATATTTTATTTGCAACGATCGTATGCAGTAATATATTATTAACATATACTATTTCTAGGATAGAAATACGTTTCATAGATTTGATAAATTTAACGCTAAGTACAATCCTATTGGAGAAAGTCGACTTCGTGAGGTCTTCTTAAAAACGGACAATTATCTGAACGGTAAATTTTTTGCAAGCATTATTAAAGAAGTTGCCAGCGATCTTGAAGAATCGAAATACCAAAATGCAGAACTACGTCTCTCAATATACGGCAAAAGTCCAGAGGAGTGGGACAAATTAGCAAAATGGGCTATTCAGAGCGATGTATATTCAGATAATGTTCGTTGGCTTATTCAGATTCCTCGACTTTAGTAAGTTATTTCTATTTGATAGTAATCAGTATATATAAGAATCGCTCATAATTTTATTTTTTAACAGATATTTCATAAATTCTTTTTGAATTCATTTATACAATATATTCTTTAAAATTAACATACATCCGAGTTAGTCGATAGAAAAAGATAATTGTGTTTACTTCTTGTATCTCGATCTTTAGTAAATCAAATCTGTGCTTTACCACAGATGAGAATAAGTCCAAATACAAGAGGTCCCATTTGAAGTTTCACACGCTATTATTTCCTATCCTAAAGCTCCGTTGTAAGAAATAGTTAAAATAAAACTTTCTCTGCTTAATCACAAATCTTCTCTAGATGGATGTGCTTCCGTCCAGCTGAACTAAATTTTGAACAGTACTAAATGACTTTGTAAGGAGACAGTTTTATAGGTCAGCGAATTCGTCTTTAGATAGGATACAAGCAACCACATTTTAAAAAAATAGAGGTCACCTTGGATTCCCGGAAGCACGTCGACCTAGAGAAGATTCATGACCACCATAAAATGTCTCCCTAAAACAGGGTAAGTTTTATTTGAAATATTTGCTGTAGTGTGGAAAGTAATTGTGTGCGAAACACCAAATAGGACACCTTGTACATAGTATGAGTCAGAACATGTGGGAAGTACTGTAGGGACTGATCCAATACACTTATGTGCTACGGCGTTCGCGGGTGCTGCGAGCATCGGCGAGCGCAGTAAATTTTCGGCGACGACAGTCTTAAGGACTAGGGGTGGACTTACTAACTAACGGCGGGCTTATCTGCTAACCGCTTTCTTATAGTCTAATGGTGAAGTTATATACTAATAGCGAAGCGGCGGAGTCGCGGCGATCGCGTTTCTGACGGTTGGGCAGCTGCCCTGTCGCCGCGGGTAGTGGCGTTGCGGAAATCCAGGCATGGTTTGCACCCTACCATGGATCCGTGTTTGGAAGCCCCTAAGCGTCCGGTGCGTCTGCTTCCGCTCTCAACAGAGGACGGGGCAAGGACATTGCCACGCACGTACCTAGCTTTCGCTATGTGCCGATAGGGCGGGATCAGGCTGACTCACCCAGAGCCGTTTGCACACATTCGGCGGACCGATCTGTCGGCGGTAAGGGTTGCGGGAAGAGTAAGCTGTCCAAGATTCCGAATCTTGGAAGTACCGTTGTTCACACACTGGTCTTCTTAAGTGACTCGTCGTCCCGATTACTTTACTGCGACTCGGTTGGCGGTCTACATCTCCGCTCTCGTACACTAGCAGCACAATAGAAGGGGCGTATAGAGTAAGCGTGTTCAACCAGTCACTATTCCCAATCGGAATACTGTCTCCGTCGTATTAACGATGGCGTATATGGCAGGTGCGACTATATCGGTTGAACGGGTCAAGCCTGCCGAGATCTTCGTCGCTCTCTCTCTCTCTCTCTCTCTCTCTCTCTCTCTCTCTCTCTCTCTCTCTCTCTCTCTCTCTCTCAGAGGAGAGGGACGAAGCTAGGACTTACGAGTCAAGACCTGTGGCTGGACCAGTCAATTCCTGCACCGAATAACATACCAGTTCCGTAGAAAAGGCGAGGGTGTACAGGAAGTTGACCGTCACAATCCGAGTGTCGGTTCCTGCTGCGCTGGGACGTCAAAGCGTATGCCAGGGCTTATTGCAGATACAGTACTCGGAAAGAGTGTCCTCCGTGTTACACGGGTGGCCGTACGGAATCGAAAACACGATTCCTTCCAAGAGTTTCTCTTGAACGGCGGGCAGTGAATTCGGGGAACGAACACGAATCTCGCGTCAACCACACCGAAATACACTTGTTGTGCGGTGAAACAATAGCCACGTTAGGTCTAAGCAGCTATCGCGACCATGCACTTTTTATGTGATCGAAGCGTGTCAATACCGGTGCTCGATCGTCGCCACTCTTGCCTGTACGTCGCTATTCGAATATCCTGTCGCGAGCTCATAAAAAGAGCGTCGCTCGGTCCGAAAGGTCGTACGGCAGTGAATGTATCATGTTCGATTATCAAAACTTGGAATATCCAGAGTTTGATAAATCTCGCTAGGGCTTGTCGGCTCTCTTATAGCGGGTGGAACGATCTCGCATACGAGACCAGTTCCGTTCACACAGTCGTTGCCAATAACGTCGCCGTCAAAGACTTATTCCAAGTATCCAACAGCGCGACTGGAGAATGTATGACAGCTGCGAAGACTCGTAAGCGAGTGTTCGCTAGCACGCCTCGATAGAAGTGCTCGCTATCACGATTCGTGAGCAAGTGACTCCTCGCACGTCTCGTGAGCAAGTGCTCGCTAGCACGATTCGTGAGCAAGTGACTCTTCGCACGTCTCGTGAGCAAGTGCTCGCTAGCACGATTCGTGAGCAAGTGAACGCGAACCGTCTGGCGTCGACGAACGTCGCGGGCGAGTGTCAGCTGATCCGTTTCCGGTGCTGTCTCTCTCTTATCTGCCTGTCTCTGTTCAACGTATGTATGTATGTACTTGAACTATTGTTGGTTATTTGAGTCCTCGGAAGAATAACATCGAAGAGGTCACCAACGAATATAGATCGCGATAATCGCGAAATTCAAGCACGTTTCAAACTAACGCGATATTTAAACAGTATGTGAGGTCACTTTCGGTTAGATTTTTATAATAAAAGATAATTTCTATTTCTTTAATTTTTGTGCAAATTATTGAAAATATATTAAACTAGAAGTTGGTAATTTAAGTTTTGTGAAACTGCTCTTATCCTGTTATTAAACTTAGATAAAATATCCAGCGACACACACTGTACGATTTTCACTGTAAGTGACTGTATGCTTACAAAACACCTGACATCGATAGTAAAAAGTAAACAAACTAACGTAACATGACCTATCTATATATAATTTGAATAAATATTTTCAGAAGGGACAATTCTACATTTGAACTAATGTAGTTTTCGTGTATTATCAAGTTTCTTTTATAGCGTATTCTTTGATTCAGTACATTCACTTTGTAATCATGGTACGAGCTCCTTAATTCGGAGAGTTTATGAAGTTTACTTTATGAATCATCATGAACAATAGACAATGCAAAACAAGTAACACAAGTAACTGTTTAATGTAACATCTCATCCAAGACTATTATATTGATTATCGCAAGTTTAGTTATTAAAATTACCTTGTTTAGATAAAAAAGACAAATGTGCTTACTTCAAATAATGAAGATTAGGCAAAAATATTATTTTATTTACAGCTGACACACAGTTATTGAAAATTGTTATTTATTTTTAGTGACATCTTCAAATTGAACAAACTAATGACAAATTTCCAAGAGATTTTAAATAACATCTTTCTTCCTCTCTTTGAAGTAACAAATGACCCCAATTCTCATCCTGAGTTACACAAATTCCTCCAATATGTAAGTAATTTTAGACATATGCCATTCAAAGTTCGCATGTAAAAGTTGAAGTATGTAAATGAAAACTATATTATAGCAGTTAAGAAATTCATTAAATTAACAGTAATTTAGAAATTTTGTCGTTTTATAAACATTTACATAACGAAAACAATTAGATTATTATTGTTATAACATTAACTTAATCATTAATTATAGGTAATAGGATTTGATTCCGTTGACGATGAAAGTAAACCTGAAAATCCTTTATTCGATAAAGATGTTTGCCCACCAGCAGAATGGGATGACATTGAAAATCCACCTTATGGATATTATCAATACTACACTTATGCTAACATGACTGTTTTAAATCATTTCAGAGCGTAAGTTACCTAGTTGTTATCTGTTTTGTTTATTTGAATAATATGTATATAATGTACGACATGAAATTTTACAGCGATCAAGGATTTAATACCTTCGTTCTAAGACCTCATTGTGGCGAAGCTGGTCCAATTCAACATCTAGTGTGTGGCTATATGATGGCGGAAAATATTTCCCATGGGCTTCTACTTCGAAAAGTACCAGTACTACAATATTTGTACTACTTGGCACAAATTGGAATAGCTATGTCACCTCTCAGTAATAATTCTCTCTTTTTAAATTATCATCGCAATCCTCTTCCAGAATACTTAGCTAGAGGTTTATGCGTAAGCTTGTCTACGGATGATCCGCTTCAATTCCACTTTACCAAGGTTAGCGCGATACAGTTTAATTTACATAATTGTTAAAAAACATTAATGAGCTTGAAATATGTTGTCACGGCCATTATTCTGAATAACTTTTTCCTATACATATTATCGCCGCATGGTCTTATGTAGTCTCCAAGATATTCGCAAAACAAGCGGCGAAATCATAAACGACACCCACGGTCGACAGGAGGCTTCGTTTCCCGAAAAACACCAAGTACGTTCACCGCTCGGGCGCTAGACACCGCTAGGTGTCACACGAAATTACGCTATGGAAATCGGAAAATTAACGATCGTAGAAAACCTCCTGGAACCGTGGTTCTAGAAATAGCTCGGAACGGGACCCAGGATTCTACGGAGGGGCATACAGGGCGTTGCCCGCGACGAGTAGGGTTTTTACACAGTAACGAGACATTTTAGCGTGCCTTTTCAGCTCGTACAAATTTTCTTCGCGACGAGTTAGGTCTTAGTTACATCTAGATTATAAAGTGAACGTTAATTTGCTTTGCTGGTTTGTAATCGAAGCGTATAGGTAAATCCCAGTTTCGTCTGTGTTAATTAAAGTATACTAATCTCATATCATACAATGGACGTCTAAAAACACGGCAGCTTAGATAGTATTAAATGCACACAGTGCTAAACATATTTTTCAGTATATCTGGGAACCAAGGCCGAGCGGCTATGTATAGGAAAAAATTGTTCATAGATAGTAGATAAATAGTAGACATTAACTTTGATATAGATTAGAAATAGACGATTACGAATTATATAATTGCCGAAGCTGTTTCATGTTTAATACTTTATTCAAATTGTCAGGAACCACTAATGGAAGAATATAGTATTGCTGCGCAAGTATGGAAACTCAGCTCATGTGATATGTGTGAATTAGCACGTAACTCTGTACTTATGAGTGGCTTCCCACACAAGGTGCGTATACAATGTGCAAGTCTAGCATGAGTTTATTGTTAGAAAACCAGGAAAAACAGAGGACAATGTGAAAAGAAAATGCAAAACAACAAAAATCGTTTTTTTGAAAATATAAAAGAAGACTGCCTTTATTCGCTTTAACGATATTATTGATATATCGAATTATTAGTAATATATTATATCGATATTATTGATATTTATCGATAACAGTATCAATAGTCACACCTCTAAATGCAAGTCCCGTAAAAGTCGTAGAATGGTCAAAATAATGTACGGCTGTAATCGCACGTCGTGTATAAGTGTATAAGTCCGTTGTAGCAAAAGGGTTAAAACGTAGCTGGACCGTCTAATCTGCGGTTCAAGGTCTCTCCGCCTGGTTTCTTAGGGAAAAAATCATAGTCCCTCCGTGTAGGTAGTTAAACTAATTGCTTTCTATTGTTTTACAGAGCAAACAATACTGGCTTGGACCAAACTATACTAAAGAGGGAGTAGCTGGTAATGATATTACCCGAACAAATGTGCCAGACATTCGAGTAGCCTATCGTTATGAAACTTTAGTAGACGAACTGTCGAATATTTTTAAAGTTGTTGAGAAACCTGAAGCCGTTCCATTTTAACCGTAATCGTAATATACATATTATTTTATCAGGTCCATTAGTTTCGATAAAATTGCATTGAAAACTATTTGCAGCGCGAATTATAACCAATCATGTGAGTTATGCTAACGAACTTTGTGAACTTTAAATGACTCCTTTGTAGAAGGTACTACCTTTATTGAATGAATGACGATATAGAAATTATTTTTTTAACATTAGTTGTAAAGTCATTAAGTACAGCTTAAATGATTTTGTTTAGACAATGCGTTTCCATTTATACAGTGTGTGTTTATATTAGAGATACCCATTACACGTGCATTGAAAATACGTGTACGCGTGTAATTAATATATCCGTGTAGAAGTCCTGATACTATTTAATACACGGATACACGTGTACTGAAATACACGTGCTCGCGTGTATCAAAATATAAGGATAATATAATACGCGTACAACTGTGAACTTGAATATACGGGTACACGTGTATTATCCGTGTACTTTGATATACTTGTGCCCGTGTATTCATGAAAATAACGGATACCCGTGTATTATCCGTGTATTTCGATACACGCGTACCCGTGTATTATCTGTATATTTCGATACACGTGTACACGTTTGCTTCAGTACCTGTGTATATGTACAAAAAAGTACACGGACTAAAATACGGATATATATTGGTACACTTGAACACGTGTATTCTTAATACACGTCCAAAACCGTGATCTCTAGTTTATATGGAAGTAAAATGTCGAACATTTTATAGACCCGTGCTCTTTCGAAAACAGTCTTATCGCGCTATACGTGCCAAGAGCCACCATGATTTCTACGATTGGTAATAGGCTATTGGACACTTTGTGTTAATTCGGGCCAACGCAATGTCAAGTTGCTGGCCACATTTCATATCCAGCAGATTAATCTAAGATCGTACTTGAACTATACCCCTACCGAGAATCATTTCGAAGACAAAATGGCATATTGCTATCTTCCTGCTACAACTAACAATATCCTGACGCTATGTATACGTATGAAACAAGGCTTATTTGTTGGCGAATGCGAATTCTTTTACGTTACTAATTTTAAAAAACAGATCAATAAATTTCATTTTTAAAAGAAAGTATACATGTAGATTTCTTATTTGTTTCTTTCTTTTATATTATTAATTTGTTCAATCCTACAACAAACAAATATTATTTTAGATCATTTTCATATATAAAGCATTATACTGCAAATAATTGGATTAGAAGAAAAATTCTTGATCTACGTCGCCCAAGGATTATTGAAACTTCCATTTTCAGCCAGGTTTTGTTCTGTTCTTTGTCCGAAATTTTGAACACGAAACGTCTTGAAAACTATTTGAAGCGAACTCTATATTTTTTAACATAACGGATTATATTAAAAATCACTACCGAGTGTAAGATAAACTGTATAATTTCATATAAAAAGAAATGTTGACACACCAAAAAATGTACCCCTTGTATGGTGGAACAGTCATGCGAGCACTACTTTCGTATTTTCAATATTTTGCGAAATAATTGATTGTACTATTGTATTCAAGCGCGGTTCATTTTATGCTATCATTAACTTTGTAAGATTACGATCTGTACGTATTAATCATTTGAACCTTCTTTTTGTACATTTGGAAGCATTTCAAAAACAAAAGAATACAGGGTGAATGACTATATGTAATGAATATTTTACGTGGTCGTTCTATAAAGAAAAAGAAAAAATCAGAAGTGTCGAGGTTACGGTAAAAGCTGTCAATATTTTAACGATATAAATCACGTAATATGTACAGACTGAAATTCAAGTAAAGATGCGTTTCGTCACTCTTAGTTTGCATTACATTTTGCAAAGGGGATCTAATAAAATGTCTATTACATATTGTTAATCATCCTTATGTATTACTACAGATACATATAAATTAAGGTACAGGGAATATCTTCCACTCATATTTCAGAATTTTGATATAAGACAGCGATAGATTAATGCGAAATTTTGCATATATGTTGACCAATATGATAATAGTTAGGCATTAGATAGGATTAAAGTTTGAACTGGTCGAGTATTCAATATGTATATTAAATTGGATGTTAGTATGAATTAATATATATATATATATATATATATATATATAATATATATATATATATATATATATGTATATATAATATATATATAATATATATATATAATATATATATATAATATATATATAATATATATGTATAATACATATATATATAATATATATATAATATATATATAATATATATGTATAATACATATATATATATATATATATATATATATATATATATATATATATACACATTGTATTACTTTTCTGTTACAAATGTATAATATGCACTAAAAAAATAATTCATTTTTTATGTCTCAGTTGCAATAATATTCACAGCCCAATTTTCTGAATTTAGTTTTAGTTTCTTATCTTTTTGTACATTTATACAGTCCATGTGTATTATATTTGTTTTTAACAAATGTATCTTCGACTTACGAACGGATAGTTTTTTTACAGATTGTATACCTTATTACAATGTCTATAAATTTTTATTACAATTCATGTGTAAACATTTTATATGACAGTACTAAATTCAATATTTACAATTTAATCAACAAAGGATGATAACAATTATTATATTTACCTTAAAACAACTAGCATGAAAATAATTAAATATTTACTTTCCTGAAAAATCCTTCCCGTCAATGAGCTTCTCCCGGAAAACATCTGATAACGATGATACGTAAGTATACATACATTCTAAATTTAAAGTAACTTGGTACGAACTAGCGTCGAACGTCCGTTCAAATTTCGTTTGTCTCGAGGCACGCACACGACTATTCTCTGCCTCGTCAACATGGTCAACTGAAATGTAGTAATACACAAGTTGTTCCGTTATTATCGTTTGCGAATGATAACACGTTAGTCGTACGGACGCGTGTTTTAATCTAAGAAACTGTGCAAAGCTTAACAGAGGTTTTGACGAGGCCATGGCTGGCTCGTACTCGATAGCGATTCTGCGATCTATTTACCGATGCCAACCTGGACCAAGGTGTGTCGCGGTTTTGAGCTGAACTGCTTCAGTGAAAGCGGTGTCGGTTTCTACGAATCGTTCCCTTCCTATCCCGCTGCACCGATGCCACTGATATATATACTATGGATACGGTATTCGGATTCTGGAAATGTCCCGAATTGAACAGTAGATTTGGATGCCAGCAACGCTATCGTTCGACCGGTGTACTGTACCCCTCATACTCCTCTTCGCACCGTGATCCACAATACTTCGCCATGTGTTTGCGCCCCTGTAGATGGCGCTGCTTTCAATCGAGTTGATTGGACGTCATCACACTATTTATTTCGTAGCGTGTCAACTGTGTGGTTGCATACACGTAGAATACAAACATTTTATGTATGAATCAACAATGAATAAATAAAGACAATGTACTAAACAAACGAATAAGCGTTTTTAATTATTGACCTACCAATTTTTCCCGATACTCAAACTTCTCACCAAGCTGCACTAAGTACATTAGGAGTTGTGAAAATTGCAAAACTTTGAAAAACCAAAAATTTTCGAATGGATGACTTGTCGCTGACTTCTACTACTGAATTTCATGCCCCCTCTTCCGATATTATATTCGCCTAATACAAGGTACACCTTTCGAGGATTTGGAAAATTTCGGAAATTTTCCAATGGCTCACTTGTCGTTGACTTATACTACTGAATTTCGTGCTACCTCTTTCGATATCATATTCGCCTAATACAAAGTTCACTTTTCGTACCACAAATTAAACTTTGTATTAGGCGAATATGATGTCGAAAGAGGTGGCACGAAGTTCAGTAGTATAAGTCAACGACAAGTGACCCATTGGAAAATTTCCGAAATTTTCCAAAGTCTCGCAAATTGAAGTTTGTATTAGGCGAATATGATGTCAAAAGAGGTGGCTCGAAATTCAATAGTATAAGTCAACGACAAGGGAGCCATTCGAAAATTTCCGAGATTTTCCGGAGCCTCGCATATTGAACTTTGTATTAGGCGAATATGATGTCGAAAGAGGTGGCACGAAATTCAGTAGTATAAGTAAACGACAAGTGAATTGTCAAATAAATCAACTATTTCGTAACTGATGGCTTAATATCAGACATATCTGTTTTATATAAAAAATGTTATGTAAACAATTCTCTGTAAACATTCACAGCTATTTTATCGTATAAGTAATTCAATTAATTGAAATTTTTTTGAATATAAAGTTGGTTGTGGAAAAATGCCATTCTATATTTCCAACCTTTTTTTCTTAATTCTCAAAATAAAAAATATTTTGTCATAAAAATTAGAAGTATTTCAAATATGTCTAAAATATCAACGTAAATTAAAATCGCTCTTAATTTAAAATATTAATCGGAACTAACTTCCTAAATATCACTTTACGATATTAACATTTCATTTTTCCAATCTCTTTCGACGTTAAGATCCGGGTGTCGTATGAGTCATACGTGTGTTAATGTTGTCGGTAACGATAAAAGATATAAACTTCTGTCATTATTTATTTAAAATAATACTTTTCGACCGATGTTACAGAAGTAGACCACTCGTGTCTTAGTAGGTATCATACTTGCATTTTCCTTCCAGGTTTGCCATCGCCATAAGATTAAATTTGAAAGTAACCATAATTAAAATTTTTGCAGACAAATTTTAATAAAATAAATTCATATTTTGAAGAGTAGCTAACATTCCATTGTAATTGACTTACATTACTGTAAAGTGCAACAGGTCAAATTTCACTTTGAAATATACAGTTACAAAATGATTTGTACGATTATTTAAATATATCAACTGTAAATTGAGTCAGTAAAATGCCACTTAACAATAAAAAATACAATCATTTACAATTGCATCGGATGTTTTATAACCCTTCTTAACTTATATGATACTTATAATTATATAGCTACACGTTTACTTAATCGGTGTCATAATCATCATTCCACGCAAAATGTAATACTTTTCCGAGTACTATTGCAGATATTTAAAGAAATCTTAAAAGTGGTTGATTTTAGAAACGTGAAAAATAAAGTGTCAGCTTTTATTCATTAAACTATAACAGCTGAACTAACAAATAGTCGCCCGGTCACTGTTAGTGCCCGCGCGTCGGCCGTCCGATGCAGTATATTTCGGTGCAACGATCATTTCAAATAATTTTCATGTCAATAATTTTAATGTGTCCGTCTTTTTAAAAATTGATCTGCAAAGGAGACAGTACATCTGAAACAGTACTCCCCAGAGTGTCCGATTTCGCGTGGAATGACCCATAATGAATACTTTAAAATACTTTTGTATTTACATCTGTTTACTAGTATTCGGCGAGGAGATCTCTAATATCTTTACAAAGAGATGCAAAATCTGGTCTTTGATGACTTTGTAAATGCCAACAAGGATACATAATTTTTACATAAATAGCTTGCGGGCAAGTAGGAGGACAAGGAAGACGGGTACCTCTTTCTAATGCAGCTAATAATTCTGTACTCCCTTTTTCCTGCTCATTTTGAAGACGCTCTGTACTTGAATCGACTCCGGGTAAACGGGGTTCTTCGCCAAAGCCAAATGTTTCATACATGGTTACACCGAAAGACCAGACATCTGACCGAGTAGAAAATTTTCCATCTCTAATACTTTCGGGAGCATACCTAAACAAAAACTGTACTTGAAATTCCTCCGAAATGATTGTATCATAGTGATTCAAATAATGTGAATTATGTTTTAATTAGATTAATTTAATACTGCTCAAACATTACTCGCAGAAATATTAAATAATAATTACTTTTATGTTTTCATGTTTATAAATTTGTTAATATTAATTGATAATTAATAAAATTAATTGTAATTATTTGAAAGTTAATTCAACAATATTTATCGCACTTACCACTTAATAGGAAGTCCACGATCTGTCTGCAAGATATAATAATCGTTTTTCCCTGTGACTTGGGCCAACCCAAAATCACTAATTTTGACTTTATTTTCATCAGCAACTAAAATATTTCTTGCAGCTAAATCTCTATGAACAATGCTCATACTGCCCAAATAATCCATTCCTGTTGCGATATCCAAAGCAAAACCTAGCAATCTCCTATGTGTCAATTCTTGTTTGTGAATTGCTAGATAGCTTTGCAATGAACCATGCTTCACGTATTCCATTACCAAACAGACTTCCGGTTCTGATATTACTCCCAGAATTTCCACTACATTCTGGTGTTTTAGGGTCTAAGTTATATTTTAAAGATAAAATATATAATTATGTTAAATATTATATACAATGCTCTTTAATACTTTCAATACCTTCATTATGGCAATTTCTCTTTCAAAGTCTCGTATATCAGCTTCAAGTGCTCTGGTTTTCAATTTTTTAATAGCTACTTGTTGTGGTTCTATGTCCTTCCCATTTTCTCTTTCCAGAGTACCCCTATAGACTTCTCCATAAAAACCTTGACCAATTCTGCCCTGTAAAATTACATTACAATCTATATCTAATTCATATATTCCCCTCAATTGACCTAAAGAACCGTTACTGCTTCCTCTGGAGCCACAATCTTCTGATCCTGGTTCATTCCTTCCTATTACCTATGAAATTAATAAAAATATCAAAGATTTGTTAAATTTGATAATCATTATAAATTATGCTAGAGAATAAATATTATGTAATATAACTAAGACTCCTTATCGTTTTGCCTTCCTACAATTTTTAAATAAAACAATAGGGCCCAATATTGTATGTTTATAACAATAAGAAGCATATTCTGCAAGTTTTTGGAAACGTAAATAGTAAGCATATATATTAATAGATAATTACCTCACCCAAGTTGCTAGGATGACCAATTCGAAGAGCTTGAGCAGTGTGTTCAATGCGATTCATATTAGGAATTCTGTTTTCAGAAATTGAGCAGCCTTCTGAGTTTCGTCTAGCACTAGATAACAAATCCAGATATGCAGAAAGATCTTCAGTACTACCTATGTAGTTTTCATTAGTATTCATTAAACATTGCATACCTAAAATTCAAACAAAACAATTACAAAATAAGATCAAACATTAGGGATCGAAATAATATCAAACATAACTAGACATTACTGTTAAACTCAAATCATCCGAAAATTCATTTAAACAATTTTAGTCGTAAAAAATTCAATTCATTAGATTAAAAGTACTCTCTGTCTAAAGTAGAATTAATAATCAGCTGTATCTTACTATCATCGGTATCATTCCATGGGAGACTTGTATTCTCTGTGAATAAACTACTAGATCTGGATTCACTGCTTATTGATTTGCTGTCGGCACTATCTGAATTATGCTCGTCGAGTCTCTTTGATTCTTTGCTGAATAGTTTAGGGAAAGCCGTCGTATAAGCATGACTTCGGCGAGAATTGTATACTTGATATAAAATTTGATTTATGTCTCTCATAATTGCTTGTGGTTGTTTCCTAGAACCGCTCAAGTCTCCCCAACAGTCTAACATTAGTCTATAAACTTCTGTAGGGCAATTGTCTGGAATGGGTAAACGTCTCCCAGATTCATAATACCTTTTCATAATAGCAGCATTTCGGAAATGTAATAATGTAGCCCCTCTGAAACGAAGTAATATATCATTTAAAATATTACAATAAATACATATCGACTACACTTAACACTACATTATTAACCTTATGTATTAGGTGAACTTATCGATTAGGGTCCTCCCCTCAGATTTTAGGAAGACATTTTTTAATCACTTCGTTTTCACGCATATACAACAGGAAAAATAAAGAAAACTTTCGGTCGAACGTCGATAATCATGAAAAAATGATAAAATATTGCAGAAACGGATGAAAACGGTATATCCTGGTAGAATACAGCGGCCGAATACCATGTACAAGCAGGCAGTGGATGATTCCACGCGTGTGCATAAATCGAAGACAGGGAATAACATTTTTTCGTTTAAACCCTCGTTTTTGAGAAAATCGAATTTAACGATCCGTCGGGTTCGCGTGAATTCGTATCGCAGGAAGTGAATTGGTTGGTCGTGGATTTTTGTATGGGTGATCGAGCCTCTCCACCCCCTCACGACCTAATGCCATCTCACTATCAATTTCATCAATTTCTTAGAATGAGTTGGGATTATGTCATGAAGGGGGCAGAGAGGCTCGACGGTTTTTTAAACTAGATTTTCTTGAAAACGAGGCGTCAAACGAAAAAGTGTTATTCCTTTTTTTTCGATTTATACTCGCATGTAAAATCATCCTCTGCCCGCTTGTACATGTTATTCGGCCTCTGTATTCCACCAGGGTATAGCGTTTTTCACCCGTTTCAGCAATATTTTATAATTTTTGAGGGTCATCGAGGTACGACCAACGGTTCTTTTTATTTTTTCTGTTACTTGTACGTTAAAACAAAGTGATTAAAAAAGTCCCGTTAAAATCTGAGAGGGGTACCCTAAACGACAAATTCACCATGTACTGCTTCATAAATGTTAGAAAATATTTTTCATTTGAAACATGAAGTCGATATTACCGAGCAAAGATTTGCCAAATTGTTGTTCCAACAGCCCAAACATCAGCTTGGAAACTATGTCTAGCTAATTCTGGATCATTGTAACATTCAGGAGGTAGCCAATGAATGTCTGTTTTCGTGTATGCAAATAATCCCGGGTCAGCCAATTTTACTACAAAACTGTTATTCGTGTGTGCATGTACTAGGAGCTTGTTGCACCTGATATTTCCATGCACTACCCCATTTTCTTCAAGGTGCCAAAGTGCAGTTGCTAAACAAGCCGTTGCTTCTACCATATCTACTGTCTTAATAGTCTGAGAAGAAGAACTACGTAAATATTCATCAAGAGGCCCATGTCGCACCAATTCCAAAACCATTCCAATGGATGGTGTGACGGTTAGTCCATATAATCTAGAGGAATAAACACAGTTGTTAATTATTTGATGTGGTTAAAAACAATCTAATTAAAAAATAATATAATTCGTTCTACAAAACTTTTCTTAGATAACGAATTGGGGGGAAAGGGGGAAAGCGAAAGGACAGTGTTCAAAAAGAGCGCGTTGGTGACGAGGTCACCAAAGGAGGATGGGAAGGGGGGTGGAGTTGCTACAGGAGGGGGGAAGTAATGAAGGAGATGATGGAGGAAATAAAGAGGTTGAGGGAGGAGATGAATTAAGTAAGATAATGAATTGTTAGTTACCTTACAAGTGTACCTGAACGTAATTGACACCATTTTCCAGCAAGATCCAGAAATTCTTTTGTATAGTTGGTCTCTTCCTCCTGCTTTAAAATTTTTAGGGCAACCTCTAATTTTTTTCCTTTAGTCAGTCTCCAAATTCCTCTATAAAGGGCTGTTGGCGAATAATGTTCACTTTCTGTACCTCTCAAAAAAGGTTTATATATTTCAAGTTGATTTCGCGGTACACAGCGCGGTCCGGTTTCTAAAACTGATGCTACAATTTCTTCGTCAGCTGCAACTTCACTGACTGCACTCTCAGGAGCACAAAGTAGTAACGATGATTTATCTTAAATATAAGAATATAAACATTAACATATAATGTTTCATAAAACTGTAAAAATGTAGTTATTATATTATGCATTTTAATGTTAATTCGTAATACTTAAATTAAGTGCAAGGAATTAAAAATAAAGTTAAACAAATGATTAATTCATATTATTATGAACAATTTAACGAGTAAGAGGCGAGAGAGGTGTTCACAAATATTTATCCAACACACTGTAGATAGTAAAACATCGTTCTTAGCATAGATGACAATTACGCTCCTAACACACTATATACAATATATGTATATGTATTTTAATAATACAATAAATATGAAAAGGGATTACCATATTCAGATGGTGGTAAACATTCTGACAGATATGAATTGCCTTCAAAATCTTTAAATGATGCAACACATTGTGCTAACGAATTGTGTTGGCCAGAAATACCGGTAATAACAAAATCCTCTAATGATACTCTTTCTTCTATTCTTTCTGTAAAAAGTTTTCCTTCTTTGTTACATGCATCCAAGTAGTACACATTGTATTCTGTTTCACTTTCTCTAAGTAAGTAAGAACCAGGTTTATTGGCACGTTTCTGTTGAAGTTTCACATATGAGAAATCTTGCCTAAAATATAATTTCGGTTTGGATTATTTTCCTCATATCAAAAAAAAAAAAATATTTTTTACATAATGTGCATGTTGTCAAAAGACCAATATCTGGCAAGAATATTTTTTCCCCAAGGTAATTTTTTTCGGAGTTATCAAGGTCATCGATGCTTTTTGATACATAACTACATCTTTTTATTATTGCATCGTGTAACTGACCGAAAAATATATTCAGATATGTATAATAACTTGACCTTGAAATGACCTTGAACTTTGAAAATTAAAGTTTTACGTAAAACTTATATCGAATATTTTGGCCAAAACTTCTGAACCTGTAAATGCGAAAAAGATATTTTATATCACACTAAAAATATCGATCATCAGTTGTGTTATGACAACACTCACTTTCTTATAAATTAACATCTTCAGAGATGATAAGAAACGTACAGATCATTCAGTTGTTTCAGAGTTAATATCAGCACAAGCTCTAATTATTCGGGTATTCATGTTCTCTGGTGTAGTTGGTCGTTTATGAAAAACTATTTGTTTTCATTATCCCCATAAAAAAAGTCCATCGGTGTGAGATCTCGTGAACGTGGTGGCGATAGACGGATGATCTCGATAGACATTAGTTTTACGTAACACTTTAATCGAAGATCAAGGTCATTTCAAGGTCATGTTATTATACATATCTGAATGTATTTTTCGATCAGCTACACGATGCAATAATAAAAAAAGTAAATGTTACGTTAAGGGGAGTCACCTCGGATGACCTTGACCTTGACATATGTTATCAAGGACAACATTCTGAGTAACCCTCAAGAAGTTTTAGCCGGCGCTCGTTGTTCATTAAAAAGTTATGAACAAAAATATACCGATGCTACCTTATTGTAATTTGCCAATATCTACATGAATGTGATTTTGGATATAACATATGTTAGCAAAGACATTCTCTGAAATTGGACAACCACAAAATGGCGAAACAAAGCAGCGAGAAAATGTCACTGTTTTCTCAATACCATATAATTTTTGTATGAAACATTTTTTTATGCAATAAATAGTCAAAGAGTTATTGTAGGTAACGCAGTAAGGTAACTCATCCTGTATAAGGCAGTATTTTTAAATTCAAAATCTAATTAAAACTTGAAAAAAAGGAAAAATATTAAGTGAGATAAATGATATCTTACCCAACTGGACCATGACATTTGAGTTTATGTAATCTTTCTAAAGTAGGAGTAACAATTTCACCACACAAATTAAATGTCCATTTCACTGCTAAACGATAGTATCCATCCAAAGCAGAAACGAAGGACATTAAATGTGCATTTTTTCCAAATTTCAGATATGATGGTATACCATTTTTCCTTGAAATTTCTACTGTGTTGTCTTGCCTAAAACAATAAATACAATAAGTTATTGTTCATGTAAAACATTAAATAACCTTCATCTTGTAATAGGTGAATATACATAGAATGGGTTTATTGTTCGTGTCTTTTATTGGTCGGTGACTAGCCGATGTCTATTACACTAAGAAGGGAAGTGCACGACCTTTGGGTCACCGATTTAGTTGAATCGTTGCACACTTATAGAGTTCGTTTGTCTGTTTACGAATATTTATCATTATCGCATCAGATATTCAATACCTTTCGAGATATTAACAATTGAAGTTTCATTAGCACTCAAAATACTGTAGTGTCACACCGTGTTCCAAACAGAATTGGGCATTATTCGAATTGTTTCGAATAAATATTTATTTAAAATAATGATTCGAATAATTTATTTCCAGTCGAATATTTTATTCGGAGAATGATTATTCATTATTCTGAGCAAGTTATTGTCTCTATTTAATCGAATCATTATTTATTCGAATATTTTATTAAAATCTCGATTGCAAAATTATTCGAATAATAATACGAATAATTGTTTACTACTTATGATTTTACTAAAAATTTTTATATAATTGCTACTATATTTTTATATAATTATATAACTGTTATAATTCAATAAAACAAGGATGATAATTTATTTTAGGATTTGTGGTTTTAGGTGATGCTAAAAACTATCGCTACTTGAAAAATGTCATAATTTGTTGAACAGTGTTATGTAAATACATATTTTTAAAGTCATGAAATTAAGATTACCACATTTATTTCCGTTTTGATTAAATGTTTAAGCAAAAAAGTTGATGTTACACACGAAATAAGTAAAATAAAAATCCAAAGTAAGCGAATTACGCTTAAATGGAATGTGTAATAATAATTATTTATAATATAACCGAACTATAAAAACGATTGCATACGTAACATGTATATATTAAAATACATATATACTTATCATTGCGTTATTATGTACAGAGAAAAATTAATAAAACAGAAATATTTTTATAGAGGCATTTAGAGATTTAAAAATGACTTCTTTTTACAGATATCAGTCCACACTTTTTTATAGCACAATTCAGTGCACATTTTTTAATTACAATTACGATATTCAATTATCTTTAGATTCTAGTAATTGTTTAGAGGAAAATAAAATAATAACAAGAAGAAAACAGCAATGTGCTACCGATATTCGCTTTATTTTAAAAAAGCATTCAATACAATGATCATTTAGTAATAATTTTATGTGATACTATTTTTCGACAATTGTTTTATAATTTGGAATATTTGTGATTCTATGCTAGCACATTGAATGATGATATACCCCTTGATATTAGTCACTTTGATTGTGACTTTTGCAATAGTTTATGTTGGTCATTATGTTCTTTCTGCAAACAACTATCTGCAAAAAAACATGTTGCTATTTAAAGGAACAGTCACCTTCAAATCTCTAAAATACCAAATGAATCATCCTGTACAATTTATCAGTGTGTATACCAATATATATATAAACAATTAAATGATCAATTATCATCTTTTAGAAAAGGAGGTTAATATCTAAATATTAGAAATACATTTCTTTTGAACACCCTGTCACACTCGTTCAGATTCTCTTGAATTTTTCTCTAAATATAATGATTTTTATCTAAATCAAAGTGATAATTCTGTAAAATAGTGTATTCTATGTATTAAATAATGAATTTCTAACCTTATAGAAACAAAACACAAATCCTCAATTGCACATAATATAGTCCACGAAGTAGCATTTGCTTCAGAGTACTTCACTGCATCTACGTTAACTCTCAAAGTTACTTTTGTTGGAGGATTCTGAAGGCCTCTATCCATCAACACTTCATATTCTTCATATGGATAATTTGGTGCCATGCATTCAAATTGCTTAAGATACTGTTCTTTAACATAACTTGCATCGTATCCAGAAATCTTTTGCAGGGCATTACGAATTGGTTTTTTAATGAAAATTCCATGGCGTTTTATACATTCTTTAGGAATATATTTTCTATATTCTGACTCCACTGTTTCTCTTGGTACTTTTTTTTCTAACATTACTCTGTAAACAACATTAGGTTAAATTTATATAGTTGAAATATACGGATGATGTTGAAATAAGTTACTTGAAAGACTTAAAATTTAAATTTTCAAAGATCATGAAATATGAATGTATGTATAAATATGTTTAAATGTATATCATGTAATAATATAATTACGTATATAATGATTATACAGTAGAATCTTGATTATTTGAACTAATCAGGAAGGCAGTACTGTTTGGATAATAGAGCAGTTACTCGGTTACAGTGATAGACCAATCATAACTTATGAATATTAATGCCAGAATGTCAAATATTAGATGAATTCTTACTTGTTATAGGAGAATATTACTTTGATATATGTATTGGAATACGTATTGAAATCCCGATTATAATTTGTAATCGGAATGTCAAATGTTTAAAACATTAATGGAAAAAAGAAATTAAAAAATGAAATTCCACTCCAGACATAAACTATCCAGATTGCCCACGCAGGGTTAATTTTACACTCCTTCTTATTAATAGCTGTGAAAAATGTTATCAAAATACACAGAAAAATATCACGGTTCGCCATCTGATTACAGAAATTTTTTATATTGTGAAAGAAACAAGGTCTTTGTAATACTATGAAATGATTAATATTTATAAAAACACCTGCAACGATAATAAAATATTCAATTTTATCAGTTTCATGCATAAAAATTTGTTGGACATTCCATAAATTTCAGTAATAACCATTGAAATGAATATATTGCTAGCACCTTCTATGTTTTGAATTCATCTATTGGCACAATGGTTCAATCTGTAGTATCAAACAAAGTTGCATAGAATATTGATAATGAGGTCAATTTTCAAGTTCAAATTTACAACATCAAGTCATGTTGTCATCAGTAACAATATATGCTTTTAATGAATTTGAAGTAAAAGATATATTATAATATTCATAAGAATATTTAATGATTTATCAGAAATACATTTCATATATACATTCAAACCATATTGTATATTTAGAGCTATGTTAATTTTGTAAGAAAATGGAGATAAATGATGTTTAAAGAAAATTATATATACCTGTACATATCACAGACACCAAGACCAATTAGTTCTTGTTTATGTCTTTCATAGACAATATCTGGTACTTTATTGTCCATAACATCTGACCGTGCTTGTTGGAAGTAGTAGTCGTAAGCATTTGTATCTATTTGTTGTAATCTACGTAAACTTGAAGGTTTAAATCTAAGTCTCAAGTCAAATTTATTCTTGTCTTTTGATTCTATACAATGTGCTAACGGATACCAAAGTTTGTTATAGTGATTTCTAAGTGCAAACAGATGTCTGGCAACTGGTCCTATGCCTATACTTTTACAAACCTATAAATCAACATGTTATTCTTACAAAATGGAAAGATAACGTATAAAATTGACATACCTAGATTATATTGATATGAAATATTGATATAATTTCATTTAGCAGTTACTACATTGAGCTGTAATTGTTTAGTTAAATTTAATTTAAGTTTTAATAAGTATTGTTTAAAAAAATTCAAATAACGAAAATAGTAATTGTTTCATTGAATATTGTGTTAATCTTTTAAAAATTTCAATGGCTAATATTTACGACACTTCTTTATATTTCCTCAAACGCAATATATTTATCATTCTGTTTAGACATGTAAAAATATAGAGGGAATGTCATTCTAAAATAATAAAGATAGCAGATCAAGATACATAACCCTTGAAGATTGTTTTACCTTGATACAGAGATCCTCAATTGTTTGACCATATTTCACTGTAAAATTTAAATCTTTTTCTTCGTTTGCAACATAAACGATCGTCAATCGATCGTTTTCCATTTTTAGAACATGTATATGCTCTGTTTTACATCTTGTTATTTGTATTATAAACCTAATAGTTGTTTACTTACAACAAGAATGCGCAACACTACGCATGTCTGTAAGAACCACAAAAATGTACACAATGATCATTAATTACATCATAACCTTTAAATCACCCTATTTTCGAACACTATCGCTATTAAACAAAAAGGTTTCAATCAGTTCAGATTATTTATTTAAAAAATTTATAATTTCAATAAAAGAATTTGTCAAAAAACATTAAGTAGGTTAGGTAATAAGAAATAAAAGATAGTTAAATATAAATTATGTTAAATTAGTTTTACTAATGAAAAGTAAATTCAGTGTAAACATTTAATGAACAATTGATTTTCTAGTATAACAAGTTAAATTTTAAATTAACGATCATCCTACTTTACCGATAGATACATCTCAGCCACAGACAGACATTGCATCTTATGGGCTTTTCTGTCTAGGCCTCGGGGAGCCACAGTGGCCCCCGTACCATTTCGGTGTCGCGCTCAATATTACCGATAGTTCACGAATTTACGCGTATTAGCAAGAACTGAATATTCCGTATACTGTATTTTTACTACGGGTGTTTAATATGATTTGGAGGCTACAAATGCATACGGCGCGTGTATTTGAACGGTGAAAATAATATTTATGAAGAAAGTATTACAAAAATGTGACCAGTGGTTGAGTGGTCATCCACTGGTCATCCACTGGTCATCCACTGGTCATCCACTGGTCATCCACTGGTCAACCACTGGTCAACCACTGGTCAACCACTGGTCAACCACTGGTCAACCACTGGTCAACCACTGGTCAACCACTGGTCAACCACTGGTCAACCACTGGTCATCCACTGGTCATCCACTGGTCATCCACTGGTCATCCACTGGTCATCCACTGGTCATCCACTGGTCAACCACTGGTCAACCACTGGTCATCCACTGGTCAACCACTGGTCAACCACTGGTCAACCACTGGTCATCCACTGGTCAACCACTGGTCAACCACTGGTCAACCACTGGTCAACCACTGGTCAACCACTGGTCATCCACTGGTCATCCACTGGTCATCCACTGGTCATCCACTGGTCATCCACTGGTCATCCACTGGTCATCCACTGGTCATCCACTGGTCATCCACTGGTCATCCACTGGTCATCCACTGGTCATCCACTGGTCATCCACTGGTCAACCACTGGTCAACCACTGGTCATCCACTGGTCAACCACTGGTCAACCACTGGTCAACCACTGGTCAACCACTGGTCAACCACTGGTCAACCACTGGTCAACCACTGGTCATCCACTGGTCATCCACTGGTCATCCACTGGTCATCCACTGGTCATCCACTGGTCATCCACTGGTCATCCACTGGTCATCCACTGGTCATCCACTGGTCATCCACTGGTCATCCACTGGTCATCCACTGGTCATCCACTGGTCAACCACTGGTCAACCACTGGTCATCCACTGGTCAACCACTGGTCAACCACTGGTCAACCACTGGTCAACCACTGGTCAACCACTGGTCAACCACTGGTCAACCACTGGTCATCCACTGGTCATCCACTGGTCATCCACTGGTCATCCACTGGTCATCCACTGGTCATCCACTGGTCATCCACTGGTCATCCACTGGTCATCCACTGGTCATCCACTGGTCAACCACTGGTCAACCACTGGTCATCCACTGGTCAACCACTGGTCAACCACTGGTCAACCACTGGTCAACCACTGGTCATCCACTGGTCATCCACTGGTCATCCACTGGTCATCCAGTGGTCATCCACTGGTCATCCACTGGTCAACCACTGGTCAACCACTGGTCAACCACTGGTCAACCACTGGTCAACCACTGGTCAACCACTGGTCAACCACTGGTCAACCACTGGTCAACCACTGGTCATCCACTGGTCATCCACTGGTCATCCACTGGTCATCCACTGGTCATCCAGTGGTCATCAGTTGACCAGTGGTTGACCAGTGGATGACCAGTGGATGACCAGTGGTTGACCAGTGGTCAACCACTGGTCAACCACTGGTCAACCACTGGTCATCCACTGGTCATCCACTGGTCAACCACTGGTCAACTGATGACCACTGGATGACCACTGGATGACCACTGGATGACCACTGGATGACCAGTGGATGACCAGTGGTTGACCAGTGGTTGACCAGTGGTTGACCAGTGGATGACCACTGGATGACCACTGGATGACCAGTGGATGACCAGTGGATGACCAGTGGATGACCAGTGGATGACCAGTGGTTGACCAGTGGTTGACCAGTGGTTGACCACTGGATGACCACTGGATGACCAGTGGATGACCAGTGGATGACCAGTGGATGACCAGTGGATGACCAGTGGTTGACCAGTGGTTGACCAGTGGTTGACCACTGGATGACCACTGGATGACCAGTGGATGACCAGTGGATGACCAGTGGATGACCAGTGGATGACCAGTGGTTGACCAGTGGTTGACCAGTGGTTGACCACTGGATGACCACTGGATGACCACTGGATGTCCACTGGATGTCCACTGGATGTCCACTGGATGACCACTGGATGACCACTGGATGTCCACTAGATGACCAGTGGATAGCCAGTGGATGACCACTGGTGGAGGACCCTTGGTCCACCCTAAGCCAGCTGAAGGTAGGCAAGGGTAGCTCTGGAGGACCACTGATCAGCCTCAGGGTAGGCCAGAGCAGTTCTGGATGACCACTGGTGGAGGACCCCTGGTCCACCCTAAGCCAGCTGAAGGTAGGCAATGGTAGCTCTGGAGGACCACTGGTCATCCCCAAGGTAGGCAGGAGAGGCCAGGGTACCGCTGGAAGACCCTCCTGGTCCCGGAGCCCATCCGCTCCTGCCGGAGGGCCCGGCCCGACTGATTGACTGAGCGCGCTCCGCGAGCTTAGGTAGCCAGTGATGCGCAGCGCGCAGCGAAGCGCAACGCTCCCCACCCCAACTAATTTCGGTAGATCTCGATTGCCGTGATAATAATTATTGATAAATCTATTATTTCTGGCTGTTTAATGTTTATAACAATTCCTTTTGCCAACGATGTCGACAAGCATCCCCTTGTCTATCTACCAACTAATTTTTTAGTAAATATTGCTAATAGTACTCGAGATACAGAGTAACTTTTAACACATGAATATTACCAAACAATATTATATCAAGCAAATGTAATTAATAAAGTTACTATCTCTGGCTGTTTAACGTTTATAACAATTCCTTTTGCTAATTATGTCGATAAGCACTCCCTCGATTATCTGACCATCTAATTTTTCAGTAAAAATATGTAATGGAACTCGAGATATTGAATATCTTCTGACACATGAACATTCGCGTGCATTAATTTATCGAACACAATTCACTCATAAATTTATCATCTCTAGCTGGTTAATATTTGAAACAACTCCTTTTGTCGATGATGTCGACGAGCACTCCGTTGACCATCTTGCCATCTAATTTTTTAGTAGAATTTATGTTACATGAATATTACTAAGCATAATTGAAAAAATGTAATTAATGAATTTGTTATCTCTGTTTGTTTAACGATTACAACGATTATATGTTTGGTTACCTCACCACCCAATTTTTTAGTAAAAATAGCTAATAGTACTCGAGATACAGATTTCGCCTTCCGCTGTGTCGGCCTTGCTTGCAGGTTCTGAGCCGGTCCAGTTTCGGTATCCGGCGTGAAGTCATTGAGAGGGATGTCTAAGAGACTCGTTCACTCGTCTTCTGACGATCCCCTGTGTTAACGTAATCCTGGGCTAGTCATGTTAACGCTTGCGTTCTCATGGCCCCCAGTTGCGCCAGAAACTGTTTGAGCGCATCTCTTTGTCATCTTTCTTGGTGATGGAGTGACGGGTATCGGGCTGGTCGGCTCAGGACTTGTAAGCACTGAACGCGTCGCGTCACCCTTGAACCAGAGCCTTCTGGTCTGGTTCGATCTTGTTTGTCTCTTTGAAAGAATCAGAGCCTTCCGCCTGATTCGCCCTTGGTCCCTCCCTCCCTCCCTTATATTCAAATTAAATAATTGGTTGAAACTGGTTCTTATCCAGACTAAAAGTTAGTTCTGATTCATGTGTTAGAGGGGGTAAAAAGATGAGGCAGGATCTGTTCCAGACTACACAGACTTAAGTCTGTGTCTACTTTATCCATTCCACGAAACCACCGGCGATGCCATCGGACCCGTTACCGACCGGTTTGAGAGCCCATCAGGGCCCACTTTTCGGCGACACGGAATACACGGGGGCTGGCTGTCTTTAATAGTATCTCGTCGGTGGTTATACACGTTCGACCTATTCTAGTAAGTGCATGCCAAGCGTATTTATTCTGAACCTCTAATTGAATAATGAAATTGCATGAATAATCCTGTAGATTCGTGAGACAGATGTATTATTATGTAGAATTTTATTATGCGATTGAAAATTAAAAAAAGACTAAGTATCTTGTTTTGATTCTAGTAATAAAACAGGAAATGAGAGAATAACGTTTTATAACAATTGTATTAATATCATTTATGTACAATGTTTACATGACGATACAGAACATATATCTGCAGGCCTGATGCATAGTTATAATACACAAGAGTTATCTAGTTGAAATCGCTTTTTGTAATATTAATACGACAATTACGGTAGAATAAAAAATATATTTATCATAAAGATCCTTAACAATAAACGTGTATTGTAATTTACTATAGTACATTCATAAATACTTTGAAACGGAGAAATGGCATAATATAACTGTTTGTTCGCGATTATGGCTGTGTGCATTAGACAACTTCGATTTATTTAAGTACATACATTGTTATTGAATACTATTTTGAAATCAAAATGTTGAATGAAACGATATTGTTGCTTATAAATATACATGTTACACTAATACAACGCGTGCGACTGAAATATATTTTTATGTTAAAATCTCGGTACCTTTTTTGATATGTACAAGACAGCAAATAAATCGTAAAGATTGTTAAATCGTGGAAGCTCTTTGTTCGTATCTTGTTCAGTTAATTGATATACATTTTGACACATATACATTCCTAATTATATCAAAACATATATCTATACTTTATATATATATATATATATATATATATATATATATATATATATATATAAATATTTACTTAAAAACTAAACTCGTAGAAAAGTATTTACGTAGTCGACCACATAAAGTAAACGCAACATTCTTAACAACTTCGTGTTTTAAACAACACAACTTGGTATTCCAATTTCCAACAGTTTGCTTTACCTCGTACTCAGATTTATTAATATTTGTCATGGCAGCTAGCTAATGCAACACCTCGCACAACATTCGTTAGCTCTTCTAGTCAGTGCTTTAGAAACGAAATAAACAATTGTAGCAATCATTGTTAAATAAAAGCTGAATTAGTGAATTAAATTTCAGTTTACCATAACAAATTCTACGCAGATCTGTAAAATATTACGCTACAACTAAAAATAAGCTACAAACTCACGTTTCTCTTACGACTATTGTAGTAGTTTAACAAATAGGCACGACTCTACAATGTACATGTACGAGTGTATGATATGAACTGGCCGCGTGTAAAAACGGAAAGTGCCACCTAAGTATTAAATTCAAACTTCATACGTTCATCTTTTGTTACGTACAGCAGTACCGAGTGTATTCTTTCTAGTGCTTATGCATACGCCGACAACTAATTTGTAGATTTTTTTACAGAATTTATTGTAGTTGCAAATATATGGGACGTCGAAAAGCACAATGAAAAGAAGTACTTTAATCAAACGGAGTACAGCTTCTAATCTTATTTTTACGTTATGAAATTCTTTTAATTTAGAATGTTTTTCATCTATTCGGATTTGCATGAAATCGTTTAATGACTCAGAGATAACTATGAAAGTTTCTGATTCCTTCGGTCTGCCCGTATTCGTCTAAAGAGATTCTACTGACTTCGTTATGCTACAGCCGAAGCGAACTCGGTTGGTCTGCATTCTTACCAAGTTCAATCTACGTCTACTCTATATTATTATTATAATTTTCGAAAAATTCAAAAACAGACAAGCGCGTTGAAATAAGATATTTTAAACGGTCGACTGAATTCGACTCGGCTATAGCGATCACTAGTTCAACAACTTATTGTAAATCTTAACAGAAACAGGTTGAAAAGAGTTCGTCGGAACCTCCTCCCTAAAATCTATCGCTAAATTTTAGTGGTACATTAATAATAAATACGATAATAAAAGCGACCTATATCGCGTCGACCATATACGTACAAGTACAAATAATGCTAATATTAACACTAGAACTACCAGACCCGTCAAAATGACTGGTTTCTAATTTAATCTTTTACAAATATTGCAATTATGAATATATTTTTAGGAGTAATTTTTTAGTAAACTTCTCTATTGAAGTACATATTTAAACAAAAGTTCTATGGAATCCGAAACAAATGTAATCTTGTTGGTATTATAAGGCAATATACGCCAGTCCCGTGTAGCGCTCGACAGTTCTAGTGTTAAATAATCGCATTAAATGTGACCAGTAGACTGCGAATTTGCGTACAAGTTATAATCGGTTATTTGCTAAAAGGCAGGATAAAGGACAGTTCGATTTTGATAATCCTCAAATTTTGAATGGTGAATCGAACGTTTAAAAATTGATTGATACGGCTAATGCATACAAATTCGTAGTCCAACGATCAGACACCGTCAGTTCGGAACATACTGATCCCGGGTATAAAAGCGAACCCTGTCATTGGTAACGTATTCAACTCGTTCAATCGGACAATCAAAATTCTCAGTCTCAATATACGCAACGCTCGAGCATACCGTTCGGAGATATCCTCTTTCGCGAATGGTACCGGATCATTGAAATCAGTGGAAGGATCAGTCTACGCGACGAATGTTCGTCGTTATGAGGATCTTCGAGGCAGGATCATGCCGATTCCCTCGAACCTACCACAGATCTCACGTCTCCAGGTCGAAGAAGTCTTGGTCCCCCCTTGGCTTGCACTTCTTGCATTTCTTCTTCTTTTTCGGTTTCGGCATGACCTCGCAGCTGCAGCCGCTTCGTACCCTGATGTAGTCCAACGTCCACATCGACCCACCCTCCGTGTTTGCGGTGAACGTCAACCGTTCTCTATGGTGCCTCTTGTGCTCCCCTTTCACACCCTTCTAGAAACAATTATTTCAACAAACTCTGTACAGTGGAGGATAGCTGTTATTCGGAGAATATTTAGTTTTTGTGCATTGTTTAGGAAATTTGGATTTTTATGCGCCTTGTGGACTACTCATGAATTTTGACCTTTATATTTTGACAATTAAATTAAATCACAATTGACATTCAATTCTGAGAAACGTCTAATTCTTATTTTTCGTTTCCTTCTTGTATTCGTGCACTGTTTATAAAACAGGGATCTTTATGCACCTTCTGCACCGATCAGGAAAAAACGGGATTCTAGAAGAGATCTACATAATTCTTCGCACAACGTGCCAATGTTTTCGGACAGAAGCCGACTAGCATTACCAACTTGAATGGACTAATGCACTTCCACGTCTAACCAAATTGATTTGCTTAAGCTTGCTATGAAATTTGATACCCGATAAGTAACTCTCTATAATTGTTCCTGATAAAACTGAAATCTAAAATACAAAACAGGCGCCGTCTAAGCATGACAATCTGGATGTCGCGAACATCTAACGGTAGCAAACGATTGAAGCTAAACTTCGCGCAAGACTCGATATCCTTAGGAAACGCAGGATCGATGCTAACAGACGGGCCTATTCAGTTCCTAATCTTTCGTGGAATCTTCCGAAAGCAACGGAGGTACTGGTCCAGCTAAGAAACCCGTCGCGTACGGTCTAGGATCTCCTAAGAGAAGCCAAAGGCGGTAAAACTCGAAGAGATATAGCGACAGAAAGAAAGATAGAGGAGGCTAACCGAATGCTTGGTCTACGAGGATTTTTAATCTGTACCTTCGGTCCAGAATTCTCAATGATAGCGTAAGTGTACGCGAACTTCTGCACACATCTGGACTGGTTACTGAACTTCCGGTCGATGAACCTGCACGGCTTGTCGAGAACGTCTGGCCTGCAGGAGTACTCGAAGAACCTCTGAGCGTTCTGGCCATCCCGATAGAGCTGGACGTACATGTCGTCCCGATTTCGACCGCCGACCGGTTCCACCATTTCCAATAACGTAGGGCAGCAATCGACTGGATGCCCGTCCTCGCCTCCTTCCTGTCGCAGAATCATGTTCATCTCCCGATAAGTCATCCGCTTGGTCGTGTCGTCCGAGGTCTGCGTCCTGGAAAGTTCGCCGTGGCAGAGAGAAGGGAACAGAAAAAGAGAGAGATAGAGAGAGAGAGAGAGAGAGAGAGAGAGAGAGAGAGAGAGAGAGAGAGAGAGAGAGAGAGAGAGAGAGAGAGAGAGAGAGAGAGAGAGAGAGATAGAGAGAGGCGTAGATCAGACAAGAGAAATCGTTTTCAGACAACTCTTTTTCTTCCTTTCGTTACAAAACAAAATCGAGGGCCCTGCGCGCGCGTAGTCTCGGGGTTCGAGGTTAGATTCGAGAGGGCAATTTAGAGAGACAGAGAGTCAGAGAAGAGAGAAAGAGAGATAGAGAGAGAGGTGGGAGGGATGGAGAGAGAAGAAAAGCGAAAAAATCCGGGGAACCGGAACACGGTTCGCTGGAACATTCCACTCGTGCCGGTGACTTAGCGGCTCGTGTCTAAATCGCGCGGTAGAATGCAGTTCGTGAACTAACGTGGGGGGCAAAGGGGGACTAGAAAAGGGGAGACACCGCTTGTAAAACGATACTACGACTGATTCCGTATTCGTCGAGCGAACGTATCGCGCGAGTCATTAATAATAATTAAGACAGGCTGACACACGCGGTAATAAATATTGAGCAAGCTTCGACGCGACGCCGATGAGATATACGGGCTCGCTTGCCGGCACTGATTGAAAATTGAAATTCTGCAGGTCGAAATGTGTCACACGCCTGACGATAAACTTGCTGCTCGCGCGAAGGTTGAACGGTGCCGAGGTATATGCGGTAATGTCTCGATATTGCATGCGAAAGAAATGTTCACGATATTTGCGAATAATCTATCCCCACTATCACGCGCTGTACCTATTCAAGGCTATTGTTTTCAATATGTTTGTTTCTGAACCTTTTCGCAAAGTATTTGTAAGATTTATCCGATTAAAGACGAAACTGAACGTGATATAATTCGGAGCATATTTGCTTGCTCGATTGACGATTCGAATAGAACCTCGATTATCCGAATACATGTTTTACGTTATATTACATAAAACACGTACTCACACGTTGCATAGGATGTCAACATTATTCTGGAGCCAATATACCAATATTGTGCACAGTCTTTGACGGTGTCAAATCTCTTTTTTTATCATAATAACATTTAACATTTTGGTATTAACAGAGGATTTGCGAAACTGGATTTCTATTATTCGTTAATGTGATTTGTTGAAGATCACCATTTATTCGTTACTATCAATTGAACATTTAGTTAGAGGCTAAAGTAGATTAAGAAAACGCTTTCTATTTTTGAAAATGTCTGCAGTAGGAAATAACTAGACAGCGGATCTTTGTTCAAAATGAAAATTGTCTGCATTAATTGCAAGCAACAGGAGCCTGTGCAACTTACCAGCGAGAGATATGTCCTCTGAATGGATGTTCCCTGGTCCTACGAGAAGAGAAAGATAATGTGAGGTTGTTGGCGGCAACAAGCCGCGGACACAGGACTGCGGTCAGCCAAACCACCTGCAGAAAACAGAAAAAATTGCATCGAAATCAATATTGTTTTAAGTTTATTACCGTTATAACCGTCAACCCTGATTGGAGCACGCACCAGCAGGATCGAAGAAAATACAGAAAAATAAAAACCTTCGCAACGTCGAAGGAAAGGGAGACGTAATGTTATATGAATTTATATTCTACCGTACACCGCAACAACAAACTCCATTTATACGAACCTGTTGGGTTCAAGGGAAAGTTGGGAGACAAGCTGGTTCGCATAATCGGGTGGTTCATATAATAGGAGTCCACCTGTCTCCTATTACCGACTATGATTTTCCCTTCATTTAATAGGAGTTCACGTTCATATAAGAGGATTTCGCTGAGCTAGAGTTTAGTTAACCAGGCACCGCCAAAATTTAGTTTGTATCAGGTGACCTTATACTTACAACACCAAATACACAATGGCGGCGTGAAGGTAATAAACAACGAAGAACCTAAAAATTGGAAGCTTTAACGTAAAAATCAAATCGAGACCAGCAAGAGTACAAGGAAAAAATGAGGAATAAAATGAAATAACCGAAGAGGAGGTGTGAAACTTTCTCTACGTTTCTAATATATTCTAAAAATGGAAACTGCGATCGGAATAAATGATTGTATCGGATGTGGTAATGCCTATCGAGTGCCCTAACAGTTGTGACTTGGACTACAGCATGGTAGAGCGTGAACGTAATAAACTAAGAAGTACCTGAAAGCTTTAAAGTTTAAAGTTTAAAGCGAGAACTGTTGCGATCGAAGCTGACAGAAAGAGGTGGGGAAGAGCGAGGAACGAAATAAAATAATTGAAAACGGAACGGAGAGAAGTTTGGTAGTGCGATATGACTGCATTCTTTCGAGAGTCATCGAGCGGGTGGGTCGAGGTCCGCGCGTGAGAAAGTACCGGAGGTACCGGATCAGTATTAACGTGCAATAAACCACCGTGTTAGTCACGCACCAGCCGACTGCAAACTACGTGGAGCATAAGCACGGGTACACGCGTTTACGGAGGTGAAAACATTAATTCGGCTTATAATTTTTATGCAAAACAGGCCTCGCGGCGGCGTTCGCCACTCGCCTCTCGCGCCTCACCGCCTCTCCCCTCGCTTTCCGACCCTTTCTCCTCCACGTTTTCGACTTAATTGCGGAATATATCTCGTCGCTAGAAATTAGAGGTCGAATACCGCTTCTCGTCCGTCGTTATCGGGTATTTAATTCAATTTACAAGTTAACACCGGCCACGCATGTTGCAAAACGATTTTCCATCGGGTCGTGTCGTCTGTAACATTCTACATTATGTAACGGCTAATCAATTACCGGGCAGATGTGTTAACGATGTGAGAATTAATATGCTTTCGGACGAAATTACTCTTGCTGGTGTGCTAGCTTTTTAAAAGCCAGAATGCTAATTGCAAGATTATCGGGTAATTACTTGCACGATGACCCGCTCACAGATTTTGATGGAATTTCAATGTTATAGATTTTGACATTCTCAACAACTTTTTCCTTTTCATATCACAGGGGGTCTCTTTTAGTTTTCGCGATATTCGCAAAAAACTGTTACTACGTATTATCGCATGAATCTTTCGTAGCCATGCACGCTTCGTGGCAACGTTTGCGCGAACATAGTCCGCCTGTCTCTTAACTGTTTTTGTAAAGACATTACAGACTACACTGCTTAGGTGGCAAGATGGAACTTTTTACAACCAACAATGAAACATAAGTTTTGAACCTAGACCTAAGCCTGAATGCTCGTATGCGTGGTCTTTCCTTTTCGCCAGTACGATATAAAGGGCACTTTGCTCTTGCTCGCGGCCCTTCGCGATGGGCACTATATTATTAATTTGACTTTCCGGTCATCCGACAAATATAATATTGCATATCTGAGTTGTGTTAGCCTAACAACCGTTGAAATTATTTATTTCAACAAGTGGGGGGCTAACTTCTAGGAGGCTAATATAGCGCACTTGTACTTTCACGTGCAACGGAAGAATTTTCTTACAAAATTTCGCGGTTGTGGAGAGAAATTTGTTTTGCAACGAAGACGTGGACAAAAAGACAAAAAACCAGTCGGTTTCCGGAGATTTATAGAAACTTGACGATAAAAGACAAGTCGGTGCTGGTGCCGCTTAATTAAACCATCGTACGTCGCGACGGGGTGAACGGTTCGGTGACTGGCGCCCAGCGTACGAGGAACTTGCTTCTTGATGGGTCGCGGCGTGTAGATTAAACGGATATTTACAGACAACAGGCCACACGCAGGCTTCTCGGATTCTTATCGGTTACTTGCTACATACGCGCATCGGCCAAAGGAATTCTTGACGGCGACGTGATTTTAATCGATCCGCGACCACTCGCCTGTCGCGCTCGTCACGGTGACTCGACTCGAATCTATCAATGGACATTGATGTGCCAATTTCCTCGTCTATTCTTTTGTTCAGGCATCCTTAGTCTTCGAATAGCGGTAAGGATGTTTAGTAACGATCACAGTCAATTTCGCAAGTCCAGAGGTTCGTTAATGTTTTCTTCTTAAGAAGTTACATACCTTTGAACAGTTGAAGAATAAGAGAAACTCGACAATTCTTTTTCTATATAAAATTATGTTGTCTTTAAAACATCCACGTATACGTCTTATCATATGATATTTAAAGGTCCAGACAGGGGACCGTTCTTGTAACTAGAAAACTGACGATGTTTGCGACTATTCACTGCTTTATTTATCAATTTTTGGTATTTCCTTTTCCCCCCCTAGTGTAACAGCTGTTCATTGAATTGAATCGCTAGAAAATGAGTTATTAAACGTCGATTTTGATATTCGGGGTCAAATAGACTGTGAAACATCGTGCGTATACCAGATACATTTCCCTAGGATTTTGTTTACTACATATTTTTTTAAATTGACAATTATACTAGGCAATAAGAGCTAGTCTTTGCCGAAGCCGATTTTGAAAAAAATTAATTTTTTGAAAAGTTACCGATTACATATACATCGGTCTACTAAAGTTTAATTTTCTTAGTCGAAAATGTATTGAGATGAATGCGGCTTTTACGACAGTGTACGAATAACGATTGGAATACATATTTCGGTTCACACTTCGCATTCAGACCCACGTCCTCGGCAATTAAGAAATCTGCTGTCCTTGATTTAAAGAAATCAGCCGCGATCTCGCGTTTACGATAATCAGGCTGAACCTCGTAAGTCCTATCGATTATTATTATCGATCCGCCGGATAAGGATTTATCGAAGCGACCTGGAGCATAAAAGAGGCTCGCGAAGTTACAGCGCTCGGATTGCGAACTCGTTTCGGCCGTGCGCGTATCGCGAAATGGCGTTTCACCTAAGAGAAAAATATTAGCTGATCGTTCATAAGTCACGGTGCTCGAGTCGAACCGAGAACCGGCAGTTTTTACGTTCAAAATGCAATGAGAGACTGTCGTGGGGATTTATCGGGCGCGTACTTTCAAATTAGTGCACCGGATGCGTGTGTCGGGGTTCGTTGGACACGCGTCACCGTATCTTTTGTTCGTAAATTGATGATAAGTCACCTATAGGGTTCTTTACAGTACTGAATAAAAAATCATCTTTTTTATTACCATTTCCACGTGTGTATGTTTTACAAAAAGTGCAGACGATTGTAGTCTTGTTCGGTTCGTTATTCTTGTTATGGTGTTGGTTCCACCACGGAACAAAACATACATTCGCTGAGAAACCGCAGCATTCAAATGACAAAAAAAATGAAAAGGACATACTTAAGAACCTCGTATTAAAAAGTAATTGACTCGCATCGGACGTTTACTCGAACCGATTAATAAAAATATATGACATAGTCGGCAGAAAGGACTCCTATACATGCGACGATTGAATCCTACGCGCGAGGATCAAAGGTTGAAGTCGTCCATGGTAGCAAAATGTCGAACAGCAAATTTTCAGGAGGTACACAGCCACTGGAGTGTCCATGCTCCGATATTCGCCGTGTTCGAACGTCAGCTGTGTCTCCGATATATGTATGTACCCTCGTGCACGGTGGACCGATAACATTCAAAGATGCAGAGCTGGTACATATCGGGAGGACGCGGTTTATCGACTTGTTTATGTCTGTCCACGGCACACGCGTGTGCACGCGTAGCACCGTCCCTTTGTATTCCCGGTTACCGGCTCAAAATCGTTGGATTATCTCTCGCGACACGCAAGTTTATGCGTGTTCTCGCATCTCTTTAGGGTGTACCGCTAAAAAGAGGGCGTGTCGCCGGTTTCGACGATGTCATACACGTAGAATAATAATTTACCAATTTCTGGTCCCGCCTTTTAAGAAATTGAGTTTGAATTTCTATAGGCTGTTACTCGAATGCAGGTATATTTAAAAAAAAAATTTGATTATTATAAACTGGATTTCAAGTCGAAAATTTATTCTACGATTTTAAATGATTTGTTCGTGCAAAATATCTTACAGTCGGTTACATCTCCCACGTTCTACATACGATTTTTCTCGATAATAAGGTATGGCATGAAAAAGAATTTATTCTGCAATGTCCATAAAATTTGATTTTCAAACATTCAGTAACGAAACACTTTGCATCGATGTGTGCTCGGTGTAGTAATAAATTGTCCGTATCGGACACAATAGAAATCGTTGTAAAAATTGAGAAATAAATTTTCTTTTACGGCTCGACTTCTCCTTAAAGTTTAATGCTTAAACCATTCGGGGAGCTCGCGACAAATGGCGTATTTTATGGGTCGAAACGGACGTTGTCCCGTCCACGGAAAGCAACTGTTCGACATCGTACAATGTATAAGTACTAAGAGTCACTGAAGCACAATGTACTCGGTCAAGGTGTACAGCATCGCGGCATAACGCGAGATGATCTGTGTTTAACGGGCCATTAACTTCGAGCAAGGTGGACAAGTCGATGGTGAACCAACGTAATCCGATATATGGGGTAACGCGAGTCCACGCTAACGGGGTAATTAAATGTAAACTGTGGCCGAGGCCAGCGATAAGTCTAAGCTAGCTTTCATATTTTATATCTCGAATCATCGCTAACGTTGCAGAAAATTTCGCGAATCTTCGAGTTTAACGCTCGGACAGCTTACGACTACATAACTAGATGATGTTTATGACTAGACAGCGAATCTTTATGCAAAATACAAATTTTCTACGTGACTTGCAACGAACTGGTATACATATAGGTTGAAAATACTATAACAGCATTTTTAAATTCTTCTAATGCTGTCAGAGTTTTAAATTATGCTACTATAAACGACGCTGCTAAGTGAGATAATTAACTGCGAAAAGTATCAGAGATTCTAAATCTCCAGCTGATTAAGCTAACATCTGTTACAAAATCAAACTGTCAGTCGTCCTTTAAGGGTTAAAGGGTTCTTTCACCTGTTTTGAAACATTTGCTTTCGAATTTTTCCGAGGCTACCCGTTCGGAAACCTTTGAACTGGATAACAGAAAAAACAAATTCGACTTAAAAGTAAACAACATGCGCTGTTTAAGAGCGTCCAACTCTCGGGTGCACCATAGACAAACTGTGCCACGCAGCACCTGCGCTCTCAAAGTATTTAGCACCCAAAGGGTTAATCTCGAAAGTAACAGAGAAGTCACGTTCGCATCGCAGAGCTCGTTTAAACTCATACGTTTGGAACGATCAAGTTTCTTTTTATCGAACAATTTTAACTTCCCCAACAACAATTTGTAACGAAATTATCTTCAATTGAAAAAATCTCGAGAGAAGCTCTATTTTGTCGCGTCTCTGCCACCAATTTGCTAAAATCTTGTTTGAAATGTGTTGCCATCCTGGTTAAAAAATCTTACACCTTTTGTCGACCAAAATATGACATTGCAGATTTGGCTGACTGTAAAAAAATTATAATATCAAACAATACACAACAATGTAATGACATTCATCTAGCGCTAACAGTTTCCAAAATATTCGGTAAAACATGCTTTTGAACGGCGACTTTGAGGGTTGTTTTCATCCCCTCGATATGGACAATTGCTGATAAAAGAAGCATGCGTCGAATATTTTTTCAACAATTGATTCTCACAAAATGTTTCATTAAAATCGTCTTCTGTAACTCGAACATTAACAAAAGTTAGAGTTTTGATCGCTCGCTACTGTCTTTCCACTTTCAGCATTTGTTTCCGCTATGTTAAAGATATAACACTCGGGAGATTACTATGGTGCCCCCTTCGCCCGATGCCCTAAGTCCTAAGCGCATGCTTAATGGTTAATCCAGCACTGCGGATACACGTGTATTTAATATTATACAGATTAAGATACGGATTTGTTTATTATACGCGTGAAATAGGGGCCTGTAGTTAGGACGAATTATGTTCGTTCACTGGCCACAGGTCAGCCTAATCGGTTTGGCAAACCTTCCGTCATCGAGTAGAGGACATTGCCATAAAGACGACCAGGCGGTCAAACAGTTCGACAGGGAACAGCAACGTGTATCTGTAACCACGTTGCCGGTCAATTGACTTATCACGAGCCACCGCGGATTATCGAAATGGCTGCCGCCTACGAGGCTCGCTCGTTAGCAGCATCCTTGGCATCTTTCCGTCGCGTCGCGGTGGTCGGCGCGGCGTCGCCGCGCCGCCGCGCCGCGCCCGTCCCGTACCAGGATCACAAATGTTCAGGTCAGCAGGGCTGGAATCTGGAATTCCGGATGATGGATGGCCACGATTATCATACAATGCGATACGATCGGAATAATGGTAACGCTACACGGCGATATTCCCGATTTTACTGCGCCGCCGTAGCTGGAGAGCTGGAGGCGGTGGTTACGAGCGCGGGCATGCGGAGCAGACATTCTCTGCCACGATTGGTTGCCATATTTCCTATAAACCGTTCACCGGTGAGCCGCGATTGGATAGACCGATGCCGGTAATTTATTGGTATATCCGCCAGAGACCGAGGCTCCGGCTCTCCCGTTGCTGAAACTGTGCCGTTAGGCGACGACGACGACGACGACGACGACGGTTAAAAGCTGAGCCAGACGCGGGACTGCTCCGGCATCGTAACGAGCCCGAGTCGGTACATATCGGTAATAACGACGCCGCTGATTTGAATATCGGCGTCCGTGAGAGAGGCTCTTTCGAAACGCGCGAAAAAATGTTTGCGCAATCCGCCGACGCCGGTCGTAACGTGAGAAAATAGTGGCGCCGGTAATTGGAGCCTTCAGCAGCGCGACACGCGGTTTGCCCCATCGACAACGACGCTCGTCTCGCTTCGCTCCGTTTTAAGCCGTATCCTTGAATCCGTTTTGATTTATCGACCACAGCGTTTACGGTCCGTGTCAACAATTAATATTCTTTCATCCGGTTTATCGCGTTCACCGTATTCCCAGGCTCCCGACGATCGCGAGCACTTTTCATTGCGCGCGTCCACGCGTCTTTGGTGGCTCGAGGGTGAGAACAATCAGAGTTCCAAGGAATTACAATCGAATCCATGAATTGTAATTAAAGTGGTTCGATCGTCGTACTGTCCGAAAAGCTGATAGTTTCATGAACGAAATCCTCTTTACAAAATAGCTGCGGATATAAATATTTTCACTGTTTTGAATTTGATCTACTCGTTTTTGTCATAAACGCATAAAATCCGCAGTCTATCGATAAGTATACGTATGCATCGTAGAATGTATTATATTGTCGAAGATGTCTATGTTGTATACCTTTATGCAGAGAAACGTTATCGAAACCGAACGCGTTGAACAAACATCTGCTGTCATTCGGAAGCTCCGAACGCAACTAGCATAGTGCCAGACGATGCTACCAGTTCACTCAAATATCATCTAAAACAGCATTATCTCCTATCTTCGAAGGCAAATGTTGTGTTTGCCTGTTATAGATAACGTTAACGGACGTTGCATGTCCGATATCGTAGATCAATATTTAACTAGTAGCAGCGGCTTACAATTTCACTTGAAAGTAGTAGAAATTGCATTTTGCGCTAAGTATCTATGCTTCTATTATAGCAATTAAATCAATAATACGGTACCTACGAGCTTGTTATCGGTAGTATTATACTTATACGTAATTGATAGTTTCCACTGCAGGTCAACTGTCGTTTCATGTAACTCTTCGTTGAAGAGTTCAGCTTTGCTATTCATATTCGTACAAGTTGATACCCTGTAATTGCCACATTTACTCGTTGCTAACGTGCAATCACGATGATACTTCAGAAATAGGAGCCAATCGAGTGAAACTGAAATATCAACAAGATTCTCATTAACCTCTGGTCGGGATTATCGATGATAGACTGACAGTTTGAAGCACCGATTATGTATGTACATATATATATCCAAGTACATAGGTACTCTCAACTGGGATTGCGACCGTGAGTCGCCGCTCGAAGTTACCAAACAACTTCAAACAACGTTTATGCGATTACGAGTACATTGATACGTTCAATCGCAATCTTCTTCATTTTCAAATAACTTTGGATGGTTGGACACATTAGGTGGACAGTAAGATAGTAAAAACGAAAACTAATGAAAGATATTACCCTATAAGAGTCGATAAAATAGTATTCGGTAGCAAAAAAGATCTGGCAAACCAAAAGATGATCCTACGCTACTAAAGTGATTCGAAATCGAACCAGTAGTGTTAAAATGATTTTTTTGAATGATATATTTTCTCAAAATGACTTGTTCCAGCGTTTACGATGTGCGGTAATCACGACCACTTTTACGTTAAAACGTACGACTGCATTTTTATTTGAACAACCGCCGACGAAAGTTATTCTCGAAATATATTCGTCTTCGATAAAAGAAACTATCACGGCGAGGTATTTTGTATAATATTCATAAAATCGGTTTTCTTTTTTTTAATACACAATGTTCCCTCGTCAACGAATCGTTTGGTACGAAGGCGGCCGATCCGAAAGTCCTTCGGAAGATAACGCGCCCGAGGTGAAACCCACCCACAACTCGCTAAATCACCGGAAGGCAGAAGGAACAAAGCGAGCACGGGACACGCGAACCGACCAACCCTCTCTTATAGTTCTAGCTACGATTCGTAATATATTATTTGGAAATTGTTTTAAATTACAGGCTCGATCGCAACGATGCGTGCCGTCGATAATAATGGACGACGACGTCCATTCGGCAACATCCGGTTGCGTTTACCGAACGAACGTGGGCTTCTTCTGTATCGATGGATATCCCATCTGCAAATCTCAAGAAGAAGATGTCCTAAGATTACGAAGCCTTTTGTTGCACGGCAAATCTTGTAGCATAATATTATACGATAATAATTATCGTACAGTAGGTAGAATGAAACTGCCATTTTAATCTTGTAAAGTGTAAAGTATACAAAATATAATAATAAAAGCACCGCTTGTATTAAGAGAAGTGCTCGAATTTGTTCTCGTAATAATTTACGGAATATTTCGTTCCGTCCATGTTAACTTGACGCGTACGTCCAACACTTACGAAATACGAAAATAATCCATTAGACAGTGGTTGCTTATTTCCATGCGCATATGTAAATTATTACATATATTATGATGGAAGAGTTTCTCGTAGCACAAAAGTTAAAAGAATGATTGATTAATTATATAGACTGTAAGAAATACAAACAGACGTACAGCTTCCCAACACTCGATCGATCGTTTGAGCGACCAAGCTGCGAACGATTAGAAATCCGACATTTGCCATTACACGACGTAATGCTGCGCGTCCACAGAAGTACCTACGTATCTAAAAATCCAATCGCGTGGCTTGAAATTGCTACGCAGACACCTATTCCAAATAGAACCCTGGTAAACCTTCCTTTTTCTCGTTCCTCCGATAGCGAGGCAACAATTAATCGAATACACGTTCGCGTCCGGCAATGATCGCTTAACCAACTGTCCCTATTTTTCCGTTGAAGTACTCTCCACCGAGCCACCAATTAATTCTTCTAATTTCCCTTAAACCAGTTCCATCGAACCAGTTCCTGTGTATAAGCGCGCATTGGCGAGCAAAGATTATCAAGATTGTTAAGATCGTCGTGGAACGTCCGCGCGAATAATAACCCCGATGATCGCTTTATTTCATGATCGGACGGACGCGCGATTCGTCGATCGCGAGAAGACTGCGTGGGTGGACGGTTTAGAAAGTTCGGGAGAGCTTCGAAAAGAGAGGATACGACAACAAAATTAAGATATCTGTATAAAACAACTGTTTAAATTTGTAATATCTGTAGGCTTGTGTGAAAACTACTGGACAAAAACGTAACTTCTGAAGAAAATCACTGGTGATTTTTGTTTATGAAACTTTTACCAACATATTCGTGGTACTTTCCTGAATGAAATGACACCAAACACGATGCAATTTGGATCGCGTTTACTCGTTTGATCCACGACACGATAGAACCTTGATTATACAAACTGCTCGCGTCGATACACGAAACGATATTTTCTTTTTCCCCACTCGGATCTATCATTCGATCTATGTACCACATTTCGTGTACCAATTCGCAATGCGACATTTAGCGTGCTGTTATCGGAACACGCGATCGCACACTGGTGAATTTATTCGCAAACGATCAATTAATTAGTCGATCACTGTCATTAGAGGGTCAATTATACGCCGACGTAACGAAGAAATTACACGACGCATTTTGCCGCGTTATCGCCGCTCGCCTATATCGAAGCCGACGCGTGCCATAACACCCCGTTATTTTTTATAAAACAAAGTTGGCGCGTACGATCGATGGCGACTCGTTTGAATTTTGTAAAATTCTCTGCTCCGTGAACGCTTCGCTATGCTGCGGTGCCGAGATACGCTCGGGGGGTTTGGTAATCACGTAATTTTAGTGAAAGTTTCGAGTGCGTAACGTAACGCCATTACGAAGATAAACAACGTGGTTTTGTGAGTTATCGGGTTGTTAATTAATTAGTGGTTGCGCGGTCCGAGTTTTCTTTATACGCCGACATTACTTTAGATTGTGCCAGCGATAGCGGGTCTGTTGAAATGTTTTATGTCACTAACGTTCTTTAACATTTTCAACTCAATAAAGCAGCATAGATGGGAAAGTTTAATCGAACTACATTTCTAATATAATGAAGGAATCCTGAGTACAGGGAAAGCTTGTTTTAGATTTTCATTTTTATAAATTAACGATCAACCCCGAAGAATTTGTTCGGTATATTTTCGATTTCTTTGTCTCCTTTGATGGCCGAAGCTTCGGCTGAACCAGAAGCAACGGTAAAGGAGCACCTTCGGAAACGTTACCGCATACTCTGTATAACCTAGCACGAGAATGAACAATTTGCAACGAATGAGATCAAATCAATTTATTATTATTTACAATGGTTACGTAATCGATAGACTGTCGGTCTGCGGATATTCGTGTAAAATAAAAATTGTCCAAGTCAATTGTAAGAAACAGAGATTAACTGTAAGTGAATTTCCTCTTTACAGTCTTATATTTGACTTATCAATGTTTGTCATAAATGCATAAAACCGCAGTCTAGTGATCGATTATAAACAGCAGCCTCGCGAAAAATTGTCGATTCTCTTCTATTTTCTAACACCACTGGAACTATCCTTCCCTACTTTCTTTTCTAGTAGCCCCCCCCTCCCCTAAATACCCTCACTCTCCTTGCCCTTTCCCCATTGCCTACCAAGTCAATTTTCCTCCTTAGTTCTCTATTCATTCCCCTTCCAAGTCCTCGTTCTCCCTTCCCTGTAAAACAGTTTAAAAAGCCTGTGTCGTCTTTCTGCAACTTCAGACGTTTTTAGAAAATGTTTAGGAAAAGTTAAGAATCCAAGTAGACGTTGAACAGTATACTTTTCCAAAGCAAGAAACAAGATGAAGTTATTTTTATGTTATAATTATTGAAATTCTAAAAATACTTCCACTAAAAATGATTAAATAAATTTCTTCGTTGAAGCACATATTGTTAAAAAAACCGAGAAGTCTAAATAAATTAATTTTTGTAATTTTTATAAGACAACGTACCTATACCGGTCACGCGTTGTGCTCGGTACGGTCAGTGTCAAAGGTTCTTAGTTCGTACAAATACGAATAGCACTTGTCGCGCACATCGTATACCGTATATCCCATGTTTTCCATCCAGCAGAGAATTCCTCGGTTCAAATTCCAGATGCAACGTTCATTAAAAAAAAAAAAGGCAGAAGCAAACCGAATCGGCGTTTACCACGCCGGCTGCTACGTTGTGCCAGGAGAGTTAACGACTGCTATCGTCGCGATGGCCTGGAGGAATCTCGGCTCTCTCGTCCTGCATTAGGCGACATCGAGACTTTTAAATGGACGACGAAATAATCGCAGATCCCGATAATGATACACGCGAGCTGACTGAAAATGAAATACAGCCGGTCGGCGTAATTTATTGCACGATCGGGTCCGGAATCGGTGGATCGGTTCTTCTTCTTCTTTTTCTACTTCTGCTTCTTCTTCGTCTCTTTTTTTTTGTTCCTTTACTTCGCGTGGCATAAACCTAGAAAGTTATCAGACTGTCATCGGGCCCTGGGGATGCGCGTGTAACGGTAGCAGATATAAGCAGCGCCGGACAGCCTGTCCGCGTTAAGAGAATTATTTATTGGGACTATTGGCGCCGAGAGAACGATTAGCATACTAATGTCGCCGCGATTTTCCCGTGTCCGTTCGTGCACCGGCTGCACTCGTCCATGTGCTCGCGCCGCTAATCTGCCATTATTACATTATTCGCGGATGAGCGATTGCATCGGCTAATCACAAGCATCGTTTATCAAAATCGCGTGTGATAGTATCGCTGCACGGCATGCATTAGGCTTCGCATCCATTGGCGTCAATACGATCAATATTAAAAATGTCTCCAATACGATAAGAGCCGTTTAATGCAGAAATGGTGCAAGTCGAAACAGTCGATCATTGGACAATGAGGAATTAAGTAAAAGTATATAACAGCGAAGCCGTGGAAACTGACGTTTCATTCGGCTTGCCCGCTAAAATCGATCCGAGGAAACTGTTTCGACGAGGACCGAGAGAGCAAGTTCTAAACCGAATTGCCTGGTAGTCGGCTTAATTAATCGCGAATAGGATTCGTCTGTTTCTTATTGTCGCGTGGTCACTCGGATAATTTTCCATTGTAGGTACTCGAGCGTTATTATTGATTCGCGATAAGAACGGAAGTACTAAAATTAGCAGAAACTCGTTGACAAAGAGTGTAAAATCTCGAGAACGCGTTCACGATATCGTTCTAAAATTAATATCGAAACTATAGACGGATAATGTACGCCTATTCCTGATAACGCGGCGTTATCGATTCATAAAAATCGGTAGAAAATTACTGTTAAATACAACTCCACTGTTAACTCTTCTACAATTTACCGAACGCAATTAAAGGATTAGATACGATTGTCTTAAAAATTGGCAACAAATTAGCCACAATCGTGAGAAGTCTTCCCGACACGATGACGACGAAGACGACGACCTCGGGGATCTCTGCAGCTAATTCGCAAGTCCCGCATTTTCTCCGATGAGCAAAGATTTATGCAGAATCTTAAGATGGGATCGATGGGATCCATTGTTTGTCGAGGGAACGTAACGTTAAGCCTTTTTGGTGTACGCTTTGCCACTGGAACAGCTTAAAGATCCCTTCCCAGACCAGTTTTTGGGACTTTCGATTAGAGCCACCGCGAATTTGTGACATTGCACCGGTAGCTCGTAACACGTGATATTATAATCTGCGTCGCGACTGACAAATCGCCTTGGAAGTCTTGACTGGTGAAAGGCTGGATTTATTAATTTGCTCCGGTAATCGATCTTCGCCGCAAAAATCCTCGATATTCTCGCAATGTCGGCGAACCGAACGACTGCGCCGTTAATGACTTAAAATCACGCGGTCTGAACTGCCTCAGCCGCAACAACTCGTATTCTCTTCGCGAAAAAAACCGACTAATAGGAATTTTTAAAACCAACTACCATAACGGTTGGACTCTTTCGCGTATTATTCAAACCAGTGATCGTTTTTATTTTTGTTAAACGGATCTACATCTGGAATTTTACCTTGAGTGCTATTTTAATTTTACTCCTCAATATTCTAGATACGATAAATCTAGAATACGTCTCGAACGACTTGCGTCTTATCGACATGGTTTTTCCAATGCTAGGTATTCTTCGATAATCCTTTGGTGAAATTTATGCGATCGCTACGTCTGGGTAATTGCTGAACGAAGATGATATTATTAAAAATAATGAAATTGCTAGGGAGACGATTTTATTCAAAATGCCATACTATCGAAGGATTTGCGTCATCGCTTACGAGAATGAACCTTTCACGACGTTAGTGGCCTGTATTAAAAAATAAACGGTACAGTTTGCAGTGATTCAGGTATTCGCGTGCGATAGCAAATTAAATATTTAATACAGTTGGAAACGTTCTACGAGCGTGCAAAGAAATCAGCGATAACGGCATTCCACAGATTGCGAAGGCAAGAGAGAGCACCTATTAATGCTAAATCGCCGTAAATCACATTCGATGATCTAGGTAGGCTTTGCGTCGAATTATTTTCCTCGGAAATTGACGAAAATGCCAAAAATGTTTGACGGTGTTGACGAAATCGCACGTTGAAAGGAAATTTTTCGTCGTACGAGGGTTAATCCCGGATCACCGACAACGGATCTTGGTCAAAAATTATAATCAACTATACGAAACGCCTAAGCTCAGTCACGAAACAGGTTGCATTGTATCTTGTTAATTGTGAAGCAAGCGATCAATTGCCGGTCATAGCCGGGCTAAAGAATCGAAGAACAAACGATTTAACAAACTTACCGCGACGAGGATGCTGAGAGCTTCAATTCGCATAGTAGCTGGCCAGGCCAGCGGGGAGGCCGTAGGTTGCGAGCTGTTGGGCCGATCTCGTGTGTCGATCCCTGATTATTGGTCGACGATCAATCCTTGCTCGTTTTCACTCGATCCGAAGCGTGTCCGGCAGGCGATCCGATTCTCCCGGTTCTACGTCGATTTCTCGCGATCCGTGGTACGGATCCGGTGACATGGCTCCTACACCGATCTGTCGACAACATACATATGTCCTTTATTGCAACAGTCGGCCCTGGCACATAATTCAACACTCGACTTAACCCAACCAAACGATCCACCATTGTTCCGATCGCATTTTTCTTACTACCCGAGCATGGGTCACGGACCTCTACTCGACCCTTTGTACTATGTATAATATCAAGTCAGACTCGTAACGAAGACTTTGCTCAGAATCTGCTAAATATTAATGTTGTTCATTCCCTTTAGATCGAAATTCTATTCTATTCGAAGACTCGAAGATTCTACTTGAAAACATTGATCCTCTCAAATCTTACAAAATCTAATCAAATTTGGTTCGTACGAATATTTTTATCGCGAAGATTAATTTTGAAATACGGACAATGGTCTGGAAAAGGTCTGATTAGAACCACTTGCAAAAGTTGACGATTTTACATTAAAGCAGTCAATTTTATGCGAAAATCTAGGTACACCGAACTCTTATCATTCTTATCACATTTAATAGCACCGTTACGATCACAACTGTGAGAAACAGAAAAATAGTCCCCTATACTTCACAGATGGTTTAAACGCGAACAAATCCGCACATTTATTAAAATCACGAAAAATTATTGAACGATATTATGCATTAATATCAAACATGCATACAAAGATTCTTCTCTGTCGGTGTTCAGCATCATTCTAGTATAATCTAGTATATCCTAGTATATTCAAGTATATTCTACTGTATTCTAGTATATCCTAGTATATTCAAGTATATTCTAGTGTATTCTAGTATATTCGAGTACATTCCAATATATTCTAATATATTCGAGTATATTATAGTATATTCTGCGAAATTAAACGAACTGTCCACAGACGCGTTCTACAAAATTCACCATTGATTGTTTTCCTAACTGTCACATTGTAGACAAGTTATGTTGCATAAACATTACCTGTATCACGATATCAAGCATCTCCTATTGCGCTTCCGCCGTCCAGGAAGCTCGGAGAAGCTCGCACTAACTCTCGATAACTCTCGATAACCCTCGTCAAACGCGTCTTCGCACTTGCACGTGTCGCTGTCAACGTTCGGTTGGGAAGAAAAGAATTCGCGGACGGTCGAATTTGTCTCGTTAAGTTGACGCCGCTGCCATTCGAGCACGAAAAAAAAACTCGTCACGAATCGACGTAATGGAGAGCCGAGACGACCGGCACGGCTCGTTGCGCCGGACTGGATCGATCTTTAAGATTTGCCGATAAAAGTAACGAGGGCAGAGTTACAAACGCCGGCGTTTCGGTTACAACAAGACTACCGCGTTTCGTCACGCGGACGACCACGATGATAACGTCGCGAACCGATACCTTATCGGAACCTGGCTTCGATAGACGTCAATTACATCCGCGGTCGACAGGCACTGACCTACCGAAGAAGCGGGCCCCCCACTTTCGATTATAGCAAATGCTCTCCTCGAAACAAACTTTTTGCACGTGCCATGCGATACGATAGCCAATCGCGTTCACCACCCGGTACCGAGACACAGTCGCTTCATCGACCCTTTAATGGACGAGAATTTTTTTTTTTAAACACACTACAGGACCTCTAGGATTATCCGAACCTCCGACGTCCAAGTCTTATTGTAAATATGTGCATACAGTGGAGTGCAAAAGTATCCGGACACCCTTTAAAAACAAATAGGTAACTTTGTTAAAATTGGTTCAAATGGCTTTAGTTTTTTTCTTTCTGTTAGAAGGATTACTTTACCGAGTAATGTATAAAAAGAAAATTAATCGATAATCACCATTGGTGGAAATTTAAAAAAGAAGAGAATCGTTATGATTTTTATGTTTCTTATCTGCGCCTATGATGAGAATTTCAAATTTGTATTTTTTACAAGTTCAGCAGTTTTTAGTGTCCGGATACTTTTTATACTAACACTATTTATTGTACAAATCAATAGAAATTGAATCTTGCATTAGAAGACTGGTAAAACTGATCTGTATTAACACATTACCTACCGACGATCGTTTCATAATTTTGAAAAGTCTACGATTAGTACGTAGACAGTGGATCCTCCGCAATAATTCTTTAGCACTCGATGTATCTTATTTTGTCGAAAGACACAGCGGTAAAAATTGTTACATATTACAGACAAGATGCGCTTGAGAGGATTTAACAAGATCTAATACCCAATGGAAAGCAAGAATCATTCGGCCGAGCAGGAATTTCTTTAAACGTCGATCAAGGGAAACAAATTTGAAAAATGTTACTACATATTGCGAACTACTAGTCCCGAATTGACCTTTGATCTCCTGGCGAATACCAAGTAAATTAATATGTCACGTTAAGGTTTCCATCGGTGAGGTATACAGGTACTCGACGTGTTTCTCGTTGATTAAAACATTTTCTGGCGTTGGTTTAACGGTTCCCACGGCAGACAAATTAGAAACGTATTCGATCCTGGAACAAGGAGGCGAGATTTATAGGACAGACCGAAGGGTGACCAAACAATGCAATTACACGGGTTTATCTTGTTTGCGATCTTTCGGCGGATTGACAAGCAATTAATCCGGCGAGACCAGCGTGTAATGGCTCGTTTTCCGGTGTTCGAGCAAGGAAGGCAGATGCAGAGGAATGCAAAGGCGCTGTTGTCTCCTCTGGTACGGCTCGCGGAACCAACTATCGTTGGTAAGTAGGCACCTCTGCGATCGCGAAAGTGCACGCACGGGCGCCCACGATTCTTTCTGTCCTGAGCGATTGACAGGGAATGGCGGTGTATCGGAGCCGCCGCGCCGCTCCCAGTATCATTCGCTACATGCGTTAATGACACTCGAGAAATCATCGATTGGTCCGTCCCGGGGCCGCGACGCCTCTCGCACCGTGTAAACACGCCTTCTCACGCAATGTAATGGACGTGGGTTACATTTCGAGCGGGAAACGGAACGGTGCGCTTCGAACACCGCAAAATTAGATTTCTCGTAGTTCGTGTGTAGTTTTGCGCGTGCTCGTAAGAAGCAACAGGATTTACGATATCGCGCATTCGTGGATTAAAGGGGCCTTCTCGTGTAACGGCAACGACGACAAGTGATTTTTAAGAATTTTTTCGGAACAACTATTGGACACATAGGATTAGACCTTTTGGGGGTGTAAACGGATAGTCTTCGAGTGCAAGTGCTATATTTTTAGTTGAATTCTTCTTACCAGTTAATGTACATTATGATATATTTTACAACTAGAAGAATACATATCCTTTTTTTTCTTTATCCAATGAAACACAGGCAAATCAGATTTATCTAACAAACACATCAAAGCTCTTTGATAGTTCATCCATCGATCAAGGCAAATGAGTTAAACAATCATACTTTCTTAACACTAGGTTTACGAAGCTTAAAACAGAGATGACTATTTTACATTACTTTATAAAAAATAACCAGAATATGTATATCTATCCAAATTTTTAGTCATTCTTTTTTTATAATGTGTATACATATACTCGAAGAAATAAATTTGACGAATGCGCGTTTTGAATCTCGATAATCGCAAATCAAATATTAAAAATATGTTAATTGCGCCGTCCTTACGACGTACTCGTTTCAATCAATTTCATAGCCGATTTTAAAATTCTAGAAAGCGAACATACCTGGACGCGTATCACATCGGGTAATTAAAAGACGCGTTAAAAGACGTGTTCCCGCAGAAGGGTTACAAGAAAATTATCAAGAACAACGAAAGAAAAAAAATGCTTCGATTTGCAGACGTGCCGCGACAAGGTTCAAATTCGATTCTCGTCTCCTCTTCGTTGCACAAAATGCAGTGTCGGCTCGTTTGACCCGTGTGCTTGCTCGTTAATTAATCGAATCGTCGTCTGGCGATGCCGCGTACCCTGTACGCGGTTCGATCCGGAACGACCGAGGATCGACGAAGAGGACCGGTGGAGTGGGCGGCCCCCGCGGAACGATAAAAGAAGCTGCCCGTGTAATCGTAAGCGGATTAGGCGTATAAGCTTGGATTACCGGCGACGAGTTGAAGCGGATAGGTGCCGTTCGTAGTGAGTCACGGGTTGTTGCCTGTAGGAATTCGTCGATAACGAGCTGAAAGGCAGACGCGTTCGGCAACAAACGTCGCCGGGAACCCCTTACCGAGCTATCGCAGTTTCTTCCGAGCCGGTGATCGAGTTGTTCTTAACGGTGGGCGAGGGAGGGGGGGGGGGGGGCTGCTTCTGCCGGTCCCGGTCTCGTTTCATCTCGCTCGCTCCGTAGTCCCCCGGGTCGCGGTACGCGTTATCGTCGCTTATCGACGATACGCATTGCCCTGGAATGTCGTTCGCGCGTTCCTTCCAGATACGATGCGGACACCTTGCGTTACGCGTTCCACGCACGAAAACGGTAAACACGTGTTCCTGGTACGGGGACGACGCACAGTGCGACGGATTGCCAATCTAGCTGGACAAAATTCGAAACGGCCGATTTGACTATATTTAGCAGTTGATACGCTTATAGTCGTATCAAATATGACCATCGATCACGTTTTTATAAAAGTTGACCTGGTTCGGATAATCGAACAATATATTTTGAGCTATTTAGTTTAAGGCTTAAGGGATATCGCCAGTCCGCGGATGTTTATGCAACGTACAAATGTTCCAAACGCAAATAGCGCAAGAATATCTTGAAATTCTTTTAATGCTTCCACAGTTTCGTATTTCACCTGCAACCGATTGAAAATCCCGTGGTGAGTAGGTATATGAGAATGTAGAACGTGAACTGCGACTTCCTGTTGGGACTTTAACATGCGTCATCGCATACTGCAAACAGGAAGAACGGTTACCGGAGATTCATTGATTCACCGATAAAGGATAGCGGTAGCCGAGATTATTGCCCGCTGATAAAAGATTAAAGCGAACCTTACGCTAGGTGATTTTACAAACATGTGTCATTCGATTCTGTGAATTTAGTTAGACTCACTTCCGATTTTCTTGACGGGGTAAAGCAAATACAAGAGGGACTTGGCAGCAGAGCTCTGACTTTGAAGAAACGAATCCCACGAATAAAAGGAAAAGCACAAACCAGTGTCTTGATTTTCATTTTTATGACCTGACAGCGATGTATGGAAAAGTGTCGAGTCGAGTTGCCGTTGATGTTGTTCGCGTCGAATACTTTTGTTCTTTGTGAAACGGAATAACAATTTTCTCATAAATTCAAGTATGCGACGATAAAAGATTACAAAAAGTTCAGTACCCTGTCACAGGAAATTTGCGCACGGACGTACTTCATCGACGAAGATAAAAAGGGGATTTCTCGTTGTGAAGTATTTCGTCGTCAAGGCAGAGACAGGAAGCGAGCTTTCGGTACAAAGTGAAAGTAATCTAGAAACCATATCACTGTCTATAAACCATAAAAACGTCCACCTACGACAGAAAATCGGGAAACTTTCTCTCCTCCTGGACAAGCAACCCTTCGGCATAAAACACGGAACATTGTTCCCACGTTCAAAAATAGTAAACGCACATACATATTACTTTACCAATTTCATCTATTTCTCTGCGAGTAATTTAATTTTCGGAAAAATTGGTTTCACAAACTTGTTGAGCGAGATTTGTAACATGATCGTTTGTTTTGAAGTATTTAAAATATACTTAAAAAATATATATTATATTATTTAAAAAATATATTTGCCGGATCGATTTTTATCATAGAATAGGATTTATATATTTTAACACATCGAAACGTTTAGGATACAATAAAAATGAAAATTTCTAAAGAGAATTAATGAAATAAAAAGATTAAATAAAAAAAAATACATAATATAAATAGACGTACCACTAGTTTCATCCATTCATTCTATTTTCTCCAGTAATTTTACTGTTCTGTACACCGATTCCTTTTCTATGTATTCTACGATCCTGTATTTCAAATGTTCGTCTTGTAATTCGATCATTTTCTTGTGAGACAGTCTGCGAAACTGAGGATTTGCATAAACGCCCGTGGGGACTGAAATTTATGGGATCGTTGGAAAAACTTTGGTCGATCGGTTCTCGTAAAATCGGGAAAGTTACCAAACGCACACGGCGCCCATGCATTAATTGAAACGTTATTTATGAAATAATGAACAACCGATAGGAGCAATATTGTAGACCGCGTGTTCAACTCGAATGTAAATGGCCCGCGATTAACGTACATTATCCGGGGGCCCGGGCTGAAATATCGATCGACGAGTATTGCGGATCGATCTCGGGCCCGTGTAGCACGATCACGGAACGGATAGAAAGGCTACGGGCTGGGAAAACATCGCGATATCGCCGGTTGAACCGTTTCGACTTGTACAAGAAACCCTATTCGCTTCGCGAGTTTCGTAGATATTACGAGAAAATTGCCTCCCGGTAATAATAGTAATCTTATCTAGGTTCTTTTAAACGGTCCCCGATGGCCTTTAACGTTACGTAATTACTCGGTTTAGTTGTACAATAATGATCGTCATTATCGTCGTTACGCTGAGAAACGAATCGAAGTACACACCCGATCGCCGATCACTACTCGATAAAGATAATCCGTACGGCGCGGGTGCAGCGCGGCGGCGACGCGGCAATAGATAATATTCAATGAGAAGCATTCTAACACCTGCGGGCGTACAATTCGTTAGCAATTAGGCAACGTGACTGGCCGTTAGATGGAACGGATACGCGCTTAATACGCGTATCGATTGCTCGGCCAGTCAGATGCACCGTTCGGATAAACAAACTTTCCCTTTTTGCACTGGTACAGCATCTGCCGCTGGAAATTTGTCTCAACATTTTCGTTTTTTTTGTAATCGAGCACGAACTCGTGTGCTTCTATCAGGCGAGCGGTTCTCGAGCTACTTTTTTAAAGTTGATGTTTGCCATAGCTTTACATTGTACTAAAAATGACATACACATTTTCTCTCAATTTACATGAGGCAATTTACATGTACTAATAACAGGTAACGATAACAGTAACAATAAGTCTCTTTATTAAATGTATTGGACGGAAAGTTAGAATAAACCGTTTGTTCGCGACATTTGAAGAATGCCAGTCACACATGTATAATTGACTGCTGGTTCGTTGCTAATTATCGAGAGGCGATCGGTCAGATTTAGTTTCAACCAACAGGTGAGTCAGTCGATTGCTCGATGACTCGCGATTTATGTAGAAATCGAGCCGAACTGTTCTCCGAATCGCTTATCAACGTTTAAATAGCCTCCGATAAAATTAACAAGTGTTACTCAAGATTCTTCAGCGTCAAAGCGCCGGCGCTTAATCATTGAACTGTGGAGTTTACGCCTTTACGGCGCACACAAATATACTTTAGACGTCACCGATTAATTTTGTTCACTCGGAATTTCGCTACAAAACGAAAAACTGTAGATACGTTCTGTGATTAACGGTAAGGAAACGTTCTAGTCCGTCGTTCTTCTCTAACAACGACTAAAAAGAGTATTCGCACGTTCGATGCGCGCGATACGTCTAACCATTTCACATATGTACATACCATAAGTATTAGAGTGAAATACCATCAGTGATAAAAACTACAAGGCTGTACACGATATGCGCACTAAAATTATCCCCACTGCTACGGTGTATACCCCTCGAGGGGCCCAGAAGCTCGACCGCTGGACTCGGCCGAGAAATGTAACATGATACGGGTCAAGGTACAATATTATATCGGTGAGCCAATACCATTGCTAATGCAATGACAAAACTCTTTTTTTTTGTTTTTTATTATTTTTTCATGAAACGTTTACCAAAACATTCGTGACGTTTTTTTTTATTAAAATGATACCAAACACGGTATAATTTCGATCATATTTACATGTTTAATTAGCGATAATAAGTTTTGACCGTAACGAAGATGGCAAAGGTAAGAGAGACTAGAAGTCGAGTAGTTTAAAAACAAAAAAGTTTTGTCATTTCATTAGTATCGATTCACCGATAAACCTGACCCGACACGATGGTACCGCTAATTTTGGCAGCTCGGCTCAACGCTGCTGGCGGCAAAAGGTGAAGGAATCTCAGAGAACCGTGTCTGTCTAGACGAGTGCTACAATGTTTCGGACTCGAGGTCCCTGATTTCGCCGCGACAACACGGTATTATGCATTTACGACAGAAACGAAGAGGTGAAGAAATTTAAAACGATAAAAAGATTAAAGAACCAATAAAATTTCTGTTTGGCTCCAGTTCCTTACAAAGGAGACTTCTTACGGAGACAGTCTATAGTAGCAGGGCTAGAAGGGTTAATCAGGTTGCATTCGAATAAGAATGTAAATTCCTAGTGCACACGATACATTCAACAACATCGACCGCTGTGCAATGACCAACGTATTTAAGCAAAGAAGAAGCACGACTCTGGTTTCGTTTGATCAGTGCGTGCAACGCAAACCAGCTAATGCAAGATCTGGTTTCGTTTCAAATTATGATAAGATCTCGGAAGACGCACGCGACACGCGTGCGTCTATGGCAGTTTCGCAGAAACGTTGTACAGGACGACGCAAAAAGCGTGCACTCCAACCACGTAAATTTCTCTTTAATCATTCTGTTCAAATTTAGTGTAAAACGCACGAAACTGATGTTTCTCCCAATCCGAACCGCATCTACAATAGTTCCCCGGTTACACGTTGCAGTGTAAAATTTGCATAGCTCGACAGAAATATGATAATACCAGCAGACGGTTGTTTAACCCGGACCTCGTCCGCTCGGAGTTGTAAATATCCTTGACACGCTGCAGCCCATCCACGCAGAAATCTGACCAAACGAATCTAACTGTTGCGTATTCACGACGTTTTTACGATTCCCCTGGACGTTGCAATTACTCCTGGTTAGACGCCGCGTCTTAATGGCCGTGCAACCGTTCATTCGCGTCGGTGCTCGGGGCCACGGTAACGGGGAAGCGTTGTAAAACAAACAGTGTTGAACTATTACATACAGCGAATGGCTCGTGTCGAACCATTCTAACGCGGTTCTTACTCGTCGTGGAACGCGTCGTGCATAATACACCGCAGGAAATTCGTACCGGAGAGAGAAAGACGATTAGATGCACGCGTTCCCGTCTTCTTCCGTCTTTCGTTGAAAGATTTCGTGTAATTTGCATAAAACAACGATTAATGCTCGAGTCCGAGATCGGTACGACGAACCGAACCTGATTCCCTGCAAGTATAAACTCCCCTGCGCGACCACTGGCCCCGAGGGGACGTCGTCGATGCTGGAACGTGGGGGTATCGAGAAGTAACATTACTCCCTTCTTGTAAATTATACGGTAACACCTGGATACTTGGGCCGCTCGAAGAAGTTGTCCCATTACCAACCTTGCGCCGACTTCTTTTACCGCTCCCGTACAGTCGGAGAAACGGTAATACGCGCAAGGTGTCCCGCGGCTTTATACGTAGAATCACCGTATCTGCATATCTCGCGGCCAGGGCCGACTTATGCAATACGTGGCATAGACACCGTGATCTGGACCTACCGAAAATGTCCTCGACAAAATTCTACAATCGTTCTCTTAATTTCTCTGTTCTCCATTATCTCACAATTCTTCAATCATTTCATCACTTTTGAAAATCTACGGTCAGTCGAAACAGTATGATTAATACGTTCCAGACGAACACAGTAGACTCACGATTGTTGCTTATTTCCACCCCTGTGTTTAAAACCTTAATCCTTCGGGGACGATGCCCGATCGATTTCTTTCTGCACGATCGACGATTGTATACTGTTATCGATTCAGATTTTTTCATATTTTTCATAACTATCTTCGCATTCTAAAAAGTACACAATATGCGATGCAATGCGTGACACAATGCAACGGTGTTGACGTATGTATTAACTTTTAGTTGAGGAATTACGTAATTCAATGCATAGGTGTAGTCGAGTAATTGAGAAGATCAGAGCCATGGAAGGTACGCACCACCCGTCCCGAAGCATCGATACAGACATTTTGTCTAGAAACAGTCAGATTTCCTGAAAATCAGTCAATCGGTTACAGATAGAAGGCGTCCGGTTAGAGGTGTCCGAAATTAAAATACGCAGATAACGAAACTCGCTCGATGCGTGGCCTAGGCCTAGGGTTTGCGAACACCATGATGCGTCCCTGCTCTTGGACCGCGTGTTTTCACATGTAAATATAACTAACTCTTTATGGAAAGATAACGAGTAATATTCGCAGTCGTGCGAAGTACGTTTTATAGCAATAAAAAGAGCGCGAAGTTCGTAAAGTAACAGAGGAAGTGAAACGAGAAGCGGATAAATGCAGTCTCGGATAAGAAAGGTGGACTCGTATGTTAATACGAAGAACGCGCGTCTATAACATTGATAAATGACTGTTCCTAATATGATTAATATAATGCTGTGCCGCGTTAACATTCAAATGAATTCTATCGATGAAAGAAATTGTATTTTCATATCAAACGTTTCGAAATCCGTGCCTGTTTGTCGAAGCCGAAACCGTCAGCCGTTCGATTCAATCAAAATCATAGAAAAATTACAATGTGCTCTCTCTTTCATATTTATCCTGTACTCGATTCCTCAAATACTACAGTAATTACAAAAATATTTTCTTAAATGTCTGCACGATTCTCCAGAACCTCTATGAATCGAATATCAAATAACTGTCCAAACGTATAGACGTATAAAAGAAACGTATTAAAAGTATATTTAAAGTTAATTTAAAAAAGGAAAAAATGCTTCGAAAGGCAAAAATTCGATGCAGAACTTTTGTTCGCAAGAAGAGTTTCATTCGATTCCAGAGCGCCAGCTAGTCGGATCGATCACCGGCAATCGAGCACGCATTGTTCTCCTTCCGGGAAAGTGAAATCTCGTCGATGGCGTCTCGTGATTAGGCCAGGATCGTTGATCGCAGAGTTTTACCAGGACTCGGGGAGCAGGGTCAAGTGTCCGACGCAATTTAATCAACCGTATAAGAAAACCAGTGGTAACCGTTTGACAACTACCGGGTGTAAACGCCCACGGCGAGCTGTAAAGCAGGAACACATCGTGTCCGAAGCTAATCGTCAAATCCGTTAACCGCGTCGTTCTCGACTTCCCTAGGACCACGGTCGTTCTCGCGACTTTGGAAATAGCATCCTTCGTTCTTGCTATCGTATGATCTATTAGCGACTTCCGACGCGAGCGCGACGAACGCGGTGATTTTTTTAAACATTGCGACTGATTTAACGCCGTTCGTTCGTTCGTTCGTTTCTGTCTCGCATCGAATAAACGACTCTAGTTTCTTTAAATCGAAGCGAACGAATACGATCCGTGAATATCAACGAACACCGAAATCATAATTCATTAGAAAATATAAGAAGGGACGAAACGACGAACAAAGAAACTCTGCCGGTCGGATATCTGTTGAATCGAGCCACAATTAACATTTGATTTTGAAATAGATTTCGTTTCTAAGTCGTGTGTTGCGTCACTGTATGCATTTCATCAAGAAAAATCATAATTTCGGCTCAAGTTCGCTCGGACGGTGCGCGAAATTTAAATAGCTTAGCTAAATACTAGCATCTCCTTTCTCTCGTCGCATCGATACTGCAACCCTCTGCTTCTTACTGACATTTCCAACTCTGGAAACGACTTTCCCGAAGAACATCGTGAGGAAACGTATTGCGCAACCCAATATTTTCCAGTGCATCGTCCGCGTTTCCAACGTTTCGATCGAATCGATTAATCATATTCTGGGTGGCGCGCGCGCATAAAATGTTGAGATTGTCTGACCAGTGAAACGTATCGACTAGTCCGTCTACTTCTTTAATGAATTCGAGGGAACGAGCAAATATTGGAAAATCGTGTATCCGTCCTGAAACCTTTCTCGCACGCATATCCGACGCGATAAGATCGCCCGTGCGCCGCTCCAATAATATAGTTGTTCATTCGTTTACCGATTTTAATGAATTCCATAATATTTCAATCGGCGCTATTAGCGAGGCCATTTGTCACCGAAGCGTTTGCGTTCGAACATTAACTCGTTTTTTAACTATTCATTTTTTTTTTCTTTCCCAGCCAGCACATACCCCAAACGTTCACTTCTACGACGCTTTTCCTCCATTCTTCGACGAGAAGAGGACAAGAAACGACGAGAGGAGCGTGCTACGAATTTTTGGTAAGTTATTGTTAATATTTGATTGTCATAAACGTGTTATACATCCATTCGTATTTCAAAGTTGAATGAAAAAGAATTTTGCGAAATTATGCGGAGTGGTCAAGGTACCCCATTTTAATCGAACTTTTACGTTACCAATGCTAAAAATCGTCGCGAATGCGCGAAAAACCCGTACGATATCCCAGCTATTCGTGGGGACCCCACCCAATACACGTTACATCCGCGTCTCATCGTTTCTCCTCATCCTGCCACGCTGGATCGAAGGCCGAAACGAGCACCGGGACGAAACGATGCGACGAACACGAATTTCAGGTTTCCACGGGGTCGGAGGAAAAAAATATTAGAATGGGTTAACGCGTAATGAACACGGTTTCGTCGTCTTGGCTAGTGTTGGTTTAATTGGCGACCGGAGATACCAGTCTTCATCGGGGCTTCGCTCGCCAATGCGCCGCGCCGGTGCGGACCAACTCGCGAGGACCATTCACCGGCGACATCATGAATGAGTCTCATCCTCGTTCAATCCCCATGGGACCGTTCCTCTACCTCTCATTTTCGTTTTCTACGTGTTCGTATAATAATCCACCGCTCGATGCGACCGAACGCTGTACACGCTCGTTCGTCACGCTTGCGTCATATATTATAGGTTCTTCCTGAGGAGATAATAACGTTTTATGATCTTAAACCTGCGGGTTTTGTCAACGTCGAAACGAGGTAAAAGGAATTTCTTCTTTCACGATCGAACTGCCGCGCCGCGATGAAAAAATATTCGGCCGTGTCCTGAAGCTGTTTCGAACGTTTCTCTTTGCTCGTGCGAATCTTCTTCTCTACACTCGCAGAAAGTCAATTTATGAATACGCCTAATGATTGTGATATTATTTTAGCACGTTGATCGCTCACTCGACTAGCATCAAAATTAGATGGAATCAAAGCAATTTATTTAACAATATAATATCGAGTAAGCTAATTTGGTAGACTCAATCTAGTAACGCGATCTCCGTCTAGAACCGTATGCGTCCGGTAAGTATTATACCTGGAGAACCGATACCTACGGTGGCAGCTATGCATTTAAATACACTCCTTAGAAACGAATAATTTCTCTAAAATTGGTCCAAACGACTCGCGTTTCATTTAGATGTTAAAAGGACTAGTATACTGTAGAGAATAAGTAAAAAAATCTTTTATGAAATTGCTATTGGCCAGAGTTGCGAAGAAAAAGTGGAGGTAATGATTTTTAACTTTCTTATCTGTGCTTTCTAAAACGTGCCTTTTGTAAATCTATGTAAATTAATGAAGTTTCAAAGTAATCGATTAAGGTTGCTACGAGCCACGAGTGATTAACCCCTTACCGTACCATTTTCTTTACGGATACAGTGATTACAACATTCTTATCCCTAAAAATTTCACAAATGATGAAAGAAAGTTTATACTATTCGTATGGCTACATTTGCATTAATCCTTTCATATCGAGCAGAAAAAATACAATTTTATTTCGCCTAAAAAGAAAGGCATAACATTCGTATTTGTTTGACTTTATTGAAATTCTTCATCACGAGTCTGACTCGTTAAAATACGGTAAGGGGTTAAAGGTGGCAAAAATTGTGAGAAAATGAGATTTTAATGCCTACGCGCCACCCAACTGTCCGCCACTGTGTATCTAATTGTTGCGGCATCGGCCGATCACGGTTCCAATAGCTGCCAAGTTAACTGTAAACGAGTCTCGATTTCTGCGATTCGCGGCGCCGCGTACGTACATGTATATCGTGATAATGAAGGCAATTCATTCGCTTATTCACCGTGTCGCTTTCGTGTAGGAGTAAGACATTAACGGTGCGGTCCGGCCGAGGCGCGTGTGCGAAAAATACAAAATGTGTGGTGACGTGGGCGAAAACACGCATTGAGATGCGTTTCTTTTCCCGCCGCGCCGCGCCGCGCGCCGTGTCGGCTTCCCACCCGCACAGCGAGCACGGTCCCGTGCGTGGTCTGCGCGTAACCGACGGCTCTCGACGTATGCGATTTTGCCTCCACCGTCTTTCTGCAACAGGAAAGCGAATTGCAGCCGAGTGATTCATGTACCCTACACGTTCGCCTCGACGCAGAGGGTGCTGCCTGGTTTTTTTCTGCTCGCAATACCGAGAAACCGCCGCGCCGGCAGAATACCTTGGTGCGAAACGTCTTGCGTTCCACAATGCGTTTCAAAATCACCGACAATCAATTCATCTACGCGATTTCACCGACACCGAGTTTTATCGTCGCATTCTTTTTCGCGCATTAACTAAAATAATGAGGCAAGTAATAAAAGTTATCAGAACATACTGTTACTTTATTGAATAACGTGTTAGTATATAAATACTAGGGCCGAGTCTCTGGTCGTTGTTTCGGTACTATCGGAGTAAATACCTGTTGTGTCGGGAGCGTTTGGATTTGACGAGTGACGCGGTACATAGATAACCAAGGAAAATATTGCATAAAATATAAATATAAAATTAAAGAAAATATATATATATATACATATAGTTATACAGTATGTTACCCTGAATGTTCATCCTGACGAACGTTAAAAGAGACGTGTTTATCCGTTGTGCTTCAAACGATCGAATAAAGATACTTAAGAACAAAGATGTAGATCTACTTCTCCGAGCTACGTTCTCATTATCTGGTAAACATATATTAACGAAAACGTGACGTAAATTGTATCTCGGAGCGGAACTTTCCGTAGGCCGATTGTAATAACGTCCAGAACAATGGGCCGAGGTACCTTAGGGTGATAAATCGCGCGGAATTCTCGCGGTATTCCGTGTAAATATCGAATGATTTAGATGACTATCGGCCGCGAGCGACTTCGCCACTATTTCAAATGGAAGTTACGCCCGCAACCAGCGACGCGGATACAATGGCTCGCGTTCCACGCGAATTTATTAAGTAGGCGCACGAGCCGCAAACGAGGCGACGACAGAGCGGTAGCCAGTGTACCAGCTGCGCGGTGTGTCGATGACTGAGCGAGAACTATGGTTTAGCACCTTATCATCGCGCGATTGTGAATTGAATGCATCGTTCCGATCCGCGACGATTTATCCGACGATTTATTCGACGATAATCCGTCACCAGGACCGGCCGCGGCCGTGCCGCTTCGTACACATCCATGCGATATCAACATTATCGTGTGTCGTTCGTTGGAAATCCACACCGGTCCCCGATACCGTAACGCATTTTTGCGTCACGATTTCCTGTCGACTACGAAACGTAGTTCCCCGGAGATTGCTTTCTCCGAACATTTCCTTGGGAAAATCGTTCCTGATTCCCGAGAGAAAAGGAACGCGCCGTCTCACAGTTTCTGTCCGAGAAACGGTTGTTGGATTTTCATTATCGCGGAGACACGTGCAATTGGAAATGTTAAACATCCGGGCTCTTAACAATAGGCCTGCGGAGCATAAAAAGTGACTGGTGCGACTTGCTTTATACTTTATAAGATTGACAAGATTCAGTTTATGGTGGCTGAAAAGTGTGTGAGAGGAGGAAAAAGGAGAAGGAAGCGTTTCGTCCTAGGACCGCTAGAGGACTCATCGGTAAGGCTATCTAGCGGACCCGTGCCTTAGACGCGGGATGTCGTAAGGACTAGGACGGTATATATACGAACAGAGGAAGATTCGGGTAGTAGCGGGAAAGGTGTTGTCGTAATGTCCCTCTGTCGACGAGCATAGGAAGTAGCCGCCACAAGTTTATCCAGACCAGTGGTGGGCACGGGTGGAGCCCCTCAAACGCCTGCTTCTCCCACCAACCTCTCTTTCACGCAGCGCGCAGGTTCGTTGCGTACCCTGATGTCTCGTGTCTTCGTTGCTCCATTGTACCGCGCTTGCTGGAAGGGGACAGAGGGCGCTACGGTGTGAACGGTTATGCCTCGATTGAGGCAAAATTGCCCATCGCTGATCTGGACTTTCGTATTCTAAGTCTGAATGTTTAGGTATAGTTATCGGAGTAGGTACTTTCTGTTAACTTTCCGTTTCGGTACGAATTTATGTTTTATGGTAATGAACGAGCTAGATCACGACGTATGCGTTATACGATAAGAGTCTCTAAAAACTGCCAAGAACTGTACGGATACGTTTACTACACTTGAAACGAAGTCTAATCTTGACTTTGCTCAGAGGAAGTTCGCGGGACATGTAGAACAACCATAATTACAGTCAAGTAAATCGACGACGAGCAGATAATCGGCCACTTTTGTGGAATCGGCTTGCAAGGCGGCGAGGTAGGATTCTGTTCCGAAAACGACGACTGACGATAGCTTTCTTCGTTCGGACCACTTAGAAACAATAATAGTGTCGACCGTTGAACGCTGGCAGAGCGAAGAGTATGGTTTAGATTTACATGATTATAAATCTTTCGACTGCGAAAAAAGCGACACTGGCGACGTTTACCGGAACGCTGCAACCGCAAAAACGACCTCAGAGAGGATGTTCAGGTTCTTTTGGACGTGTTTTATCGCTGTTGCTCCTCTTGCCACGATATGTGGCGGTGTGTGGTAAATTTGTTGTACATAATAGGAAGTGGCACCGTAAAATAAAGCTCCGACTACAATGCGAATAGTATTTTCAAATGTTTATACCAACGTTGGATAATAAAAAACCGACGTAGTGTTTCTGCATTTTGCTTTACGTTTTTTTTTTTTTGAAGATCTCGAATATAATGAATTAAATTTCAAGATAAGCGTAATTATTTAATGCACGTTGATAACGCATACCTAGTCACGTTCGAGAATGATCGAAAACAATTTCGTCGATAGATTAGTACAATTTTGTTCATCTTTATGCAAACGACAGGCGGGCGTCGCGGATTCTATGAATAACATGAATGACGAGTACAGTTTTATTCTAATAAGGATCCGAATAAAAATGTATCCAAATAACTATGGGTGTAAGTGCCTGTTCGCTTAATAACGCGTGACGGCAAATTGGCTTATGGCTTTTAGGAAGTCGATCATTTCCATCGATACTGTTTTCATGTTTTATTCATACGACGAGATAAGTCTAGTAATTGAAGGAACAAGATCGAGAAGCACGCGGTGGCATAGACGCGGCTAGTTATTCATTTCGCGACATATTTCTTCGTAACATTGTTTATCTGAATCGGTCGAGATCAACGGATGTTATAAGCAAAAAGTGTATAGCTGTAACGTGTTCTGCTTAAGCGTATCTTGTTAAGCCTACAAATGAATAACTTGATGTATTTTGCCATTTCACGTTCGAAGAGAACGCAATGAAACAAGGGACAAATGAAGGTGCAGGAATTTTTAAGAGAAGATGGAGCGGGAACCGAGACAATGAGAAAAATCCTGAATAAAAGAAAATGCAGGACCGAATACGTGAAAAACCAAAGATCTCCTCGAGCCAAGTTTTGTTTAAAATAAGGGAATAGTTATAGTTGGAATAGTTTGCTAGGAAGCACAAGATTACATACGTATTGTACTATTCAATTCAAGTAACTTGTGAATTATTTGTTATACGAAAAAAATGTTCAAACTAATGTTGCGTGGTTTCCACGGGGTCGTACAGTACTGTAAACTGTCTTTTTTTGTTATTTTGCTTTTTTTATTGAGATACGAGGGTCATTTTCAGTTTTTTTAAATGAAGCGCCTAATGTTATTTTTAATGTTAAAAAAATGGAATAAGTTTAAGAATATCTCAGTAATTATTCATTTTAAGCCGTACTTGGTATAATACTTTTGTACGCAGTATTTGGTGCTTTCTCGGCAAAAAAACAATATAACAAACAATAGAATTAAAGTACTGTATGCCCCCCTGGAAACCATGCAACATTTGTTTGAAATATTTTTTCATACAACAAATAATTATTTAAAGTCGTCGTGTCACGAGACTCACCCTGCACATTGTGCGATATTATATGATACATTATGTCGTGGTATTAATATAATTATTATATTAGGTTATATCGTGTCATATTGTAATATGTTGCATAGGATCAAGTACTATGTTATGCTGTATAGTGGTGCATAAAATTGTATTCATCTGCGAATCCTTAATTCGAGAAGTAAATTGGATCGATTATAATTTGTACAAGGTCCTGTGAGAAAAATTAGCATCGGCGATAACAAGGATCGAACGAGCTCGAGTCCCTTCGGAACAGAACGACGGAACGTTCTCCATAATATATTAAATAATCAGAGAGCGATCGTCGGTTATCATTACCCGCGATTGCTGAATGATCCAGAAAAAGAAAAAGCGCTCTGCTGGACGCGAGCTCACGGAATTATGCGAAATTTGCATACGGTTTTAATCGTCTTTTACGATCAATTATCGTCTAACATGCTATCGATGCATTTAAAATGAAGCAGAGGCGAAGGGGTTGCACGTTACTTTGGTGAACCGCGAGTTTCCTACCGATTGTCATTAGTTCACGGTGGTCCCGCGGGATAAAAAGGTCCATGGGGGGACGGCTTCGTGTTCCTGGTGCAGTGTGCTTTCTTCGTCGGCCCGGCACGGCGTATTAGCATAAACGCAGCCGTTAAATCCGGATTCAAGGTTAACGGCACGTGAAACTCGGCCACCAGCAACGCGGCAGGCAGGCGAGCAGGCACGCCGAAAAAGAGACAAAAGGAACTAACGAAACCGAGGAAAGTTCGAACGATTCGGATCGGAAGCGACTTTCTTCGATCCTGTCGATCGTTCTCCCGAAATTTAGCTCTCCTGTACCCTTGTCCTTCCACTTTCCCAACAACTGTACTCGTAACGGATACAATTATCCGCTTTAATATTCCCAGCACTATATGTATCCTGGTCCTGGTTTATCGATTCAAATGAACGCTTTCAGTAGGTAGAAACGGGAGACGAAACGATGTGTCTTGATTTATAAATGGATGCTTGGTAAGTTTGATTTTGATCTGCTACGCGGTTAAACGCAGCGAATGAAAGTTGGAAGAGGTACCTTCGAAAATGTACTTTACAAAATTGATAAATAAAGTTGCGAGTCCTGAGCCTCGATAACCGCACAGTTGTAAAAAAGATCCGTCGTCCAAAGGCTCGTCGCGACCACTTTTTGAAAGAATATTTGTCTATGTAGTCCCGGGATTAGAGCTCTCGCTTCAAGGCTAGCCAGATATTCCGCGTCCGAATCGGCCGAAAAATTCTCCACGATTCGACTGGCTTGCCGCGTACTTTCTAAACGATAAGATGGCGGCGTAAACAAAACCGGGGACCGTTTTCGAGTGCGTTCCAGAGCGAACAGGACGACTGTTTTCCTTTTCGGAAATTATTCTTGCCGGTGAAAATTCTCGACGACCGTCAGCGTGAATTACCATCGGAAGCCTGTCGGTTCCCAGAGCCCGTATCTCGACACCGAGCCATAGAAGGCCTGCCAACGCCATGGAAACCACGGGTTCGTTCATTTACATCACTATAGCGGCATCGATGTCACCGTCTCGGTAAACTCTAAAGTTAAATACGGAATGTTTCGGTTACACGCCTCGGTGACGACGCCGTAGTCATTCTGCCCTTTCCTTGGCTCCCATGGATTTCCAAGTCTCGCGATACTATTTGTCGTTCGATCGATTCTAGGTAAATATTTAAATGACAATCAGTTTGAAACGTGTATACACACGGTGACTAAGAGAATACGCAGGCTGGATAATTAGGATCGTTGTTTTACCACTTTTATATTTCATTTTTCTAGTTCCTTGGGGCAAACTCCAAATTAAGTTAGCTTCCGCGTACCACGGAGTATCGACCCTTCCCCGTATTCGTAATTGGATTGACTCTAATTTAGCTACATATACCTACATACAGTGTATCCGTTTTCAGAAATTCTCCGTAATCGTATTTCATACAATGGAAATTTATGAGATCGTTAACTGCAGCTGGTGTCGCGGAAACGCGTGCAGGAGACGCCTACCGCGTCAGGCTCGGCAAGACTTCTTTAATCGAGGATATAAAAAGTAATCGAACGAGAATGAATGGCGCAGCCAAATACGACGTTAGAAATAATCTAGAGAACGATCGATCGATTTGATCGTGTGGAGGTTTATCCGTTGTCCTATCGGACTTGTTCGCGCTAAACTGTAAAATGAGAAATAAAATAGTTCGTCGCGTGTATCGCTCTCGCGGGATCAACGCGTAAATTGCCGTAGATGATCGGCCACGAACGGATGAATCGTTTTGCTCGTGCATCGTCCCGATCCCCTTTTTTTTCTCCCTTGTTTCGTACGTTCGTGGTGCTCGCGTACGATCCATCTTGTTCGGCGCGTGCCGAAGGCGATGAGCCTGCGCCCGTTTCAAACGTGTGTTTAGACCGAATATTTCTTCGTCGATGCGAAATTGCAATACGAAGCCTCGCGAGATATAATTCAAGGTCTATCGCGTTCCGTTTTCGTCCGGCTCGATTAAGTTCCTCGATCTGGAGAAATTGCGCGGCGGGAGATTTATTTAAGATCCACGAAACGTGGGAGGACAAAAAAGTTCTTGGACAATGTTCCGCTTTGCTCGATAGTAAAATATGTTCTTTTTTTTAAATCTTTTTTAATCCTAATCCAAACCACTTTGAGACGACAACATTTTTGTGCATTAAACATTGTATCTTGTCGAGTTTTAATAACTAGACCGCGGGTTTTGCGTATTCAGGATAAAAGTAACTAGACAGGTGAAATACCAGACTGAAAATACGTTAGAAGAATTTAGAAAGCCCGTTGTACTCTCTTCGACTCGTTACAATTATTAAACACATTTTCATTTAAGTTTTGCTACTTACAATTAACCTAGACAATTTTTATTCTGCATAAAAATCCATATGCAGATAAATAGTTAAAGCTAAATATTCGTTCAAATAAATTAAAGAAATGATTGCCACGTCAACTAACCCCACCACGTATGCGTGTCAACTAACTTCAGATCCGGGGTTTGTTGACTCGTTGCATTCACCAAGACAAATTTGATAAAAACTTCAACCTATGCTCGATTGAAACGATTTTCAAAATTAAGGTTGTATACTTGGGTAAATTTGGCAACTTTCGGTGTTCAACGACTCAACCAAATAACAGTGGTTTATTTATAACAAGTGGACGTGTCAAAAATTAGTCAACTAGCCCCGGTCTCCCCTACGCGACAAAGATTACCAACACGAGATCCTATAAACTAAAAAATAAAAAGTTCCCGTTATCGTCTATGGATCATAGGTCCGTGTCAGCCGATAATTAATCTAAATCTCCGTCAATTAACGCAGCGTCGCGATCGCGTCCCAGGATCTAGATCGCGACTGTCCACGCCTCGCCCTCGATCGATCGACGCCAAGATTAAGTCGCAACAAGCGAAGCTTGAAAAGTGCCAACGCTGGGGTTTTAGGATCCCCGGTCGCTCTGGGACACTGCCGTCGATGCGATCGAGGCGCAAGATCTAAGATCGTCTCGAAATACATCGATCCAGATGCGATCTAGATACGATCTACGGACAGCTGTGTTGCCTGCGTTGCGAAAATAAGCGCTGCCTCCGGTCAGCGGAGTACCTCCGCCGAGTACTTCATTTACGATGTACGAGTGTCTTGGTGAACTGCTAATCGTTATATGCACGCACGCAAACGAAATGCGTGCGCAACACATTTTTAATCGAATGATATGGTTTTGTTTAGCCAAACGTATTGCTCTTTGGCCCGCAAAGATCGCGAAACTCTAGAAATCTAATACATCGTGTTAAGTTATTGATATGTATATCGTAGACTGTTTAAATTGCGCGCGTCGCTGATTGAAAATACGTAGCAGCGCTGATAACAGATCTGCAAGTGCTCGGATTCGGCTTTACGGAGTCTTCACGCAACCGGCACGAAATAAAGACGTAGTAATAAGCAATATAAACCTGAAGTACTTTTGAGGATCCAACCGACCTGTTAAAAACCCAAAAACCCAACAGTTATGTTTAGTCAATCTTACAATTAGATTCTTTTTATATTTTACCAATCCACCGATAACACACATTTTCTGTTTTCAATTATTTCTTTACGAAACTTTTACCAACATAACGGTGACATATTCGATACAATATTCATACATGTTTTACGAACATTTCAATTTTTCATTAATGTCGTGTCCATCTTTTCGCCTATATCGAGACATTACCGTAGTTCTGTTCGATAGCTTCGATAAAAGAAGCTGCACACGTTGCAACGCGTGTTGTAGCGCGTCTCCGAACTAGGGTACCCACGAAATGAGAGGTACATAAGTAAATACCGGTGTGGCGGTGTTCCCCGCTATAGCTACACGGTCATCGAGTTCGCATTACTCACGTCGATAGTCACAATGCTCAGGTCACGCACGGCACTCGCCGATTCAGACATTTTTTTGTCGAAGATCACAGACAAGTTCCCGTGGCGGTGCTTATCGGGTGAACTCTGCCCAACGACAACGGCTCATTGTTCGCCGTGGATCGGGATTGTATTTAGCAACAGTTTCGCGCCGCGAGAAAAGAACGTAGTGTGGGTCGAATGAATGAAACGAAACGTGTCGCAATCTCGGGGGAGAGATAGCAGGACCTCTAGCGTCGTTTCGCTGGACATTCGAAATAATACGGGTCCAATTTCGTCAGCGACCGAATAGAGGCACTGTAGAGTGGGCGTGGGCACGTATTGCCCTGTGGGGCACTGCCGTGGCTCCGTTAAACGCAAGAGCGACAGAGCCACGCCTGCTCGATCTTCGAAAGCACTGGTTCACCCCTGGTGGTCACGTCCTTGGACAAATGTTGCTAAAGTAGACGTGGTTAGTGTTCTAAGTAGGCGTGGGTTCGTTATTCCGAATTTCAACGTAGCCACAGGCCAACTTGAAATCGGGACTATTCTGCATGATCCGATAAGGATCGTGATTTGTGGAATCTAAAGATTTCATCACGAATAAAACGAAATCGATCCGTTTAATTCTTTTCGCTTGCTTCATTGAATTTGTCATACCATTTTCCCTTGATCAACTACTCCATAGAACGTGTCATATCTACGTTTCAGTTTTTAAAAATCAATCGTTTACAAAGAGTTTCCTTCTCACCTGGAAACCTAAATAGATAGATAGTTTACCAAAGTCGGTATATTTAGGTGAACCAAATGTCGACGAATTAATCGCGGTTTGATTAATATTCGACTTCAAACGATTACGTTTTGTTAAACAGCGATGGCGGTCTGCGACAGCCCGGCCTCCGCAAATTTCTTATTCCGGATGCAAATTGCCGGCTCGAGGTGAGGCCAATTAAATTACGATTTCACGGTCTAACGCTCCGCGACGCGGCTAACGTTTTATCACTCGATATCCCCATCGGAGCACGGACGCGAGGAAGAAGAGCCGCAGTGTTCACGGCTAACGGATTGCATCAGCGCGCCCTTAATCTCATTACGAATGAGTAATGGCTCTCGCGCGCCGGTCCGAGGACCGTAAAAATGTTGTGTCAGATCGTATCCGACTGCTCGTCGTTTGGTAATTTACCGCGCGTCCGCTTCTTATAACGTCAGCTAGAGGTCGCACGGCCTTTACGCCAGACCTGCTGCGTTCGTTTCAGCTTCCGAAGAAGCGTTCTCCTAGCGGTCCTCGGGTTCCTGATCGCAGATGCCAACGGAATGGAGAGAACTGTATTTATAGGTCACTCGGTTTTGCTCGATCGCAAAGGGAATGCGAGAAGCTGTGATTAGGTGGAATTCGAAACGAGCAGACTTTTTCACCGCACAGAGATTTCCGAATAAACGATTCGGATATTGTTCCTCGAGTCAGGAAAAATGATCGGTAACGGAACGAGACTCGACCGAAACTGTAATTTATTCTACCTAGATCTATCCGATTCAATAAGCATCTCCAAATTTTCAAACTTCACGTATACGTACTACCTACTGCAAGTTGTAGCTTTGATTTTCTACGAATGCCTTGTAACAGGATCCCTTGCACAAAACGAGTTGTTTTCAATAGGGCATTAACGAAACCGATGATTAACAAGAACAAAATCGTCTCTTCGTGTACGGACGATGCAAGAATATCGGTGTTACAAAACAAAAGCCATAAAAGTATCAAAAACAGGCTGGCAATATCGTAAAATCAAAGACGAGGTGAATAGTAAATCTATTTTCTCGTAAAACTCTGGCTTCGTCGTTTACCGCGTTTCACTGTAACGGTACACGCGGTCGTTAGTTTTTCAATAATATCCGCCTCGATATCCATCAAGACCGTCCGTCGATCCGAGAGGCAAGAAACTGTAAGGATCGACGCAACACAACCAAATAATTCAAAGTGACTGCTTTCTCCTGCCGGAAATTAAACGGTTTAACGGCCGATTGTGTGCTTCGGATGATTGAAATGTACATATATGGTCTTTCTTTACAAAAATGTGGATGGGCAAATAATAGACGATAAAACAGATCGTTGTGTCTTCGAACTTGTCAAAGCGGTCTCTAAGATGCACGAGATCTATGAGGCCCAAAAGTCTCGTAAGAATGAGGAACCTATGGGACTTGTGAAACCCAGGTTGCTGAAGATTTTTAGTAACCTTGAATCTTCTCGTCTCGGGTGCTTATGGCACCTGTCCCTATCAAGTTTGAGAAAAAATCTGCTGCGAGCTCTATTTTAGGCTTGTACAGTAAAGATTAACAGGATCAGTTGATGCAGCACACTCTCTGTGATCAGCACTGTGACTGTTGGCAAAGTTCTAAAACGTCTTTACTATAATTGCCCGTCTCCCAAAATGAATATAAAAAGATTGATAGAATACCTATCGCTTTCAATATCGAAGCAGATGCGACTGTTACGTTTGCTCTACAGGTTTCGCCACAATCTTACCAGTTCGTTGAATATTTTTGGTATGCTAAGTATAGCCGGACGAATTCGGTCGGACAGTGATTTACACAAGACATGGAAGCGTTCGACGGCAAAGGCAAAGTAAGAAACGACGAGCACAGTGGATATGGTCAACGACGTAGCGATCTACAGCCGTTAGGCGTTTCGCGAGATGATTAAACCTGCACCGTCGACCGCCCTTTCATTACACTCGCCGCGTCTCCTCGATCCTCTGACCTTCCTACTTTCTCGCACCCATCCTCCACCCCAGTTTACTCGCATAACGCGTAAACAGGGTGAAAACACGAGAGGAAGCCGTAACGGTGTAACGTCATTACGCGGTAAACAGACTGTAAATTTACAAGAAGCTGCGTCCACGGCATATCAACGAGCCTGGACCCCCGGTATTCTCGTTCTTGAGCTGAGTGTATTTTTTATCAAACCTGGGCAGTCCTGATCCCATAAGTTTGTGTTTGTAGGGCTAATCAAAGTTATACATTCGGATACCTGGCTCGTTGGTGTCGACACATTCGGAGTCGGACAGTATATTTTAAGACTGGATTTTTAGCGTCCGAGCAACGCTCTCGCGCGCGCTTCTTATCGACTGTCATATTTATCGCGATTTCGCGCCGCTATCGAGCTGACAGTCGCGTAAAAGCCGCGTCAGGATGCGATCAGCACTGGGCGACCGCCGCGGAATCCTGACAAAGTTAGTGGAACCCTTTCGGGGTAGCGGGAGTCAGCTGCCGCGGCTGGATGACAAATCGTTGGTTGGCCGACCTGACAGCTAACATCCATTGGCCGTTTTACAACTTGATAAATCGCGTCGGTATGCGGCGGACCCTTTGCGTTCCGGGAACGAGTCGCGCGTGCATTAAGCGTGCACTTCGTCGTTGCTCCCGTATCACAATTTTTCTTCTTATTCTTCTTCCTCTTCCTCTTCCTCTTCCTCTTCCTCTTCTTCTGGTTCTTCGTCTTCATCTGTTTTTTTTGCACCAATCTCCCGGGAGACGAATTCGTTCCGCGAGCAATCACCGTCTTCGATGACTCGTTCGAACCCTTCGGAAGACGCTTATGTCCCGGTTGCACGACCGCTATCGGTGCAATGAATTTTTTAAAAGCTGTTTCAACATATACCCGCAAATGGCCGTCGAATTTTTGTTAGTGCGCTGACATTCTCTCTTCGTATAATTTCACGTAGCTGCAAAGAAATATTTCAGAACTATTTCAGAAAGAAGCGCGTTTCCGAGGAAGATGCAAGAACTAGAAAAATAAGTATTCGGGAATTTTTTATTTGAAAAGTTTCATTTCATTTGATCAATGTCTACCTCGCAAGAATCTCGAGAGATGTTTAGATGTTTAATCCATGCGTTATGCGAACAACGTTGAAGCAAGAGTCCAGAATAAATATTTATCGAAAATAAAAATTCTATGCTTTGATGAGCTCGCGAGACCTTATTTTTCATAGAAGAAATTGCCAAATTTTTTATTTTTTCTTGAATTTATTTGGAATCGTTATTACAATACATACTCGAATTTTCTAAAAGATTTATCAGAATTTTAAAACTGGGATATGCAATCTCAGTTATATTTTACAGCGAGATTATATTTATATCAATACAACGAACAAACACTTGGCAATTAAATCGTGGGTGTTCAGCGTAAATCACGATCGAACGATCTCCGCGACACCGTCACCGACGGTGATACGATCCCACAGCTTTTTAATCGATAATCGCGTCATTATGCGACGAACGTCCGCCATAGTTACAGGAAAGCTGCGTATAACATAATAGGACTAGCAACCGCCGTATCATTTATTATTATTCGCAAATACGAAGAGCGAAACGCTGTCGAGGGGCAAGGGAACCAGTTCTGTGATCCCAAAAGGAGAATTCTTTAGTGAATAATTGCGTAATGGGACGACCGCTAATTAAACTGGGAATTAATAGCTATCGTTATAATCGCTTAACATGAATATACCTACGAGATAACGTCTAGCAACAAAATCATAATAAATATTTTGAACGAGCCCGGTATGAAAAGCAATCTCGTATTTCCTACGTTTCCCGGTGTAGGTACTTTACGTTCGTTCATTAAAATTCCGCAGACTGTATTATCGCGATCGTACATATATTGTAAAATATCTCTAATAATCGGGGAGATGTTTTACTGGTAAAAACACTTTTCTTCTCGTTAGGTAGTATTTATATTTCGACAAAGTATATTAATAATATGCTTCTGCGCACACACCTTTCTTGTTCGTTCAAATCTTTACGATGCATGTATCAGTGTCACTCTTAATAGAGAAAAACCAATTTAATAATTGACTTTCTTCTCGATATATGTATATCGTTTAAGAACTTACGATATATTTTTAATATTTTCCGTTACAATTTGTTTTAAACCTTCTTGTATATTAAAATATCAAGTACTGCAATAAATTGTTTTCCAATTTTTATTTTAAAATCATTAAAGCTCTTGATAGATGGATTTTTTCATTTACATTGTAATACCATAATTTATCGCATAAATGTCTAATTATAAATTCTGCTAAATTCAACTTTACCAAACGAATACTCCCTCGTTTATTCTGAAAACGTGATAAAAAAGATAAAACATTTCTATCGAGCCGTTCAACTATAAAAATGGAAATAGTATATTTGAAGGGTTGAAAGTTTTAGAAAAAATGTTGCTCGCTATTCTTGTTACGATCTCGTGTTGCTTTCGTCGAGCGGAGGAATGCGGTGCACGGGGCAGTGACCTATCGGCGGATGCATCGCGGATTAATCTAAAATCGCGGAAAAATTCTTATAAATATTGCCGAGCGATCCAGTTTCCTGGCATTCGCACGCTATTAAATCGGATTAAGCTGAACACGAGGATGACGAATGCGCCGAGTTGTCCTTAATGTAACACAGCCGCTCCTTAAAAAATTCTCTCGCTCTACTTCCATCGCCTCGTGTTACCGCGTCAATTTTTAATTCGCGATATTGAATTTTGCGTCACAGTTCGGTGACACGGTTATACGCTAGCGCATACAAATATATTCTTAGAAATGAATAGTTATCAGTCCTCGTGGATCGAGATAACGTTGATCGATTGCTACATTTTGTGCAGCATGTTTGACAACCGAGTCGAGCAATATTTCCTTAAATGCCTGTGGTCTGAACTATGAAAAAGACATAATTTATCATAATGCGAATAATAGCGTGTTTAGTACGTACGAGTACCCACGAGAATCATATGTAGACTATATGTAGACATATTAGCATGATATTCTATAAAATATTCTCCAATCACGATTTTATGAATAAATTATTTGAAGGTGATTACTAGACAGCGGTGTTTATGGACTCATAGGAGACACGAGCACACACAATTTGGCAGAGTACAAAAGTTGAAAGAATTTAAGAGTATCAATGTACACATACATTGTTTTCAGCTTCTTCAAGTTATCAAAGAAGGAAAGAAATTTCTGCTTGGTACCAGTTTCCTGTAATTAGTGTAGACAATTTTTATTTTGCACAAAGATCCACGGTCTAGCGATGAAAATCTAATCTCACGGTATATTGGTATATTGACTTTTGGAATCGGTGTCTGCAGTGTCATTAAGTTCCTTCGTATCGAGGTAATTTCTGCAACACTACAAAGTGGCCAAGTCTAAATTAATAACGCTTATATGTTCAGGACAGTTTTATATGTATTCATATATGATGAAACACGTGTTATCGAGTAATTTCTTGCTGTCATTAACCTACATCGATAAGAAAAGCGGAAATCGCATGATCCAACGATTGTATCGACACGCAAACTCACAACACGAGTGCTCGTGCAAACCAATAATTTCGTATCGCGAAATAATTTATTGACATGTTCGGAAATCATTTAGCAGCAAATTGCACCTTATCGCTGACACCAGATTCTTATTTTTCTATACGCATCGGTCTTATGTTACCTAACCCTTAATGAAATCTTGCAGTTTGCGTCAACCGTATTTTGATGTACGCGTTAGATAGCAACACCGGCTGAAACCTTGCAGAGACTGCTGGGGTAAACGTTGATAGAAATATATGCAACTTTGCGCGATAATGCAGCGAATCGACACTGAAACAAAATACAAATAGGGCAAAAGATAAAAGACAGTTTATATTGAAACTAAACTGCTACATTAATTCTGCACGCCCCTAATCAGCTCCTATTTTTCTGCAAATACAATATTTTGTTCTTTAATTTTCGTGTTGATAAACATTCCTTATTCGATGGATACCAACATTCCACGATGCTAGATAACCAAGGTGGTACGATTAGATGCTAAAGACTAATTCTACAATTCTGTCGACGCTAAATTCAAAGGACAAGGAATTTATGAGCTGCGATACTTGGTTATCGAATGAATTATGTTCGCATAAACCATCGTTGAGATTGCACTCGGGTGGGGTGTCTATTCGAAGAAGACAATCACCGGTGGTAACTAATTTGATCAAGATCGGTTGGAAAGCGGTGTTATAATGCGATTAAAGGCATGTAATTGTCTGAAATGAAAATCGTCATGATTTTTCAGTGTTCCCGCGGCTTTGCGATTAACATTCCTCGAGGATTAATGCCAGCGCCACGGGAAACGTTAATTAAATCGATAAGGCAATCATCCGCGTTCGCGGGGTCGCGTCCAACGTCGTAACTAGTTGACGGGAGAAAGTAAGTAAGTATCTAACGCCGGTTTTTCTCTACCGTCTTTTTCGGACGGGCGAGCGCGAGCAGCCGCGCGTCGATTGTACGATTTTCAGTTTCAGATAACGAGCTGAACTTTTACCGGGTGTTACTAAACGGCAATTAAGCAACAGCGCAACACGCATTGCTGTGCCGGAGCTGTCATAGTTGTCAGACGGCGCCACCTTAAAATGTCAAGAGCTAACCGAGCGTCGAGCAAATGAAGAACATTAATGCGAATTGACGGTGGGTGAACCGGATCCGATTGAAATGTCGCGTGTCCCTGAAGACACATGCGTGCGGCATATTTTCGAAAGAATCCGATCATTCTAACGGGAGAACGTTTCTGGGCTGCGCTGCGCTGGCGCCTCGAACGATAAACTGGCCTGTCGCCACCCTCGTTAACTCCGCGAATTTGGCAGGAGTTATATACACTTCTAGGAGCGAGTTTCTTCTTCTTTTATATATGTTTTTATTATACTTATGGCGGCTGAAAAGTGTGTGAGAGGAGGAAAAAGGAGAAGGAAGCGTTTCGTCCTAGGCCCGCTAGAGGACTCGTCGGTAAGGCTATCTAGCGGACCCGTGAATTAGACGCGGGATGTCGTAAGGACAGTTTAGGACGGTATATATAGAAACAGAGGAAGATTCGGGTAGTAGCGGGAAAGGTGGTGTCGTAATGTCCCTCTGTCGACGAGCATAGGAAGTAGCCGCCACATATTCTTATCGTGTTAATCAAATTGTCCCAGTTCCATTTATTTCAAAATATGGTACATGTACATCGCCTGGAAGGTAGGACGAGCATCGCGAAACAGCTTCGTCGACAGATGACGGGATATCCTCTAAATTCTATTCGTGTGAAATAAAAAGTGTTCTGCATCGATTTCAAGAAATAGCAGCCGTATTAAAGCTTCTTCCCCCTTCTTTAACCATTTCAATCGGTTGAAAACGATACACGTAATAGAGATTCTAAAGATCTTTTAGTCCTTTGACCATCTGAAACCGCGCAAAGTCGTTTGCGTTATACAACGAAAGATCTTGCTTTTGGAATGATCTAATGGCTGTATAATGTATAACGATCGAAGCACCTCGGTAGACGATCGTCCAGGATTTACCAGCAGAACATCTGAATTCGTTAGAAAGCAATTCTTTATTGTTCTCATAGAGAACTTCGCGGAGTCATAATCGCCATCAACAATATGTATGACAAAACGAACCCGTGGAAGCTGCAGGCTAGAAACAAGAATCCGTGGGAGGGTGCCGATCAAGCCGGGCCGTCAGTCTACGAGGGCTTTATGGTTCGCAATGTCACGCGTGACAGGCACGACAGTGGCCGAAGTAAACGATTCTTATTATTAGCCGGCATCCCCTGTCTACCGCATTGATTTACTTCGATTGTCACAGCTCGATAAGCCGGCCGTAATGCATTGCCGGCACTCGGCCCGGTGTACACCGATGCAAACGTGCGTACATGTATGTAACACGTATGCGTGTACAGCGTCGCGACTACGGTTTAATCCGGTTCGTTCTTGCAAAGATTCGTATTAATGTTCGTTCGTCGCTTAACAGGATCTCGAGTTTCCGAGGCTGTAGTTCCGCCGTGATATACAATAGCGACGACCATGTTGCGACACTGGGAACACCAAATGTGGCGTCCATTATAGTCTTTCGATGGATAAGACAAAAATTAGGCGAGTCTGATTCATCCGGACCAGGCATGTCCAGAAGTAGCTCGCTCGGAGGCAAATTCGAGGGAGACGCCTACTTCTCCCTCCTGCGCGTCTCGCTCCCCGTGGCGGCCTAGGTCCTCCGAGCTCCTCGGACCCGTGCCTACCGCTCGCAGTAGGTACCGCGTGTGGCGCGTTGGGGCGACTCTCGTACCCACGGTAGGCACGGGTCCGAGGAGCTCGGAGGACCTGGGTCGCCACGGGGAGCGAGACGCGCGGGCGGCATAAGTAGGCGTTTCCCGCGAATTTGCCTCCGAGCGAGCTACTTCCGGACATGCCTGATCCAGACTCTGGACAACGTACGAACGTGACCGTCTGCGAACGCGTCGTGATTCTGTCTCCATAACATTCCTACTTTGTACGCGTCGCAGACGATTCGCTGCGATGGCTTGAAAATAATCTTGCGTTTATACTTGCAAAAAAATGTTCCCCGCTACTGCGAGGTATACCGCTGGTGGGGCCAAGAAGCTCGTACGCTCGACTCGGGCGAGAAACGTAACGTGATACGGGTCAGAGTACATGTACCGGTGAGTCGATACCGATGCAATGACAAAACCTGTTTTGTTTCTTCTTATCTTCTCATGAAACTTTTACCAACACATTCGTGACGTTTTTCTGATTAAAATGATACCAAACACGGTATAATTTCGATGATATTTACATGTTTAATTGGCGATGATAAGTTTCGATCGTAACGTAGATGGCGATAACTAAGGGCAATTTTAATCGTCTTACCGGCTATACCATTTTCTTTTTCTACCAGCAAATTATGAACTACAAAGAAATTCTAATCGCAAATTTATTATATTTTTCATTTTAATACGTTGATGCGTTATTATGTTAACGTAGGCTTATAATCAATCGCGTTCCGAAACGATCGATAAAAGGGTCATTTACCTCGTAGATATCTGCGTTCCTGAGAAGAGTGCCTGACTGGCTCGCTGGTTGAAAGCTGGTTCGATATCACGGTGTAAATCGTTGCGGTATCGTCGACGTCGATAGTCAGCGGTATAATACAGAATAGAGACTCGTGGACCTCCCAGGGACGATAACGTAACGAACCCTCCCTTCCCTGGCCGCGGCCCTGGCCTCGGCCCTGAGCAACTCGGTTTAGGTGACGATTTTCCGACGAAGACCTGTTAACGGTCGTCTCGCGATGACGTTTCAGATTACAAAACGCTTTCCGGGGTTCGATCGAAGATTGTGCTCGCGCGGCACGGCGCGGTCGCTCGTAGATAAAGATTTTACGTCGGTCCCCGCCGTAGATTACAGCGCACTCGAAACGTCACGCGAAGTGCTCTTACGTATCGATGACACGCGTCATCACCACCTACGAATCCACTGATTCGCGGTAAAGCCGGCGCGGCGGGCAGCGACAGCAGGAGGGCACTGGCGGGGAAAGAAGATACGGGAACGTCAGTGATCTGTGTAACGTCACCGCTACGCTGCGTTTCAATAATATTTATACCCACCCCCGCCCTCGAACAACTTTGGACAGTGTTATTTGCCGAGGCGTGGGTGATGGTGGCGCGTAATGAGATCCGAAAGTCTTAATTCCGTCGTTGATTGACGCTGACTGGAGCGGTCGATGATTCACACGGAACACCTCGCGTGTCCGAGATAATTACGCGAAACGAATAGCGTTTATTTCATTGTCCAATTATGTAAATTCTTCGACCGAGGGCACGAATAACGCGTTCGAAAGAAATTTTACTACATGTATGCGCGCAAGGAGTTCGGAAGGAACATTTACTTCTGTGTATTTCGTGTATGCTGAGGTGTACGGGACACGCCAAATAAATGACTACAGTGGACGTCGATTTTAGATTATATTTTTTAATCTAGCATCATCCAAACAATCTGGATATGAATTTACAAAATAGAGACGTTGCTTCGCGAGCGATACAACGCCCTCTTCGAAACATTTTCCGGCCCTATGTAGGGCCAGAGGCGACACGAGCTTGTGCACCAATTGTTACTTATGCGTTTCACTGATTTATCGTATATTCATGATATACATATAACAACGATTGTACTGCAGTATATCTCAGATATTTTACACGCTTCGGAGCGCAAAGGGTTAATCCGGAATACACAGACCTTTTAAAATCGCGATCGGATCGAAGCTGTTCGTGAATGGAAGCCTAAGAAATTGAAGATGTGCGTGGAGAATGTTTCGAAAATCGAAAACGAACGTTTCTAAAGGAAGTCGAGGGTCCAGCTGATAACTACGCGAGATCTTCAGGATTGGTTATTTATCGTTCTCACGTTTTAATCCCGGTGGAACGACTCGGGAGGAATTCGGTATCGTTCGAGGAGCGTCGAGCCTCCGAGTAGCCGAGATTCGGCCCTCGAAGGATAAGAACCCTGGGCACCCCGATCGTCGCGAGGATCCTTGTGCCAGCAACAAGATACAGAAACAAAAGATCGGCCTAAGCAAACGAATCCCTCGAAGGGCGTGAGTCAAACACGGTCGAATGGGATACGGTGTGGCGCGGCGTGTCGAGTGGCGCCAGCCGGTGGCTGCGAACGATTCTCACAGCAATTATGTAGATTCTCGATGCCTCGAAACACAAGCCGGCCAAACAAACGATTCCACGGGATAAGGAACACCTTCCTCTGTTTGCTTTCGCGCGTCAAAACGATTGTCTTCGACCGTCGACTTTCCGTTCCCTTCTGGATTAGCTCTTTGGGTTCGACGGGCTCGAGGACTCGCTGGATGCGGCTGATTTTCCAAAATCAGTTTCAAACGTGTCTTCTATATCGTGTATCTTGTGTGTCGGGGATGTAATACAACACCATGGCATCGCTTCGGGGATGTATTCGGTCGAGATGGGATAAAGCGTAACTGGGAACAGGTCAGAATCTGATAAAGGGGGGCTTCTTGTATAACGGGAATACTTCAAGACTATCTGTTATTCGATAATTAAGCAGTATTTGCTGAAAAATTCATTTTAAACAAGAAGGACGCGACAGCCATTTTCCTGAAGCCTTCCTTTGCAACCGATAAAGTTCTCTAACTTATTCTTTACAGTTCTTTAGTTTACAGTTTTCTGTTTATAGTTAATCATTGGGGCACTGAACTTGTAATGAAAATAATGAAAAAGCGAATGATTGTTTCCTTACTTGACCGATGTATTTCATAATTGGAAAGTTTCTTATGTTCCGGAGCGCATTCTGTAATTGTTAGCGAACGGACTAAATTGCTCCTTGGAGAATAAGTTAATTATTAATACGGTTGTAAAACAGTTTCAACGCTCGATTAAATAGTGGACACCCAACATGCTGACATTAACTTACCTACGGGTAATGGTTTGCAAGGAACTACATTTCGAGAGAACAATTAATTAATATCTAGCGTAATTTTGACGCACACCCTCAGCCAGTGCCACGCTCGTTTTCTTGAAAAGGACGACGGTGTAGGACTTCTTAATAAAAGGAAGTACATCGAGAACAGTATTAAAGAAACCGTTCGCGATAGGATGCAGTTTACGAACGGACTCGAGCTCGTTTGCGTCTTTATGGTTAGCGTTTATCGAGGCGACGCGATAAAAGCGGAAAGACGGGGTCGTGTACATGTCTTGTAATGGTCGTTCCGTAATTAAAGCTCGTCCTGTGTAGGATGAAGCTTATGTTGTCATACTTGTCGGATAATAACCTAAAAGTAGTGGAAAGAATCGAATTTAGTTACTGCTACAATCACTTTCTTCGATTAATATCTATACATAGTTCTTTAATCTTATTCCCATCGTTTATTCGCCAATTTATTGAATTATTTCAAATTAGATTATCCAAGATATAAAGCCTTAAAAATATCGGTTCACAAAGAATCTTCTCGTTGATAAATTACCATCGAAATTAACAACAGTATGAGGGAATTCTAACCGTGAAAACACTGCATTCCGTAGACCCATTGGAACGGTATTTTTATATATTTTCTTATTCGAATATTTGGAGCGGTATATTTCTGAACAGAAACAATAGTATATTTAAAGAAAGAGCAACGCACTCGCAGCTATTCGGTTATTTTAAATTCCTAAAATTATTCGTGAGAGAAAAGCATTTCGAAAGAAAACAGCACCGACTTACAATTTTTAGACACTGTTTCACTTGAAATTGCTAATTTTCGCAAGACGATGATCGCTATTGGTAAAACTCGTTGAACGCGCCATCATTGCTTCCAAATAGACTGCGGATCTTTATAGAAATTCTCATATTAACCGTTTAACGAATAGCTCTTTATTGCGTCGATATTATAATACGTCGATTATGATAAAATATGTATTGTCCCAGTTTTGCTTGTGTTTCGCTACGCCTTCGTAACTGTTCATACTCGGAAAGTAAAATTTCGCCGATTAAAAGACTAGTTGCGTCAAAGAGAAGTGCACAAAAATCCTCAAGCTAATTATTCCAGAACTTCTTAAAACATTTTTCGGTACCCACGTGCCCGTCAAGATAGCGTCAAGATGGCGTCAAGCCGCTAATCGATGTCACCACGCTTGACAAAAAGATGTCCGGTCCCCGAGGCACTTCGGCCCACCGAAGCCCTCGTTAAACTTTGATCAGAGGACATTTCCATTGTTCGAACAATACCATAATAACTTTCTCGCGGAGTCTTTTATGGGACAAGGTAATACATAAAGTCGAAATATTCCGTGACCTAAAAACACGGCCGACTCAACTCCGCCCTAACGACAACGCGACGACAACGCGACGCTGTGCCGCACCGGGTCCCCGCGAGACACGAATTTCGTCAAGTATTGTATAATGTAAACCGCTTGAACGCCGCCGCGCCGGTGGTAAAGTTACGGCAACAGGCTGGTGCAAATCCGGGCTGAATGCGCTTTAAACGAAGGCGTTTTTAACATTGTCAAGCGGTGCGTTATGGACACAAAACACCAGAACTCAGCCCGTACACGCGTGAACGCGCCTGTGAATGCGAATGCCGTAACCGTAACCCCTTAGCACATCTTAAACTGCCTGGTATCGCGTTTAAATAGCCGTCGGATAGATCACCGTCCAAGTACACGATACACGAGCAACGCTAACGAGAAAAAAGTCTCACAGCCGCGTTGAAATTTCAAACTGACGAAATTGTTCGATTAATTCCTAGATTTTGAAACATCCCTTTTTCTTATATTTCCCAAGGTACGTGTACTTTAAGGTAATCTCACACACGAAGTGCATTCGAAATTACCGATGAAGTTACCAACATTTGAAAACAACGGATTTCACAGTGTTAACATTACTACATCTCTGAAATTCTTTTTACGCTCGCGATGCGGAGAAACTCTCTGTAAGAGCGCGTACGGAGAAATCGAAGAACAAAATTAGTTATATCGTAACGTCCACGGAAGATCGGCAGAAAAGATCCTGACGAGCCTAGTACACCGATTGCTTCCATCGAAGTTTGCCGCAGACATTCGTCGAAAAAAAAGAGATCCCAAAAGAATCAGAAGGAAAGGAAAACACCGAGGTGCCCGGTGATTAAAACAAGCAAGCCGACCAAGCACACGAAACACTGACAGTTCTGACAGTCGACAGGATTGTGGGCGCGAGAGGCGTGAGCCCCTTCTGGCGCGATGGAAATTCGCGAGAAAATAAAATAGCTGCCCCTTTAGCCCGCCCTTTGTATCTGCCGAGGAGAAGCGTCCCTAATTGATCCCATTTCGTGTCACGCCACGATTCACTGCTCCGTGCGAGCTACTTCTCGGTACGTCTCGTCTTCGAGATAAACTGCCGTCGCACAGTGTGTCGAGAAATGGACAAGAGTCAGCAAAAAAACCGAAGTCTAACATTCATAGGTTGTGGCATTGTACAATACTAATAGAGAAACGAAGATTTTAATACCACTCGTCGTATTTAGCGAATTTTCCCATTTAGTGTCAATAATGGGGCTTGAAATTTGTTCACGCTTCAAGCGATCGTCACGATTTTTCACGCACGTCCAGCGATCTCGGAGAAGAAAGTTTTTCAAAGAAAAGCTAATCGGTAATCGTACGACAACGCGTAACAATTGGAAAAGTTGGCAAACAATTTTTTATACAGTAACAATTTTATTTTTTTTTAAATGAAATTTCAACTTTTTGTTATCGATCGATGCATCTTTGTATTCGTCTTAAAAAAAGTACATACTACGGGTCTTAGGTCGAAAAGGGATGTACTCGACGCACCAAAATTACCAAACACACTTCGAACCTTATCCGCGTGCAATTGACCCGACGCGAATCCATTCGCGATTATTTTACGAAATTTCTGAAATTAATTTAATACGGATTGTTTCTGCTTTATAATACAATATTTTATGCCGATTTAGTACCAAATAATAAATCTGTACAATGTCATTTTTAATTCTTATTATTTTTCTTACGATTCAGTGATATTTGGAAACTGCAAATACACATTTAATATAATATGTACGGTGTTTGCATCGCGGTTCTAATAACTTGAGCACCCGCTGTACGTTTTTATTTCCATCTGAAACAAAAATTCAGAAAAAGATGAACGTTCGCGCTTAAAAATATTTAATTCTATCCGCTTGATGAATATTTTAAGAAACAAAATCAGACGAAGTAATTAGAAAAACATGGACAAAGTCGCTTTTTACTTTCTTTTGTTCCTTCTACTGAGAAACGTGGACTCGATTCGAGGAACTGCAGGTGTATAACCGGTAATTAAGAGGAGAAGCAAAAAAGTAGCGAAACGTACGAGGTGAGAAATAGTAATTAAAATAAAGCGACTCTGCTGAGAATATGTAACAAAGACGAGGAGATGCGTGTCTTGGTCCTTTTCTGGTCACTGCGATAGTTAGAAATTATCGAATTTTAATAAAAAAAGAAACATCAATGGACTCAATTTGTCTGAAATGTTCTCGTCGATAAATAATAAAGTTCTACTTTCCTGGATAATTACCGATAATTACGTGAATTGATTCACGTTTGGGTCAGAAACATATAAAAACCATGAAGTCTAACGATTACAATTTTATCAAGCGTCGATGAAAATTGTAAGTACCGACAAAGGGTTAACGAAGGGACTAGAGAAATTTTGTAGCCAATTGGGTGTTCGAACCGACTTCGGGGATGGGCACCGTCTCAGCTTCGCGAAGCCGTGCCAACAGTTTCTTGGAATCGCCAGCCGTTGGTGCTAGCTTTGATCGTAGATCACGCGGTTGTTTTGATTTACCGCGCAATCGAAGCCGTGGTTCCAGCGTCAACGCGAGACGCATAAATTACTGCGACGGATTTGCCGACTCTAAATGCGATTTTACGAGGTGTACGTGCGCGATGGGGTAGTTAGAGACTCGTCTCTAGGAAGCAATCGAGTCCAAGTATCGTCTACGTCCTACGTTATGCCTTGCGTATTGTAGCATTGATAACGCCAGTTAGGCATTCTACGAAATATATGCGCACAAGTAGGTCCTTCGTGTTGAAAATTTTCGATCGTAACTGAAAGAAACGATTTCAATCGAGAGCATCACAAAACAGATTTCATCCAAATTTGTAGTCTATCGCTTTCACACACGTGTGGTCATTACATTCAACATGGATAAGTTTTTGTTACGTAGTTTGTTTATTTTACTATAGTGTATTTTACTTATTTTAAGTTAGTTATTACCACAGACTTATTCAGCTATATTATCTTATCTTATGTCCTTCATTCAACTCGTATAGCGCATATTGGTTTATTTCATTTCATTACCTATTCGTTTTCTCAACTGTTATTATTATTATTATGTTTACGGGTATTAAGACTACCCAGTATAATTGTGATTCCTGTCGATCGAATTTTGAATTATGTTAAAGAAAATGCTATCGGCGCAATTCAAGAAGATCGAACCTTAGGACCGATGGCATTTTCTTTAACTACCCGGTATATCGCAGAATGTATCTGGGAGATACCGCAAAGCCGAAAGGCAAGCGGGAATTAAGTATTTTCCTTTGAAAAATGATATGCAATGCGATAATAGTGTACCCCGCGGAATTGTATACATGAAGCGAATAAGTGAAACGCGATACATATACGTATGTATGTATACGTTCCGTGCGACTGGAGGGGTCAGATCTCTCTCCTCGCATGCTTACCGTCACAAAAATATGTCTGTGACAAATGTATCCAAACGAAGTTACGACGTTCTAATTGCTTTAACCAGGATCGTATCTCCTAAATCGGAAACAATATATTGCAGCAGCCAGCTTTGGAAATTAATGATATTCCCGCACTGCGAGCATTCTCCTGGCTTAAATAAACCCTTGTTGGGCATCCCGCGACCTACAATACCGAGACACGTAAACTTCGTGGCCCGAGTGAATAACTTTTATGACGACCACTAGGTAGAAAAAACGGCCGACTCGACGGTGCAGCGTCATTATCAGAATTTATAAACCCGGTGTGGGGCTTAACTTATGAAAATGCATGTTAAGTACTTACCAGCGGTCGACGATGTTCGGTCGACGCGCGACGCGACGGGCGCGTGTGTCCAGAATGACGCGCAGACATCGCACGTGTGGCCCCTTGAGAAAAATTCCAACGATTTTCAAATGTTTACCCTCAATTTGCCTACTAATTAATGGCTCCTCAGCCCCCTAATATTTCCAGGCCGGGCGAGAATCGGTCGCTGGAGTGCTCACGCTACTTTCCCTGTCATCGTGAAAAATCCTGAATGCTCGTCCGGGAACAACGTTCGTGTTTTCATTTCAATAATCAATTGCCCTCTCGTTAAACTGTTACGTATTGCCATTACGAAATTGCGTTCTCATTGCCGAGATAAACATTTCGACATTTGGATCAAGTTCTTGGACAATCGTTTTAGCAAATTCGAATGCACAAGTGCTTTCCTTTCGAAAATATTTTTCAAAGTCGAGCGACAATTCTGTACGTCGATTATATACTAAATCAACGTATGTACAATCTTTTGTAAAGGTATTATCCTAGAGAGACTTTATCATGGTAAATGTATAACAATTCTATTACCCAATGTTTTATTACGCGAAAAGGTGTTGAACAGTTGAATTTATATATTAATAATACGAAAGCAGTTTTTTTTCAATACTGGTATGGCAATTATTACTGGTGTGCATCATTCGAGTGCAAAGGGTCAAGCCTTAACTTCTTGTTCACAAGCAGCAGAATTATTAGAGATTTCTACTTTCCTAGATAATTATAAATTTACATTCGAAGAGTAACGATATGAGCTAAAAACCAGTAAATCTAACAATGTTATCGAAAACGATACCGGTGTAAGGATTAATAAAAGAATGAAATTCCGAGTATCGGCATCAGTCTTTTCAAAATGTGTATTCACATGAGATATGTGTGTCGTCGACACCGGGGAGACGAAGCGTTCGTAGCCTAATGGTTTCCAACTTGGAAATCATCGTGGAAGTTAGTCCTCGAAGGTTTGATTTAACGCGAACGCATGTGGATAGATGCGGTGGAATCGGTGAAAAGATAAATGAACCCCGTAAACTCGAGATTCCACGGTTACGTGATCTTGTAACCCTGTCGATGCAACCCAGGACCAGTACGAAACCATGTGTCAGTCTCTCGACCACGAAAGAAACGAGGCGGTACGGGGATTACGATCCACGGTGTGCTCCCATGTAAATCAGTCGACGTGCACGGAAAAAAATGAAACGTTTAAATGCAAGACACGCTCCCTCCTTGGGCTTATTTGGAAATCTTCGGGTTGTCCTCGACTCGGTTTCTCAAGTGGTTCCTAGGAAGAGCAGATGGATGCAAGAGGAAACGCAGCAGCAAACTGCAATCATCTGTTGCAACGTATGTACCGATATGTCACGCGCGGTCGTGTTCTCTCGTCGATTGAAAATTCCTATTTCAACGATGCATACGTGTACTTAATTTGTTGATTAACTTATACAGGGTGAGTCACCTCAAATATCTTTGTTGTTTCCAAAGATACGTCAAATGTATGAAGGACAAAGTTGAATGGTTCAGTGGGACTCGCACGATACCAAAAAAAAATATTTGTTTTTATGTCATTTTTTAGAGATTTTCAAGGTCACCTTGACTATTTTAAATGGAACCACCCTTTTTTAAACACCTACAACGATAGTCCCTTTCATTACAAATTCAGTGACTATAATTACTCAAGGTCATTCAAGGTCACGGACAGAGTGCAACATTCCTTCAAAGCCCGTTTACAGGCATGTATCGATGTTAAATCTTATACGTTATCTCTGTCCGCAACCTTGAATGACCTTGTGTAATTATAGTCACTGAATTCGTAATGAAAGGGACTATCATTGTAGGTGTTTAAAAAAAGGGTGGTTCCATTTTAAAAAGTCAAGGTGACCTTGATATCTCTAAAAAAATGACATAAAAACAAAATTTTTTGTTTTTGCATCGTGTCAGCCCCATTGTACCATTCAACTTTGTCCTTACCATATTTTACGTATCTTTAGAAACAACAAAGATATTTGAGGTACAAACGTTAGGCGACTCACCCTGTATACGGAAAGAACCGAAATGCATTGGGTATTTCATACATGTATGTACATATGTTGTACCGGGCCTTCAAATAAATATAAATACGTTCGATTACCATTACCGTTACCATTACCCGCGACACGAAGAAAAAACAATGAATCGATCGGGGATTAACGGAGTCTGAATAATAAGAGCAGACAACCAGGCGGAGCGTGGTTATTGAAACATCAAAGGGAACGTCGACGATTTGTAGTCTTGCGGCAGGAATCAACGTGAAATTCCGTGGGCGGGCAGTGATCTGACTCGGATGATCCGAGTCGGCACGGTACGAGAGCACGTGGTCGCCAGAAGGGTGCTGACCCCTCGCAACAGGGTGCGCAGCAGGATGCCGCATGCCGCTCTCCTCGCGTTCTTACCTTGCTCAGAGTTTCCGACCCGACGGATTCTGTTTCTTAGGCGAACCGTTCTGTAAAACAGTGAAAAGGCTAGGTAGTACCAGGTTGTATGTCAACGCATCTCGAAGACAGCTTCCTTTGAACCGTTCCGCCCGTTTACGCATCCAGTTTCTTCCCGCCGCGCCACGCCGGAGCTACCGCTGTTGGTCGCGTGCTTCTAGCTTCAGCGGAATGTTCCATATTCGAATGCACGTGTAATAAAGCGTTTTGGCGAGGAAATTCTACGATAGACCACAGGTTTATCGTAGATCATTTTGAGATACAAAGCTGATTCTGAAAGTCCTATCTACAATTTTAATTTAGGTGTCTAATTTTACCGTTGAATAAATTTGATTTATTTAAAGGTTGCTTCTTCTCTCTATTCCTTAGCAATTAGTAGCATTGGTTTACCAAATGACGTGCAAACAGGTTTGTGAACAAATTTGCTATTGGTAGGAGTTACGCGACAAAATAAAATGGTACTTTTAAAAAATTTTTAATTTCAGCCCGTAACGAAAATTTTAAATTTACGTTTCGTAGATTTATGTTAGTTATGCATACGCTGAAAATATCAACGAATCGGTTGATGCAGAAAAAGCGACACGTATCGAAAGGTGTATAAATCTGTGGATTTTACCACTTTCATCTGTTTCTAGCGCGTGTGCACGTTAATCGATAATATTTTCAACACGTGTATAACCAACGTAGGTCTGCAAGACGCATATTTTAAATTTTCATTATAGGCTCAAATAGAAAAAGTTTTTAGATAGTGCTTTTTTTATTTTTTCATATAATTTTTACCAATCGTAATTTTTTCAAAATCTTTTTGCACGCCAATTTAGTAAATCAATGGTTCTAATAGCTAAACAAAAGTCAAGTCATTTGGTGCAATTTGAAATAAATGATTGTGATACGAACGAGGTATCAACTCTTTAAACGTGGCGCTCCCTAGCTTAGAGTCGTAACTGTTTTGCTACTCGACATTCGAATGGCAATTGTTACGGCCAAAAATAATTCACGATTAAGTTATCGTTATTATAAATACACTGTCGGGTCTTTATGCAAAATAAAAATTGTTTGCGTTAATTGCAAGACATAGGAACAAAATAGAAACTCATTCTTAAGTAATTTTATTAAATTGTAAGCAGTATATTGACATTTGTGAATTCTACCATATCTTCGTACCGTTTGAAAATACACCCACCCATGTTTGCAAAGAATGCATCAAATCCGCGGTCTAATCTCCGAAATCACATGGGCGATTGAACTTGGCATCACTCGATTTGATTTGATGTTAAACTGCAAGACACTGAATCACAATTTATGGATTTTGATTAGCTAACATTTCTTGCGAGATTGAATTACAGACGAATAAGGAAACGGATGCGGTTTCCTCGTGAGAATAGACAGGTTTGAATTTTCCCGGTACACCAGCCGGGGACTCTTAAACAGGAATAAGCGTCCGCGTCCGCGTCCGCGTCCGCGTCCGAGAGCTAGTCACGTAACGCGATGTTATTTCTGCTAAAGCTACGAAATTTACAAAACGCGAGCACCTGAAGCGCGTGAGCCGGGTTTCAAGTTTCTGGTGCCATTTAATGGCGCGAGTCACCAATAGCAACGCGTAACTTCCAGACGCGAGTATTAGCATACCGAGTTAGCAGCATTCCAAGTAAAGTTGCATACCCGCGGTACCGGGGGACTGCGATTGTTGCAAAAAACCATCGGGCACTGATTAAGGCAATATAACGATTCAATTAGCATGTCTCCACCCTTTCAGCTCGAAGTGCAAGCGGTTTCAGGAAACACGGCAACAGTGTTGCTAAATGCAGAGGAAACTAGTCCCTGGACCATTAGGACAAACGTGTGAATTTCCTTCGAGTGAACCATTTTCACTAAATAAGTTGGAGGAGGTATATCACTTCCATTTAGTGGAATTGACAGTAAGCTTTAGTTCGATGCTGATGGTTCTAACGAGCGAGCAGTCAATTTTTAAATGAAAATTTCACTACACAGAATTCTAATTATATTTTTGTGAAGAATTGATATTTGCGAACTGCGAGTATACATGTATGTAGCAACACTGTGTACAATATTGTCCATCGTATGGATAAAAGATGTATATTATTTGGACTATGGTTCTGATCATTCGATCACCCACTGTTATTTTTTTATATAAATATGAAATTAAAAAGCTACAAAAAGTGCTATGACACTACCTCGTCATTAAATGGAACTCGATTTTCTCTGTTGTTAGTGGCAAAGCAATTTCTGCTCGTTGGTTTCATGCCACCGTGACAAGTCGCGTCGAACGAAATTAAACGGTAGATCTAATCAATGATCTTACACGTGTCTTACTCCCTTTGTTCCACGGTAAGTGGAGTTGACATATCCTTTGTAATCCGAAGACAAGGACACCGTTCATGGCGGCGCACAATTTCGAAACCAGTTCGACGTTCCTACCGGCAATCGGTTGCCCGATGGAATTAACGAGCGTAACCAATCAACGACGCCAGTTTATTAAGTCGGATATTTTTTATTTGGTTCGCTCCTCGTAGACAGGACGCTCGCGTTTCGTCGCTCGGAAAACGTTGTTTAAAAGCGTGAGTCGCTCTCGGATTCTGCCTTATCGTGCCAGCAAATCGTATCGACATGCAAGACGGCTCGACCCAACTTCTTTCCCGATTGACACCTCCCTTTCGAATATTAATACAATATCGAAAGTCTCTCCTTGACAATTAACGTCATCGCTTCGATGATCAAAGTTCTACGATGCATAGTTTCGAACGTGCGAAACCCTTATCGTACCGATGTTTCCGTATTTGATCTCGATTTTCTGAAAACTGATTTTTCACAGCGTGTCAAAAAAGTACGAGTATGTTTGCAATATGTATTCGTAAACTATGAAACTTGTCGAGGATCTTTTTAAAGTATTTGTCCTACATCGATATACTTGTGCGAGAAACACTTGATACCTAAAATTTGCCAGTTCTTAAATTCGATAACAAAAAACTACTTTATCGCGGCTTCGTAGCTGACACGCGTGAAAATATTTATTAATTACTTAATTATATTATATGTTACGACACACGTTACGCGTTAGCGAAACCATAAGCACGATACTTTGAATATTCGCGAATCGAGTTCAGTGCTTTTAACGTCCGATCCTAGCATACAAAATTTCACGTTCAAATGTACAAAGTAAAAAATACCAATAATTAGTTCGCGAATTGTAAAATTTACCTTACTGTACTTTCTTGGAACATAATTAAGAACATCTCGTCGATGTTTCAAGCGCCCGAGCTACCCAAGTTTGGCCACCTTTTAACATTCTCCTTTAACCGTACGCGCTACCGTAATCGTTCGCCGATCAATAGTACCGATTACAAAGCGTATCGGAGTGTGACCGCGTCCCGCGTATTTCTGGCGCCATTCGACTGGTCAGGGCCTAGCCTACAGGCTCTCGTTCGCCGGTACGGCCACGAGTTTGCTCGACGGGTTAGCGAAATTCCAGCGGAGGGAACGCAGCGTCGCCGCCCTATTCATTCGCGTTACTCGCGCGCTCTCGACAAAGCATTGGTCGACCCTGTACCTTTCCGTTTGACGCGCTTTAAATCGATCGAGCCTCGCTAACCAATCGTCGTCGGTCCCAGGGCGCGAAATTGATTAACGTCGGGGCACGCTTCGACTTTCCATTTCGATTTCGCGGCCGGACCCAGAGGGGGGTGTCCCTAACACGGGCGGCGCACGGTTCTCGGAACACACCATACGCCCCGATCCAGAGATTGGATCTTGCCGGCCGTTTTAACCGCCTCGCGAACTCGATCGTCCGCTATTTTCGATTTTACGGTGCCTCGATCTCTCACCGACTTTCTCTCCCGATCGACGCAATCTGTATCGCGATAAATAAAACAATCGATAAAAATCCGACACCGTCGCACCGTCGCGTCGCGGGTACACCGGGGACCCATCGCATCCGCAAGGGAGCATAATCTCGGCGGAAGTTATGCCCGTCGTAAATGCGCCCAAGTCCAGCAGCTTGCCCGAGCTAGCTGCGGGATTTTTCAATGAAATCCCGAGGTTGCCTCCGGCCAATTGGCGGTTTATTTCCCGGTGATCCGCGACGAGATATCTCGTCGCGAGACTCGCGGAAATTCCCCTGCCACCAATTACCCTGTGATCTCTCGTATAACGAATCAATTACGTCGTGTTATTTATCGTCGAATCGCCACCGCGCACCGATACGAACCAGATACAGGCGAGATATTACTCGCGACCCGGGTTCTCAGGGTTATTGGCACCTATCTGTTCTATTTTTTCCCTCCGCTCGATGGAAAATAAAACACGCGACATTTCGACACGCAACTGCGACGGAACGGCGATTTACAGCGTATCGAACGTGTTCCCGTAAGGTTAACGGAACCGAGTGGTACTATAAAAATAACGAGCAGAGAAATAAACCGAAATGTTTCGGTTCATAGGGATTTTCCCCGTACACCTACGATCGATACGCGCGGTTATTATTTAGAAATGCGCGGGAATGAAATTGTGAGCAGGCCGGTAAGCAATCTTGTTACCATTCCGCGATGATTGGAGCGTTCAAACGAGAACCGAGGGCCCAATGTTCCGCCTGATCCCTGATCTACTAGCAGTCGTAAACGTCCCGGCCTCGAAAAATGAATGCCACTTTGAAATATTCTGCAAGGCCAGGATAATACACGAATCGAGTGGATTTTGTAAACGTAAATGTACTCTTGAAATTATCTATTCGTGGTCAGAATGGTCGACTATATCGCTCTTTATTGGAATTAAATTTCTTTATTGATATACATGGATTAATATAAAATGTTTCTCTTATTCTCCCCCTCTCCCTCTCTCCCTCTCTCTCCCTCCCTCTCTCCCTCTCTACGCCCCTCTCTCTCTCTCTCCTCTACCCCCCCCCCCCCTCTCTCGGATAAACATGTCAACTTTAAACATTCTAACTGGATTTATGAATCGTTAAAGATTGTCCAAACATCGTCCTATGCATGAATGCCGATACAGTCAGTGTTACGTTCAACCCGAGTGATAATATAAGGAGATCAAGAAGACCATCGATCCGTATGACTGTAACTACGGTCCAGAACGAACAATAAAAAACGGTAGGTACTCGATCATTGCACGGAAACGAGACCGAAATTTCAGGCATGATTAGATTTCCCACCTATACATAAAACGATATAGGGAAACAGTCGCGACGCGACTCGTGACACCTCCACGAAATTACCATTTCCATTCACAAGGGATGATCCCGAAGTATCCTCACCAGATCTGAATGAAACTTTGCGAGGGCATAGTTCTTACAAAAATAGTAGACAGGTATTCGAACCGCACCGCTGGCTGCGATAGCTCCCAAGATATTCGATCAAATATGGTTTGGACCCCTTTTTAGGGCTGTTTTCACTGCTCGCATATGATCGATGGAAGCTAAAAAAATATGTGTGTGTGTAATATTTTTGCAAGAACTACGTCCTCCCAAAGTTTTGTTAAACCTTTAAGATCTCGCGAAGTCGATTCGGGATTGTCCCTTGCAAGCTACATTCCCAACCTTGCGCGAACAAAGTGCAACGAACGAGATTCGCGTAAAGAACGAGCATTCGAGCGGGATTGCAACGAGCTGGAACCTACCGTACAACGAAAAACAAAAAGATATATTTTCAAAGCTGTCGAAGCACGGGACTGTTTACGGTTCTCCGCTCAGCTTCCTGCTTCAAAGAATTATCGCGATCCTCGGTTACTTTCGGAAAAAGGTATCTGTAAAAATGCGAGTTTAAACGAGTATTTGCGACTTTAATACAAGTTACGGTACACCGATGATCTCGGGCTCTCGATAAGAGCGCAGATTCGATGTTACAGCGAGATCGGGGAAAGGATTCGTCCAGCATTACTGTCACCGCGTCGATATTACGTTCGCCTAATCCGCTACAATGATCGACATCGCGTCCCGATCGAAACTCACTCTAACCGAGTTGCAAAAATCCCGGTCTGTCGATCAGCGAATCGGTTTAATCCGCGGACCTCGATCTCGTTCCAAGACTCGTTACGCTCCACAATTTGTCTCTCGAGCTGCGTTACCACGGCAGCCGTGATCGCTTCCCCGGATTAAGCAGCGTGACTAGTCGGATTTTCCCTGGTGGAATTCGTACGACAGCCGCAAGGACCGCTGCTCTGTCCGAGGTTCATCCGGGATCGTCTTACCCTCCCTAACTTACGGTCGAAAGATCGGTATCCGTCTCTGTCCGAACAAGCGGAAGGCAAAGATCGCGGAGAATCGGCAGAGAATAGGCGCAAATCGGATCCGATTTTCCAGGATCATGCTGAAATCGAAGCAGATCGGATAATCCCACGGGAGGCCCGTCGATGTCTCTTTAAATACGAAGATCCACAAAGGCCGAGCGCCTCTGCCTCCCGGGCACGTAGCAAATTGGAGGCTCTACCGTAAACACGCTTGCACAATGCCAGGATCGAGACGATAATTTACGGGTCACGATACACTCGCCGAGAACTCTCCGATTCTGAGCGCACATGTTGGTTCAGCGTCTTTTCTCACGCGGCGCGCTCCCGACTTGTTTGTTGATTCATCGGGGTTGCGCTTAACCCTGCCGTTCTTCATGGGGAATTTCAATTGTCGCGGTCAGTGTCGTATTTAATAAATAAAAACTTATATTCTTGCGTACAGCGGATGCGTCCCTGCAGAATTTCTATAATTTTAAATTTCTGTACCTACCATGGGTTACCGGAACCCAAAACTTGGGTATCCGATGGAATATAATTTGGAACAACAGCGCGATAAAATCAATTCTCAAAACGCTTGTCGTCTTTATCTTGGAGCTTCGCGTTGACGACTATTAACGCGAACACTCGGGACAGTCGCTTTATTTCACACAACATACAAACTGTACACGCGTTGCGTCGATTATTTTCTATGTAATTTTCATCGCGTATCAAATCCACGAACGCTAGCTGGTATTTTGCTTTTTAATATTTGAAATTTGTTGTCAGTGGTGATCGTAACAGCTGCCAAAAAGATATTTAATGATAGCCTTTAAATACTATCGGCTGAAAAGAAGAAAGATAAAATGATACAGCACTAAATTAAATCGGAGATTATTATCAACAGCCTCTGTACTTCTAAAAGCCTTGCGTTGTATTTTTGGTGGGTTCATGAGTTGCGTTTTCGAAATGCACAAAAAAATCTTCGATCCACTTATAATTCCAAAAGCGTTCCTCGGAGTTGAAATTATCGTAGTAGCCATTAATCACAAATGTATTTGTTTGCCTGCAACGATCACTGATCATAATAATCGATTGCTCGATAGAAGTGACTAGTATTTATTCACTCGAATACCTGTGCAACTATGCAATGTTCAGGCACAATAGAAACGTATCAATTATTGGCACGTCGAAGCAACAACTCGAACAATACAATTGCTACTAACATTGCAACTAGGCTAGGTACATTGAAATCCTTTTACATTCGGGTCTGATTCCGCGTAATGAACGAACTTGATTTATCAAGAAAATGTGACACATTGTTACGAGAAAATTTAAATAACAGCGCCATAAATATCTTGTACACGTCGAAAAGTATACAAAACGGATACTATCGAGTGTAGCATTGTTAACTCTTTGAACTCTTATCTTAAGAAATCGTTGTATACGAATCGATTTCTACCGTTTTGAATAATAGTGAATTGATTTGCCTTTCATATACAATTCATATGCGCTAGAACTACGAAATTTGTCGATTGTTATGGAATGTCGTTAAAGATTTTGGCTCTTGACAGAAGGGTTAAGAATCCTATAATAAAACGTAGGCACGAGTTCCGAGTAAACCAAAAGGATCGTACATGATTTAAAACAAATATACTGTACCGTAACTGTAACAAGAATGAAAGGCTCGAATTCGATTAAAAATGAAGCAAACGGTTCGATAACTGTAACAGAGGAATAAAAATCGAATCAGGGGAGACCAAGTATGCCAAGATTACCTAAATGAAAAGCCCGTACGGCGCCACGGCCCGTTCGGCGCCTCTTTTCGTCCTCGCCCCAGGAATTTATCGTGACGTCACAATAAGATACAAAATTTATCGACACCGAGCGAAGATCGGTTTTCTTCCGTTTTGATTCACTTTTAGAATTCGGTTCGTGACGGGACACCGTATCTCCGACCGAAAGAGCATTCAATTTGTACGCCGCCCCGTGAATCTACTCGTTCGAATACAAAATTTATCTAAAGTTCACCCGTAATGGTCGAAAGCGAACGAGACGACTGTCCCGTCGAACGGAAAACTAGCTTGAATCGTTTCCATCGCTGATACGGGAGTAACTGAAATAATCGACGCGACGACGGGACGTTTGCGAGCGAGACAAGACCGTGTACATACGTATATGCACATTCGTGTGAAAGAAAACGACGGACACGGATCAAATAAATTAAATCGAATTTATAGGAAATTTCTCTCTTATCTTCGTCGAGTATCGACGATACTCCTTAAATTTAAAACGCGTCACCGTGTAAGAATAAAACCGACCATCGTTACCCGTTGCCCGCGATCACCTCGTTCTCGAAAAACGAGAATCGATTAAAAGGATAATTAAGAGGAGACTACTGTGATTCGTAAAACAAGATTCCAGAAATTGTTACCCGCGTCCCGCTTCTGCATATCGAAACTACTATCTGTGCAATTTGATGGCACGCGAACGAGACTAATCGGTAGCTGAGCCGCTTTTAATTACTTCCTCGAACAGCGAACAGTTCGCAACAGCTGGAGACCCGTCAGAACCGCGGTTTAACATTTTTCTATGTTAGTCTGTCGCGCGGTCTCATCATTTTCCCCGATAGATTAGCATACTTATTCGCTCGTACATCGGGTTACACCTGTTTTCTATCGGAGACAAACGCGAGTAACAAGCTCGGGGAACTGGGAACGGGGAACGGGGAACGCACGGGAGGAGGCCTGGGTAACGAACAACGTTGGGAGCGATCCACGAACGAGCATAATCCCGGGATCGTTTTGACGCGCGCAGTTGATTCACCGGTGTTCGAGGAACTGTTACCGAAACGCGACGAACCGGAACTGCTCGGCAGTGGAGCAGAGCCGAAGACTCGGCGGCGAGAAAAGAGAGGCTACGTATCCGGAGTAATTTACTTGTCGGATTATCGCCGTGGAATCGCGTCTCAATTACCGCACTGTCAACCAATCTGACGCCACGCGGCCAGACGACGTCTCGCGACAGTGAGAGCTGGCATGCCTGCACGGCGAAACTGTTATAATCGAAACACGGTTTCTCCCGTCCCTTTCTTTCCCCTTTATCTTCGGTGTCGTTTTCTCATCGACAATTATCAAGCCGCGAATCCGATATATGTATTGGTTGTGTCGGACCGAGAGATCAAGGAACGGTTGTCAAACATCGCTTTCCGCTTTACGCGCGATCCCTGTCGAACGAGATCGCATTTCGACGCGTCCGTGCGCGTGCAAATCAACTATAATAATCGCGTATGATTCGGACGATACTCGGTTGTTCGAATGAGTTGGATCGAGCGGAGAGTTTTGATTTCTCGTTGATTACCATTGATCGAGTGTTGTGCAGGATGAGCTTCGAATCTGAGAATAAAATGGTAACGACAGAAATATGAAATTGACAAGTAGAAATTGATTACCCAGTGATTACCAGGACTGTGGGTCTTTATGTAACATAAAAATAGTCTGCGTCGATCGCAAGGAATAGAGTTCAAAAAAAAATTTCATTCCTTCGTCCATAACTCGAAAGTATCAAGTATACCGACGTCATCAAATTCTTTTAATCTTTCTATCGTTCGAAACGTTGTCTACGCGTATCGTCGTTGTAACCGTTTCAGGTCTTACAAATACTAAATAATGACTAGATTGCTGCTGATTTGATGTATTTAAGACAAAAATAAGTAGGCGCAACGTAAAACAATACAAAGTTTAAGGGTGCTTACGAACATCGACGTAAATAATGTTGTCTTGTATCGTTCTATTAGATTCCTGCCTGTTGCTACCGATGCGCAACAGATTTTTATTTTGTTTATGCAGATCTTTATAGATCCGCAGTCTACCAACGACGAACAGCTGGACCGTGTCGAAACAAAAATTTATTTTCAAATCAGAACAGAGAGTCGCGTTATTAACCCTTTGCGGACGCGTGTCGCCAAAGAAATTTTACCGTTCTGCGACTGCGAATAATTTTTAAAGAAATTAATACTCCCGAAAAATATAAAACGAATTTTTACCGAACACAACACGGTTCCCTTCGCTTCGTTTCTAAACCAAACTCCTCGGCAAACAATTTTCTTTCACAGAGAAAATGTATTCCACCCGTCGAGAAGTATGTTAAAAATAATCTTCGTCCTCCAAGTATGTCGGTCGATAAGATATATTTTTATTCTCGTTCAAATTCTTTGAATAGTGGCGAAGAAGGAATAATTGTAGAACCGATCGATTCGGTGTGTAACGTTCGAGCCTGCTGCTACTTACAGCGAAACGACTATCGGGGCTGCAGCGACGTATAAATACGCGCTCACGCATACACGTACGCGTCCTTACGAATGATTTATGCTTTATGCGGCACGACTCTGGTGCACCGTGTATACGTAACCGAGGAACGTAGACAAAATACCAGTAATAAACGGATGATACTAGGAACCCATTGTTCGACTCACGGAAAACGAGGTTGATAACTGCGAGGTCTCCTGCCTGTGGACCATACATGTTTTATCGTTACGGTTCGTGACAGACAAGAGGTTCCGACGCAACTTGCAACTTGCATTCAAATGGTATAAACTCGAAGTCATCGATCAGCAGAGCGTTAACGAGAGCAACGAAAATCTAATAATTGCAGCTGCGAACGCAATTGTCGACATAATTGTAAGAGGTTACAAAGTTCTATGCATCTATCTTCGGTTAGAACCGAAAGTCCGGTTTCAAGTGTCTGTTTCGCGAAACGTCGGCGCGAGAGACGCGACGATTATGCATACAGCAGGACGGGTCGCGGCTGGCACAACGGGAGAAACTCGGATAATAATTAACCGGTGATCGAGCAATAAATCCGCCTAGGTTTCGATGCCGAGGGGCAACCGGACGAGATCTATTCGAGAGCCGGAAGAACGGCCGCGGCTGATTTAGCGTCGAGCAGAGGAAAAGCCGCGGCCGCCGGCTGGAATTATGCAAGGTGACTATGGTGTTTGTCTACCGATCGAAGGATAAACACGGCCTCCGTGACAAACTACCAATCACCTGACCGTCGCCGTAGTAAAATTACGCGCGAGTCGAGCGCCGGCTGTCGTTTATTGGCTCGATCGTTGTTCCGAGGCGATCGGATACCGACACTGGCGGCGATTGGCTGCGTCGACAAAAATCGAATTGCTCGTATGTACCTGCTCCCATACACGGTACGCACAGTTTCCCTGCTCTCTTTAGAAGGGCGTGCATTATGCTCAGAGCGAATCTGAAAGGATTCGAAAGCGATTCCGCGGCAGCCCGTGACGCCGGACGATCGAGCCCGATCGACGCGACGCGCGCCGAGACCCGCTCTGTTAGCGCTGTCAGCGAGGAAAATGCGTGGAAACCGTGATTCTATTTCCAATGCTTGGTCAATTAGGCTTTCGACTGTGCGCAGAGCTTATAAGCGCCCAATGAGAGGCGTTGTCTCAGTACCAGTGGCGTCTAATGGCGCCCGATGCAAAATAATAGTTTAGAAAGAAAGTAACTTTGAGACGGTTAGTTCGTAACGAGAGCCTGCTTGTACGTATTGTTTCGATCGCCTGCCTTTCATCCGTAATCCTCGTACGCTTCTGGATCGGTGCTTTTTATAATACTGTCTTACATACCGAGTATCCTGACGATTGTTGCGTCCGTTGCACTACTCAATTCGCACATTTTGTTTTCGGATACCTCGCGATAAAATGGTCCATCACAAAGGATTCAACGCATTCTAGGATGTTCAACGCTGCGCGTGAAGTAACAGCGTTTCTTTTACATTCGCTAGATGTTGCACCAGGTCAACTGTTTTAATCGTCGCGTTCAACGGGAGTGGGTTTGGTGAAAAATCGTTTCCTTTAGTTCGTAGCGTGTAATCTATGGGAAGCAGTTGAAGAAGATAGAAATTAGCCATGGCTCATTTTTTAACCGGTTCCAATCGGATCAGAGATAATCCTCTTGCTGGACTCAATGTACAATAAACAGCGAATGATTGAAACCGGCTGTCAAAAAATTACAATTTACATGGAACCGCCATCCAAGTGTCGAGGAGTTTTACCTTAAAAACGTGCACACATTTGTTTTAAAGTTTTTGTAAAAAGACGCCTGCTTCTCCAGAAATGAGCCTACACGTGGTAACAACCTTGAGAATGCAATTTCAAAAAAACGCTTCTCAAAGCATGTTTTAAACGCTTACAACCTACAACTTGAAAAACGGTGCGAAACGTACAACTCGCGTTAATTGGATTATTCTCGAGCAAGGCGCGACTTTGATGCCAAAATTCCAGCAACTACGAGTCGCGAAAGCTGACACGGTAGATGGAACGTGTAATTTTGACCGTAAAGAATTCCCGGCACATCGGCAACGAAAGCAACGAACGCGGAATCGATCGTACCTGAAACGATTCGCTCGAGAATCCCCACAGCTGGCGAAACTTGCGGCGATCGCGGAAGGAATGGCGAGCGTATCCTTGGAACGGGCGATCAACGTCGTGTCCCTGGCGAGGACCGAGCACACCGAGGGGTTAAACAAGGCGATTCACACGCGAAACCATGCACCGCGGAACAACGGTCCTCGTTGTTCAGAAACCGTGGCCACTAATCGCGTCAAAACACGCGTTAAGGATCATCCTGGCCGACAGCCGACAAACGGTGTGCCAGGACGGACGAACGGAGGAACGAAACCGGACAGAGAAACGTGGTAGAGAGAAACCATGTTGATGCCTGCCGGCTTTGGATCAGGTTGAGTGAGTTGTTTCGAGCTCAGCCTTCCCCCAGCACGGCCATCTACGCGTCTACTCGTGTAAGATAATGCTGGCTACTCCGGATATCCTTCCAGCGAGACTCCTTCTCGCGTCTGTCGCGTCGCGTTTCGATATTGAAATCCTGCGGACGCTGACTTTTCCAACGCGACGGTCTACCACTTCGCGAGCACTTCTCCGAAGTCGACGCTTCCTCGTCGTATGCTATTCTTCGCAAAATTCAATTATTACGTAAATAAATTTAGACGAGAGCACGAGACGCTCTGATTCTAAGGATTTAAATAAAAACTACGATCAAAAGGATCGAACCTCGCGCCGATATCATTTTCTTTAATTTAACTCAAAATTCGATCGATAGAAATCATAATTAAAACTACGATACTTTGAAAACTAGGTTACGCGTTTATTTGTAACTTTCCTCGACGCAAACCGATAATCGCTAAGAACGTGCATTTCTCTATGTGGTAGACTGGTAGAAAATAATATCAACGAAACGAACAACATTGCGACAGCCCACGCTTCCTCGAATTGTCACTCTTTTACAAGCATTACAGCGTGTTCGCGCGTAAACGAAATAAATTAGCAGTGTTTGACAGTGGCACTAATTAAGCGTGTAACGTCTCGGAAAGCGTCGTATTACGTCCCCGACAAAGATCGTATCCATGTCTTGTATCTTGTCACGGATTCACTGTATGTAATTTATTTTAATGAGTTTGCAAACTGTGTTCCGTGGCCGCCGAACGAATTCATAACAGTCGGCAAGCAGCGAAGAGTTGGGCGTTCGTTAAAGACGGTGCGGCTGTCGCGGGGCATTACAAACGAGCCTAGCACTAGCACGTATCGTAATCGCATCGCATAACTTTCTCCGCTGCTATTGTTCTTTCCAACTGTTTTTACGATCCACGCGTGTGCTGCACGCACGTGGATCATTACGTTTCTGTTGCTAAGCGGGGACCATTTATCCTGGCAATCCGGTATCCGGTGTCATTATTATTAATATACGATAGTAGTACATGTACTATTACGAGTACAGGGACTGTCATCAAAAAGCTACGCGCTTCAATTATAGTATCATATAAATGCATGGTGCAGTCGAAATAACGATTTACGAGCGGACATGAAAATCTCAATAATTGAGGGGAAACGTACAAATTCAATACCGGCTGAATTCTTTTAATTCGCGAGTCAGCAAAGTGTTCGGATAATGTTACGGATACTTAGCAACAGTACTTATTTTATTCTACCGTATCGTGGATTAATCCTTTGCACTCGGTACTATTTCAGCTCCAAAACCAAACATTTTTTCGAATCTAGAATATTTCCATTTTATCTGATTCTTTTCGTTCGATGCATATGAAACTGGTGCAATTGACTCGGACAATATTTAAATATTTAATAATTTATTAAATGCAATCAAATTTAACAATACGAAAAATATTTTGAATAGTGTATAGTAATTTTTAATGGTGACTCAGAGTCACCACTCGAGTGCAAAGTGTTAAACGTGAAAATAGTTGCTTGGTATCGTTCCAATAAGAAAAATATGACAAACGCGTTGAACAAAGTTTCATAAAAAGAAAGGAAACAAATTAAAAATCAAAAAAGTATTTTCGGCGGTGAAGCTTCTGGGTCCGTGAAAAAGTATACCCTGCGGTGATGGGAATAATTTTTCATAAGTATCGTGCGCATCGTTTTCACATACTATATCGAAACCTACCGACTCGGTGGCCGACGCAAGGGTTGAAACCAAAAGAACTGTCGCGAGACTAGCCGACCCATAAAATGATTAGATCGTCGGTCGTATTATTAATTAATGGTCCTAGCAGTGTACGATTAACCAGCGGACATCGGGTGTTGGTTTATCTCGCTATTCCCATGGCCGGACCGTGAAATCGTGGAAAGCTGGTTCTACGGACGGTCCACGGGGTTCCCGTGGTGTCGTTCGCGCTGCGTCAGGATTCCGCGTAAAGAGGCGAACAAAAAATGGCCTAAGAGCCAAGCAGGTTTACGAGACGTTTATTTCCGCTCGGTTGCCGATCCACCGGGCGTATCAGAGACACACGGTGGCGGTTATTCGTCCGTTCTTTGTCCCTCGTAAATCTTGCTCGCCACAGGACCCAAAGGACACGGTGTACCACGATTGAGTTATCGGGATCCTCGCGCAGCGTTTCACCGACGAAATTGGCCCCTTCGCTTCGGTGCGACGCGACGGAGCCGGAATCGCGAACAACTTTTTCTTCTCGACTCGACTGGCGGCTGGCGGCTGACTTCTGACACCGCGGCGATTAGGCCGCATGATTAATTACGCGAGTCTTGTCTCACTCGGTACTCAACGTTAACATTTTCCGCTCGAAGAAATTTTAATTCAAAAATCAAGGTACTTATTTTTTTCAACCTGGAACACTTTTATTCCATGTACATATCTTTTTTACATTCTGCACCTGAAATTAAACCTGTTTTCTCGTGCGACGGCTGAATTTTTAGCAATTTACAAGATAGAGACGAATTTAATAATACGAAAACTGTTTTGAATAATGTTATAGTAATTTTGACCGGTGACTCGGAGTCACCATTCGAGAGCAAAGGGTTAACACCGCACTTGTTCATTCAAGTTAAATATTATAGGTTGTTGCATATGAAATGTCCGATTTTAGAACACAAATATTACGAAGCGATTTGATCAAGAAATACTATTCGAGTCTACAGTCTGACAAGTTAAGAAAAATGTTCTGCGCGAATAATATCAAACGCATGCTCCTTTAGTAAACAGAGAGACTTTGTGCGCGAAAATTGCTGTTCGAACTTCTTACATTACGTAGCTAAAGAGACTTTCTTTGAAATTTATCTAAATTTTACAGATATTTTTGAAAATTCCATACCTGCATCCTTGAAAACGAGAAAACTAATGATTGACCATACGTGCTTCAATTCCTAGACGTTTCTGCATATTGACGTGTTAGTTAACCAGGAGTACTCGTGAGAACCTATAGCTCGAAGTTACAAGAATTGGTAATGATGGACACACCTCGAACAAGTCGGAAAGTATCAATTTTCGCAACGGTGAACTAGGTGTGGAAAGATCGCGTTCCGATTGCATTTCAATTCCGCCCAGATTGACGTTTGAGATTAGCATGCCACTTGTTTAGCAAAATGCTACTTTGCAACGTCTTTCTAAGTCCTATCGCGACATGGAAGAAAACTTTGCGAACTCAAAGTAACATATATGTATTTAACCTCAACAGCGTCAGTCTAATCACCGTTTTCAGACTATTTTATCGTAAAATTGTTGAAATTAGAAAGACATTTCTTTTTTATGAACGAAATGATTGAGCGAATATCTTGATTAAAAAATATACATAATGATAAAAATGACGGAGAACCTATGCAGGTAAACTCGATCTCGTTATTGTAATAAAGCAATCGCTTCTTCTACAAAAACATAGATCTGCGCAAATTCCCGCAATCTGGCAAATACTCTTTCAACCCCTTTGCAGCCGAAACAGTGCCGGATTAAGACCTATAGAGGCCCTAAGCACTTCACACGCTAAACAATTGCGGAGCAATTTTCTTTCGCTTTCCATCTCACTTGTCGTTCATGTTTAAATACAAAAATACGATTGAGCATGAGCAAAACTATTTCTGTTTAATCCGTTCTCTCACCGCAAACGAATTATTTCACGTTTCCATGCACCGTTCTTGAGCAACGCGAATCAGGAAGTCAAGTCAAAACGGATATGTATACATTATACATAGGTACATACCTAATGCAAAGATTCCTTGCGTTATTCGTGTTTGAGACAGATGCATGAAATGGGAACTAATTTATTCCTAGTGGGAAAGTCGTTTTATTTCAAGTAAAACAGCTTAGGATGACAGTAAACGTGTATTTTACACTTTTACACGACATTCGAAGAATCGATAGCTGCTGTACGAGGATACATTGCATCCAATGGAATATCGTAACTACGAAGTCTCGCTGAAATACAATAAATGCTGGTAGCAGCGTGTTAAATATCGCCGCGTCCTTCGGAGCGCACTTTTTACACGGAACACCGCGTGTTCCCTGAACACAAACGAGCCACGAACCGGAGACCGCGTGCGGAATAACAAATCAGCCGACAGGACCGACGATCAGAGATTTCGATCACGCAACGCTTGATCCTTCGTCGCTACTTATCCAGCATCGATGCCCGACATCCTCGAGCCTCGAGGACGCGTTACAGGATACCGTCTCGGTGGAACGCGAGCCCTGGGTCCAGTCGATCGTATACGGGGCTGGGTTAGGTATCGTAGCGTAACAGGTACACCTGAACAAGTTGCCGGTTTGCTGCTCTCGTTTGAGGCGGCGATGTGTACACAAGCGGACCGAGCGACCACCGTGTCCCGTGCTGTATCTCATCGTAGGATAGCCATCTGTTCCTTGGACGCGCAGGACACGCGCATCGATTCGCCCCTTCTTCGATTCTACCTTCGAGGAACGAATCCAACGACGAGATTGTAAGACGTCGCGTATCCAGCAAGGGTAGAACGCGCGCAACGGGGTCACGGCTCGAAGAACGGATCCTCAGCGCGGGACGAGCGACGGCTACCTGCGCGTTGACGCCCCCCCCCCTTCCGTCAACCCCTGGCCCTGGGACCTTTGACTCCGAAAAACAAGGGATGACTCCGAGCATTCATTCTGTTGACTATTCCCGCACCCGCCGGAACGTTTAGCCGATAACTTTGCGCTTAGCACAACCTCTCGAGCCGAATTTTATAAGCACGCGTCCATACGGAATATATATAGTCTTACAAGATGTTTCTCTCTACAGTTCTCTTGCTTTGCTAAACTTTTGGTACGATACTGGGCGAAGACGATAACTCGATCACCTCGGGAAATCGAGCTAGCTAGAATAGCGCTAGTACCTTTATCCGAGTATGCGTGATACCCGGGTAACTCGGATAAAAAAACTAAAATCACTGTGATTCTGTCTATTATTATTCACATTAATTACACAAATGTGCAATATTATACAAAGTGGAAGGAAACATTACTACATAGTACGAAGGATTAGTAATCAGAACATTAAACTGCAACATCTCGAAAGTGAAAACACGTGACACGCGGAATTTTTTCTTACAACCACAGAATCATACATGCATACATATATGGTCCAAAGACCGGACCTGTAACTGAAACCAGGAATCTTGTCCGGAATCTAATCCCGAAGGGTCAAGAACTCGTTGCGAGGATAATGAATAATACCGCGCACGCTGGAGCAATTAAAAGAATCGTATTGCTTGTAGGCAGGAAGGTGGCGCATGGCGTGTGCCGGTGACAAGAAGGAACGCCTATACCGTGGTGTCGTAGAAAGAAAAGTTGCCAAGGTGACTCTGTTCAACCGCGTGGCGTCGCGTCGCGTCGCGTCGGTACGGAGCGCGGAGGCACCTGAAACTTTGCGAGCGCAGTAAAGATACATACAACGTGCTGCCAATCGGCCAGGGCTGTTATAAACGCTCCGCTATTATCTCGCCTCGTGTAAATGCATATTGAAAAGCGGTTACGCGCTACGTCTCGGAGCACCACCACCTTCGTACTACTCGTCCGTGTAAAAAACTGATTTTTCACATTTTCGTTACGGATCCAAATAAGAACGTTTGAAAAGCCAACATTATTATTTTATTCGTACTTCCGATTAAACGCATATTCTTCAATATATCCATTATCCAGTAAACCAATCCTTCCAGCTTGACACAAAAACTGAAGTCGTTTGGTCCGCTTGTAGAAAAGTTATTCTGATTTAAAATGCGTGTCTTCAATTGTGTGACTAACCGTTGTACATTACAGTTTCTCTTTTCGTTGACTTAACAAAGACATAACAAAAAAGTATAAAGGATAGAAGCGTTGCACAACTGACTAGTTCGATCGATGGTATTATCGTAAGCGTATTACAATTGCTACGGCAAACGAACGAACGTTTTATCGCGAGATTAAATGCAGGCATTCGCGTACGGGGCGTCGCTAATGGAAGTAAATTGCCGTAACAAACGAAAGTAGGTAGAAACCGAGGTGATCGGTGCCCTTAAACTTGTTTCGAGCAGACTCCGTTCAACTCGCTCGCAACAAGCCTTTAAGCCGAACCTTAACGCGTCAAATATTTGCACGCGACGACGAGGACGCGGTGCGGCACTGTGCGGCGAGGTAAATGTCATTTCTAATTTTTCGAAAGCAACAGCTCCATTCTCGGCCAATGGCTGGATGACAATGGCTTTAGCGACGACGCGCATTAAGATAATAATTGACTGTGCAAACGATGGCTCGCCACCGTCCGTTCATCGATGGACAGTTTCTCACAGCTCGGTCCTAGAAGAGGCCACCGATAATTGTACTAATGCGACCTGTTTGCCCGCTTCGTTTTCCGAGGACATTAGGGAGCCGCTTTGATGGATTCGAGCAACCATGGGGCGAGGGATCGAGACCGAAACCGCCCGTTATCGAGAACGGCTCTACAAAAGAAAGCGACGACGGGACTTTAATTAAGATAAAAGGGAATCCCGTGCAGGCGTCAAAATGAAGTATTTCGTGCGTCCAGCCCTAGCCCTTTTCCCTTCTTGTTTACTCGGTTTATCGGGATTCGTTCGCGCGGCGACGACAGTCGTTCGCGTTGTGGGAATTTCCGACAATCCGATCCTTGAAAGGAAACGATAACCAACTAATTTCGGGGATCCTCTTTTCGGCCGTTTGTTGTCTTACGCTCGCGAAGAGGCCCAGGGGAATTTTTATAATCTTGGCCCGAGCACCGAAACGCAGTCTCGAGTTTCGAGAAACGTTGAAAATGTGTGCAGCACGATGTATTATATTTGTTAGAAAATTTAGGACAGCTAAAAAATATCGACTTCGTTGTTGGAACTTCTTCGTATCTGATCATTGCTTTGAATAAAACGAAAATTTACATTACTTTAATGCTTAAATAATGAATAACACAGAGGAATGGAATTTGAGTCAAACTTAACAGACTCGATATTCCATGACAAGGCGTTCGGAGACTACATTAACGGAAACATATTTTTTCCTGCTTTACCAGGTGGTTTATTTCACATAGAACATCCTGTATACGTAGAAAGTAGGAAAAAGTTTTTATGTACACGTTGTACGACTTGTTTCTGTTCTCTGTCTTATACCGACGAAGTTTGATAGCTCGGCTTTGCAACAACCGCTATATCCTGTTTCCGAGTTCTTTTTCATTCTATAGTGCAGCGTATGATCGACGTAATGACGACTTTTAACGCTAACACGTTAAAAAGCGACGAGTTAACTGTGTTGACACGACACTTACCACGGCCGAAATTCCGTTAAACGGTTCTAATTTATACGGACACATTGCTCGACAAACAGAGCTATACTTTCCCAGCGTACCGCCATGACACGACCGTCTGAATCTCGTAAAATTTGAATCACCGTCGTGGAATGATTTTTCGCTAAAGACATGAAACCGGCTCGTTTCACGAATCAATTGTACGAAATCGTAAAAAATTCGCAAATAAATACAACGCGAATTTGAAAGATTAATTGAGCGGGTCTGGCACGGGGTAGGTGCAAAACTAATTTCACCGGGTGTTAAATAATTCGCCGAGTATAACTTTATAACTACGCGGAACGACGCGGTTGCGATTTATTACCTTTTAACGATCGCAACTTGGTCGCGGTAACAGTGGTTTGGCTTGAGCTGCACCTTTTGAACACGCGACGCATACATACGTGTTCGATTATTTTCATGCACTATGCGCCCAGTAGCAGCAACCTGTGCTTTATGAAGACAGATTTAGTAACAATCAGCTGCATCGGGTAACAGCGGCTAAAATGTCAAACGGGGAGTCCAGTCACGCTCCAGAAGAAATATACCGGGCCTTTAATGCCGGGGAAATGGAGCCGTATTAATGAGTCATAAGTTATAATGAATTCTGGCGCCAGCATTAATTTGCAGCTAATCTGATCGCGGTCTTTTGAACCGCATTGCTCCCGTTGTCGTAAAAATCCCGGCGGTTATAAAGCATCGGAATTCAGGTGTTCCATTTCAGTTATATGTGCAATTAAACATGTTGTTCGCGTTCCGCCGGACTGCAGAGAACGTTTCCACCGATCATTGTAGAAAATAAAGATTGCTGGGACCGTGTGATTATAGGACTCGCTTTACGAGTACAATTAATGAGTTCCTTAATGGAGATTTGACCGGAGACGAGCTCATAATCTACTAAAAATGCCGGAAACAATCGACACCGGCGCAGCGTGTCGGGACAGGTGCATACATATTATATCGTTGAGCCAATACCAATGCAATGACAAAACTTTTTCATTTTTTTTAATTATTTTTTCACAAAACTTTTACCAACACATTACGGGTAAATGTTGCGTTTTTCTGATTAAAATGACACCAAACGCGACATAATTTCAATTATATTTGCTTGTTTAATCGACGATAATAAGTCGTTAAAGTACAAATGTACTTGGTTGCGTTGGTAAAAAGTTCCATAACAGAATACAATAATAAAAAACAAAAAAGTCGAGTCTTGTTGGCTCACCGATATACCTTGACCCTTATCGTGTTACATTTCTCGGCCGAGTCGAGCGGACGAGCTTATTGGTCCCCCGAATGGTTAACCCGTCGGTAGTGGGGATAATTTAATTGCACTTATCGTGCAGTAAAGTGTAGTATCGTGTAGCTTTCACCGCGACGGTACTGTAGTTATTTTAAGATTTTAAGGTACCTCGAATAAGAGTCCAATAATTTGCAGGAAAGAAACGGAAAAGCTAATTAGATTTATCTTTCGACCGAATTTCAAAAGAGAAGTTTGTAAATGGCCACCGTTTGCCAATTTTATGGCGGTAGCTTAAAGGTCCGTTTCCGATGGAAAGTGTTTTGGAGGCTGGCTAAACCGTGAATGAAACGGGAAAACCCTGTTTTACGATCGCAGGAGCTGGCGACGAATATTTACAAGCTCGAAACATCGAAAAAACCGTGTCCCAACGAGTCTGTCACACGTGCTCGTCGGGTTCGTCGGGTTCGTCGGGCTCGCCGGGCGACGTTATGCAATTTTATGACGAACAGAATTCTTTCACGTTCTCGAGCAGCTTCGTAAAAATGAGAAATGCCCGCTGCGCGTCTTCCAATTAGCATACTAATACAGGGAATAACTGTGCGTATTCGCGGAGAGATCGTTCGGCCGACGACAACTCCCTCGGAGAATTTATCAGGATTTCTCCGAGTCCTAAATCTAAATCGCCAGCGCTCTCGAACGCTGTACGGGACACGTGAAATAAATCGTTTGGCCCTTTACGCTCGTATCACCGGTCTGTCCGCGCGACACCGGAGATTACGAAGAGAAATCGGGATGCCGTCACCCGAAGCATTCTTGAGCAAGTTCTCCTCGGTGAACATTATCCTTGGGAGAAAACCGGGGATCCGCCTCGAAATTCATTAAGTTCAATATTTCGGTCGGCGACCACCTTTCCCGTGGATTATAAATTTGAAATCGAGAACCCTGTACCGGACCCGGCTCCACGGCAATTAATTAAAAGTCAACGCGCCGTGATTATTACACGGCCCGTCAAAGACTGACGCGAATTATTCATTAGCCGGCGTGCTCGTACACGTACATATTTTGCCTTCGAATTATCGGACTCCGACAAGACACCGAATCCTAAACGCGGTACGCTCGTATTTGCAGTGTACACAAGACGGTCGGGAAACATTCGAGATGTTACTTTAGAAAACAACCACTCCACTGTAGAACGTGGTAGAGAATCGTTCATTAAACACCGAAAAGCGTAATAAGAAGAAAACCAACAAGATCTTGACACGCCAAATTTTTTGAAATTTACTCGACAGTTCTGCATAACGTAAATTTTTCGAATGTCCGCATTACAAATCTTAGCTCGCGTCCACTCTTCAGGATTTGTCTTCTTTAACGTTTCATTTTGTTACGATCAAACATAAATCTGTATTATTCAATTCGTTTATTTGAAATTATTCATAGGAGTCGGCCTAATACTTTCAAAGAAAGTCAAATACTCGTGTATATTGACTTTGAGGAACGCAACAAAATTTTCGGTATTTTTTTATATCTATTATTACCAAGATCTTGAAGTACGCTAGATTGTTCGGATAATATACACGTTTATTCGATCCCACTCTTTTTACTGCGAACTTTTCATTCGTATTAAACCAGTATTTCAAATATCCTCCGTACTTTCTCTATCGGTCGTTTGACGTTGACGGAAGATCTATTCTCAACTAAGGTAGCCGACACTGCATATTACGGTAATGGGTTCGAAACGAAGGCCACAGAGTCGGCAGGTGCATTGGTTCCTGGGAGCATAAACTGCAGCCTCGGGTAAAAGTCTGCGGATTCTGCTATTATTCCTCCGCGAGAGCCGAAATTACGGACAGTGTGAATCGAATGAGCCGATAATGTCGGAACGCGCGTAGCTTCGAGCAATGAGATTCGGTGACTTATCGCGCGACGCTAATCAGCTTCACCTGACGCGGGTGGTTCGGATCAATTACGCGAGACCACGGGGATGAAGAATGTTAGGATAAGAATCCGTTTAAACGCATCGATATTTTCTAAACACGTTCTAATCTCTATTACGAATTTCGTTGCTGAGAAAACCGAGCGGCTTTTCTCTGACGTCTCTGTGCCTTAAAACGTTGTCCATCGATGTACACGATCCAGAACTTGTAAGGCATATTGTACACGACGTCTAGAAATTGTATAAGAATATTAAAACAGTTTTTAACTGTACACTATAAATAATTATCAAGTCTACAAATGTATTGTAGAAAAGCTAGAACTCGCCAGAAAAACTGTATACGACGCAGTGGAAAAGAAATATGTCCGCCGTGATATGCGCAGCCAGCAGGTGAATACTCACCGGATCATAATTCAACATCGGATACCGCGAAACAGGAACTGGATAAGCCACCCGTATCTACTAATTACTCGTCTATCAAGCATCGTACATGCGTTTAATTGATGCTGCCTGCATCAACGGTACGCACCAATGAGGAATTATGCCAATTAGAAAAATTAGCGTTACACGCATGGCTAATGAACCCCCGCGCGGTCAATTTCCCTGATTTGCATAGCCGACACGCATCGCGTTCGGTTGATTTTGCGTCTGGTATCGGTTGTTTGGCTCCACGGCCGATTCATCGGGCGGAATTTGATTATCGATAAACCAGCAATAATAAAGGCGGTCTTATTTATGCATTTCCTGGTAGCCGAACTTGTTTACACGAGCGAAATAGCTTGACTGTAGCGAGCTCCGATTAAACCCGAGCCGGCGACTTCGACGCTCGGTAGAACGATGATACGCCTCGTGTCTGCTGTCCTTGCTTTATCGAGTGCTCGGAACACCCTGCGCATTCGTTTATCGGTGGGAATCGCTCCGAGCGCCTTATCGCGCCGAATATTCGCGTCTGACACGCCTATTACGCTGCAGTATATTTTTTAATATACATATTTAATTTCGGTAAGATAAATTTCTCCCCCCAGTTCCCGAGATGTTTGGATAGCGTCTATTGTTCTACAACTAGGTTCGTTTCAGCGGCAGAATGGTTTAATAAATCGTATGGTATCCCGTTAACGACGTGTAACATTGGCTATAAATGTACGCCAACACTAGAGATAAACTTCCTCCGTGGGGAACGTCGACAGGAATAATGATCATCGTTTGTAAGACTCTTGTATCACTTCTTAAATCATTTACTACACCGCACCCGAAGTAAGCTCGAACGTACGCGCGTGTCTCTCACAAAAATCCTACCAACACGCTGTTACGTACATAGCTACACACGTACACGTACATAATTGCATTGAATTGAAACTATTACATTCTTGTATATTTTCTTCGTCGCACGTTGGTCAATTCGATCAAAGACGACGAAATTCGGATCATTGTTGATTACACGTTATTCGGTAGAAACAGATCGGTCTTAAGACTTTTCTGATTCGTAGAACACAAGAATTATGGAATATATAAAGCAGGATTCCAATTGTCGCTGGATAGTGTTTCTTTAATAATAGAACCCAATATTATGGCGTGCGTATATATGATAGCCTTTTTAAATACTTGTGACCTACGTGTCTAAAGGCTCTTTCCTTCTTTTTTTTTTATACTTATCACGATATTATTAAAAATTTATACACTGTAATACTCTGTAATGTTAATTGAGTTGTAATAAATCTCATAGGAGATTTTCTAATAAAAAAAAAAAAAGAATTATGGAATATACAGTCATTGACTGGTTTTAACCCTGCCGAGGTATCTTTCAAAATGCGAACTATCGAGTGGGAACATTTTGTGCCCACCTCCAAGACATATGTGTGTCAACCATTTTAACGTTGACTGTATGATAAAGTAATGATAAATACGCATCTTTGATGTCAACAAGACATTTATTCGTTAATTCTAAGCAAAATATACCGTCGATACAATATTTTGGCTGTATTCTCTCCCGAACAATTTGAGCGTTCTTAAATGTATTAGTAGACTGCAGATTTTATGCATTTATGCTAAAAATGAGAAACTGTAATTTAGAACAGTAAAGATATTGCGAGAATTTAGGAACTCCGATGTATCATTTTTTGCAACTTATTAAAATTATTAAAAAATGAAAGGAAATTGTACATATTTAGCTCCTATTTTTGCCAATCGATGTAGAAAATTTTTATTTTGCAGTAAGATCCGTGGTCCATTTATTTGAACAGTTTTATATTGAGTGCAAGTTATTGTAGTTTACCGTGTTTTCCTAATGTATTGTATATCTTTCATAAACACTGTGGATTGTAACTTTGCGTAGTTAATTGTATATTCGAATGCCAAGAAAAGTATATCTTTAAGGTAATTAAGTAAAAAAAAAAACATAAAAAAACCCTCCATTGGCAGTGCAAGTGTTCATAACAATTTCTTCCGTATCACTGATCTTATGGCCCACTCCTAAATTATAAGAAGCAACCAAGTCCTCGTTAATCTCCGCAACAGAATAAATTTATCAGAAGCTGCTTCTTATCATTTTCACGGTGTTTCACGGTGCTTCACGGTACCCGTTAATGCACTGAACCGCCGTAAATTGCACCGTGACGTAATAACGGCCCTTCCGCGCGGAACAACACGACGGCGAATAATAAATAATAACGTTCGCCGAGATGTGCCGAACTACCGAGCGACCGAGGTCGGGCGTTTGCATAAAGAGGCCGTAATTTCGCCTTGTCGAAACACCGTAGCCGCGCAGGCGTTAAACAAGGCGTGCCAAAACATCGTATTGTGGCGTGGCGCGGCGCGGCGTAGTGAATCGCCTTTACGGCGCTCGGCTTATCGTAACTGCCGCGTAAAGAACCATAACGCTTCGATCACTCCGATCATGAAATCACCGCTAATCGATTGGTCTCTCAGTCTCCCCCAGCAATAGGCGAAAGAGGGTCTGGCCAGCTACTTGTTTACAAAAGTCCCATCACGCTGGGACACACAAAATGTCTAAAAGCTTGTGGCGGCTACTTCCTATGCTTGTCAACAGAGGGACATTACGACAACACCTTTCCCGCTACTACCCGAATCTTCCTCTGTTTGTATATATACCGTCCTAAACTGTCCTCACGACATCCCGCGTCTAAGGCACGGGTCCTTCGCCTCCTTCTCCGTTTTCCTCCTCTCGCACACTTTCCAACCGCCATAAGCTGTTAGAAATGATTTTTCTGATCAAACTGTTCTTTTTCTGTGAAAAGGCTGAGGATTAATTAACTAGTATTTCATCGCTAGACTTCATACGCAGATTTCATGCGCAAAAATGAGTACGTGTAATTTAAAACGATAAAAACATTAAAAGAATTTACAAGTACCGTTATTATACATTATTTTCGTCCGATTAAACATATTACAGAAAAGAATAAATTTCTATTTCACTCCAGATTGTTGCAACGCGGTTAGACAATTGTTATCTTGCACACCGATCCGCTGTCCATTCGTCGCATATTTGTTGCGACGCGAATAACGCGCGCAACGCGCGTAAAAATCCATTGATTTGCGGTAAAGCGTCGGTAAATAAAATAGTTCAGCAACGAAAGATGCAAAGGCTCTCCGAGCACGAATGGAAAAGCGCATCGGGATCGCATCGACGAAGCCGACGACGAACTCATTAAGAAACACGTGGCGCATCGGTCGCGACGAGGTGGCTGAAACGACGAGGAAGGTTACAGTCTCGCGCGTACGTGTACTATACATTACCAGACAACAGGCTCGCACGCGGCGACGCGTGTCAACGCACCGCGGTGCGTCGCTCGTCGTGGAATGTCCCTTTTGCAGTCAATTTTCAAATTATGTGCATCGCGGTCTGCGGTTTCGTCGATCATCGACTTCCGTGCGACGCGTCGCCAATGGAAATTCAAATTTGCTTAAAGACGCATTTCGCAGCCGTGACCGTCGAAATACATGAATATCAATTGCACGGGACGGAGAACGCGTTCTACGGTTAAACATCGCTCGCGTTTCTTCCCTTGTTCTGTCCTCTGCGTGTCAATCAAAAACGTCCGGAAATAACGCGTTTCTCTTTTCTCCCGACTCTCTTCCAGTTTTACCTTTTCATCTCGAATCTTTATCGTTGCTCGAGAGATCACTACCAGGAGCGCCTGTTTATTGCAAAACATTTCATTTATACCGAAACGCTCTGTAGCGATAACCATCTTTGTCCCCGTTCTAGCTAAAAACACACCGCGCTCATTAGTAGAAATTCGTATTTCTCCATCCGTTAATATTGTCCGATATTGGAATACGAATTAGCAATAATCCATGTTAATACTCGATAATCGTGTAACTCCGCCCAATTAGACGAGGTAACACCGAGATTCGTATTCTATTCTCGCTACCTAGAAATTCTCTGATGGGCCTTTAAACCCGTATCTTCGAGGAGATCAGCAAGAGCGTACAAACGCTCGTTATTCCCGAGACGAAACTTTATAAATCATTCGGCCAGGTCAGAAACGACCACCGATAAGATTACTCCAATCGTTCGGCATGCCGTTCGTATGTATTTTCCAGCTGCCAACTAACAATTCAAATACCGTTTACACAGCGGTTTACTGTCGCGATACCGTCTTTTACCGCGGCTAACACGGTCCCGTGAAAATTTCACGCGATCAAACGATATTGACCCATTTAGATCCGATACCGGCTCAGAATTTTCTTGGAATTACCGGTAAAGATGGAAATCGAGTCGCTTCTTCAAAATCATTCAGAAAAATACAAGAAAAGCACTGTGAACTATTTCGATGAGATTAGTCGTACCCAGGAATGCCGTTCCCCTCAAAATTCTTCCCCTTCTATTACTACTAAACGTGGCTCGATTCGCCTCCAGCGACAGTAGCGACGACTCTGCACAATGAGAACTCTCTCTCGCTCTCACTCTTATTCGTGCAGATCTTGGGACTTCGACCATATAATATGGTCCAAGGCCCAGAGCGCAGAGAATCGCGAAAGGGTAATTCGATGGTGGAGGGGGAGCGTGAGTAAAGTCTCTACTCTGACATCCTTGGTCGTACCGCCCACTTGACGCCAAGCCGAATCGGTAACATGAAACTTGGGCGAGCACGTCGGTAAATATGTATGTTTCACCGAACTATACCGTATAGTACGGTAGGCCGAAATAGGTTAATACCGTGGTACATATATTGTGGTGAATTGTAGAATAAAGCGGTTAACGGGGTCCTTTTTTGCAGCAACGCTGGGCAGCTTGGCCCGATCTTTATCTATCGGCGACGAGAAAACTCGCCGGCGAATATACGACGGCGATTCGTTATTACGTTGCCCAAGCGAAATAACTCTATTTCAGAAAAGTTGCTCGCTGATCGTTAAGCCACCTGACGGCGCGCTAATTGCAGATATTGAAACCGACACCGTGGACCGGGTCGACGCACCGGGCGCCGATTAATTACTAACGTTCAATTAAATTCATCGCGGTGGCCAATCGCGCATAAACCTCCACTTAGCTGTCGTTGTCACCGCCGCGCCGTAAAAGTAATACCCGGTCTAAACCGCGTACTTCGGGCGTTTCGAAACAAATTATGATCCTGACACCCGCAGGGTGGTGACTGATTCTATGTCGGTGTGTGTAGAACCGCGCGCCTGTGTACGCCGGTTTTTCATGCGCCGTCGTTTCATAATTCGACACTGTAAACGATCGCCGTGCATGGAAGCTTCGATATCGTGTTTCCCGATGGAAATATCGCTGCGTTGGTATCGATGTCACTTTAATGCCTAACCGAGCGTGTCGCGTTAGAAACGTGCTAATTGCTTATTGTTTTCCTCGGACATAGCGCATTTACATCAGCGATCGTTGTCGATCGTTGTCATAAACGTCTCTAAAGAATCGACGTTAACGCATTTCACGTAGAACATGTACCAATATATCGTTTGCACAATATTCTCTAATATCTTTTTGTGCATAACGAGATATTCTAATAATAATAATAATAATAATAATAATAATAATAATAATAATAATAATTGTTCTAACTTCTCAAAAAAGTCCAAATCGTAGGGTCCTACGATCTCCTTTTTAAGAGTATTAGAATATTCGTGCGAGTCACTGTCCGTTCTCATGAAGGAAATTGAAGAACCGTAAGGAAAAGGTGGAGGAACCGTTCCCGAATCTCTTCGCATACGATTTTGACACGGATTCCTCGTCGAGCGTGTCGCGCGTCGAATTCCCGGACGATTTTTCGGGAGACGCGCATTACGAATCGTGAAGAGAAAGTGTCCACAAAACGGAATCGTAATGCCGAAAGTGTACATCACTCTCGACCTCGCATCGAATCAAGCACCCGGTACTCAAATCCGAGTACCACCACCTGTGTCATCGAGTGCTTCTTCGTCGTCGCTCACGTATACGAGTCCGTTTGTGAACTAGGCAAACACCGTACACGCTTTTCAAAAAAAGCTGCGGACGTCCGAAAACATCACAAACAGATGTACCGAATGTTTGGATGCTTTACGGGTATTCGTCTCGGTTTAAAACCGTGGTGAGTGGCACGTGTGATCCAGCACTTATCTTCCGCGTAATTGAAATTGGGACTTGGAACTTGGAACTTGACTTGAGACTTGGGACTTGAGACTTGGGACTTGGAACTTGGAACTTGGAACTTGAAACTTGAAACTTGGAACTTGGGACTTGGGACTTGGAACTTGGAACTTGAAATTGAAATTAACAGTAGGTATTTACACTAAAAACTAGCGTTATCACTTTAACCACCACATCAATCATATGTGTCTGGCACAATTTTTTTTATTAGAATTTAACGTACGAGTTAACTCGTACGGTGATAGGTAGAGTAAATCAAAATGTTCGTAGGACCAACGAAGTACGAGAAGGATAAAATAGCAGTGGCTCTAATAAATCGTGACTTTTCAGTTACGGGATCGATTAAGGAATTGATTAGATTTTTCGAACTTTGTTACATGCTGACGGGGCACTTAACATAATAACAAAAATTAAATAGTCAACAATGATAGTTTATCAGAGTATGTAGAGTAGTGCCTAATTGGTAACCACTGATTAAATAGTTTATGCGGTTGCCAAATTCAATGTTGTCGTAAAAAGAGGTTTAGACGAAGATGTATATGCAGAGGACTTTTTACAATTAAATTTCATATAATATATATTTAGTAATTAATACAATGTAAAGTTTGACAAATTTTTAAGAAGACTGCAGCATCACGGTTATTTCTTTTTCAAAGTACATGGCCTGCATCGTTTGCCAAGCAAAGCACCTTCCGAAACATTTTTTTCGGCGTGTTCCTAATTAACTCGAGAGACGCGTGTCTCGCTAATTGTCACGGATTCGCGAAAACTCGTTCAATTTGTTAAAAATCCAGTTTCTTAATTGGACCGGGCTTCGTCGGCATCTTACAAAGAGAAAAACATTTTTACGTTCACGGAATCGGTTTAGATAATGTCGGAGCGCTACTACCGTGGAACCGAATGCGGGTAGTCGAAGATCAAGGTTGTCGGGCAGAAAATGTTGTGCGTACAGGCAGATTATCTTCGAAGTACAATTTGCATTCATTCCTTAAAAAAAAGCGCCGCTTGAACATCTGATTTGATTAACAGATTCTCGTTCATTCTATGTCTCGTTTGAAAACATTTGAACGATTAACAGTTATAACATCGCATCGTGACGAAAAGTAATACGACGATCATTCGTGGCTCGTTGTATGGCATAAAATCTCTGTTTTTAACATTCTCGGATGATTTTTTAAAGAACGTTTTGACATCCTATGAAATGGTGAAAAAAAAACGAAGATACTGCCTCCGTTCGAACATTTTCGGTTTCATCATGCTAAGTTCGTTAAAACGACAAGAAAAAACCGTACTCTAATTTTTTAAATCATGGTGATTATAGACCTAGAAAGAGTCGTTTAATGTAAGCGGAATAATTTGAATTTGAAAAATTTTCAAAAGAGAATTTTTGTTTTCTCACCATCCTACGCAGTGTCGTTGAATTAAGATTTGTTTCCCACTCTACTTTACCCCTCCTACTGACGCCATTCCCCCGTATTCCCTACGATTACCTCTGCCTGGCGACACTGATCCTACATACTGCAGAAGATTTCTTCGAAAAGTTCAACCAGGCACTGTGAATACAGAGTCTTTGCGCTTTAAAACGAGCTCAGAATGATTGATGTACTACGTTTTATCACAAGATTATAACAGTTCAACCTTTTTAGTGCCAACCGAAAAATTCAATTTGTGCGAGTGTTGAAAATGTACGTATGACTTGAAAAAGTGGTAAAAAGCAATTTCTAGTATTTATTGTTGCAATTCCGACCAATCGCAATATATTAAAAATTTCTTTTTCGTGTCACGTAGTAGACGCGATTGTTCTAACTTCTCAAGAAAAGAAATTCAAATCGTATGGCCCGATATTAAAATAGTTATAGTCCGGTAATAACAATGAACTGAAAAGCACCAGTATTTCTCGGCGCTCGCGCAGATTCCCGGAAATCGGTCGCGCTCCCCGGCCACAGAAAAATCAAAAACAGAGACGACGATACACGTGGCGCAGAATTGGCAGGGCTGGCTTCGTGGTCGCGAATCGCACGGCTGTCGGCTTAAAACGCGAAGGCCGATAAGCAGGCGCGACCAAACGGCGGGAATTTCGCGGGCCGGTCCGTACGTCTCGACGGACTGTCACGCCGCGCCGCGCCGCTCCGCTCCGCCGACGCGTGACTAATCCTGACAGTTACAAAAGCTATTTCCGTCGATCACCGGTGATCGACTTACCGACGACACCGGTAATTAACGCAACGCCTGGCAAAGACGATGACCGGAGTGGTTCGAATCGCTGGAAAAGTCGGGTACCAACGCTCTCTCCGGTCATCGAGCGGACGGCCATTATCTAGCCGTCTCGACCGGCTAATTTATCTCGTTAATTGCCATGCTAATCGACCAATCCGAGGGTATGGTTGGTCACGTTCGATCCGCCCAGTCGTTGGTCCACGCCAAACACGGTTAACCGTAGAACCGTGGACCGAACATTGGTATACCGTAACCGTCGATCTACCCGTCTCGGAAACTTTCGACAGCGGGTCCGACACGACCCTTTCGCAATGCTCCGTGTTCGAGCATTACGAGAAGATTCGACGAAATCGCGCGTTCCACGGCTCCGCAGATTCTCAGGTTTCTTTAATTAAACGTCATACCCGATCGGATAAGCTTCTCGATTTATTCGTTCGCGAGCCGATCGTTTTATCCGACCTCGCGCGGCCGGCGCAGCGAACGGGGAGTAGGCTACTCGAATTCGTCTCAGTTCGCTTTTCAATGGTGTTCTTTCGGCATTTCGGTTTGAAAATGATGTGCGAGCGTTTCGATCACATTTTACGCAAGTTTTTTTCTATTTTATGCATAGAGGTGTTTTCAATCAGGTTTGGGCACATTTCATTCGAAATAACCAATTATTTTAAATACTTTGTTATTTCTATTTCCATAAGATACGTAAGATAAAAAATTTACTTAGACTCGACGTTTAAATCAACCTAACTATACTGAAATAATTTTTATTTTCAATTACATCGTTCAAATGAAATATTCTAATAAATAATTTCAACTCGAGAAGATGTTATTGAAGTAACTAAATTAATTGTTAAATTTAGATACGCTTATCTTTGTAGTTAATAACATTTATTTGCGTGTCTACGCATACAGTGACTCACGGACACTCTTGGAAAGACGATAACTTTTTCAATATTGGACTCGACCTGGAAAAATTGCAATTGGTCGGAATTGCAGTCGAATGAAATGTACATGTGGGCGTGTATTGAACATTTGTAAAGTACGTTTTGCAGCTCTGACAGACATTGACAAATGTAACAATCTTTTAGATTTATTACAGTTAAATGCCGAAAATCACGAAAACCTGCAATTTTGCCATCTTTGAGCAAACGTTTCTAGCTCATTGACGAGATTTTCATAATATCTATAATCGACGAAATTTTCTTGCGTTCGAATTGTAACAGGTAGCTGTGCCTAGGAAAAGGATAAACGATTTTGATTACGGCTTGCATAAGAGCAGTAATCCTTTATCGAACGGATGCGATTAAGTGCTATAATGTTAATCGAGACAGGCGAGACGCAGAGAGTCATACGTTGCTCGTGCTATCGATTGCATAAAGGTCATTGCTTTTCAGTTATGTCTGTAATCTCTCTCTCGTTAAGTGTTATCGGTACACTCGATGCGTTAAAAAATATCATCCGATAACTTTCTGCCGCAGGAAAATGGAGAGAAAATGTCGAAACGCTCAAGGTCCGAGCGACTACTCGAATCAAGATGGGAAACGTTTCTCCGGTGATCGCGAGAATGGAGTGGATTGGTAGGGTCTCGCTACGTTCCGCAAAGTTCTTGATAAAACTGGGGAAAACCGACGAAAACACTAACGAACCGATTCCAATCGGGTTCGACCGATACCTCGAACCTTTTACCTGCGACAAACGGGACAATACCGAGAAACACTATCGGCCAACTCTTTATCGAGCATTCCGCAGATAAGACGAGCCCTCTATCGGTTCTCTGCAACTTGTGGCGCCCATGTATGTATGTACGTATATCGAAGATAGCTATTAAAAAACCGTTATCACGCGTGAACATTTTTATAATACGCTCTCGTGAACCGTGATAATTTCTATAATAAGCGCTACTGGAATACGAACGCGAACAAGCTTGCTCGGTATTCGGGGGAACCGTACGAACGCGATGAAGAAGAGTGCGAACTATTGGGCGAGAGTACTGTATATGTATGTAAAGGAGATGTGCACGATACGTGGACGATGTCCTGTCGTCCCTTCAGAACCTGGTTCACCTTAAGCTTACCTAATTTCCACGCGCTGTTTTAATACGAGGAGTTTTCAACTCACACATATACCGAGACCTTACTGTAGTCGGTAGAGTAGCGATCGGCGGAAGTTCAAAACCAGCTTTTTCGCGCAGAAACCGTAAGTTCGTCGTAAAGCCAGGATGCGCTGCGCTGGTACAAAAGTAGGTGTTATTTGGACGACGACGGCTAGTGGGCAGATTCTCGTTCCGTAGCCAGTCGAGATTCGCGCATTTCCCTCATCCCGATCGGGAAACGGAAAACGGAAAGCGGAAAACGAGAAACGAGGGACCCGGTTCGGCTAGTGTAGATCTGCTACGTTTCAAAAGTCCCGGGCTCCTCGGACGCAATTCTGTATAAACACGAACGGAAATACACACCGATCCAACAACCGCGCGGGCTTCGGCTCCATTCAGAGAGCGCGTGGTTAGCTTCATTCACAGCTATCCCCACCCCTTTCTCGCGGCTATCTCGCTTGCTCGCATCCGAGTAACCACCACCACCTATCCGCCAGACACGCGGGGAACGTGCCTAAACAACCGGCGCGCTTGGATCAATCGAAATTAGATGGACAGCGTCGAGAGGATGGTTTGCCGCATAACTCCCCGCCCCAACGTACATCCGACACACGGGCGGAAGTCGCCGCGAAAACGATAAACGCCGATTTCCCGGGCCAAGCCAATCTCGATCGGGTCCTCTCCTTCGTTCGTTCAACTTGGCCGAACTCGGACGTGACTAACCGTCACCCGACCGCCAGACGACCATCGCGCCGATCGATTCTAATTAAAACTCGACCCCTTCCCAAACGCGTCTTCGCTGGCGAATCACAGGCGCGTTTGTTCAGGAGGGATAACACGGTCCAAGCAACTTTAACACCAAACCTATCGTTAACGCGTTCGCTGCCACAACAATGCCCATAAAAGCAACACAAGATTAATTGCTACGTAGGGGAAAGTTGTTTAACGAGTTGAGAGGGACGCAAGCGGAATGCAACAAATAATAATTTAATTACAATTTCAATGCAAACTTTTGTTCAAATTACGTTCGGCCGTTACGTTGCGTCTTTATTCGTTTAAAATTCGTTTGGGCGGTGTCAAACTCGCTCTCGGATATTTGCTTAAAATCACATACGAAATCAACTGGCAGAATTTCAATTTCTTAGATTGAAACACAAGAGGCGAGTCACTGTAGATAAATAAAACAGAGAAATGTAACTGCAACTTTGTCTCGCTCGGGTGGCTACTACGCGCATTTGTTTTTTACCTTTACCGACTCGACTCGTTGAGTCTGGCTGGCGCAGATCCGTCGAATCAAAACTGTTGAAATAAAGTAGTCGCATTGTAAGTAAAACTCACATCCGGGAATGTCGGGACGTCGGCGCCGCGTCGCTTTGGCTGTTACAATGTAACAACTCGAAAAAAGGCTAATGGAGTGTGGGTCGTAAGTCGAAACGACGATCGGCAAGAGACGAGAGTGGGGAAGACGTTAGTTGCACGTCCGCCCAATGTTCAGTTCGACAAAAGAGTCGGTTTGGGCAGGACATACCTGGTATATATATAATAAGTTCATAGACCCAAGTTTTTATATCAAAGAAAGTTCCTTATTCGCTAACGCTGTGCTTTATGATAAGAGAAACACCATTCCTATCGTATCCTCGACAAAAACGACCTTGGACGAGGATCAATAGTCTAACCTCGTGTGATAAATTTGTTGACAACCTAATAATTTAACAACCTAACAATATCTGATTTACTAAATAAATTGAAATAAAAATTCATTTTTAAGTTTGGTAAAACAGACTGAAATGAACCAGAACCACGAACGAATTCCGAGTCCGTGTAATTGACACAGAAGTCGAGGAAACAAGCTGTCTACTTGCCTGAAAAAACTAGTTCCTACGAAAGGAATGACAATAAATCTGCCGAAGGTTAAGAGAAAGTTCGACAAGATGTTCAATATTTATTCAATTACGATTTTCAAATACGTACACGTTCTTCGAGTACAATTTATATGCAAGAAGTCGTTCTCGCGCGTGAGACGGAAGGAGGTCCATGGATTCTGGATGGACTATGTCGCTTGGGCCGTTCCTCTTTTCCTGTCCTCTCTTTTTCGGCCCACTTTTATTGACCACACCTACTATTCCTGGGCTCGATCGATTGTACAAGCGTGCTCATCCGCGTCAATGTTTATATATTTTTTTCACCGCCAATTAAATCTACCCTTTGAGACCGAGACTCGTAAACTACGAACGCGACCACGATACTTTCGCGCATCTGGTCTCGCGCCAATGAGCACCGCTTCAAACGACCACGGAAGTAAACTGTGCCCGAAGGTTTGGTAGCTTCCAAACTATGTACCAGTCGGTTTGGAGGGGCTTTCGTTTTCAGCTTTGAACTTTAAAAAGCTCGACGATGCCGGCCGCGCAACCGTCGCAACCGGAACCAGTTACTAAAAATAAGTGGATAATCGACCGTCGAACGAGTTATCGTTGAATAAACGAGCCGACACGACGTCCAATGGCCCCCGAAAACCGTGACCGATGATTCGCGCGCTAATTCGCCGAGCCCGATCCCGCGTGCTCTTTAAATAGTTTAATTCGAAGATCCGTGCAATCGTTTATACGTGAAAATACGCGGCTCAATGGTGGAACACTTCACGGCAATACATACTTCTCAACGAGTGCTTACTTACATCGCCTGTTCAAGGTTCGAAATGGACGAATATAGTCGAGGTGTCCCTCCGAAATCCGTGTGAGCGCGGCCGTGCCTGTCGAATCTCTCCGTATACTCGGCGGAGTGTTTGCCGCAAATATTTGTAAATAACTCCACGAACAGCTTTTTTCCCTCCCAGACTCGAAATTCCTGACCTCCTAGGGAAATCAAACCTCTCGGATATTTGCAAAGTGACTCAGGGACGTTAGCTCCACACGTCCAACGGAGGAACACATATACGTATTATGTGTACAGACAATGCGTGATTCTATTATTATCGTTGTCGCTGGAAACCCGATTAAAAGCTTCTTCGATACAACAAGCTACGCGAAATCTGATGTCTGAGTTGTAGATAAGATAAGCGACTTATATTGTATTGCATGATATTATAGATATAGAGTACAGAGCTTTTGGTCGGTGTCTAAAATCAACTTTAATGTAAATACATACTACGATCTTATGCGACAGGACTATTCTCCATAGACATCAACATTTTACGAAAATATAAAAATGCAGATGTGTCTCCTACTAAAAGAAACAACGTAAATACTTTATGCTTTTAAATAGACTGCGAATCTGTGCGCATATTTATACAATAACATGTTCAACTTTATGAAATTCAAGGAAGCACTTACATTAGCGAATAAAATATTGTACTCTGTTTAACAAATAAATAAACAAAGGAAAGCAACTTAAAAAACATTTATTCGTCGATCGAGGGTGTGCCTAGACATCCCACGAACATTGAGTTGTCAACAGTCTTCTGGAAACAAAACTTAAAATCCTCCTTTAATAAGCAAAATACGATCGTACAACGTTCTTCCGAGTTTATTCGAGACTCGAACCACAGACAAAAACGTGTAATATTGCCTGGGGCTGGTATTTGTACGCCAAAGTACCAAGACGGTAAAAAGGTTCCCCCTGTTTTCGTAGAGCCGTCGATTATCGTGTTTTCCACATTAGCATTGCTCACCGAACCTCGACGTCTAGACGCGAGCTTGTCGGATGTGCACTTCATTGAACCCCCCGGAACTCGTACGCTTGTCTTTCGTAAGCATCGCGCAAGTACCGCACAAAGAAAAAGACGAATGTACGTCGAACGAGGTGGATAGTTGGCACCAGACCTTGTCCAAGCTGCGCGGTGTTTCTCGTCTCTATGAAACCCACGGCAGAATTACGGCTTCGTAAACTAATAAGAAATATCATCGGCAAACTGCGTGCGCGTTCATGCAAATTTAAACTTTTCTGGACCGACATAAAGAAGTCGCGATTAACTTTGGAGCCTTTCTATTTCTAACTTCTGGCATTTTCAGGATTTTTGCCGATCGCAAATGTGCACGGGCGTCCGCGGTCCAGTCATCGGGTTCTTTTCAAGATGGCCGATTAACAGTTCGGACGGTTCGTCCTCGTATTCGAACCGAACGGAAGCGGAGCGATCAAAGATTAAGGCTGTTTTTCTTGAAACATTCGAACAGTAGCAATTTTTCTTTCTTGAATGTCAATACTTTACGATTCCTGTCTGAGAATGAATACTCAAGAAATGCATAAACCTGACTTTTTCAGAAATACATAGTAATTTCGTAAGAATGTATCTATGTTCCAGAAAGTTAAGTATATCAACTTTCAACACTGACTATTACAAATTGGTTATAAATACTATGAACAATCCTCGGGCATTGTAGCGTTCTAAGCTTCATTATTTATTCTTCGCGGTTCCGACAAATTGAGATTTTTTCAAAATTTCTTTTACGCGTTATCTGGTAAACTTATTCTCTTAATTTTTTAAGAGAACTCGCGTCGTTTGGTTCGATGGTTAAAAAGTTATTTTACTTTAAACAGTGTCCGAATATTAATTCTAGTCAATGTTTGTATACGTGACCGACCACGGTGCAACGACTAAGGAAAAGTTTGCGGGCATTAAAATAATATTACATTATTTCAAGAGGTGCATCCGACGATGACGGAGAATTTTCCTCCAATATCACTTTTGAATGAAACCACCGTGTGTTGGTCAAGAACATGAGCGTTTCGACTCCGGTATGAGATTTGGCAGTCAACGTGTTAGAAAGGACCACATTCGTGGGAAGCGAATCGCGACGAGAAGCCTGCGATCGCGTTGTCCCGCGCGTAAGCTTTTGCAATGTGAAATAAATTCAGGGGTCGTCCTTTCCTGCGGAATTGCAGCGGTGATCGAAGAAGCAGCCGGAGTGGGACAGGTTCCCGTAATAAATCGCGGTCGCGCGAGGAAGCCGTGCCGTGCAATCAAGCAACGATGCGTCTGCAATCTGAGGAGTTGCACGTACGCGAACGTGGTGCATCCGCCGAACGAAACGCAATGGAACCGATCGGGACGGACCGGAACGGATCGGTTCGGAACGGAACGGAACGAGCACCGACGAAATTACAGCTATTATCGCGATGGAGGTGAGAACCCGGGCGCTGTTTGCTTAACCCGATCGAAAATCGTCGGGAGGTCGTACACGTGATCTGCCTTGCTTGCGCACCACCTTTTTGGGGATCGCGAGCGTTGAACAGAGACGGATAGAAGCCGGTGAAATGAAACAGGAAAAAGGAGAAGAAAATCTGGTTGCTCACCCCAAAAATGGGCGTGGATTGACGTTTAACCCGCGAGTTAACGGGGCGTGTCCCAATGAAACGGTAAGACTACGATTTACACTCTCACGTTTCACGCTCCCCTATCTAGTACCGCTTACGATTCCTCTCGGATCGCCCCTTCCCTCTCCCTCTCTCCCACTGCACGCGAATTTATTGTTTCCTTCGCCGATATTAACGAACGATCGTGATCATCGAATACCACGTGCGAGCATTCTTCCCGCACCACCGCACGTGCGCTGAACTATGCCTCGCCCGATTTGTTTGTTTGCACCTCGCACGTCTCGCCATGCGCTTCGTTCGTTAATTCGTATACGAACGGAGATAGCTGGGCCAAATATTCCGATGCTAATCGGTTTTCTCTTGTGCTCCTTTAGAGTATCTTTGGCTAGGTGGAGATGTTCTTAACCGTGGACCATCTCGAGTGGAATTCGTGTCGAAGAATTTCAATGAAATATAAGAACGGATTTACGCTGTTAAATTTCATATGTTCTCGCTAATCGTTGAGGATTTTTGTGCATGATATGCAAACTACGCGACATTTGTTTCTTTTCTCAATCATTATATTGAGTTGAAAACAATAGTATTTTTCAATTTTCTACTGTTTTTATACTGTCTTCTCTGTAATTGTTCAAGACATAGTTTTGATACGGGTTGAAAGAAGACCAAACCTGTTGGAATATTGAGTGATTTCAGTTTGGCGGGGTGGCTTGTGTGTGTGTGTGTATGCATTGTGTGATAGATAGGTGGCGCAACTGATTCCGGCCTTCTCTTTGTACGTCTCGAAACGCCGTATAGACTAGCCGCTGTGCGCCTGAGAAACTATATTTCTTGTATTAAATATTTTCGTTATATATTATATAGTGGCTTTATTTGACCTCTTGCACCATAAGTTTAACAAAACCAATACCATCTTATGCAACAGACGCTATTCGAATATAATATCTAGATGTTGGAAAAATTGTGGAGTCTACAGAAGCAGGATATAATAATAAAAGGAGAATCTGGAACGAAAAGCAGAATTTTTCAATCAATTACTTGGTTAATTTTTGTCAAGAATGAGTTGAAAGTTGCCCAGATTCTCTTTTCTCGAATAGGTTTCTACAGGATAATATTCCAACGGGTTTATCTCGATAAATGTAACAACTCGTTGTTTGTCCAAGTATGTCCGCGCGCGAACCGTGTTAATCTGGTTCCGAGATTGCCGTAAATGTATTCAAGAATCTGTTCCATCGAATTCCACTCGTGGCTAAATCATAGTAGTCCGTTGAACGTGTGTCCCCGTGCGTACTCCACGCGTCCACGCCGCACGCGGTTTTGCAAGAGCCCGATTGAATGCCTTTGGATACATTTAAAGTACTTACAGACTACTAACGTCGCTCTTATCGTATATGTTAATTCATGGTAATTTTGCTGGGTGGCGGTATCGTAAGTGGAGTAATAGTTAATCAACAAAGCGACGCACAAGCGTTTGTGCTCCGTGAAAGGATACTTGTCTTTGCGAATAATTGAGGAAAATATATGGTAGTAACCTCACGGACACTGTACATGCTACTGGACAATAGGAAACTCGAAACTACAAGATTGCTCTCCCAATGAAGCGTGATCTCGTATTATCTGCACAGCGATTAAAAATAGTTATCCAAAAATATTCGATTCTAACAATTAGTTACCACTTTTAATTTTCCCTACAAATATTGCAATCCTTATACGCGTATCAGTATTTTTGACGTAATTAAAAAAATTTCGGTAAACGTTTACAAAAACAAAGCGACACCTATTTTCAATACATTTTTTAATATCTTGTCAACTCTGTCCCTCTTCGTTATTATTTTAGTAAAAAAGGTAAACAAGAGCATTCGATTTCCTGTATATGTATACGTACATACATAAATAAACGAATCTAATTAAATACATTTTATTAAATGCGATTTAAGCTAACTTTTTTTGACAATAACTTATTAATAAACGGCGACTCAAGATTACATCGTTCGTCGTGCTACTCGGAACGATGCGACGATGCTGACAACACATTAAAAAATGGTCTAAATCAGAAGTGATTCCGTCTTTGTTTTAATACGAAGTCCAAGAACATTTGTCAAATTATATTTCAAAACTTTTCAAGATTGTTTGCCAAAGTAGACACACGAATGATTAAAAACTGTATCCACTTCCCATTGGAAGTACAATGGCATCCTCTAAACGCTTCGATATTTCAAACCAGAAATCTAAATACCAAGTCATCGAGTATCGCGATAACGTATAATAGAATGTAGAAGTGAAATAAAAAAAAGATCTATAGGCGTCCATTTATTTTGTGTGTGATACTTTCCAGGAAACTTCTTACGGACCGCATAAATGACCGTTGTATTATCGGACGCGGTGTAGCAGAGTGAAAGAAACAGAAATTCGGCGAAATTTAAAAATCACAGAGTCAATGAACGGGGACGTCCATCAAGCATTCGCGGCGTGGTAAGAATTTTTATTTCGGGTCTGTGCATACAAACGAACCTGTCCGAACCTGTTCGTCCTTTGCGAGATGTAATCTGCGATTAATAATAAGTTTCACTCGTTTATGATAAAATCGATAAGATCAAAAGATTTATAGGCGTTCGGTGCTTAACTCGTTGGTAACAAATACAAATAGATCGTGTCGGACTGTCCATCGATCACCGCAATAATTTCCATCCGCAACTTTTTACTTTAGGCTGATTGCATATTGCGAAACGCTTTAGGCGGGAAAAACAAATGTGATCCCTTAACGCTCGAGGCCATTTTGAATGCAAGGCCCAAATATTTCAACGAATTCGGAGATTCATCGCATTCGGAACATTTCACGAACACGTTTCTTCGTGTCGCATTTAAATTTTTAGCAATTCATTGAATAAAAAGAAATTTAATAACGTGGAAATAATTTCGAATTACGATATGGAAATTTTTTAATCGAATAACGATAATCTATCGCCTTCCTAATAAATTAACAGATTTCGCTGTTGACGATACAGGTACGTGCCATTTCTAATATTAACAGCAGTTTTGCACAGTTTGGTTATTGCGGGATCGTCGAGAGTAGATTTTCCTAAGTTCAAGAGACATTGTTCAACGTGCACCAAAAGTATCCAGTAATGGTCGGTACTTACCAAAACGAGCGTCGTACGAAGTCCGCTGGATAGCATTCATAAAGAATTTCGTCACCGGGAAGCAGAACAGACGTTATCCTTAACACAGTGTCGAGAGACGGTAGCTCTTTTACCAACTCTCCACTGAACAATTTTCACCATTAATCCACCTCGAGTATCGCGCTCGGAAAGAAATAATTTTCGAATTACACGGGACAAACGTTGCAATCTCCCGCGTGTACCGGGGCAGTGTTTTCGATAGCAGCGCGCCGGGTACGTCGCATCGGCCGATTTTGTAATACCTGCGCTTCCAGTGTCAGCCGACAGTCCCGCGTCCACTGACCACGAAATCTCAAGTAATTGCACTCTCGACACGTGTCTGTACACTTTTGAGATCCGAGTAAACGGTGCCTGGCGTTAGAACACGACCTAACGGTACTCGATGTTTCCAATTTTTCACTGACAGCTGTGCGACACTGGCACGACCGTATCTCGGACTATCGGCGGAATAGACACGTTGCTTCGGGCAGGCGCGCGTCCGTCATAAAAGAGATTGTCTTCCGTTACCTCGATTTACGAACCACTGTTTCAAACTCAACCGACATGTCAACGGGACCGGTCAACCTCCCCACTGTTTACTTCGCCGGTCTTGGGCTGTTTGAAAAACCACTCATTTTCACTTTCCTCGGGAGCCGTTGACCCGCTTTATCGGTAACCGTCTCACCGGTCGCGGGGATATTGTTTGTCGCCCGCGTTGCCGCGCTGCACAGCGAAAAGGGGGCGGGACTATCCGGTTCCTCGGAAATTCGTCGAGCGATGTCGATCACGAAACGACGTTCTCGGAACGGGCCGAAAAAAAACCGTGTGGGAAGACGCGGTGGTAGCGGCAGAATCGGGCGCGTTGCTCTTGCACCTTGTTCGGGCCGCAGGAGAATTCTCGCGTCGTGGCGCGGCACGTAGATGAGGAATGCGTATACAGAGTACCGCAGCGGGCATGTACGTCGAACGAATTTCACGAATAAACGGACGCCGAAAGCGGTTCAGTCGGAACGAACGAACGAACGAACGGACGGACAGACAGGATCGTTTCTTTAACGGCGCAGGGAGAGAGGGAACGAGACGAACGCCGTGGGACCACCATGGGGCGCGCGGGGAGAGGAGGACGAGAAAGCGCGGCGTGGCAAAGCGTGGAAAGAATATGAAGAGCAAGGGGGGCAGAACATGAGTATCGGTGGACGCTGGACTATCCGTAAGCGTAAACGCGCGACCGGTGCCCGCTCAGTGGCCATCGAATCTCCGTGGAAGCGCATAATTTGCGCGCATTACTGCCGAGGCACGTATGACGCTCCGAGACGCCGACACGAGTACTACAGCGAGTACAACTTCCTTCCGATCCTACCCCTCCATACCGACCGTTCTACCCCCAGGCCGCCCAGTGGAATTTCCCAGGGAAAGGTAGCGCGCCGCCCGGACGCTACGGCAATTTTCGTTCCTTGGGATCGATCGCGATCTACGATCTAGCTCGTTCAGTCTGCGCGTCGCGTTATCTGCGAGACGACAGCATCGCTGATAATAACGATTGTTTTAAACGTCCACGGACGACTCTTCCGAGCGACAGGGGGGGATGATCGATCACGCGGATCGCGAGAAACGTTCACGGTTTGTATTTTCTTTCGTTGATCCGTTTTCGAAAATCCATGTCGGATGTCTTTGAAGAACCTGTTGAGGTTCTCTCTCTTCTCTTTCTTCTTGTTTATTCAAATCGCGTTGATGAAATCCTTATAAATTGCAAAATTTATCGACGAAGGCCCAATTATTCGTGTCCGGATTAAGAGGATTCCGATGTAACGCGCGAGTTTCTTCGCAGGCGACGGAATAATTGGCCCCCCTCCCCCCCAAGTTATGTAACGGGTGCGTGGTTCCCGGGTACGTCGCTCGGGTTTAATTACTCCGGCAACGAGACGTTGCGCTTCGCGTCGGAACATAGACGTTGAGGTCGGCGCCGCTGCGATCCTTTTCGCTTCCTTCTTCGAGAAAACGCCACTCGAATCTTGCAATTTCCAATGTCCGTCGCTCGGCCGTAACCATTCCAGACGATTTTCTTGCTCGCAGGATCCCGATGACACCTCGACGACGAGACGATCGCCGACACACCGATCCTCGCTCGCACTGTCGTATCTCGTTCTTATTTTCGTGGAAAAAAGAAACACAGGGCTCGATTCCCGATTCTTCGAGGCGACGCGCGTGCCCGCGATAACGTTTTTCGTGAAAAGAAAGAGAAGAGCGAAGCGAAGAAGCGCCGAGCGACTCGGCGAACAGTAACGTTTCTCGTCGAATCGTTAACACATCGAAAGAATTACGTTTATCGGATCGATACAGATCGCGATACACGCTAGCCTCGATAACGGTTTATCTCGTTTATCTTCTGGGACTCGGTACAGCGCGTTAGAGTTCATCGGAGAGACAAGAAATCACTGGAGATTCGCTTACTGTCACCCAAAAAAAAAGAAAAACACAGATCGCACCACCGCGTTCGATTTCGGTCGGTCACTGGGTCAACCCTATCGCGAACCTTTTCGACAACGAAACGAGACACTGGAACATCTTCTCGGTGAACCTCCGCGCGACACAGAGTCCTTGGGGCGAATTCTTCGGCGGGCCGGACGGTTACACGGAAGAACGGATCGATCTGCCGATCACGGGCTCGAAGACGACGACGCTGATCATCGAAAACAAACATACGGATCGCTGGTATTGTCCCCGCTAGGCCGGGGCTGGCGCTCGCGCGGAAATCAAGAGTAACACTGACTCGATCGTCGAGTCGTGGAGCGATAGGTAGACCGTACGCGCGGGCTGGTCCTCCCGCGTGCGAACCCCGGCAAGTTCGGCTGTGTGTAAGGCGCCTGTGACGTGTGCCGCCGTCACCACGAAACGGTCACACCGGGCAGACGCTGATACATCCACGGACACGCTATATTCGTCATTTTTTATAAATACAGCCCCCGATATGTTTAACGATCCTCTACACGGGCAGAAATTTCGAATCGGTCGATGCTGGTGCGAGCCGACCGACGTCGGTGACCTGCGTGGACTGTCCGGCCGAGCAACTAGCGTTCTTGCGAGAGACGATGACGAGTCTTTCTTTCGTACGCCCTCGTGACGGAGGCTCTGTTAGTTCTACCGCGTCGAGGAGAGCGGCAATCGTCGTCGCGTCCAAATCTCTCGATCGTTGATCTAGGATCGCGACAACCGCGTGTCTCCGTTCACCGTTTTCTTGCCTCCGACGAGCTGTTATGGTCACGGGGATTAAAACCGTTTCGAGTTGTTCGATGGTAATTCGTGAAAAGTCGACTGTCTTTTTTGGTGTGGCGTTGACGACGATGTCGAGGCGACGCATGGCCATACGGGACACCGTGAGGGCCGAAGATCGCCACAGACTGGTCTGACCGAGAGCAGCGAGGCTTCTCCGCAGCGGCAGAACCGTGTATACTGGTGTATGCTGTTCTCTTGCTGGCGATGTTGCTGGTGCTGGTGCTGCTGCTGCCGCCGGCTGATTCTCCGGCACCGTACAAGCGCCGTGCTGCCGTGCTTGGCTCCTCACCACCACGCAGAACCCCAATTCCTGCGTAACGCACGCCCCCACTCTCCCTCAAATGTCCCCCCACCATCGCGCTTACACACAACATCCCCGATGCCGGAGATCGTCACGCGATCTTCGTGTTTTAGGAAAGTTCGCTTGTAGGTATCTTCTGTTTCGACGGCGAAAACCACGGTCGAACCATATAATAATTTACAGCGATTTCAGGGATTACCGTGCTTAGTTACGCTGTAGTGGTCAACCGATGGTGGTTACCACTTTGACTGCTGCGTCAGTCGTACGACGGAAACTTGAAAATAAATTTTTGTTCAAATACGTTAACCCTTTGATTGTTTATCATACCGTTTATCGTTTGTTAGGCTCTACAGGGTATAAAAAGGTTTCGAAGTTTGCTCCGATTTGTGTGGCTTTTACGGCCTCTAATATGGCAGGCAACGCGTTAAATGACCACTTTTGATTCATTTTTCCATATCCAATCAATCCTACATCGATCTCGGTTATCCACGCACAAACTCCTATGGGTAGGTGTAATAAGAGCAACCGTTGAAAGCTAACGAGTCTCTGTTATCGGGATGACCTCGTCCTTCGTGTTCCAATGACAGTTTTACTCTACGTATATTCTTCACGAACATCTACTCCGAATTCTCTAACCGCAATACGGCTTTTATTTTAATTTACCGTTTTAACCGACCATCGTGACTGTTCGGGTCTCAGTACCATCGTCGTAAAGGTACATACTGTGTAGTATTTTGAATGCAAGGAAAAATGTCTATATCACTTTGCACGGGGATTTTTTTATTTATCAACTTGAAGATTTGATAGGTCCTCGCACAACACTGCCACGGATTGGTACACTGGCTTCGAATAATCTCTGTCACGAGTTCGGTGCAGCCCAACGAGACTTTGCTGCGAACTTCTTGATGTAAGATCGAAGTTTGTTGGTTGGGAAATACCGTTCCCTGGTCAGCCGTAACATGGTTCCCTCGCACGGAACCAGTGTTCGACGGGTTCTGTTCGAGATCCACCTGGAATGATGCATAACGCGAGGTCCATGCATAAAACATCCCCACTTCTTGGTGCGGAGCAACGTCAGACCAATCTCCGGCCACGCGAACAGGCTTAAACTACTTATTTCTTCGCAAGCCGCTTATCTCAATCTTGGAACCGATCGCGGGGTTCGATGCACCGGCCGCGGAGATACTGGTCGCCCGACAGAGAGCGCCGCTCTAAAAATAGCTGGAAAAAAATGTATCGTAGAGTCACGCGAATTACGGGATTCCTTCGGATCGCACAGGGCGTTGAAAAGCCGGTTTTTGGACGAAATTTATAAAAGGAACACACTAGCACAATTGGTGAAAGAATTGCAATGGAAAGTTTTCACTCGCAGGCGAAGCACCCAGGCGTAGTTGATACTTAATTGTTTATTGGTTTTAACGTCATTACATACCTTTGTAATATTGTACACACATATCTAGGAACACTTCTGCGAAGGTTTTAAATACCAACATGAAAAGTCATTTTTTGACTTTCGTCCCATGACAACGCACTGTGGATCGCGGCAAAATTATACGCAACATCGTTGTCAAGAAAACCGTCCGGTTTTACACGACCTCTTTTTCGACAACTCGTGGGCATTAAGCACGAAACACTCGCATTTGGCGCGTTAAACAAATTTCCATATAATGGAGTTGTTCACCTTTTTGCTTTGCGCGAACTTCACTCTCGAATGTATTATAGCGAATCGCCTGTTTTATTGGAGCAACGATCGGTCGTTTCTTACCATTTTTAGCCATCGAATTTCAAACGACTTTCCACGCGCATGCATTTCATTTTTCCTTATTGCCGTAATTCGTTGGGTGACAAGCATAATATGCGTAATTAAGTGGAAGCCATGAATAACCGTTGCAAATCCTGGGAGTTCGAGTGGCAGCTGGTCATTGGACGCGCGAGATTTAACGATGGACGAACGTCGATGCAAGCATCGGACAGTAAAGAGTAACAAAATAAGTCGTAAAATATGACGACCCTCCGAGGCCTTTCTACCCTTTATGCACGATGCAATTCATCTTGCCGAGTATTACAGGGTCCTTATCTCATCTTTCGAACCCGTTTAAGACTCGTTTCGGCACCTCGGTTCTCCCAATTGCAATCGCTTCAATTATCCGCTGTCTTGTTCCGAGAATGGACGCATCCGTCCTAGTTCGTTTCTATTTCATGTGTACGCGAATACGCGTGCCCATGTATGGTAAACGATGCCGGATCTCGCTTCGTTCAATTTTTAATACAATTGTTTTCCCCCGATACAAAGATTCGCGCTTGCGTTAATACGGGTTTGAGATCGCAATTTCTAACGTAAACAGGACGACGCGCGTTCGCATAGCAAGATGATCGGTCGAAATGAAACAATGCAGTTTATAAATAAACGGTGCCATTGTTCGAGACAATTATCGAACTCCTTTTTCATTTGCATGCGACCATCTGACACCAGCCTGTCGCGTCGTGTCGCGATGCATTGACACTGCGCGGGCGATACGATCGATTCATTCATTCCCAACCTAATCGATCAACGCGGGGAAAGCATTCGATTAGACGGAACTACTGTTCGTGACACACGAGAAATCTTGCGGATCGGCGCGGGGAAAAGAGACGTCGTCGGTGACGTCACACGCAACATACTCTGCGCGACCGTTGTAGCCAATAGAACCACTAGAACCGAAAATGCGCGTAGAGCGGGGCGTGACCCTTCTACTCTGACCAATCGGCCCCGCATTCCTTTCACGAGACTTCTTGCGAGGCACGCACAGTACATCAAACATGGTCGCAGACCGGACGTCCGAGCTTAAACATAGAGGGCGGTTTTGAGTCAGTGCAGTCCATGATATATTTTTCGATGTCTTCGTACGTTTTGAAGTGGGGATCCACTAAATGGTGTTGGAGGGATCGGAACAAGTGAAAATCCGATGGAGTTAGGTTTGGCGAATACGGCTGATGTGGCACAATTTCTCAGTTCAACGAATCCAGAGTGTCTTCGGTCGTTTTTTCCGTATTAGGCTTGGTAATGTCGTGCAGCTTTATAATTATTAGGCGATTCTTCTCTTGAATTGCACTCAACTTTTACAACCAGGCAAGAATGGTTTGTCGAATAATTCCTAATGCCGTAGCAATTTTTTAATTGGGTTTGGCATGGATTATCGGCCAACAGCTACTCTAGATCTTTGTCTTCCGATTGTTTTCGGACGTCCAGGGCGTTCATCGTCCTCAAAATTGAAATTTTCATTTCGGAATATCCGATATCGCGTAGCATCTTGACCTAATGCCGTAGAAATCATTTCGTTAGCCTTGCTGGCACCTATTTTTCTACATTAGAATGCGGAAACCGTCCAGCGGTTAATATGCGTTTTATCAGTCGACATTGTATTTCCCAAACACACTTTGAATTTGTTGAGGTTGTATCACTTCAATTTCAAATTCTATTGTTCTAATAAGCTCGCGATATGCAGCTCCACACTTTGCGGGAAACAGTTTCCACTTAAATAAATGCAACAGCTAATTTGATGTTGGGACCGAGAATTAATTCTAAACTACATTGTGCAATTCTGCAAGTTTTAAAAAAGCTTTCAGACTAATTTCAGTACTTGTTGATTTAAAACTCAAAAGCTAAGATATAATCGAAGATACATTCAAGATATTAACATACAAATTAATTTTCATCTCTGATGTTTTCCTTGGTAGAGTTACCCACTTACGATAATCTTCATAGTACAATTGAAAAAGTAAGATCGGGCCAAAAGAAACATGGTTAAATCTGAATGAATAATTCTGTTGCCTATATACGGTAGTCGATGTGTCAAAGCGAGGAACATGCGACATTTGTGATTGCAACTGTGAAATAAAACGCGTGGAAGGCGCAATCACTGTATCTCGCGCGTAACGAAGGGCACGGCGATTCTCGTACGCCAGATTGCAAATCCATTATAAATTCGCTGCACGAAATCGTGGGCACGCTTCGCACCTCGATCACTGTAAGTCGATAATAATCTGATGATTCTGCACGCAACCGCGGTATCAAACTTATATCTCGTACGTGCGCAAACTGTTAAGTACACGAAACTTTCAGCGGCGCATCTTTTAATATTCCGAGTGAAGTATAATTACACGCACTGGTTATTCAAGATTACCCTTATCGGTATCGCCGGATAGATATCTATGGAAATCTAAACTAATGAGAATATTGTATTGCCACGTGATCGTACATATAAAGCATCGCGTCAATGAATACCAAATACTTTATGGAAAGGGCTATTATCAATTATCTTTTAACATTGTGTTGTATTAACACCCTACGTTCAACAAGACGAATATATGTACTTGCATTATTAGAACATACATATATGTGCTTACATACGCGGCCACTGTAATTGTCGTTTTACGATCTCATCTCTTTCAATGTCTATCGTACGCTTTACCGCAATGTATTGATTTCTTTATAAACAAGACGAGACAATCGATTACTATGTTCGTTTTGAATTCAGTCGATAAATCACTTTTCTAGAACGCTTTCTGTTGATCGTTCTGTATAGTGCTCAAATTAGACTAGCACAATGATCAACGCCAACTAAGTACTGTAACAGTTTTATAATCTCACCTCGTCACAGTGTTTAACGTACACTACACTGCAGTGTATTAATTTGTGTACGAAGAAGTGATTAAAATATATAGCATTTCAAAAAGAAGCTATAATTGAAGTTGGTCGGGGTTAGTGGGGGCGAGGAGGCGTAGAGGACCGATAGTTAGGCCGGCCGCTTGTAATGTTCCGCATTTCGCATGGATTTTTGCATGTACAATCGGGCTAGCATCACAGCCGGCCCTCTCACGACCATAACCGCCCTTTTCGACAAATTCACCGTGTACAATACATACATACATACATATGTATATGTACCACTTGCTGACTTTTTAAATTTGTACGCAGCGTTGATAAAGTACGTTCTATCTATGCAAATTATTTTGTTAATAACTTTTTAGGGAACAATAAGCGACGGTTAAAACTTTTCGGAGGTTATTTCAGAGAGTGTCCTGCATAATGTACATATGTATATCGACGTCAAGATCACGTATATATATCTATATCTACGGGCAAATTGTAATATAGTAGCATTGGCAGGTTTTTGTTAATAACTATTTAATACAACACGAGCGACGGTTATAAACCTCTTTCGGCCACCTACGGGGGTGCCCTTGAGAACATATGTCAAGGTCAAGGTCGTTGAAGGTTAGCTTCCGTTGATCGTCCTGTATATGTAGTGATAGAAACGAGACTAGCACAATGATCACCACCCGGTGCGCTAGTACACGTGCCTTCGGCAACCGTTCCGTGCAATAACGACAAGTAATTCAAGCAAGTGCTCCGGTAGTTAAAGGCAGGCCTTTAACGCACGACCAAACGGACGAGCAAGCGGCTTTATTAATTATTGCCGATCGCTACTAAGAAATATGCGAATGCGTTCCAGGTGGGAATTAATGTACCGGGGTCGTCGCGAAACACGATGCATCGCGCCTCCCACCGTTTCCCAGCCGCAAATTAAAATCAGAGATGATCGCCAGCGAATAGAAGGTTTCGCTTACATCGCGACCGTCGATTGCTCTCGGCGAAGAAGAAATATATGTATATATCATAATCGCTGCACTCGATTCTGTTCGTCGATAAGAAAAGAAACGACCGTATTGAAATCGTCGAACAAGTTTTGTCTAAATGTTTTCGCTTTCGCTGTACCTGTTATTCGTGCAAGAATTCTACGTATTTCCAAACGTACTTTTAAAAAATGCATAGGCTGCAGCACAGTTAATTAAAAAATGGTTTATTAATTCTTTACTTATATATATATATCCACCTGTTAACGTTATTGTCACTCCAACAAGTTTTGGTTTCGGTTGAACCATCATCGTTGACATTTTTATTAGTATTTCCTTGTATACGCTTTACAATTTAATTCTTAAAAAAATATAGTAATTACTTTCCTATTCAACTGCATTTATGCAGTAACAAATGCAGTTACGATCACGACAAGAATAAGTGCGTTGAATGCAGCGTAGTAAAAATGTTAAAAGAAATGTACTTGTAAGATATATCGATGTGTTACTTTGAAAATTCTTAAAATTGTTGAAAAAGAAAGGGGTCTTCTGTTTAGCCCGCGTATCTTGCATTGGTCGCGAATAACTTTTATTTAGCTCGAAGATCCACAGTCTACGCGTACGATGGATAAGTGGCCACGGATTAAGGAAAAAAATAACTGGAGTCCTGCGGAACAACGAAATTAGTTCGGTTATTTATTTCAAAGCCTTCAGTCACGACGATTTCCTCGGTTCGCGATGGAAACGATGACGAGGGACCAGGCTAATTCGCGAAACGGTGTCGGAGGCATCTTAGAGCCCCGGCTCCGGGGAAGAGTCACGCCCTCCTTGTTACCCAGGGCGTCTCCCCTTTCCCTTTTCGCGATAATATCTCGACAAATACCGACCCAGGGAACCCTTTAGCCTCGGCCAGGCTGCCGCCTGCACGCGTAATGCCCTAAAATTAAACAGCCCACGGCGCCAGGGGCGACTCGATCGTCGTGTTGCCCCAAATCAGACCGTAGGCCACTTTGCGTTCCTCGTACCAGTCGATGTTGACATTTCACATCGTATCTCTCAAACGCTTTATTGTATCTTCGATAAAATTAGAGCACGATAGGTATGCAAAATGGTAGACAATTCTATACGATGCCCACGTTTTTTATTTACCACCTGCGGTTCGCTTTCTTTCGCTCGACTCGTCCGAATTTGTTGGTTCCCCTAATTCTGGAGTCTAGGATTTTCTGTGCTATGCATCTTTTCGAAAAGTTAGTTCTAGTTATATTTTTAGGGAATCATTGTAAAGATTATTGTTTCTGTGAGACATTCGAGGTGCTCAAGATGGCCGCACACTTAAATTACTTAAATAGGCACTTTATTCTCTCAGAAATTCTTTGTTATCGGTAAAATAAGCTTTGTAGTCAAAATAGAACTTGTTGAACAATTTGTAGAGCTAATGCTTTATGCTAACAAAAGTAAGATAATAATCGTCGACGAGGATTTTGAGGTGCAGCGTGTAACAGCGACGCTTTTCGGGATTTCACCAACTGATCTTATTGTTCAACAGCACGCGTGACATTAGATTGGCAGTAGCAAGTAAATTGTCACAGTCTGTTCTCCGGTCACGAGCCAATGCGCAACACGTTTCGCCTGTCGGGTTCAATATTGGGGCATCTAAAACGTGTCGGATGAAAATAGATACGGCAACGTAGACGGGACATTTTGCATTCTTCTGTCTGTCCATGACGACGAATTCCGTTCTGCCATCCCGAATGGAAATATTGGTCACCGCGAAACGCGAATTCCCGGTGGCTTTCGAAATTATCTATAGCTAGCCGATACGAGAGCAGCGCTCTACCTAACCGCGCTTCTCGTTGAACACTTGCTCTCGCGCAATGAGTTCCAACACCGTACATTTTAAGTCCGTTTCATCGTGTGTTCAACTTCGTGGGAATCGACTTGCAAAATTCCTTTTTTAAAAGTAAGATTGCAACACGGTCTCTTCGACGTCGGACAGAAAGTTTCTCGGCGTCTACAGTTTGCTCGAATCAGAGGGACCACGAGTTTAACTTATCTTTATCAAATTGTGCCAGCGCCGGCAATACTAAACTCATCGACTCCGTTATTTTCATGAAACGAGCGAAAGTCTATTTCGATCGTATATTTTCTATTACCGGTTGGCCGATCGCCTAAGCGACACCAACGAGCCGGCGCAATAATTAATTACTCGGCTGATCTATGCTGATTGCGAGTAAACTCCGCGTATTCCGCCAGCAGATTTACGTGTGCACGGAAGATGATGTTCCAGCGGGGCTAGCGTAGAAACTCGTTGCAGTTCCCCGACTCCCATTTAATGGCACGTTAGTAGCAACGATGACAGACTATTAGCCGTCGACTATTAGCTTCCCGCTTGCGAGGTGACGGATGTTTCGGTTACACTTTACGATGCAGTAACTTTGTAAGATTTAATCCAAGCAAGTTTCACCGTTCCCTACGAACTTCTTTTAGTAAAATACAGCATGCATCGTGAATATTTAAATTTTTCAACCGATGGCTATTTACCAAATACATACTGTCCTTTGCGAGTGACTAGAAATAAACAGGAATGTTTAGTTGTATTCTAATCTTTCGCGTTTGAATACTTAAGACTCAAAGTGTCTTAAAGAGTGAATCGAAAGGACACTGGCGGACAATAATTGAAATTCTTTGAAAGTACCACAATTATTCTGTCACTACCGCACGAAATGTGCTAGTCCTTCGTAAGACTAAAGAATAAGCACAAATTCTTAATGAAAAATCACATTTTCGTAATACCAGTGTGTAGATAGCAACGTAACGCGATAAATATTTCCATGAAGCGTATAGTACGCGGTAAGGGCAAGCCAAAGCGGAACAATGTCTGTTAAGTGCTAAGAGAAAAAGAAAATTCTGCAGGAGAAGTATCGATGACAAAGGCTTACCTACCTCTATGACGATACGCGGACCTACGGTTCCATTTCAAGGTTCAATTTCCGTCAAAACCGCAAGGCAATCGTCCCGCGTGGAACAAATCATTCGCTTATTTATGCGAACACGAAGCCATCGTAAACGCCGCGCCGCGCGCCGAGTGCGCAAACGCCGAACGTCGATAATCCTCTCGGCTTAACGACTTAACGGCCATTAGAAGGCTCGACGATAAAATCGCTTGGCACTGCGCGAAAGCAACATATCCGTGAGGAGGCCCTTTCTAGAAGGGCCAGCCGAAACCGTGCGAGAACAAGACATTTCCTTCGGATTGGCCTTCGTAATTCACATTATGCGCATCTCAAGAGGGTCCTGACAAGACTCGGAGAGGTAGCTGCCGCAGAACGATACAGATTTTTATGGGTGCGTAAATCACACGACCGGTACAAGAAGCGACCAAGAATCGTGAAAGGCGCGGCCAAACCCCTAATGATTCTGATTTATCGCCGATGGTTTGTTCCGGTAACTCATTATCCCCGCAACGCACACGCACGAACACCTTCGAGAGACCTCACGCGGGACGCGGCCGGTAAATATCGGGGAGCATCGATTCTTGTCCTCGACGCGTCAAACGGTCGTATTTCACGGCTTCTCACGTGCCGACTTGGATCGTTTTCGTGTTCTCGCTCGCAGATTCGAGCCCGGAGAAAGAAACACCGACGCACAGCGGGGCCGATGGCAAATCTAGCGGGTCACAAGTCCAAAAACAAACTGTGAAATTTCTTTGAAAGATATGTGTGTATCAACAGTCGATATATCATGGATAAACAAATCAAGAGTGAAGCACCAATTAGTGGACGGACGAAGTCGGTGGGTCGCGTAACATAAACAATGAAGCTGAGAGTTTTCTAATCTCTCGGAGGTAAGTCAGTCTGTATTCGTTCAGTTTCAGTGCTGAAAAAGCTTCAAAAAGTACCATTTTTACTTTTTCACGTAATTCCTACCGATTGGGATTTTTTCAAAATCTTTTTTAAAAAGTTATTCGGATTTAAAGGGCGTTCGAATACTTTCGTGAGCCAGTGTACATGTATATACTATAACAAATTTTTCACTGCAACTTCTTCCAATCTGGCAAGAGAAAATAGGAAAAACGGTATTAATACACAATTATCATGATTGTTACAGGTTGTAACTGTTATCGTGCACTTCTGTCTACCAAAAGAAAAAAATGAACGAGCAGCGAAACAAATGCTAATAGAAAACTTGTTAACAAATATTTAGACATACCTAATGATATTTCTTTTAAAACTTTGGTTCGAACGGATCTTTAACTGCCGAATCTTGCTTTTGGACCGTTGAACTGCCGCTGGCAACGAGCGCGTTATATCGTTTTGTCGTTGAATCGCGCAATGCTCGCGAACCTGCGGCAGCCAGTAGGAATTGTACTCAACGATGCATCGATTGTTGCGAGTCGCTGAACAATACGGATACGGGGGCTACGAAAAAGATTGAAAAGAACTGCGTAGGCTACGCGCGACACGGTCTCGCGACCGTTTCGAGGAATCGTTGGAGGGTCCACTGGGCGATTCGTCGGTCGTTTCGCGGGCGATAAAATGTTTTCGACCACACGCAATATCGTGCCCGTGTTTGCTGAGGAAACAGACAGCGGCACGGTGGTCGAAATACAAATCGCGCGTGCTGCGAATCGTAATTACGAGCCGCCTTTACACCGCGACGCAACCCACCTTTTCGCATTTATTGTCCCGGGGTGAGAGTCGTTTTTCAGGATCGGCTCGCACAATGCCATCCGGTGAATCCCTCTCGGATGTCTTTGCACAGAGGAGCCAACGATGCTCTTGCCCGATTGATCGATCGTCTTGAATCTCCGAGCGAAAAGATTCGCGCTCCGCCCGATATATGTAAAACGAATTGTCCTTATGCTTCTCTTCCGTCTGTTTATATACGCCATACGCGATCGTTTTCTTCCCGTGAGACGGGTACCAACACTGGCAGAAGCACGGTCACGTAAAACGAACACTTGCGACCGAACTTTTTGCACGTACCTTGTACCTAGGCACTAGAAGCGGCGTAGGATCATCGGTTTCAGACAGTTGAACGCTGTAATAGAATTATTGCGTCTCCCAGAAAATTTATTCGTCGCTTTCGCACGGTCGCCATTCGAGTCTCCTTGAAACGACAGACCAGAGTCGTTGGCGGTGACAGAACCGGTGTCATCGTGTACACTTTACGTCGTTTTCCGAATCGTTTCCCGCGCTGCGTAAGGAGATCCTTGTAATAACACCGTCTGCCGAGGTCACGAAAGCAGTGCGCTCGTAAATAAACAAAGAGACTGCGCGGTTCACATCAAATAGTTTGTCCGGTTCCGTGGCGTAGTCAGGCATTCGGTCGGACAATATTATTTTATGGTGACCAATGCCCGGTGGTCCACCGAAATACGCGTTACGAGCACCCCTTTAGATCTCACCGATGGATTCGAAATTATCGTTATATTCTGCCGAGACAAGTAAACGACCATATCGAAAGAAACGTTTGCCTTTTCGCTGCGGGAGCGACTTTTCCCTCTTCTTCGATGTGTTTTTCCTCCCATAAATGCAGTTCAAAATGTAACGATTTGTTGTAGGAGGCCGCATTGTACATACGTTACGAAGGCGTTTACTTCGAAGAAGATAACATAGGTGGATCGCATAGACCGATAAGAACGTAAGGTGTGTAATTTCACCGTAACTGTGTCTATTAATAGATTAAGGCTTGTTTAATTTGTAAAGCATGCATAATCGCGTTTAAGTGCCTCTCAGGGATACGATTAACTTTGACGCCGCTCTCTTCCGAGAAGCAGTTCATTCGGTTCTCTCGAGATAGGATAGCAGACCGTAACGGTCCAACCTGACAAACTCTTCCTAAAAGGGTAAATCTGTCAATCCGGGCGTTTAATTAAATTTCGATGTCGCCCCTTATCACAATGGGGTCCAATCGGAATTGACTAGAATTCCGGTGATAGAGTCCAACGCCGACTTTCACTGCTATCGCTTTACACTCGTGGCCTCGTCCAAAAAAGTTCCACCGTGTCTCCGCATCGAGAGAGGAATATGTATCGGGTGGCTCGGAAGAGATAATACGTTCCCACTCGGGTTCCATCTACACCGAAAGTTCTAAATAGAATTCTTTACCGTTTCTACTGTCCGCAAATTGTGTAACATACGTGGCACAGTATATTACAAAGATATTTGCACTTTGAGATTGATATCGAGCAAACCAATGAATTTCCACAATATACATAGATGACACTATTTTTTTTACTAGGTTTAGAAATCAATTTGTACTGCAATATATTGGTGGAAATTCAATTCCATTAAGGCCGAAGGTTGTTGAATAATTCAAGAAATACACGCTACGATCAATTTTACCGTTCCAATTTTGGTTTCATTAATTAATTTCCTTGAATCGTTGTAATTCGTTAATCAACCGGTCGATGAAGGAACGGCTTTCCCGTGCGCATCTAAAATGGAATAAAACCGGCGCGACACCGCCTGTCCCGTCGTCGATGTCTCCAATTTGTCTGTGGTTACTCTAACCTAGTACATTGCGCCAACACAGATAAGCGGCAGGTCGTAAATTCGCGGAGATGTATTTTTTACGATTGCCCCTATCCTCGCTTCTTTCCTCCCGTTTCATATATGGAATTAGAATTTGATGACGCTTCAATTAAATGGACGATATTTAGGCGGTCACGCCACTCTTGTCACCGATGACGTTCCCAGGAATTCCAGTCCCGTCCTCCTATTGTTACGGAACCTTTTCATTTCTTCTCGGTTTTATCCAATGAAGTGTCCGTGTTCGAGGTCCGATCTCTCTCTCTCTCTCCAATTAAAAGTCTCGGCTGGTAAAACCGACAATCACGACAGGAATGTCAAACATTCACCTGACTCCGTGGAGACAACATCCTCGAGGATCTCTCGTTGGGAGACGCCATTACGTATGCTCGTTTCGGACACGCCGCGCCGACCGATCTCGCCCGTTATCGGCGGAACACAAGACGATCTCGCTGCCGTGATTCCACAGATCCGATCAGCCCCAACCGAGCCACCAGATGACGTGCTGTCGTCGACTTTTAAATTAAACGAAATAAACGAGCTACCTGTTGGAAGATAACGGCTACCGATAGCCGGCGATGTAGCGTGACTATGATACTGATAGATTATTGAGAAACTATTGGTGCGTGGCGGCAACTATTGCCAGTAAGACCGAAGCATAGCCATTTTTGGCAATCGTTTTTCTGTTCGAGATGAAATAGGTTTCACGATTTGTTCGAGTTCGTTTCACCAAGAGCAGAGTTTACTGTTTAATCGTGTTCCTGTTTAATACCCACAGTTCACATATGCTGCGACGTTGTCGTACCCAAGCAAGTTTTCTTCATGTGATTTTGATTTTGGTGTAATTTTATACAGAGACTGATCACGGAAGAATTATTTTATCAGGTCATCCCACGAATAATGCAATTTTTCTTATATGCTTCGAAGTTAGAAACAAAATTACAATCATTAATGTTTCGTGCATATTTTTCTTGGTTTTCTACAATTCATAGAATCATAAATAGATGTATAGAAGATGTATGTGGAAGATTAATGATTGTGATTATCTTTCCAAAATATGAAATTAAATATTCTCATTACTTATGAGATGACTCGATTAAAATACATATTAATGATTGATAGCGATAAATACTGCTTGAAAATATAGCAAGACTGTGATTCGTTGAAATATTTCCATTTCTTTCTTCCAAACAATTTTCAGTCGAGTCCAATGAACTTTACCATCATTGAGAATCACTAAAGTACCATGAGACGATCTTGAAAGTATATATGTATAATACATATGCTGTAGAAGTTGAAGGTTGAATGTTTCAACATCTCTTGGGAAGAACGATGCTGCGAGACCCAAGGTCAAAATGACTTTTGTAAGTGTAGAACCTTCAACCATCGTTTACAATTCTTCGTGAATTCTTTAATATTGATTTCAAGCAGGATGGAATATTTGTATTTTCATTTCAAAAAGTTGCTTCCAATATACTCATTTGCTACAATAAATTTGGCAGGAAATAGTAACGTACCATTATTCATAATTTGATGATTATGCCTGTTGGAATATGCAGCGGCATCCAATAAAAAAATTGCCATGTAGCTTTCCTTAAGCCGTTTAGACCTGAAACTAATTCCGATCGAAACTATCAGAATGTTTATACCTTCTACTTGCCGCCACAATAAATCGGTAGAACGAAACTTGACCGAGTCTGTCGATGAATCGACTCTAATGAACTATACCGTGCACGGTGCGGTCCAAGTGGGTTAACAAACACGTTCTGGCTACCGATGAACAAACGTTAGTTAACGCGACTGCGTTGCAGGGTAACTGGTGCAACAGTCGTGCATCGACGAACTCGTCGATCCTCTATCCGCTATTTCACGGCAGCGTGAATGGTGTTTAGGTCCTCTCTCGGTTGCGGGTAAGCTCATGCTCGTGGCTCGCTTTTCAGTCCATTCCTGGTAGCACGGTTTAATAGCCTTATTTGTGTTACGAGGCGTGTTTCTTGCCCGTTGTATGTTCTTCGGCATCAAAACGGGCCGATGCGTCCTCTTAATGCGACGCTCGCTCCGGATCAGCCGAAGCTGGCAACGGTTTAAACGGATTAGACGAAATATCTACATGGCCGATCAAATTTCTTCGAACGAGTAGGTGTACGGGCACAGAAGCATCCGTCGCGCGCGAACACGGGGAACAAAGATCGCGTCGATCCGGCAGATTCGCTGGTTCGCGCACCACCAACGTCGACCGACACCTGAAATAGTTTCGCCCACAGCGAAGTATCAACTTCGAAGTATTAACGCCCGCTCGACGTCGATGCATTAAACGTGAAACGTTGTTTTGATAGGAGGAGAAACGATCTTTTACCGACTTGCCAGCTCCCGATCCAGGCATTCCTCCGATAGCGAACTTTTCGATCGCACAGATCCGTTCGATGATGTACGATGATAACGCGCAGGAGCTCGGGATAAGGAAGGTCCGGACGATTATTGCTCATTCGATCCCGCGTGGGCGAGGACTGAAAGATTTGTTGGTAGGCGTTTGCGTCCTATCTTCACGGATGAATGAACAGACGGGATTATTTGTTGTTTCGCGGCGGAGGCAGAAATATTTATTTGTTCTGCTAAATTATGCTCCGAGTAATTGCTTTATTAAGTATGCTGGAATGCGCGCGAGATACGCGTATTCGAAAATAGTTGAACGCTAAAATTATGTTTTGGGCTATTATTACGCGATTCCGAGGGAACCTAACAATTTTTCTCGAAAATGTGCTTCGCAGACTGCCATGCTGGTTCTATGCGGTTATAGGAAAAATACGCCGGTGAAACATAAAACACTGGTGGCGTTAACATTATTAAGGGAAGAAATCAATTTCTATGTAACTTTCTCCTCTTGCAAATGATGCTTCAACCATTCTTTACTGTTCTTTCAAATAATCAAAATCAGGAAGCATCAAGTTAGTTTAATTTCCTTCTTGGGCCATTTACATGATTGATGCTGTTTTGTAAATGATAAAAAAATTTGATTTGCTGCAACGAATGATGTTCCTCGATAACTTTTAATTTGTACAACCGTAATGGAAGGCGCCGATCATTGTGAAACTAACGCGGAAGTCTTTCGTATTGTACTGTATGATAAGTGATATTCTCATACATGTTTCTGGGTTAAATACAGACGGCATTCGGATAATGGGCGACTCTACAGACGTGACAGATCGTACTCAACTAACTGTTAACGCCGCTAATATTACTACCGGCGACGAGTTTATGCCCGACAACGGCAATGTCAGAATAAGAGGTCCTCGATCACGTTCAAGCGAAGGAATGTCGGCGTACAGTGTACGCAGTGTCGTCTTCACTCTGTCGATCTCGAAGAGCCCAACGGGAACGTTCCTTGCTCTTCCACGTGACAGATCTCACGCGTACGCGTCGAATAAATGCATTCGAACACATTCCTGTCTTCGTACCCTCTCTCCTCGTGGCCAGATAAGACCACGTGGCAATCGAGACACAATTGTGTTTGAAATTTACATGTTTACAAACAGCCCAAAAATGGACCAAATCAATTCGGAAGGACAATGTTCAAGATCACTTTTCGGATGCCGAAGACCAATCAAAGACGAGCAATTATATTAGTGTAGAGTTTTAACCCTCGTGTCGGCAAACGGGTACCAATTTTCTGTGTCATTCTAAAAGTATCACACGACTGTTCGAACTGTCTGTTTAAGTTTAAGGTAAAGATTTGTACAAGGAATGCTGACTACCGAAGCTTTAAAATTACTTGCTTATTCGATTGCCGACATAGGGTTAAACTCTCCCCTTAAAGCCAATATGTTCAAATATGAAAATAATGTACAAAACCACATGAACGCATACCACATCATTTGACAGAGAATAATAAATCTAATGCGCATAATAAGACATAAATAGTACATATAGTTCTTTTATAATATCTTACTTCAAGGAATAAATATTTAAGCAGAAATATTCTTCGAGACGCTCTTTGTAATCGAATTAAAGTCTGTAGAACAGGTGGATAGAGTTGGCTATTTTCTCCTGCATCAAGTAATAGTGTAAGTAACTGATTTATTGACACCGTACTTACGACAAATCAGTAGAAACCAGAAGCTTTTCTTATTAGTTTCTTCACAGCCGGGGCGGCGGGGCGACGACGATGATGTACTAACGCGATGGAAGGAGGTTTTATGGGCGACGGCCACCGTGGCGGCATTAGGTAAACTTATGTGGACTCACGTTCGACTCGGCTTCATGGGAGCTTGAAATTGGTAGCCGATCCCACGGCTCATCTTCGCACCTTTGTACCCCCGACCAGGGGATTTATCCCGTGGAAATCCACTTTGTCAAAGCGCCACTGCCTTTCAGCCGGCCTACCAGGGGGTGGGGGGTGGGGGGCTTCTTTCTTCTTTACGATCTGATACGTTATGGAGTATGTTGTGCCATTAATTATCGAAACAAATAGAAACGGTGAGTTATACCTACGCGCCCTGTACCAAGCACCTTATCGTAGATCTTCCGTCGCGAGATACGATTTAATGCTGCACGAGTGTTAATATATGTCCTTTTGTTGGCTGCAAATCTGCGGCTAATGTGTGTCCTGTATATTCCCGCGGCCGGTATACGCGGACCTAATGCCATTAAATCCTGCGTTGTTCGATGATAACGCCGATACGATCGTGTTTAGCGACATTATGTTAATGCAGTTACCGTTCGACGGCGTTAAATTTGCGAGATCTGCGATAGATCTTGCGCGCAATGTTTGTATGCTATTGGAATAACGTGTATTCAATTTTTATTTAATCGTTAGTAAAACTAGATTAATTTTGCCGGGTTCGGTCAGCAAGTACGTTCGTAGCCGATGTTTAAAAGCTAATTCTAGATAGTCAGGTTGAATTGCTTTGAGAGGCTCCGTCTGTTTAAAAAACTGTTTTGAGAAAGTCAGAACATTGGGACGAAAGTGCAAAAGGAGACATTGAAGATCAAAATATTTACGCTAAAGAAGATGGTCTCCATTAGCAGGAATCTTCATTTTCAAAGCAATCTCTTTTATTCTTATAAAGTTGACTCCTCGGAGGAATATGAAAATAATCCTTTTGTTTCATTGTACGAATAAATGAAAAATTTAAGTTTATAAAACGTATCTAAATAAATATTTCATCTAATTTAATTTTATTATAATTATTGTTCAAGAGACCGCCATTACTCCATTCTCCCGTCTGGCATCAGCCGTACGGACCGTTCAATCGCTCCCAAGGAACTCTTCAATGACGTTTCTTTGTGGTCGCAATATCCGAAAAGACAATTCAACGCGTCAATCGATAAACATAATGGTCAAACATATGATTAATCATCGCATACACGCTCACACTCGGACGCGAAACATCTACACAGTTGTATATATAAAGATCCTTACATATATTTAGTACGCAGAATTTTAGAAAAATACCGTGTCATGCTAGGGTTGCCTGTGGAATTTAAAACGCTATCAACCTGGCGACGTTGCTTGGGAGCCTGCGGTCTCGTTCTCAGGTTCGACTCCAATTACACAGTCACGGGATATAAACGTCCCTGCATCTCAAACATTGCCGGGATTGTTCGATTGCGTTCGAGCGATACTCGCGTGCCTCTTGTCCGAGTCATCGCCGGAACGATCCGCAGAAAATGGTTCCTTGCCGCAAACCTCGTCCGAGAAGGCTATCGGGGTATCTCGGTGCACGAAACACGGGTCCGATCTCTCATCCTAGGGGATACGGATGAGTAGGCGCGACGGATACACTGCGCAGAACACGCCCGACACGCTAAACGTCCGCCCCGGACTCGTGTAAACAATTATTCATCCGGCGTATCCGATTTGCTCCATTTCTCAATTAGTCCGGGCCACGAGACGGGGCTGCGTCGCTGTTCCGTGTGCCAGCCGCTTCCGGTCTATCCAGGCTAACCAAGAAGGGACTTCTAGATTCACGATTTTATTTTTATGACCGCGAACGCTTAGTGTCTCTTGGCTCCGCGAGCAACGGAACCCAGACCAGAACGGAGCCCTTTAACCGCGGCAATAAAAGGTAAAATGACGCCTGTCTCGCGGTAGCGATTTGTTTTCCCGTGAACACGCGGAAGAGGAACTTCGATGATTGAGCCTCCGAACATGTGATTTTCGGAGGTCGTAAAATTCTCTTTCGCGTTTACTGCCTCGAGAGAACCTCTGTCTTCCGATAAAAGTAACTGCGACACTGACGAAATTTTAGCCCCAAATCTACAGGATTGGCTAAAATTTAATCATTTTATCAAGTGAAATGTTTCAGTATTTCTGTTTCTACTTGTTTTAGGAAAGATTCATTCTCTTCAAAGAAATGAAAAAGTTGTGTTTGCCAAATCAAACTCTGATGAAACTTACGGTTACAAAACATTGCTTAAAAATGTAAGATTTCAATGTTAATGAAATTTAAGTAGAGTAGTCTTATCTGTCATGATCCATATCGACGGGATGAAGACAGGTCTCAACGTTAAGGCTATAAACTATATTATTGAGGGACATTTGGAGAATTAGGGGACAATAAAATTTTCTTTGGATCAACGTCGATTTGAGTTTGAATTTACGAGTTTTTTCCTATGACTTTATCCGATATTGAAGAGCGACCCCAACGTTTTAGACGGCGCTGCTGCGGCAAAGAACAAATAACACGGTACCTCCGATGATAACTGCTTCGAAACCGGCCTCCAGTTCGGTCTTTTGAAAATTCGAAATTTTTCTCACGATACCGGTGGCTCGGGGCTCGGACGTTCCCCATTCTGTGCGGTGCGGTGGTTTCCGTCGTATTTACTTTCGAGGCACGAGCATAAATTAGTAGTACATGTCGCGCGTGTAACGAATACTTCCCGCTCCCATGATTGGAGAGATTAGAAGGATTATAAGGGGTCCGTTTGGTCGCGGTCTCGGTCTCGGTCTCGGTCTCGGCACTCGATTTTCTCGGCCGTTCGATTGCGTTCTGTTAATCGATGCTGTAGCAGAGGGCACAGAAGCGAACGTGGCAGCGCGGCGCGGCCGGCAGCCCCAACTCGAAAAGTCGGTTTTCTTTTCCCACTGCACCGGCCACGGTATCGTACGATGAGAATCTTAATGTTAATACCGGCGTGCCGGCCACGGGTATCGGCGTGTTCTGCAGCCTGTGACTGCAGATCCGCCGATAAATAACGATGTTTAATGCCTTATTCGTGCCACGCACAGGCGCTATCGCATTCAGGTGTCCCACCGATCTACCAACTTTCCACGCTACCCTGTAACTAACGATTGTCACCTATCCGGCCATTCGTCGATCCTTCTGCCAGGTAAATGTGTTGCCTCCCTCCTTTTTGGAACGTGTCTTTGAAACGAAGGGTAACTATGCAGTTAGAGGTAATCACCTCTGATTTTAATGACCCTGAAATATGTTGTAATGGTCATCATTCTGAACAATTTTTTCCTATATCCTATAGTACGCGGTCTCTTTTAGTTTTCAAGATATTCGCAAAAAAATGTAAAGAGACAGAGATTGAATTATTCGTTCTTGCAAGCCACTGGTATATTATAGTAATAATGAAAAGGTGCCTTTGAACTATCCGGTCTCGCTCCGGTCAAATGTTCTTTCCAACGAATCTTGATCGGACCAAAACCGGACCGAGGCCGGACCGATACACAGTGGTCCGGATCGAAAAATTTAGAGACATTTGACCAAAAAGGCGACTTTTCGAAATTGAAAACTAATACTTTTTTTGCTTTGTAAGCGCCTACAAGCCTCGAAAATGAAGAAATTAATGAAATTGAATGAATATTTTAGTTACTATATGATCATGTAAAGTTGAATCCAAGAAAAGCTTGAAATACTCTTTTAAATAAGAAGAATCTCAAAAGAATCAAATTTGATTAAGAAGTCCTTAGCTGTGAATCATAGTCATTTAAAAACTGCAAACTATTCGGTAAGTAACGCGTTAAGGACGAAATAATTAGGATGGACAGCGTATTTGCTATTGAATATAAATTCATTTCACGTGTATTCATTCGTGTTTGCATTATATAATCTCATAGTTTACTTAAAGATAAGCAGATTCATTTTACACACTTTGTTGTTTAATGTCATAGTACACAGCATAATATTCAGAGAAGAATCCATGGCTTCCAGAGATCCATGACTCAGGTACATTGCATTTAAAAAAAAAAAACAAATTTGTAGAGAAACGTGAATTGCAAAAGGGTGATTTTGATTTTCAAAAGAGTGAATAAGACCTGCAAAGGAGTGAATTTGGAATGCAAAACCTGTCATAATCGTTTACTTATTACCGGGCCTTTACTTGGGTCAGCTGTTCTAAATCAAATAGCGTCGAACAGCGAACAGTAGCCCTTGAGGATCGATCATAAGCCGATCGTTGTTCCATTAGCACGAAATTTTGAGGTTTACGCCGGGCGTAGTTAGAACAAACACGGTCGGCGAGAATCAAAGGGAGGACCGCCGAAACGATTGGCTGCGGCGTGTTCGTCCAGGCCGACCAAATTTGCAAGCTCATGCCCTTGAAAATCCTTTCTCGCCGTGCAACTCCAATGGCCCCCGTGTATTGTCGGTCCTCTCCAACTCGGAGCGCGTAACTTCGTACACCGTTTATGTTGTTGTAACACATTTCCTCTGCAGCAAACAACACCCTGCGGTTTACCTGGTAATTGCTGGAAACACCAGACGAGTGTTTACAGTGTCATCGAGGTACGGTCACACTGTGCCTATACCATCGCCACGAAGAGCAGCCCGTTTTCCTCATCCGTGACCACACGCTTCGATACCATCCGCAGGAGCATTACACCGTTCGAAAACATCTGAAAAAATGTTGAATATCATGGTCGATACGGCAGACCTAAAGATTGAAGGAGATCTAGAAAAGGCATATTTTAAATTTTTATTATAAGGCACAGGTAAAAAAGTTAAAAATCGTGACCTTCACTTTTTATTTTTCACCTTCAATTTCCTAAAAATTTAGTTTACATATTGCCTAGTAAACTAATCACTTTAACATCTCAACAAAATTCAAAAGTCATCTGATCCAGTTTTAAAAAAGTTATTGGTTTTTGAATGGTCGCCAATTACGTATGCGGCCGACTGTATATAGTAAATTTCAATTCAATTTCATTTTTAAATTCAGTTATACGATATATTCAAAAAAGATGCGTGTTAACAGAGTTAGAAAATTGTGGGAATGCAAAAAAAATGTAAAAATTATAAGTATGGACAACTGGATAAATAAAATGAATATATATATATATAAAATTTTTATTTTAAAATTTAGGGGGTTATTTAAATAAAAATTGGATTATTATAAAGTTTTGATTGTAATTTAGCAAAATAAAAATTGCCTGCATCATTTACAAGGTACTGAAATGAAATCAAAATTTCTTTCTTCCTTTAATAATTTTAACAAGTTGATGATAATGTACTGATATTTTAAAATCCCATTTATCGTTCTACTGTTTGTGTTTTACTTACGCACTGTTGTCATAAATACATAAAATCCGCAGTCTGGTAATTTGTTATTGACCAGATTTGTGCCTCCTCGTGGATCTAGTTCCAACATTTATCGTTCTTCAGCGTAGAGGGCGTAAGAAATCGAGTGGTTTTTACCGATGTCGATATTTAAGGTGTCTACACAAATATTTACAGAAACACTACAATCTTTTTTAACTCACAGAAGAAGAATTACTACGACTCGAGATACAAGAAAGTTACGATCACGGTCGTGATCGTGATTCTGCGATCACTGCGATAAATCACCGTGCGTGATTTTGAATGTCATCTCAGTGGGCTTCTTAAAGTTGAAAAGTTCCCATGGGAACATTTCGACAAATTGATTCGAACATTGGTGGATTTTACGAAATTCTGTTCTAGGATAAAATGTAAAATGTGGGCACGGCAAAACCCCGGGGGTGAACACTCTCATTTCTCTCTGCATATATGCTTCCTGATAGCATTTTATTGGTGTTATGGGCTTTTCTTACAGTTGTCAGACTGTTGCCTTCGATTACCATCGAATGTTAGTATATGCAGGTAATCTCTATTAATTGAAGTCTCAATCAAGAACGAAAATCAATTCAATACTTTGTTTCCATTCAATTCTACAACTTTGAGTGGAGTGATATGAATTATCTGTACTTTTGTTTTCTTTTCTTTTCATTACATTGTCTTTATTCATCCATTCTGCATCGTACATGAAATGTTTGTGTTTTATGGGATGGCAGTCTTTAACATTATCTTGTCGGTGTCAAAATTAACGTTGTCAGGACAATAGAATTCTAATCATATAAGAATAGATATATACATTATCATCGACACAGACTTAAGATAAGTCTGTGCACCGACGAGATACTATTAACAGAGAGGAATGAGAGTACTCACGCCCGAGTTTGCCTGTGCCCGGTATACTGCTGCCCCCTAGCACAGACTTAAGACACAGACTTAAGAAACCTACAGACATTGCATGCGATGCATTTTTCTGTCTACGGTTCTGAATTACCGACTCTGTAGAAAATGTCCTAGTACGATAGCGGACTCTATCGAAATGGAACGGTCAGGCTTTCACATATAGTTTATCGTCACATTTTATTTCTGACTAAATAGTTATAAACAATTATTCTAAGTCTCGTTCTAAAATAAACTCAAATAATTTAACAGATCTCTGGTAAAAAATAATCTTCCTTGTGATCGGAGGATCTAGAATGATGTCTCAGCTACATTTCTATTGCAGTTTTATGTAGTCTCGACGCCTAGTTAATTAGTTATTTACGATTTCCAGAGAGGTGACACAACGATTTGTGTGTTTACCTTTGACAAATACTCGGACTCTCCTTGTCTTACTCATTGCGGGCATAGAAGATAGAAATTACCTCCACAAAAATTGTTGATAAATTACTTCAGGTATTTTTTATAAATATCAGCTCTCGAAGAATATAGAATGGACCTTCGGCAACATTCATGTATAGTTTTCAATTCGATTCTGGAAGAGATTAATTAGTTATAAATAATTTTTGTTACTCTTGTTCTAATGAAACTGTGCATACTAGTGAGAATTGATTATCTTGTATACTACAAATGTTCATGCATAAAAGTTAATCTGTATCTCGAGTACTACTAGCTATTTTTACTAAAAAATTGGGTGGTGAGGTAACCAAACATATAATCGTTGTAATCGGTAAACAACCAGAGATAATAAATTCATTAATTACATTTTTTCACTATAATTATGCTTAGTAATATTCGTGTATCATAAATTATTCTGGACCTCGAGTTTTATTACTTACTTCTACTAAAAAATTAGATGGCAAGATGGTCAAGGGAGTGCTTGTCGACATCATCGACAAAAGGAATTGTTACAAATATTAACCAGCTAGAGATAATAAATTTATCAGTGAATTGTGTTCGATGAATTAATAGTCGCGAATATTCATGTGTCAGAAGATATTCAATATCTCGAGTTACATTAGATATTTTTATTGAAAAATTAGATGGTCAGATAGTCGGGGGAGTGCTTATCCACATAATTAGCAAAAGGAATTGTTATAAACATTAAACAGCCAGAGATAGTAACTTTATTAATTACATTAGCTTGATATAATATTGTTTGGTAATATTCATGTGTTAAAAATTACTCTGTATCTCGAGTACTATTAGCAATTTTTACTTAAAAATAAGATGGTAGATGGTCAAGAGGATGCTTGTCGACATCGTTGGCAAGAGGAATTGTTATAAACATTAGACAGCCAGAAATAATACATTTATCAATAATTATTATCATGGCGATCGAGATCTATCAAAATTAGTTGGGGTGGGGAGCGTTGCGCATCACTGCTTACCTAAGCCCGCGGAGCGCGCTCAGTCAGTCAGTCGGGCCGGGGGCTCCGGCAGGAGCGGACGAGCTCCGGGACCAGGAGAGTCTCCGGCTACCTTGGGGTTGACCAGGGGTCCTCCAGAGGTATCCTGGCCTCTCCTGCCTACATTTTGGATGGTCTACCCTTGCCTACCCCTAGGCCGTCCCCCGAGTGGTCGGCCAGTGGTCGTCCAATGGTCGTCCAGTGGTCACCCAGAGCTACCCTAGCCTACCCCTGCATACCTTCAGCTGGCGTAGGGTTGACCATGGGCCCTCCAGCGTTGGTCTGCCCTTGCCTACCCCGAGGTTGACCAGTGGACATCCAGTGGACATCCAGTGGTCATCCAGTGGTCATCCAGTGGTTGACCAGTGGTTGACCAGTGGATGACCAGTGGTTGACCAGTGGTTGACCAGTGGTTGACCAGTGGTTGACCAGTGGTTGACCAGTGGTTGACCAGTGGTTGACCAGTGGATGACCAGTGGATGACCAGTGGATGACCAGTGGATGACCAGTGGATGACCAGTGGATGACCAGTGGTTGACCAGTGGTTGACCAGTGGTTGACCAGTGGTTGACCAGTGGTTCACCAGTGGTTGACCAGTGGTTGACCAGTGGTTGACCAGTGGTCATCCAGTGGTCATCCAGTGGTCATCCAGTGGTCATCCAGTGGTCATCCAGTGGACATCCAGTGGTCATCCAGTGGTCATCCAGTGGTCATCCAGTGGTCATCCAGTGGTCATCCAGTAGTCATCCAGTGGTCATCCAGTGGTCATCCAGTGGTCAGCCACTGGTCAGCCACTGGTCAGCCACTGGTCAGCCACTGGTCAGCCACTGGTCAGCCACTGGTCAACCACTGGTCAACCACTGGTCAACCAGTGGACATCCAGTGGACATCCAGTGGACATCCAGTGGTCATCCAGTGGTCATCCAGTGGTCATCCAGTGGTCATCCAGTGGTCATCCAGTGGTCAGCCAGTGGTCAACCACTGGTCAACCACTGGTCAACCACTGGTCAACCACTGGTCAACCACTGGTCAACCACTGGTCAGCCACTGGTCAGCCACTGGTCAACCACTGGTCAACCACTGGTCAACCAGTGGACATCCAGTGGTCATCCAGTGGTCAGCCAGTGGTCAGCCAGTGGTCAGCCAGTGGTCAGCCAGTGGTCAGCCACTGGTCAACCACTGGTCAACCACTGGTCAACCACTGGTCAGCCACTGGTCAGCCACTGGTCAGCCACTGGTCAGCCACTGGTCAGCCACTGGTCAACCACTGGTCAACCACTGGTCAGCCACTGGTCAACCACTGGTCAACCAGTGGTCATCCAGTGGTCATCCAGTGGTCATCCAGTGGTCAGCCAGTGGTCAGCCAGTGGTCAGCCAGTGGTCAGCCAGTGGTCAGCCAGTGGTCAGCCAGTGGTCAGTCAGTGGTCAGCCAGTGGTCAGCCACTGGTCAGCCACTGGTCAGCCACTGGTCAGCCACTGGTCAACCACTGGTCATCCAGTGGTCATCCACTGGTCAACCACTGGTCAACCACTGGTCAACCACTGGTCAACCACTGGTCAGCCACTGGTCAGCCACTGGTCAACCACTGGTCAACCAGTGGTCATCCAGTGGTCATCCAGTGGTCAGCCAGTGGTCAGCCAGTGGTCAGCCAGTGGTCAGCCAGTGGTCAGCCAGTGGTCAGCCAGTGGTCAGCCAGTGGTCAGCCAGTGGTCAGCCAGTGGTCAGCCAGTGGTCAGCCAGTGGTCAGCCAGTGGTCAGCCAGTGGTCAGCCAGTGGTCAACCACTGGTCAACCACTGGTCAACCACTGGTCATCCAGTGGTCATCCACTGGTCATCCACTGGTCATCCACTGGTCATCCACTGGTCAGCCACTGGTCAGCCACTGGTCAGCCACTGGTCAGCCACTGGTCAGCCACTGGTCAGCCACTGGTCAACCACTGGTCAACCACTGGTCAGCCACTGGTCAGCCACTGGTCAGCCACTGGTCAGCCACTGGTCAGCCACTGGTCAACCACTGGTCAACCACTGGTCAACCACTGGTCAACCACTGGTCATCCACTGGTCAGCCAATGGTCAGCCAATGGTCAGCCTATCCCTGCTTACCTTCAGCTGGAGTAGGGTCGACCATGGGTCCTCCAGTGTCCAATGTCCCAGCTTCAACAATTATTTTCAATTAATAATCCAAATACAAAGTTTTCGTTTCAGAATACATGTAACTCTTGCTCTCGTGAGCGAGTGTTAAATAGATTTGCATTCCTGCAGTAGATTGTAGGTTCTGATGTAGTCTAAATATGATGTACGTGCTGAGATGTACGTTACATATCGCATATTATTTCGATATTGAAACATTATTTTATATTCAAATTAAATAATTGGTTGAAACTAGTTCTTATTCAGACTAAAAGTTAGTTCTGATTCATGTGTTAGAGGGGGTAAAAAGATGAGGCAGGATCTGTTCCACGTTGCCGCATTACCGTAAAGAAAGTAAACTATTGGTCTAAAGTGTATAAAACTATTATAATATACATTCATTAGTGACACGAGTAATGAAAATAATATTACGTATAGAAACCAAATTAATTTTACTACAATTCGTATTTTTGTAATACATTCTTCATAAATAATATTTTCACCGTTCAAATACATGCGCCGTATGCATTAGTAGCCTCCAAAACACCCGTAGTAAAAATAAAGTATACGGAATATTCAGTTCTTGCTAATACGGCTAAATTCGTGAACTATCGGTAATATTGAGCGCGACACCGAAATGGTACGGGGGCCACTGTGGCCCCCCGAGGCCTAGACAGAAAAGCCGATAAGATGCAATATCTGTAGTAGTCTTAAGTCTGTGTTCCGGGTTTTTACGTCCCGCCGCTAGATGGCGCCACCATGCACTTTTTCGAACCACTTATACTATTTCAATAAATATTTCAACAATGCGCAATTTTTGTCGGTTCTTTTTGCATCAGATCATTGCAGAAGAAATTAATATTTTTCAGGCCCATGTATAGTGCCCATAGTGGCGCTGCCCAAAAGGCGCGCAGTAAATCCGTTCCGTTCTGCATGTAAGCCGCAATGTCAAATCTGGTACGAATTATTTAGGTGGTTCAGTTCGGGGGCGCCACCGCTAGATGGCGAAGCTGTTTCATTGTAGCAGCTGATTGTAAGATAATGTTAAATAGTTTTAAGCTCGGGCGATACTAATAATTTAGGTATTATATATATTGTGTATACGTGTGTGTATATATGTATATGTATCTCTGCTGTATGCATACCATTGTAGAGCATACCCCCCGGCTGATGGAGACAAAAATCCAATGCCGTTTCTCTAATAAACGAACGATCGAATGAACGAAACCTCGGGTGTGAGTACTCTCATTCTTCTTTGATACTCTCTGTGTATACGTACATATGTATGTAAATTCACTGAATTAATGAGAAATGTATTAATTTCTTAAAGTTATATTTTATAACGAAATTAAGTAGAGAATCACATTTTTTACAGATTTACAAAGAATTTTATATAAACATCCTGGCTGTGCCAATACTTTTGTTTGGCACTGTATTGCAGCATACAGACATATAGGAATGGCTGTGTCACTAGGTGAGTGCTTATCCTGTCCTGAACTGTTTACAAACTGTGTGATCATCACACTGCAATGTAATTTGTCGGGTCCAGATTATTTGCAATAAATAATTTTTGAATGTGAAAGGAATGTATTAGTTCAGCTGCTCGTCATGTCTCTTAAATAGTCCATAGTTTTAGGTTTCATACAGCATTTTTATTTTAATTTTTAGAGTCTATCGTATATCTTGTCTTCGTGGCATTATTATGGGGTGGTACCAACCCATATATTAAAAAAGGAGCAGAAGGTCTTGAAAATGTAAAAGCATCTTCCAAAATTGGTCAATTTTTTAAAGAACTGACATTTCTCATTACAAAATTGAAGGTTCATCTTCTTAATTGTCATATTGTGTTTGCATATTAGTACATTAAGTTTTATTTAGTTTTGTTCTCTATTCTAGTACATAGTACCATTTGTCATCAATCAATGCGGATCTGTCCTATACTTTTTAATGTTAGGTGGTACTGATATATCATTGGCTGTGCCAGTCACAAATTCTCTTACCTTTGTGGTAACTGCAATCACTGGTTCGATGTTGGGTGAAGAAAAAATACACAGAAGTTTGCATATTTATTATCCTCTTGCAGCAACTATAATTCTGTTGCAGCAATTATTACATTTACTTCTTTTTTAGATACATATGTTGGAATGACATTGGTATTGATTGGAACAATGCTTTGCTGTTGGGATAAAATAGATGAAACTATAGACAGCTAATCTGGCGCTCGTGCGAATCGAAGGGCAGGGGGGGGAGGTCTCTAGCGTCGACATCTCGGGAGAAATCAGTTGCCCAGGTCCAATCTAGATCATGAATAGAAATTAATTTATTTTTATATTTATTTAAATCGAGCTGTAACTATACCAAATAATATGTTATACATATGTGTTCTTGTTGAAATGACTCAATGATGATAGAATATGTGACGAAGAAATATATGATTCTATTTTAAAAACGTTTTTGATACCTCACGTTTTATTATTTTAAAATATAATTATTGTTCCGAATCTTTATTATCGTTACCATAATATATTTTCCCAACATTGACAAATTATCTGGTTATTAATTTTGTAAAAGGCCTTAGACGTAACATTTTCTGTCTGTGTTCAACTATTCTTAGTATCCCAACAATGTTTGTTCACAATTCAGGAATAAGATCTTTTTAAACTAAGGATAAGTCGTTTGAGATAGTGGAAGTTTATTAAACGCTTAAATGTACTATGCCACTGTGACCAGTGGATAGCGTTAGTTTAAAATTACAGTACATTCTCGAAGCCTAGTTCAATGTTGAAATCATGGTTTTAATCCATTGATGTCATTTTTGAAAAATTAGGGAAATATTTGCTTCCAAAAGACGTAAGAGACATTAACAGATTAACATATTAGATCCAGAGGTACAGATAGGTTTTCTATGTATTGAATGGAAATATACCTACTACCTTCAAATTCAATTTGTTAAGTAGAAACTATGAGTGTACAGTGTATAAGACTGACAGAGAAAAACACATTTGAAGGTAAGTGTTAAATATAAACATCGGTTGCATGCTTTTATGAAATAAACGTAATATAAATATTATACTACGATGTTTTATTAGTACTGAAAATATTCTGTGTTATGCACACAGCACAGAGTAACATATGGTACACCGTGCTTACATGTTTGTTTATTTCAAATTAATTATTGCGTTACAAAATATAGTTTATTCTGACACTTCCATCTTTAGGCATTTTAACACTGTTTCTTACATATATGATGAAATAGTAACTATGTTAATAGTTAGTACAAACTTATTGATGAATCAATACAAATGGTCTATATATCCATTATATTTACATGCAAACCATAATAGTTTACATATATACATATAACGCAAGTAGCACCAAATAGAGGAAGTGAAAGTTGTTGGCGGTCCAGTTGACAATTCACGTTGCAAAAAATTCCATAAAAATGGTGGTATATTACAGTATAACAGTTGTTGAAATTCCGTATAGGTTTTCGAGGAATCATTCACAGTTGCTAATATATGTATACCTTATTTTCGTAAAACAATTTTTTCTCCGTAACAAAGACTGCGGATTATGATTATTGATAACTGCAGAGAGAGAGAGAGAAAGAGAGAGAGAGAGAGAGAGAGAGAGAGAGAGAGAGAGAGAGAGAGAGAGAGAGAGAGATTAAGTGGAGACACACAATAAAGCAAAGTGAGGATAGTTAGAAGTAATAGAGTTATTATTACAAATATTTACAATTAGTATATGTAAGCAAGATCAGGTCGATCTATGCACAATAAAACATTTAAAAATAATATTGTACATAATCGGTAGTTATTCACTTGCGCAACATGATCGTTGCGAACACAATTTGAAAAATATTTTATTTTCGCGCTATTACACTATAGCTTAAACTTAATGCGATATTACCTTGTTACATTCGTAGATTAAAATATCTTGCACGTTTAGAAATTTTGATTTATCTTGGAACAATGTGTGTATACTTAATAGAAACGGGAATGGCACTCTGATTCACGGTGAAATGAAGTAATTTTTTCTGTTCTCTTGTGTTTTGTAAACCACACGCTTTACGTTCTTTTATTGCACGAACAAATGCATGGAATGTTTGGTTTTCATTACTGGAATGTAGTTAGAAACTTCTTAAACGATGGATAAACATGTTCATTGTGAAAGATCAGCGAATTATATTCTGATTGCGTTCTCATCACATCCAACAAATTTAATTTGTTAAATTTGGCAGAGAGAAGGCTCCATTATCGAAGGAATATCCTATCTACAAGGATAAGATTCGTATAGAAATTTATATTTCATAAAATTTCAAAGATATCCGATCATATCATTTTTTGTGGGCACCTCTTTATAAATAAACTTGATTTCCTATGTTTTATTAAATTTTAATCAGAGAGAAACAGAACATGCTTACATACAGTACATTTTACATTTCGTTACGAATGCGTATCTGGCCATAATTTGTTTGCGATAAAGTTCGAATACAATGAGTCCAGTGGTTCGCGTACGCAGTTAAACGTTACATTGCTCTTGGTTACAATCGTTACGCAGGAAGATCGTCGAATAATTTTAACTTCGGTTAATAAGAGTATCATTAGTTCTTTTTCGTACCTCGATGCTTGCATTGCACATTGGAATACAGAACAAAAATGGTAATATTAGCTCCGTACAGTTATTCACCGCGAATGGCGGTGATACGACGACGCGTTTATTATTAAACCCTTATAATTAACGAATTACTTATGAAACTCAAGACTAGCATTGATCAATGGCCTCCCCTTCAAGCTCGGGACTTCTTGCTTTTCAGCTTGAACCATCCCGCGCTCTTGTTCGGATCGCGTGGAACAGACGTGGACCTGCTTAGTTCTGGTTTCGAGTTGACGCTACGTGACTTGGTGGCCAACGATTCCGTGGAAACGGTTCTATCCACCTTCTGCTTGTCTTTCGATTTCAACGTACTGCGATTGATTGTACCTAGAACGGAACAAACTCTTTCAGATTTAGCATATCGATTTACTGGTACAAATAGAACTTTTACATTAGTAACGTTAACCGTACCGAGCACAAAATGCGACTGGTATACATTGTCTTATCAAAATTACAAGATTGAATTTATTTCAATTTCTCGCAATTTTTATTAGACTTGATTTGCTTGAATGAAGAAATTTATTTGATAATTTCTAATGGAATGGGTTACTGTTCGGGGGGCCAGTCTGATTTTCAAATAGCAAAAAGTCGATTTTTATATGAAAGTCAGAAAAGTCAAGAAACTGATGTCATAGGTACGAAAAATGTGAAAAAATTCAGAAAGATATACCGGTTTTCGAGAGATTATCCTTGCTTCGTCGAGCGTCTTTTCCACGACGGCTCAGTGTCTCGCGACTTCTTTGTCTGCGTCTCATGGTCGCCATTGACTTTGGATGCAGTTGTTGATCGTAGTTGATTTCAAAAGGTTCTCTGTAGTGTCGTGGCTTCCAGGGTGCAAGAACGCTTACGCTCCTCGATACTGTTCTTGTATGAGATTGTAGAGGTCGATTTAATTCCTCCCTGCTCGCCGCTCTTCGTCTCTCGTTGGGACCAGGTATTTCGCCCACTGTAAATATGCATAGTTTTGTTAAAAATTGCTTTTCCACTAAAATTAGAGTAGACAACTGGTACATCGATACCAACTGTTTAATCCGCAGCTATTGCGCATAGACATACGCTAAGGATCGAGTTATTAATTCTAAATTGTTCCATGTTATATTATCTTTTAAAGAGTGGTATTTATTTGGTAAAAAGATTCGGAACGACCGACCTGTAGCAGCATGGAGATATACAACAGATCTTTGCGATCTCTGGGAGTTTTGACTCTGTTGACTGCTATCCCCTGTTGTACTCTCACCGGAAGACAGCGCGCTTTCGGCGAGTCTTGGTGGTTTCCGGGGTGGTGACAGAATCCCCAAACTATGGCGGCTGGAGGTCGTTACATCACGCCCTGGACAAGCGTGGTCGTCGGCTCGTTTGCCTCTGGAAGAGTAATTAACTCTATATCAGCTGATAAATACTGAAATAATGATAAATATTCGATAGAAATTGCACAACCAAACATAGGCACTTACGTATTCGACTAGCCACCTTCAATCCCCTATTCTTTTCAAATTTACAGAGTAGATGGCAGTAAGCCATTATAACTATATATTTTGTTGATATTTTTTCAGACCTAACACAATAATCAGTTGTGCCGGTGATTATGAAAGTGTAGCAAGCCGTGTCGTCTTTCTGCGAGATATTTAGACTTTAAACACGATGACATACATAATACATCATTTTCCACTTCATTGTACAGGGTGTTTCAAAACATGCGAGCATAACTTCAGGGTGAATTCAATACGCTAGAGTAAGTAAAGAAAGTTCGTATAGAAACATATACCCGAAGCATCAAAGAGCGGAAAATGCGTGGAAAAGCGCGAAATCTAATTTACCCTGTAACTACCTTCACGGGCAAGCTAGGGGGTTGAAATTTTACTCAGATGGGTTTTTCTCGATCAGCTTTCGAATGGTTCGATGGCCATTGAAAAACCTCTAAGGGCATGTTTGACCATCTATTTCGGCTACGCCCTTTGTATGGAATTTTGACTTCCGCCACTATCATAATCACCATCGCAATTGTCAACTTGACGACTGGAAATGAAGAAGTTGGTTGAATCTTTTGATAATGTGGACCAAACCTGCCAGACACACCGAACGAGGAGTCTGAAACAGTTAGCTAGGAAAGGGAGACCATTCTTTTTGCTCACCTGCGATCTCTATTAGACGATACGGACTCCTGATCGGTGTCGCCGAAGAAACGCAAGTTTTTCTGCACGGAGACCCGTTCGGGCGCGGAGGAGGCTTCCTCGTCCTCTGTGCCGGTCGTCAAAATCTCGCTCTCTGGTATCCTGGGCTTCTTGTCCACCGCCTGCAACAACGAAATCGCCGATTATCGTGGCGGTAACGGTGACGGGTTTCCCGGAAAAATCCCGGGCAACGTGGAAACGGGAACGCGATGGCAACAAGGTGGAAACGCGTATCGTTGGTTCGATCGCGGGTGGACGAGAGAAAGGCGAGGAAAAACGAGCCGTTTCCTGGTGGATAGAAAGAGCGGGTACACGAAATACAATAAAGCCGAGTACAAAGGCGTATTCTTCGCGCAGAAAGGAGAAAAATCGCTGCTTCCCGGCTCGTTTCTATTCGTGGCGCCTTCATGAGTCATGATCTACCTCCTCCTCGTCCTCCTTCTCCTCTACCTTCTTCTCCTCCTGCTCGTACACCTCCATCTTCTACTTCTCTTCTTTCTCGGAGCATCGGCTCATCCGATAGATCATCGTCCACAGCGAGATTCACGCGCACGCAATCATCCCGAACGGCCTATCGAAGCGGCTAGGATCGGAATCGGTCCCTGACAGAGATTATTCCGCGGACCGATGGTTAAGCTAGGCAGCCCCCTGATCGGCACTTAATCTCGCGATTAAATTAAACCACAGAGCGCGGAGTTAGTTAAGCATTTAATCAAACTGGTAATTGGAGGTTGTACCAGCCTAATGGCTCCGCTCCGTAGCGACCTGCGCTCTGACTGATGAATGCACCGGCTCACTTGGCTCGCCGCGAACCCGATAACCGGAACCACGATCCACCGTCCCGCTCGTTATCGGATGCGATTCGCAAAAATGCTTCGCTTCGGAGTTTATTCCAGTTTCGAGCGGAGCCGCGGCATGATGCTCGCTGGGCTCCAACAACGAACGCTATTCAACCGATGATGCTCGACGATCGAGTCGCACGGATTCTCTTTTTCCGCGCTACACCGTTCAAAAAGTTTATCGAATCACACGAATGGTTCGAATTTTCGGTGTTTCAATTTTCTTCCAAGTCGATGGTATCCCCTTCGAAGTAGCCCCCTTCTGAATATAGAGTGACCTGTCCATATGCGACGATCCAAAGATACACGCGCGCGCTGCAGACGTTGCCATAAGCGAATTGAGAATCTCGGACTTGTGAAACTTAGCGTGTTTATAAATAAGACTGTAAGCAATATTTCTTGGCTGAAAAGATTATCGCAGCGTTGCCAAGATGCCAATAAAAAAATCATTCTACGATCTTTTTGAACAAACGTAGTAGATGCGAGTACGGTAGTGCGCGGTTAAACTTACAACGGTTCAGGAACCAGCAGTTCAATTCTCGCGGGCAGGAAAGCTTTTTTTCCCAAAACTGACTCGAGCTTGGCTCGACAATGCGAGAGAATCGGTACAACGAACGGAGACGAGATGGACATTTCAAAGACAGTTTTGTAAGAAAATTATAAATTCGATTGCCAAAAAGGACCTTTTACTGATTTTCCTTTACGATATTATGCGTAGGGGTTTCTAAAGGTACAAAAATGTACATTCCTCAGAGTTGTGTTTGGTATCGTTTCTCATCCGAAAGAAATGCGTTCACCGCTGTCAGCGATAGCCATTTTTGGTGAAAGAATTTTTAATTTTTCGTGCTAACGTGTCCCGTCACTGCGTAGGCGTTTACCGTGGCATTATGCATGCAACAAAGTTTAAATATACATCTATAAAAACGTCGCCCACTCGTTACCAATTTTGGAGCGAGTCTGGCGGATACGTTTGTTGAATTTGATTACTTTATAGAACCGTTCCGGATGAATGATGTCACGAACAAGAATAATTTATATGGTATGTCACTATTAAAAATTCCATCACGTATCCTTTTACAATTTCAAACTAGACGACTATATCGTACATAATAAACGCTTCCACGAGGTACACGAATGTAAGTCTCGATCTAAAGTCCAGTCATTCGAAACGTTTGCGACACATTTAGTTATCATAATCGTGGCGCTCGTTACTCTACATAAGAAATTAACGATACATGTAATTATCGTGTATGACTACTGCATTTAAGAAAGAATACCTATTGCAAACGATAATTGGTAACAAGTAACTATAACTGTAGAGATGTTTCAAATTTCAAAGACTGAACCTGAAGTTTATAATTCATTTTTTATTTATAATATTTAAGTTATGGCGGCTACTTCCTATGCTCGTCAACAGAGGGACATTGCGACAACACCTTTCCCGCTACTACCTGAATCTTCCTCTGTTTGTACATATACCGTCCTAAACTGTCCTTACGACATCCCGCGTCTAAGGCACGGGTCCGCTAGATAGCCTTACCGATGAGTCCTCTAGCGGGCCTAGGACGAAACGCTTCCTCCTCCTTTTTCCATCTTTCCATTAATTTCAGCTGCCATAAACTAATCGGTCGAAAGAAGTCAACTTTTCTAACTTTTCATATTTTTCAATCAAAATTTCTCACGTTTTGTGTTTCGATCACTTTGATAGGTGCTACATTGCACTGTCCAAGCTGTTAAGAAGCCTTGTACATTGTACAATACATAATAAGAACACCTGAACTGAAACGAAGACACTTTCATTTCGAGACTATTTGTTTACATCCCAAAAAGGCCTAGCCCCAGATATGCAGTAGTTATTCTAAAAAAATGCTGAAAAATCACTTGTTTTCACGAAACCCGCCTTAAGAGACGGCATTGAGACTCACTTTCATATTCGATTTGTTCTTCCTGGACAAAGACTTGAACCAGCCCTTTCTTTCAGCTTCCTGCCCCTGGTTTTCCCTGGTGAGAGTGTGCGTCGAGTCGCAAAATGTTTCTTCATCTCTGGTCAGTGTACCTGTAGATCTTGACAGCCTCGTCGGTCTTGGCGGACTTGGACTACCGCTGGGAGTGGATAGGCGTCTGCGTTGACTGTACTCCTCCTGCAAACGCATAAGAAACCATTTCAGTATTAAGCATACTTCTTCTCGCCTACTAATTACGGCAAGGGGCTCGACTACGATCGCGCCTGACAAATATTTTACGTTCATCGAACGAAAACCGTCGGTTGTACTTTTCAGCTTTAACTTGGGATATTTACATTTCACCTTCGTGAAATACGAGATAGATACATATGTCTGTATTTAACCCATCATCGTAGACTATTTGTTTTTTATTTCCGTGCCATGTGGTTCCGTCGATGGTGTACGTTGGCATATCTATTAAATGCATTTAAAACGTTGTACACGTTGGTACACAACAGTTTAGTTTACAGAAGAAAAACAAAACGATATATTCTTTTTATTTTTTTAGTATGGAAAAGTACAAGTGTATTGTGCTACTGAAAGTCGAGTGCTTCAAAACAACTAAAGTTGCTACGACTTCTTACTCCTCGGACTTTCAGCCTCACTCTATACTGCCCAAAGTGCTCATCGGACAAGACAACAGAGGGCGCCGCGTTGGTCGGCCACCCTTAACCCTTTCGGTACGGGTCCCGGATATATCCGACGTCCATCTGATGACCTTTGTGGACGAGCGCCGGATATATCCGGCATCCACGTAGCAATCCGTGCGTGCAAACACCATGTGCTATGTGCGCGTTTTCGGCGGGGCACCTCGTACAGTGGGAGTGTCGCGGCGGAAAGAGCGCTCGTACCGAAAGGGTTAATAAGGGTGAATCCATACTCAGCCGTGAAGTGTCCGCTCCGGGCGTCTACGCAACCGTTTAGCCAGCCGCGTATAAACGGTAGATACAAAAACTGTACAACCAAATTCTAGCCGGGCCCAAGAGTTGACACTGTACGGCGGAGTATGGATTCACCCTAAATCCCCGTCAGGAAAGCTCCAGATAAACGTGTAATCTGTTTTTAACCGTTCTTTTGACCGAGGAGTAACTTTGGCCTGGGCGCAGATTAATTTCAGCGGAGATATCTCTCTTGTTTGACAGACTATAATCCAAAAGGGGAGCGAGAGTCGCGTGAACGGCGCGAGTTGGTTCTTGGAGTATTGGTAGCTGGAGGGGTCTCGGCGGCTCCTTTCTTCCCTTCCAATTATTCCTTTGCCCAAAGTCGCGGCCAGGGGAATTAAATAGATATAATGATGGTTCTCGCGACCAGCTGAGCGAGGGGGTGCAGGAAAGGAACCGGGGGCCGAAGATCGCGTGTTCATTCCGCTAGCCGAGATCGCAAGTAAGCGCGTCGGGACTCGGCCGCATAAGACTCGAAGAAAACGCGGGACGCGGGCAGACGCGTGTCCGTTTCATTCCCGACGACGTCTACGTCGTCATTATTATTATCATGTTTTGCATCAGCACCATCATCAACGCTGGCACCTCCGTCATTTACCCTTGGTCTTTCGCATGCATAACGCGCCGGGAACACCGAGGGCTCCGGGCGTTTTATCGCAACTCTGCCTGTTTATTCATCGATACTCTACAAAAGAGCCGGTACGGCTGCGGACTATCTAGCGTGTTCTATCCGTGTTCCTCTAAGAAAATGTTAGTCCCGGTGGAGGAGCATGATTCCCGCTGGGGAAAACACGGCTCGGGATGTGCCTCGCTGGTCCAGCCTCTTCTCCTTCATCCTCGTTAAATTCTGTCCGATTCTCCACGGAATTACGTAATTCTCGTCGTTCCGGTTACCTTGATCGCGGTGCTTCGATGCCAAGTGTTTTGTAATGTCCGCGAGATTTTACATTATTCCGTGCTTGGCGGTTGGAGGGTGTAAATTTTGATCTTTGTTTGCGCGTGTTAACCCACGTAATACTATTGTTGCTATAGCGCGTTAAACTGCTCCTAGTACCGCAAGAATTCATTGAAGTCTCTAAGATAATTTATGGAGAACTAAAACAGTACAAATGCACTGGACAAAAATTTGAAGGCAGTGATCCAAAGTGAAAATTGAAAGATAAACAGAGGTATCTCGAGCCGAGGATAGCGTTCAAATTCGACTATTCCTGAACACGAAGCTGCGTGTAAATAAATTTCTCCTCGCGTCGGTCGTTAACGTTAGGCGCCTAGGATCGTTGATTCGAATTCGTACCGAGCGCAGCCCGTCGAAAATCGTAACTCAGTGGTTCCTTGGGTGGGTTTCTCTCGGGAAAAGTCCGAAAGACACGGGGGATCGGACGCATATCCACCTGCACTCGTTATATATTCCATCTCGAAGGAGTCGCCTCGGTGTTCCTGTCGCGGATGGCGTGGATGGCGCGAGGACCGCGAGCTACGATCGGTGCAGGAGAGCTCGCGGTGCATGCGTTACCAGTGCAGCCCAGCGCAGCCCAGCGCAGCCGAGCGCAGCCCAGTGCATCGCGGCGGACCTTTCGATACGCAATATAATAACATATCGCGCGGTACGCGACCGTGGCCCGTACCCACCGCATAAACTCTTAAATGACTCACAATGAATAGCCCATATCGCGGAATCATCTGCATAGTACAAGCACAGCGCGCTTCCCTCGTACTCTCCATATATACGAGCAACAATATCCCGTATGCTTTCCATAACGAGTCGTGGCACGTACCCGACGACGACGACGACGAGGACGAGGACGACCGGGATGAGGCCGGAGACGAGGATAAGGTTGAGGATGAGGTTGAAGACGTGGACGATGACGGCGTCGGCGACGGCAACGGCGACGAAGGGGAGGAAAAGAAAGAAAAGGGAGAAGAAGGAGAAGAAGACGCGACCGCGAAGAAGCGGAAGAAAAAGAAAAGGAAGACGAAGACGAAGAGAGGAGATTTCGTACCCCGAAGGCATTGTGACCCACGCACGGCCCTGTTAACTCTTACAGCACACACCGGTACCCCGGCCTTCCTCTTTGCCTCCTTTTTTTCTTCCTCCCCCCGCCGCCGGTTCATTCTTCTTTTCTCTCGTCTGCATGTCGGCCTCTTCTGCTTGCTCCGGCTTCATTTAAGAATACGTTATACGCGGCTACTCCCTCGCAGGGACTCGCGTGGGCCGTTGAGATTGGGCTAGGTCGGTTATGTTCCTAACCGCAATCCGCCATCCGCTTCGCCATCGGCGCGTGCACACGCGTGCGAGCTGCTCTCTTTGGTCTCTTTGCTCTCTTCTACGCACCGACGACAGGACTCGCTGCTCGGTCTCGCACCCTCTAACTTGTACAAACTCTGTTCAAAGCGTTGTTGATCAACGCGTTTTTCATTAGACTAGTTTTACCCCCGGAGAGCAGACCGTTCTTGCAACTATTGAATATAATCGATGATGTTTATGAATATTTTTCAAGATATTTCTTGCGGCTAGTCGTCCTTTCTTTCGCTAATGGAACAGCTGTCCATTTAATTGAATCGCCAGAAAATGAGTAGTTCAATCCGATTTTGATATTCTGGGCCATATAGTGGCCATATAGCCATATAGAAAAATTAGCAATGCGTGTATTGCATTATTTTTGTCTTTAGTGGTTTTATTAAACTGTAATAAATGTATTGATACTCTTAATCCGTAGTCTAGGTACGTATTAGCCTAAATATAACAGAAATACGAGTTGTTTAGCGAAACTCGGACGATTTATCGGTTGCTTTAGATCGTGGAAGCGACTACCGAGCCTTGGACTTCACGATTCAAGTCAGTTGTCTATAAACACGAGACTTTTCGTATAATATGAAGAAAATGACAGGCCTGCCGCCGATAAGGGGATTAAGATTACCGTCTTCATTCGTTATTTATTTCTCACTCTGCAAATGTTTGGTGTCGGATCATCGTACTCTACATAGGATATAAAACACCGTAGCTCCCTTCGTTTTTCAGTTACGAGTAAATTGCTGTTTGATATTGGTGTGAACGTCCTGTATGCAGATTCGAGAGTGTGTATCGTAATAGGCGCGCTCGAGCGCCGGCACTCACCCTGTTCATCCTCGACGCATAACTCTGCAACATTAAACCGTCCGCCGTAGGTCAACGTAGATTACGCATAAATTCAGGGGAGAGACGATTTACGACGTCAACCGACACCCCTTTTAACCTTACGGATTTTCTCTTCCTTTGTCTAACGAAAGTTTTTCGGCGGGAAAGAAGAACCCATTAACGCCGAATGTCATAACTAGACTGCGGATCTTTAAAAGCATCATAAAACACCGAGTTATATGCAATTTAATACCGTCTCATTCTGCGTTTCACTCGTCGAATTCATTGTCGCAAAAGATACAATTTTATGTCAATACCTCCTTAAGAGGGTCTTCTGTTGCGACGGGTGTTCTTCGCGCACAGTTTTTCAAAATATTTTATTCGAAAATGGTAGAAGTTATAAATTTAAACATTTACACGCATATTACGTACGGTTTCAAGAATAGAAAACAATAATTTTATTAATAGTAGCGCTGAAAATGTTGTTTCGTGGAACCCACGATCCAGTCTCTCCGAGTGATATGAAACAAGGAAACAAAAAATGGCTATCGCCCGTATCGAAGTGGTCGATAAAAGTTGCAAATTAACAAAGTGGCAGCAATGTGAAAATTTAGTTCCGAATTTTTCGGTTCTTTGTGAATGAAGGTGAATGCAATTGCAGTAGGGCCAATCGGTCCAGTATTGTAGTTTTTCCGGAACCACGGGTATCTTAACAACCTTTTGTTTCAAACCTCGATCCAACCATTTTTCTAAAAATTATTGGCAGATAAATTTGTGGTGTGAACGAATGGGATGTGACATGTGACGCGCGACGGGCCCGATCAACAATAAGACTTCGTACCAAGGGGAACGGAGGAAACATTTGCAGTTCAGTGTGAGAAACAAAACTTTGCAGTCAGTTCCGACGGGAGATAACATTCGACGAAGAACACGGGCAAACAAATAGTTGGCGTTTGCCACAAATAGTCCTCCATTAGTTTCGGTGAAGTTGGTCGATCGGCTTCCGCGACAGCCATTACTGGATTCCGGATGTTCGTCGTTTTCGTTTCTGCCAAGCAATTATGCAAAACCACGAAGAAAAGTGGTCTAATGTTCGCGGGCAACTTTGTAACGCATGCCCGGGGTATTAATACGGTAAGATCGACATTAACATCTACAAGATTCTCATCATCGATAACGCGCGAGTATGTGGGGCTCGAATCACCGCGTAAATTCTCCCAATTAAGCCGGATTCCCACCCTCTCCAGCCGGGTAAACGCTAGACGCACGCGCGTTTTAACGAAGCTGATCAGCGTCTTCGTGCGCGTCGACGAATATTTTTTCTCTTGCCCCCACTTTTTTTCCCCCAGTCGTTTTTTTTTCATTTTGCCGATTTTCCACCTTTTGCTTCTGTTTCTGGTGGTCGGACGCCGTGTAAATCGGCGCCTCGCTTCGCCGCGCCTCGACCTCGCAAAAAACTGTTCATCTTAAATGGAATGTACGCAGATTGAAACTAACTCTTCATCGGATCCCAGCGGTCTTGCAATTTCTTTTGGAATCGGTGCCGGCGAGGAAGCCTCTCGGGGATTGGTGGCCGGGTATCGTAAAACCGAGCCAACTTCTCGGGAGTTTGAAGGAATTGAAAGCGAACGGTGAGCGAGAGGGGACGAGCAAGGATCGCGGCGGTTGAGGAGAAAGGACGCGGACGTGCGGACGTGCGGACACACCGCGCGGACTCCTAGACGAACAGGACGTTATCCCTGAGAAGATACGAGTTGAAAGAACGGACGAGAAATAGGACGCGCATCGTATAATGCCGGCGCGATAAAAAGTATAATGAGAGTGGATCCAGCCGCTGCCGTGAGTACAAAGGAATATTACACTAAGATCTGTAAAGTGCAAAGCCGCAAAATAAACGAACCGCGCGTAATGGGGTATCGGCGATGTTCCACTACCTCTATCCCTGGCCTCGCTTGCACACGCGCGTAACTGCGTAATCGCTGGTTAAACAGACCTGCCGGACGATCGTGCTGCCGGAGAACCGTCCAACAGAGAAAAGTGAAAGAACCCGGAGAAAAAGCTGCGAGACGCGACACAAAAAATCCTCGATTCTTGGATATCGGTGCACATCTTGCAAACCGGAGGATGTGGTTCGGTACCCGCACGCGGCCAAAAGAAACCATTTTCTCTTTATGTTTGATCGCGATATTAACGATCCTCCTCTTTGCGCTTCTTATCTCGACTGGCTCGAACGATTGTTTTGAAGGAGGTGATTGTGCGATTGTAAGCTGGGAGACGGAAAATGCTGGCGATTATTTGTCCGTTTGTTCGTTTCGATTTCGACTTGTGCACGCTGTAACAGTCTTTAAGCATTTGATACGATACTTGAAATTAGTAGACTGCGGATAGCTATAAACACAATCCATATATTATACGGGAGGTCCACGCAATTGTTTCAAGTTATTATAATCAGTGCAGTTGCAAAAGCATATAAGAGAAGGCAGATGAGTGGCTCGAAGAGGTCTACATTCGTAGGACCACGTTTTTTGAGAAACGTAGTCCAAGGGACTGCTGTCTGCACTGGTAAGGGAATCACAGCCTGAAACAGTTGCGTGGGCCGATACGCAACAACGATAACCAAAAGTAAATGACACGTAAAAAGGTTAGTCATACGGCAACGAACCGTGCGCAAAGAGGCCCAAGTGTATGTAGATATATTGAAATTCTTTCTAGATATCACGGGCTTCCATTTTCAGTAAGACTCGCATAGACATCTATAATCTCGAGAGAAAATTCGATCAGGAGGAATCTGGGGCGCACGGTTGGCCCATTTTCGCGGCTGCGCGGTAATGGTTTCGTTCTTTTGCGAAAAAAAGCTAATCGTAAGAAAACGGGGATCGATCCTTAGAATCATCGATGATCGCTCGCTTCTTGTTGTTGGGTGCCGCACAAGGTCGCCGGCTTCGGCATTGCAGAGTTCGAACGTGGCGGTATAACGCCGCCACGAGGTTTCTAGGAGACTGGCAGAGAGAAGAGAGTGAGAACACGGTACACCGGTAGAAAACCGGACGCACACTTTTGCGCCTGTGCTGCACGGACCAGCGACCACCGCCGCTGCCATTAATAATCGAAGGTCCACGCGATGGGTGGGTGGTTGGTCGGTCGATCGGTCCGGCCGCTGGTAGTGCGGTTTACTTTCTTTGGAGCAACAATACTTAGAAATCCAGCGTGATACACTTGCGTGGCTGTCAATAGGGGTACGGCACGGCACACCATGGGAAAGTCCGACTCCTCGGCCGGAGATCGTTTCAAGACTATTCGAGCGAATCGGCTGGAACGCCTACGGATGGGTTGGCACCCTGCCCAGCCTTGTCCGTGCATGTTCCCTTCTACTACGGTGCACGTACACGCGTTCGCGAAGCGTTTGCACGCCGGACAAGCGTGTTTCTGTGCCGTGCTTGTACTTGTATCTCCATCGGCGCTTATAATCGATGAAATGACACCGGGGTTGGAAACCATGGACGGCGACTATCGAAGCTACGCAATCGAAACCGCCTCGAGGAATCGCTGTGCGCGTCCGCGACCCCGCCGCGGACTGACCAACAAACTGTCGATGTCCCGGGAGTTACGAGGCGAGAGACGCGCAATAACACGAACGGCCGGTCTAGGTGCAAACAATTTATACATCGTTCTACCTTATTCGTAACGAATTTAATTATTATTTTAGAGAAATAAGGGTTTTACCTGTGAACATTCAGTCATGCTAATATACTAGATGGCGCATAGAAAATTATAGAAACTTCGTAATTGTTATCGTACAATTTTCTTCATAATGGAAAGGAATGTACGATGTCACCGTATTACGGTATCAACTTTTTAAGCATTCATTTCTATACTTATGAAGCTCGGTAGACATTCCGAAGGAAGAATAAATGGAAGGTGTATCTATTTTTTACCTAGAATGGCCATTCTTTCCACTGTGAGATCTTGCCTAAGAAGGACAACAACCGATGGAAACTCCAATATGACCGAATGCCTTTGCGACTGTGGCGGCTACTTCCTATGCTTGTCAACAGAGGGACAGTACGACAACACCTTTCCCGGTACTACCTGAATCTTCTAAGGCACGGGTCCGCTAGATAGCCTTACCGACGAGTCCTCTAGCGGGCCTAGGACGAAACGCTTCCTTCTCCTTTTTCCATCTCTCGCACACACTTTTCAGCCGCCACACGACTATTCTCACCGATTTGAATGAATATGAACTATTTCGATCGCGACGAGATCTTGTTAGCGGTCTACATTTGTCTCGGAAGAAAAAAAGATGGACTTACACCACTTTCAAAACAACCGGTCCATATGGCTATTCCTGTGCAACAACAAGAGGTCCGAGGTGACCGCAAGATGAATATTTATAGTATACTGTCTTGTCACGAATTTATATAACAACGTATGTATACAATTCAGGAACAAGCGCTGCCCACAAACGGCGCAATTGTTATGGTTCAAGTTCCCTCGTCACTGTGCGTTGTTAAGCATCTCGGAAATATAAAAATCCATGATCTTCGATCGAGTCGAGCCTGCCCAGAAAAGCGACCTATTGTGAACCGTCACGCAGCATGGTTTTCGCGATGACAAGCTACATCCTAATCCACGATCGATACAATGGGTGTCTACAGGATGTCTCAAGATAAACTCAACTAGTGCAGCTCGTGGTGCACCTGTTAAGTCACTACACTTTTTCTTCTAACGCTGCTTCGACGATGTCTCGGAAAATATATGATTAACGATGTTGTACAAAACAATCCAAAAGGTAAACTTTTTGAAATAATTGTACTTTGCTAAGTTCTTTTCATCGTATCGGGGTCGTAGCCGTCAGCTTATAATTCATGACTATGTCATTACTAACAGTTGAAAAATTTTAAATTATATTAGCACTTTCTGTAGCGACTATTTACATCATGGCACTTTTGGAATCAACCAATTAGCGATTGTCCTACATCGTTTAGCGTATCGTACAATATTTTGCCACATGCTTTGCTTCGTGTCACCTCTGTGGTTGGCGCTTCAACATACATATTATTCTTTTAACGCGTCTAGCCTTTTTCTTGCGAGACCGTTTAAAAACTAAAGTCTGCGCTGAAGTTTACCTTGCATATTTCATGAGAAAAACATCAAACTCACAAAGTTTTATGTCAATTGTTCTACAAAATGAGACAAATTTAAACGAGGAGCGGACAAGGGTTTAGCAACGAAAGTAGCGCGTAGTGCCACGACATTTTTCCGAATTCTTTGGAGGAAGTAATTTGTCTGTAGTCGGCGACCGCAGCTACAGAAGCCAGCTAGCTAACGGGCTTCCGGGTAATAAAGTGTTAACAAACGCGTCGACATGCCGAGTCTCGAGGCGCGGACAATGTAACAGATCTGCCGGTACAAGGCTGCAAAGTATCGTTGCACACATCGCGGCGCGGCGCGGCGCGGCGAACGCATCGTTCAATCGGAAGAGGTAAATACCGGGTAGCAATCGCACACGAGTCGTCGATGTCTACGACCCGGCTCTTTCCGATCCCTATTGACCAGTCAGAACGTGCCAAAGACACGCCGCTCGAATACGAAGCGCGGGTAGTTACCAAAGGGAAGATGTATCTACCGGTGCCACCTAATACAAAACAACTTAGCCTTGATATAAGGATTTTCAAGCCGGAGCGGAGTCGAGAGCAGGGGCCGAGCGGAAAGAGGAAGACGCAGATACAGGTAGTCGGGGAGAAAGGGAATAGTGAGAGTGCGCGGCCGGGACGAGGACGAGGATAATAGAGCAGAGATAGACAGATAGATAGATAGATAGATAGAGAGAGGGAGAGACAGAGAGAGAGAGAGAGAGAGAGAGAGAGAGAGAGGGGGAAACATGGTGTGCAGCGCGGCAGGTAGAATCGTATCGGCAAATTGCAATCGACGACCGCCTTGTCGGCAACTCCTTGCGCCAAGAGGAAGGTGCTAGAAGGAAGATAGAGCGAGAGAGGGAGCCGAGAGTACGGGGCCGCGGAACAGAGACAGCGAGGTTATCTACTATCCAGCAAGTGATACGAATATCCGGCATTGTTTAGGTCTTCGGGGCTAAAAGCTATCGGTCGTGATCGTTCCGCGAATCGCAACCCGGTGTTTTCATTGATGCCTTCCGCTTTCCATACGTGTGGGCCGCCCTCGATATCTATATGTACACGAACATACACACGAACACGCTGTCCATGCATACACACCGAAGCTGTCGGATAAGACCGGGTCAGTTCGCACACGTTCCCGGGGACGCAATAATCTTTCTCGGGCCATAAATCGCAACGGGTTTCCGCCGAAACAGCCGGCTATTATTTCGAAACAACGGCCGAACGGGACGGAAAGCGAACGCTAATTCGATGTTTTTCAATCGGAGATCCGGGGTGCGGAATATTGATATCGGGACCGGCGAGATTTATGACACACGGGGATCGTTGAATACGCTCGTACGTCATTATCCGCTACACGGTATAGTATCCCGTCTCTTAATTTGAGAATACGTGTAGCAGAATCTGAAACGTATCACACGCGCTGAGTTCTATTGTCAAAGGTAGAAACTGCTTTTATAATTAATTTTTTACATTGTCGACTCATTTCTTCAAAATAGTTTACATTGTTGTAATAGAGCAGATCTGGTTCCATTTTAAACAGTAACAATTTCAAACAATGTATTGTTTTATGTTATTTTCTTTATTTTAAATTTGTCGAAAGAACGAATAATCTTGAAAATAATATTCAAGAAAGGATGACTGTATAAATTAGACTGAAACCTGATAATAAGACTAAGTATGGTTTCGAAGAACAATTTGAAAATTAACTCAAATATTTATGTGAAATAATTATAAAATAAAATAACATGTCATTTGATATATTATTTGAAATAATTTTATTGTAAAGTTGGTCACAGGCATGACAATAATTATAAAATAAAATAAAATAACATATTATTTGAAGTGATATTGCATTTAACGTCATTTCGGGAGTGTCCAAATTTGTACTAGAGTGGGAAGCGACTACGATTCAACAGTATTTCGTGGACCGTTAAATTGAAAGTCATAGTGTGAACAAAAAGTGGAAGAGTGGTCAAAGTTTATTATGGAATAATAGATTAATTGAATCGTTTAACAGAAACGATGTTTCTTGTGTGAGCGTAACTGTGTACCCACACGATGTACATGTTCCTGCTCCTTCGGGCTAAAAGATTAATTTTTATGGTAACACATTCTCCGGCTCATCAACCAGTGCGCCAATATGTAATGGAACGTTTTTTAAAAGCACAAAAAGAGGGAAAGCCGGCGATTGCTCGTTTATATGAGACAGCGTTATAAAAGCCGATGGGTTAATTTTCATCCGAATCAACGCGAGTGCTGCTGGGTATGTATCTCACTGTGGATGCGTTTCGCTCCGTATATAATTGCGGCAATAAAAGTAGAAAATGATTAACGGGTCGCCAATGAAATCTAGATATTTGCAAGGCTTTTGCGCCGGGCACGCATTTTACGCGCACATAACCTTTAAGGACTCCTGTAATTCACTCGGAGTCGTTCAAATTGGATCGGAAAAAAAGCGATTAGTATGAATCGCTTCATTAACTGAGCGCATACACGTATACGAGTGCGAGGAAAACGCCATTATTCCGATGCCCAGCAGTTCGTGAAAGCGAGGGAAGCAGTGGGAGGAAGCTGGAAAGACGAGTGCCAACCTTTTGCGGTACTGACGAGACTATGCACGCGGTATACCTGGTTTCATAGTGAAACGAAACTGTAATTCGTTTTTACCGACTCATTAGGGAACACGGATTTCCTTGTGCGTCGTTCTTTTCCGCGTTCTAACCATTCTAGCCTCGCGGGCTTCGCTATACACTGGATCATGTTCGAGCATATTATATTTTCACCGACTTAAATCAACTTCCCCGAAGGGATACTCGAGAGGCTCGTAATTTTCACATCGCGAGATTAATCCGTAACTGGATATATCATGCTTTGATAATATATACAGAAAAGGATACACCTCGCAGATTTCAATGACCTTGAAATGTGTTGTCAAGGTCATCGTTCCGTACAACCTTTCTGTGTACACGTTACCGCCGCTCGTGCTTAGCACTGAATCTACCAAGCATTAAAAGTATCTGGTAAATGGTGTCTTATAAAAATGGCAACGCTAAATTTATTGAGATTGTCAGTAATTTTCAATACAATAGATGCTTGGACAAGTAGACACCCTGTACAGAGTTCCCCGGGGCTGCCGAGGCCGAGGAAGAAAATCGGTAAGGGAACGTTTCCAATTTGAAAGGATCACGTCGGACGTACCCTATCGTTCAGCCGAGAGTCAGCGCCGATCGAGTGGAAACGTCCACCTCCCTGGCACGAAGCAGAAGTAACGTTAGCCGAGGATTCAGATGCGATCGTTACAATGTCGGCCGAGACAGAGTGGCGTAAGTCGCGGTCGCTCGTCGGAATAGATGTTACCGTCAGCCGCCACAAGACACCTCAGCCATCACGCGGAACGAAATCATTTATTTAACGAATGGAACACGCGCTTATTCATCGACCAAGTTTTTCTTCTAGCTACACTCCGCATTAGCGAACGATAATCTCCGGGAACGAACCTCGTTACCGGGAAAGTTAGTCATTTTTGGATATTCTTAAACGGCTGAGCTACGCAATTTTTGTCGTCGCGTCGGTCGAACACCGATACGGCCCTTATTAGAGCAACCATTCAGGAGCAAGACGGAACTATGCCACAACAGTAGACTTCTGGGATATTAAGACTTTTATGAAAAGTAGTCTTTTAATATAAATCTCGCGAGGAAGACGACAATTTATTTTTATTCAAATAAAGAAATTGGTAAATAAATAATTTAAATTTTTCGCTTGATCCGAATATCGCCTCAATGATGTTGTATGTGCGTCGCGGCGTCGGCAATTAGGTTAGCGACGATCGAACAACGCGGAGGAACTTCACCGAATATGAAGTCCTGTCGAGATGTATGATTGTATAAGTGGACTGTAATAGGTTGGTAGAAAACGCGGACAACTACGTGGACTAAGAATGTGTGTATTTACAATATGCTTTACACGAGTCGGACTTTATGAAGCACACTGTGGATAAGTGTGTCGCGCTTATATACAAATCGGTTTGTGGGAGGATCTCGCTATTAGCCTATTGGCATCAAGTGGATTTTGGGCCATGCCCTTTTCGAATTTGAAGGTTACCACCCACTACAAGCCTTGTGGGGGTAAAAGATGGCCGCTATGGACGGGCCCAAGGAGGGAGGGTTGTGGGGGGTTTCTGACAGCAAGGCCCGTTAGGGTGGCTCGCTCGTCTTGCCGCTGTTTACCTGGCGCTGTACGAGTTTATTGTTTTATTGCTCGAAGGCTAGGAGATCGGGGTCCTAGTCCGAGTTGCATCTGTTTTGGGTTAACAACTAAATTGCAAGTATACTAAAAATCCTCCGTCGCTAGGTCGTAAATCGAACTGTTTTCGAAGCCTTAACAGATGTGTCCACACGGATGTGTTGTTGCATAAATGTTTTCAGCCCAACAATGATCTACGTATGTTCGAAGTTATTTATTTTATAGAAACAGGTTATAGAACTATAAAGTTATTCATTGATCAATGCGAAGGATCTAATAGCTAATTGAATATCGATTAGAAATATAGTAAAAATTATAGTAAAACAATTTCCTTTCGTTTGAAATCCAACCGGATTGGCGATCACGCGTCAATTATATTAATACGGTTCAATGGTGATCGATGGTGAGTAAGCAAGCATTATAGAGATTATACGGATAAAGGAACAACGCGATCTATTTCATGTTTGAAAACATGCAGCGATCCCTGTGATATTCAAAGAGTGTTTTGGAGAGGACACGCTCAGCTTGGTTTTTGTAGAACTTTGCTGTAACGTATCGTCTTTGTAGTCGATATCATGTGAATTTCCGGATCGGGAGAGTGCCTTCTTCATTGCGAGGAGAGATTACCGAGGGCAGATACACTATGAAAGGTTCGAGACCATCCCTCTGCAACGGTGAAACGCTGGTGCAACATGGCGAACGTTGGTGTAATGGACGATCGTTCACGAACGGCTTTCACACGATAAACAATCGATACCGACGTGCTGTTGTTAATCCGGAATTATCGTCCTGAGGCAGGGTGGAGACTGTTATCGAGAAACCAGGAAGCAATTGGAAGCTCTTTTCTTCGGAAGAGCTATTCTTGGCGCGTATCACTATCGATCCGCAAATTGTCAAGTCGTTCCATGACTTACTTCCTTTCCGTGACCAATTTTAGTCCAAGCTAAAGTATTCCGCCTTCCTTCAAGGTGGGCTCCTTGTGTAACGGCAGTGTGAAAAGAAGTGATTTTTAAGAATTTTTTTAGAAATACCACTGGATAAACAAATAGTCTTGAAGAAAGTACAATGCCTTTAGCTTTTTTAGTTAAATTCATCTTAATATTCATTGTATAATATGCAAGACTTATTTAACTGCTTTGGCGGCGTAAGCATTGTTGGCGTGCAATGTAGCGTCTATCACAGTGTTGAAAACACAAAAATTCAGAAGTTTTCTTTAAGTTAAATATGAAAAAATATGAAAAGTTGGAAAAGTTAGGAAAGTTCTAGGGTTATGCAAGGAGAGTTTGCTTTTTTCTGGCGATTTTTCTACGATTAGTAATTTATATCGCACCAAAAAATAGAAATGACTAGAAATGAAAAATCAAATATCCATTTTCGGTCCAATCCCTGAAGAAATGTGTAAAGAAATGTACGAGCTTCGTGTTCTGTCTACATGTGGACGCTAAAGAAGAACAGCCTAGTAGAGGTCAAGGGAAATCGTAGATACAGGAAGAAGTCTAAGAAGAAGCAGAAGAAGAGGGGAAAGAGCGACCATCCGGTATAGTTGACCGAAAGAGGACAGAGCTATTGACGAAACGGATACTCGAGCTTCGGCAGACCACAATAAATAGCCGTGGTATCGTGTTGCGAGTAATTGAACGGGGCTTCATCCGTGGTGCATTAAGTATTGAAAACGTGCTGAATCCGGTGAGACAGCGGAGGCAGGAAGAGAAGAAGGTGTCGGAGAATGGCCAGAAGAAGAGAAGAGGATCGACGTTATGTTCCGTATGCTGTCCGTTGTTGTCCAAGGGTGTGTAGCGTGTAGGGTACACGGTGCAGAGATCTCCTCGAAGAGGAACCCGAAGAGGAACTTCTTTCGCTGACGGCGCATAATGGAGCTGATCTTGGCCACTCTACGGTTACGCTAGGGCAATACCGTATTGTTATTTGTTGGGTTAGGCACGCTGCTCGCTTCCAGATCAAGTACCCGCGTGTACGCGATACAGCGGGCTGGAATAATATCGCGCGAGCTTATTGTTGCCGCTCGTCGCAGATAGATCATTTTATTATCGAGATAGGGGATACACGCGCGAGCGAGCTCGAATGTTACACGATGGCGCACACGTTCTCAGCGAACTCTCGGCTTTGCGCGGACGACGGTCCCTTGCTCCCTTTGGTCGCCTTCGTTCTGTTACTTTTGATTGATTTTACGCGTGTGCGCGCGCGCGCCAGCTTCTGGGGCGAATCGGACACCGTTGTCCCTTGATTGAAACGCTCGCAAGCACCGGCGAACCCGAGCAAATCGAGTCCGGCCACCAAGTCAGCCGAAGAAAGTGGACCCGCTGGCTATGGCATAGGCTTATTTCTGACTGGGTTTTTTCAACAGATACGGAATCAGCGATAGCGGGATTCTAGAATTGGCATCGAATGATGGATACGAATCGTTAAGATGATATCTTCGCGTCTACTTCATCCCTTTGGTGCACGTAAGCCTGCCTGCCTGCCTGCTTGCCTGCCTGGGTGATCCAGTGTATCGCTTAAGTATTCATTTCGTTCTTCTCAAATTGACGATACATCATGCTCCCTTATACGGGCCCGCGATACCGAGCAGCGTCACGTGTGCTCTGACATCTCGAGAGGATTAAAATGAAATAGAAGAACGGACCTCGATATTTTCCGTGGCTTACGTCACTTGACGATTGTATCGGCCGATTCGCCATTACTGGCTATCGGTGCTTCTGTCCCTGACCAGCAATGATAATAAAGAATATCTTCCTACGTGTATTACTTCTGCAATTTCATTGCTATAAATTCCAAGCTCTGCTTCTTCCTGTCAATTTTTGAAGAAAGCGTCCTAGCACAAATATTGTTTAACATCGTTTGATATCTTCCATAGCTAATCTCAAATTCTGGAACGCAAACGATAATGCTAGAAAGTGCATCGCATCTAGCGATATCATCTTGTGTAATTCATTTTGAAAAACTCTTTCGTGTCAATATCAGGAGGATCAACTTTGAGCTGCCGCGATGTATGCCGACTCAATACAATTTTCATGCGTTGTTTGAAATCAAGCTTTCCGTTCAGCGCGTACAGTAAACCACGAAATTATTCGAACGCCCTTTAAATCAGAATAACTTTTTAAAAATTGGACTTTTTACATTGAGTTACTAAATCAAGTGCAAATAAGATTTTGAAAAAATTGCAATTGCTAGGAATTACATGGAACAATAAAGAAGGTACTTTTTAAAAGTTTTTCATTTAAGCCCTTAATGAAAATTTCAAATATGTGTTTAGCAGATCTATGTTAGATGTATGCGTGGATTTTAAGCAGAAATTGACCAGGAGTCGTGAAAAACTGCGTATTCGTCACTTTCAACCGCTTGTAGCTCGTGTGTACTAAATTTTCAATTTTGATTTCGGGCTTAAATGGAAAAATTTTAAAAATCTTATTTAATTGCTAAAAAAAAAAATCCAATCGTTTGTTTTGATTTAAAGGGCGTTTGAATATTTTCGTGGTTCACCGTACATGTATATTATGTATTAACGCGTTCATGTTCACGGCTCGCGTTGCGGCGCAGCGTGAAACCAGGTCTTTCAAATTAGGAAATACTCCGAGGTCGGCAGACGTACAAGCGACAATCGACGCGTTTCAGAAACTTGTCGTTGGATTGGCAGCACGATGTTCTGTCGATTTGCACGGAATGGACCACCGATCAATACCTACGGTTCAGTATCGTCGAACATCGAAAGGACCGAGATCGCAACGTTGGAACAGCTTGCGTAATGTCTAAATCGCGTAACGACTCTGCTGATTACATGTATTCGTCGAAGGATTCGCTTCACGGTGGCAGAATGCTCATCTTTCGAAGCGGAGACGTTTCCGATGGCGAAATCCGCGAGGTGTCGGCGATTAGATTGAATTAGGTTGTGCGCAAGATTGCTTCGTGCGCTTTCGGATCACGGTTTCTGCTGAACTGTGAGAAACCACTAAACTTTCATCCGTTGGTTCTTGGTTAATCCTGTAATCAACGAGACCAGAAAGCGAATTCTTATTAAGATTCGAAGCGGTGCGGCGACTCCTGGCTACTTCTCTCGGGCAGCCCATTTGCATCTAGTATCGTAGATCCTCGCAAACGATATGACCTGCCGCTACGGTCAGCGGCTACGGGTTAGGCTAAGGTTTGTTTTTTCAGGATGTGGAAAACAAAGACAGAAGAAAAAGGAACCTCTATCCGGAAACGTAACCGGCCATCGGATCGTTGAAAACCTTTACCGCGTGGATTTCATAAAAATCTCAGCTTCCATTGATTACAAAGGCTACCGTTCTAGAAATAATCGAAAACTTTTTCGGAAGTATCAAAATGTACACCGGCGGACCCCCTCGGACAAAGGCAATAGATGCGCATTTCTATACCAAGATGATATCTTATATTGATAAGTTTATAGTTGACACGAAATAAGAAGGAACCTGTTTCGCGCATCTCATTGCGCGGTTGCCTTGTTGTAAAGCAGGCATGTCCAGAAGTAGCTCGCTTGGACGTAAATTCGAGGGAGACGCCTACTTCTCCTCCAAGCTCCTCAGACCCGTACCTACCGCTTGCAATATGTACCGCGTGTGGCGCGTTGGGGCGACTATCGGACCCACGGTAGGCACGGGTCTGAGGAGCTCGGAGGATTACGGCTACCACGGGGAGCGAGACGCGCGGGCGGGTGAAGTAGGCGTCTCCCTCGAATTTGCGTCCAAGTAAGCTACTCCTGGACATGCCTGTTGTAAAGTCTCTGCTCCCCTACTCGATCACCCACGACGCGACGTCGTGAATTTTCATATACCGGGAGACAAGCGATGTAGCGTCTTAAGCGCGAGTAGAGGATTAGCCAATGACCGAGTTCTGTTGCGTATCCTGTGCACAGATAAAGTCTTAAACTCGTTATTTGTCAGTTGTTATCCCTGTTTATAACATGGATAAGAATGGAAACTATTGCAAAGGCTGAAATACCATTTTCGGGGTTGACAAACACTGTCGATCCAAGGTTCGTATGGATACTACATATGCGCATCACAGAATGCGTCTTTGCATCGGTCAATAGTCGCCGCGGAGAGGTCTCCAGGCTTAACTAACTGCGTTCCTTATCTAAATGGCAATAATAATTGGCTGTGAAGCGTATCCCGTATCGATACCTCGACAAACGTGCGATGCACTGCCATGGGAACAATGCACCGTCTGACTTATAGCGCGTTCGGTGTATAGAAGGCGTTCGGACGGAGAGTTCTCGGAGATGATAGGTGCGAGGTACACGGTCCTGAAACGAGAGGGGAATCATTCGGAATTATCATTCGCGTCTAATCGACAATAGGCTTTGTACCTTTACGAGTGTCTGCTTGACATTGTGTTCGTTTACCGAGAATAATGAATTCAATTTTCGAGGGTTTGGTGACACTCGATATTAAAACATTGTCCACTGTCAATTTATTTATTATTTTCGCTCCAAGCACAATGTGCGTTGTCGCACTATTCGCGGGATTACCGTATTTCATTCTCGAGTCACCCACAAGATGAATTTGATTTGCAAAAGGATGTAGTCTGTAAAAGTATGTATGGAAACAAAACCTGTACAGCAATATTCCTCGAGCTTCAATGACGTATACTGAATGGAACTGCGGGTATATGATCGGCTTTCTAATCATTTGCGAATTAGTGGAACGAATCGCGCAATGTTTGCACCAATTAGCGCATAAGCGGACGCAACAATGGCATCTCAACCGTGCTTTGCTAAGTAATTGAGAGGCTTGTCTAGCCGTGGTACACAGTTAACAATAACTTGGAACGATTTAGTTCCAAGGAAAAGTGATATTACGTTACCCACGTGCCGATTGTTTGCAATAATAACGAGTCGGACGTTGACTCGTTGGAGAGTTCAGTGCCGGTCAGTAGTGACCACTACGGCGGCAGTCAAACGGTTAATGACAATTAAACCATTAAGACATGGCGTTGAACCAAACAGACGCTAACCCAGACCTACTCCACTTTTGCATTAAATGTCCGATATGCTGGCCATTGCTTATTCCCAGTGTCGCAAGAATACGTCAACAAGGGTAACCCACATCCCTCGTATCGCCGACCCGAGATCCACGTTGATTGCCATAAAAAACTACGCGCCTCCACCCACTCCCCCGCAGCTGGGTCGTATTTTCTTGGCCGTGTGTACATCGCGCGTCCTTTTGTCAGCGAATAGATACCGGCGGAGGCAGCCACTTAACCAAACGATCGATCGTTTCTTCGATCGCGTAGTTTCACCCGCGGATCTCTCCCTCTCTCTTTGCCGGCTGGGGTAATTGAGTTCGGCGAGTGCGCACCGACAAAGTAAACCGTGAGGTATCACGGTACCGGGCGACGCGACGTCCCGCGGCCGTTGTCTCATAAAGATTACACGGTGCACGAGTTTACATAAATATTCATGATTCCATAATTGCCCTTCCTACTCTCCGCGCGCCGTTGAATAACGACCGTCCAACGAGAATTCTGATTTACTGGCGATCGCCATCGTCGAGTGATTTCCAACCTTTCCGCGCGGCAAACGGCGAGCAAGCGAGCGAGCAAGTGCGCGATTCAAGTTCCAATGGATCGCGGATCGGATCGGATCGGATCCGATCCGATCCGATGAATTCGGACGGCACCGAGCCGATGATTACATCGACCACCAGACGGATCGCGTTACGCTCTATCGAGATCGACTGACAAGACCCCGGGAATAGGAGATTTTCATTTCGTTCCTCTCCAGCGTGGGAGAAAGTCCCGTCTGGCCGGATCGCGGGCTGATTGCCTCGTGCCGAAGCGGATTCTCATTGTCAGTTGTCCTGAGAACTATCTTCTTACCCCGTTGCTGCGCGCGATTAATGAAGTTGTTACTTTCTTCGGGAGATATTGCTCAGAGATTGGCTCGGGGAGTCTGCGGATCTTTAAGCATTATAAGCTTATAACGATTGAATTCGAATCACCCATTGGATACTTTTATTCGATCGAGATTATACTACAGGCAACGGGCAAATTTGTTTGTTGAAATTGAGGTTCGAATGAAATTGAGCTATTTACAGAAAGATTCCTCCAGTGAACAGGGTGGAAATGAATGTTTGATCCTGGCTATTATAGGCTGCATGGATGGAGATTTCTAAAAAAATTATACCACTATGGCGGCTGAAAATGAATGGAAAGATGGAAAAAGGAGAAGGAAGCGTTTCGTCCTAGGCCCGCTACAGGACTCATCGGTAAGGCTATCTAGCGGACCTCAAACGCGTGATGTCTTAAGGACAGATTAGGACGGCATATATACAAACAGAGGAAGATTCGGGTAGTAGCGGGAAAGGTGTTGTCGTAATGTCCCTCTGTTGACGAGCATAGGAAGTAGCCGCCACACCACAAAAATGCCCTTGACCACGATTGTCAAGGTCAAATGTTGACCTTGAAAATTTATGTCAGGGGTATTTTTACGGAGAATGTTTTCATAAATCTCTACCGATCCTGAGATGTTCAATACCACCACTGATTTTTCGTTCACTTAATAGGAGTTAACCAGGCTCTGCTAAAATTTAGTTCATATAAATGGAGTTCCGCTGTGTATGTATTCAGTGTTTCTGATCTGGTTGTGCAGCTAGAAGAGGACATGCTTCTACAGAACATGCGAGCCGAAAATATAAAATGAAACTCTGTTCAAATAAGACTCGGATCGCCGAAGTAGAATCAAATGACCATGGCCAGACGCATCAGTTGATTTCTACACGATAACACGCGTACTTGACGAACCTTCAAATTTGATTTTCTCAAAAACACCGAATATCGATGCAACATCTACTAAATATGTATGTGATTAATTTTCTATAGATTAAAATAAAATTCTACTTTGGCGTGGTCGATATATAATAGAAGAACAACCAGTGAAGAACATCTAGACATAATTAGGTCGTTAACTAAGTTCAGCGGATCGCTAGTAAATGGCGGTAGCGTAGACTAAGTTTACTATAACGTTTCCGTCGCACACGAACGCGGGTCGCAGCGGGGCGTAATTGTATTCACGAGTCGGTGGGTACAGTCTATCAACGAATTTGTCCGCGTGGTCAAGAGGGCTGCGGAGAGATAACCGTGCACGATATATCGCGCTAATTCAATGTCTTCCCCGGCGCATTTACTTTCGTTGCAGCTGGTTGGCTGGCATTCCGATTGCGCGACGAAAGGAGGAGAGCCAACGAAACGAGAAAAGAAGCAGAAAAAGGGACGAAACGGACAGGTCTCTGCGTTTGCCGCCGCTACCCCGCGCAACACCGAACATAGCCGAGCAACGACGAGCAGCTTCGAGCAACGCGAAGTAGCTTCGCTCGGCTCTCCTCGGCTCGGCTTCGGGCGACGCGAAGCAGCTTGGCTTGGCTCGGTTCTGCTCGACGCGACACGGCACGAAGCGTTGCGGAGCAATACGGCGCAACTAATGTTTCCCTGGGACAGGTCAGTTACACCACGAAAACGTACACCTCCGTTGATATTTGGTTCCGAACCACAGGAATTGCCTCCAAAGACACGACTCCGTTGCGTCACGGGAAAGAAAGGAGCACACGAACGTGCGGTCGCGGTCGGGCCACGATTGTAGGCCGGGGAACGGCCTTTAGGAAGTGCGAAAGAGAGTCGGGACGCGGTGCCTCAACTACCTGTAACCACCTGTAACTACCTGTAATAACCTGCTCTTCTTGCAACACTTTCACGTTCAAGATGGGATGGGCTTTCGATGGATCGTCCATGTGTCGTCATCCGGTAACGAGCTCTCGGTTTCCCGCTCGCGATCCACTCTCGATCAGCGAGCACCGTATTCGTCGATCGAACGTCCTTATTAAAATAAGTGGGCTGATTTCTACGTCGCACCCCTAATGGAGTCCTAGCAATACGTCCGACGAAAAGCACTCGGTTTTTGCACCGGCGAAAGAATATTGGTCAATCGAAGTCGGAATTAACGATCCTTCGGAGAAAGCTTCCATTGAACATCGATGATGCGTAGATCGCTCTTGCGAGTACTGTAGAAGCCCTTTTATTTATTACTCGACTTCTACGATTTTTTGGGCGATATTCTCCTTTGGTTTTGCCACGATATGGCCTACAGAACTGCACCGTCGGGTTGTTGTTAGATTTTGTAATTTACAATTTTAACGATCATGGAATGAAACGAAATCTTCTTTTCATAGTCAGTACATTCAAAAAGCAGGAATAAAATACAACCGTCGGTAATCTTTTTTCTTGTAATAAATGTATGAGATTTCGCAATTTTGTACCACAGCAGGATATCTATAGTTTCTATAAAAACAGGTACAATCCTGTTTCTAAGGTCTGTACTGACAAATTATAGGAAATATCGAAATATATGTATATTTGGAACGAAAGGGAATTAGGAGGACGTCGGCAGCGATTAGAGATAATTGGACAAAAACGAGTTTTTCAACTCCATTTTAAATGCATTTAAAAATGTCGATACGTTATTTTCGACTTCTTAAGGTCATTCAAGATAGATAGAAATTTCTACAGGGCTACTTTAATCGAGACGGATAATTCTGATTTCGCATAAAGATCCGCAGTCCGGCGATAATGCACGCAGGATTCTCCTTGGTGGGCAAATCGGGTCCTTTTCAGATGTCCTTGTCCGTGTCAACTAGCCCGGTGACTTCATATTCCGGACGAAAGCCCACATACTCGCGCGCCGTCTTACACCCCCCCAACCCCATCATCTGTCCCTTTCTTTCGCTCGTTCCTCTGCACCCTTTGTCCTCCTTCTGTCTTTCTTCGCGTATTCCCCAGTGTGTTTCTTTGAGCCGATGCACGCCGCACAATTTGCGCTCACGAGCCTAATGCTTCCCTGCATTATGCTAATTTCTTCCATCGAGGCTCGGAGATATTTGCGCAATTGAAGAGTTCGCTACGCGAGGACGCGCTCGTGACCACCTGCGTCCCCTTCCACCCGATATCGCAGTTTGTTTTTTTATTTAATTACACTGGCACGCGGATCTCGTCGGCTTTTCATTCACCTATCGCTGTACACACCAGGAATCAAGATGGCCGCCCCTACCAGACCAGCATCACGCTATAAATACTATTCGCAAAAATCTCACCTGCACATTATATCGACACTTTTATGAAATATTAGGTTGTTGCATACGGAATATCCGATTTTTCTAAACATTAACGTTAGAGAAACATAGTGCAAATAAAGTAATGAATAATTTCACTTTAAAAAGTAACAAAAGCGTATGCGTTATGCAAGAAATTCGAAATAAAAAATGTATCTTTTTTTATAAAACTATGCATTTGCATAAACATATCCGAAGTCTAATAATAACCACCGCATTATTACCCCCTCCGTAAGTTTAGTTTTCTAACGAGAAGGAAGGGTAGCTTCGTTCCAGACCGAACTATCAGAAATTGCATGAGAGGCATTATAACCAGTGCCAAGTTTCGTGTGGCACGCGAGAGATTACTTTCTAGAGCTCTCCGGCATACCTTCTAGTTGGAGAAGGTTTCCTTCGGGTCTAGGAAACGTCCGGATATGATAATAAGCGATGCTCGCGCCAACGCTGTACGTCGAGCACGATTCAAACCCTCAGGGCTACGTACCAGGCTCGCATCAACAGCTCGAAGAACCAATCCACTTCCCTGAAGTCGCTGTCACGACCACCGGGAACATCTCTGTTCCTCGGGATCGTCTTTTAAATCCTCGTTGCGCCTTTCCCGACAGTCACGCCTTTTCGATTCGTTTCTTTCGGCGAGAGGGAAGACACCAACGCTCACGATACCGCCACGTTTTCAACAAACTCTGCCTGTTCTCGCAACGGGACTTTCCACCAATTTACGTCATCCGCAGAACCGACGATATCGTTAAATCCTATAGTTATATCGCCCCTTTATCGAGGGTGTACACACGGTTCTTTCAATTTTCTTTCCAAAAGAGAATCCTTAAGGAATGTTTCATTAATATCATATATAGGGTGTTGAAAAAAGTATGCAAGAGTTCACGGACTTATAATACGCACCAAGGGGAGCAAAAATTGATGTCCCATCAATTCATAATTGTTGGATTTATGCACGGTTGTATTTTGAATGATGTGAAATGCTTTCCCATCGATTCACTTTTGTGTAAATCCCTAAGGTCCTGCCACCTATTGGCGTGCGTCTTTGACAAAATAGCGCCTTTTGTTCTCTTAGGCGGCGTGAGCATAGGGCCGTCGTGTGTGTGTTTCAGACCTTTTGTCAAGTATAGGTTAGAGTTCTGTGTTCTGTGCGTGCGAGTAATTTTTTAATAAACCATTTTGTCGTTTTGGAAGCAAACTCTGCTGATTATTTCAACAATAATAAATAATGAAAACTACCTTGTCGATTAAAGATCTGCAACCAGTCAATATGTACGAAATAATGTTGCATTTAACACCACAATAGCGCCAGATTAACATTTGAAAGTAATTTTCATCAGGAGCTGCGAATTTCCATGAACATTTAGCAGAACATGCAAATTTTTGTATGGTCTTTAAATGTTCAGTAATTATGAGCCTATAGAAAGTAAGATGGTGGGTGTAATGTTGAATAACAATAGACACAAATCGTTTTTAAATATATTCCAACGATCCACATGTGAAATGGATCAGTGAAATGCATATGGAGTACAGTGGCACCTATATTTTCGATTCTAATTTGCAATATATCGTCAAAAATGACGATTAACTTCTATGAAAGCAGATTTTTTGCGGGACCTATTTTCCACGGGATCGACACGAGCACGGTACACGCCCGCGTGATAAAAATCGCGAAGGAAAGATTCGTCGCTAATTACCTTTTTTATGATGTAGAAGACGTCTGTATAGAGTTGTAAGAGGAATGTTGGTGACAGCGCACTGGACACGTCACTTCGTTCGCTTTTTCTACCGATTTTGCGTTGTTGCGCGCCACAGCCGCTACGCGCTTTTCGTTTTTTGCGTGATCGGTATACCCAGAGAGACCTTGATCGGACGGACGCGATGGCGCAGAACGGGTCTGCGGGCATTATCAATCACGGTCTTAATGGTAGCTTCAAATGCATCCTCTATCTAACCGAACCCATGGTTTTGTATTAGTCTGGGAGCGGACCGATCTCTCCGCCGTTCTGCCATTTGCCGACTTACGCGATTCGCAATTTCCATGGATCCGCATAAACGTTATTATAGTTTTAGAGTTATCCATCCGCGTATCTTGGACACCAGCGCCGCGGCGACGCTATCAAATTGAAAGGTTCCGTACAACATCTAACTTTCATAAATGTAGAAAATTCAATTTCAGTATACATGCTGATGGTACAGTACAGTACAGACGTCTACATAGTACAGGGTGATTTTATTTGCGAAAGTAAAAACTCGATAGTGACGCGTACCGTTGAATTGTAGGATTCGTCTGACGCGTCTGAGGCGTCTGACCACGACCAACCAATTCTACTTATCGCGAATGCTAGGACGCGAGCAACCGCCGAATTTACAACGTCGATTTTCTCGAACACGCAGCATCAACTGATAAAACGTTGTTTGTTCTTTTTACTTATTCTCTGCAAATAGTAACAGCATGTCATAGATCTCGATATTTTAAGCGACACAAGAATAAGCTGTCGTTTTTCAGTAAAGAATAAAGTTATACACGAATTAAACGAATGATTTAATATCCGAGAAGCAATTAACTGAAATTTTCAGAATTTGGAGTTACACCACTATACGACTTTCAGCCCACCATTTGAGAAACAGAGATTCCAGATTGGAGAGAGAGAGGCTGGCTAATCTAAAATATGCTTTTAGCAAAAACTTGATCCCCCTGTAAGCGGGGCTGTTCTGTTCAGCCGCATTCCACAGCGAAAGGCATTCTAGCCCTGGCGTTATAAAGAAAATTTGCGTTGTAACAGCGCGCGCGCAAAAGGGACGGGGAGAATAAATCAAAACGTCCTCGGTAATCCGCGGCCGGTCGACACGCAAAAGAAAGGCTTAGGTATCAGGGTTTTGCTCGGCATGAGAAATCGCCAATTTTCCCACGAGGAGCGCTCAGATGCTACTGGGACCGCACGGTCGCGGACGGTGCAGTCGCGCGCTCGCGGATGCGCCTTAAGGCACTGACTCGGTTCGGCTCGGATCAACTCGGCTCGTCTCGTCTCATCTCGTCCGCGAGTTCGCTCGTTCCTCTTTCTATATCGGAAATATAATTGGTGCTTTGCAAATCCATTAACCGGCATCGTGTGGCAGGTGGCGTTCCAGCGGTATTACCGCCACGCCGGTAGGCCTGCTCGCTTCTAATTCATAGTTTCATGCTTTCTATTGCTTAAAGACTTAATGGAGGCTGGACACGCATCTCGGCTAGCGCAAGACTACCGTAAGACACAGTGTACCTACCCTGTCGCAGAAAAACTATGCCGCTTCCGCTCGAGAGACATCGACAAATGATTTGCAACATTTACATGATGCGGTACAAGATCACGCTGCATGCTATTAATAAGACTTCCGGGGGATAATGTGCTGACAAATAGTGAAGGGTTAATTAATAATACGCTTGAAAAAATGTTATAAAATAATTTGGATGATTGCTAACTCGTAAACGGTTTCGCAGACTAGCAACAGTATAATATTAATTGCTTGATCGTGATGTCTCGATCGACACAGTAATAAACGACCGAGATTTCAGTTGAAAGGGAGAGCAAATGAATTGAATTCGGCAAGATCTTCAAACGTGACATCCTGCATGCGTTGATAATTGCACACGCGTGAATTTCACGTCACGTGAAATCGCCCTCCTTTTTATCTCAGTTCTTCGACCCGCCCGACTTTCACTCCCGGCAACGGTCATATAAAATCAGACCTAACGAGCGTACGCTGGTTATATAACATCCTACTACATTCACTCATGGGAGATCTCCTCCTTTTTCAATAGCGAGCTCGCGCGTATGCCTTCCTTTACAATGCAAAAATCCGTGGCGACCGACCTCGCGAATTGAATCAAAGATACATGTTGCGACAACTTGAGAGGGTCTTCTCGCGTAGTGGTGTGCCGACTACTTCCTATGCTCGTCAACAGAGGGACATTGCGACAACACCTTTCCCGCTACTACCTGAATCTTCCTCTGTTTGTATATATACCGTCCTAAACTGTCCTTACGACATCCCGCGTCTAAGGCACTGGTCCGCTAGATAGGCCTAGGACGAAACGCTTCCTTCTCCTTTTTCAGCCGCCATAGTGGCAATGAGAACAAGTGATCTTTAAGAATTATTTTTCGAATAACCATTGGATGTATGGGACTAGATGATTTTGGGATGTAAACAGATCGTCTTGAAGTACAAGTGTTAAGAATTGCCGGTCGGATATTATATTTTATAGCCAACAAGTTGTCGCGTAATAAAGACAACGTAGAAGCAGTTTCCGTGAGAATCCGGCAAACAATTGTTGGAAATTAGTTAGGCCGAAATCATTAAACGTTATTATTCGGTAATACCGGTTACGACGAACCGTGATTTCTGTACCGGCGCTCGTTTGTCGGCTAACGAGTACTGTGATCGGCCCCGATCGCCTGGACGATTATTTCGGTAGAGTTCCAACAACGCAATGGCCTGCAGTCAGCAATTCTTCTCTCCTACCCTTTAACAACATATTTATTTCGTCTCGGACACGTAGAAGTAAACCATCGAACGGCTACGGCCTTTTTGCTCGAGCGAGATATTTGTTCGTTGCTTTTCTCCCCGAGTGCCCGAGAAATAACAGTCGGTGCTAATCAGCTGTGATTGGCGCATGGAATAAAATGTGGAGATACCTCGTTCCCCGTATTTCCTTCGGTAAACCGTACCGTCGGGTAAATCTTCACCGGTGGTGGTATATAATTACTAAGATTATACATATCAACACAACTAGAGCGAAAAACACTGACCCGGTTGTTAAACCGCTGCGTGCAAGCTGTATCGGCTATCTTGCAGGTTGGCGAAGTGCGCGCGCTCGCCGTTGCTGCCTATTGCCTGCTGCCTGCAGCCTCCTGCTTGCTGCTTGCCGTTGGTAGTGTCGGTGTACCTTCACTCTCGGTCGTCCTATTTATAACCAAGGATCGAATTCCATCTAGATTGGAAAAGGTAACTGGATCGAGTGGACTAGATCGATCGGCTCGCGAAAAAAACGTCTGGTCGTGCCTCGACGCGCACAACGCACCGAAAATTCTTTTTGCTTTTTCGTCGCGCTCGCTGCTTCGTTCGCTGACTCGGGGCGAGTACCCCCTTGTTCTTTTACCCTTTCAACGGACTCTAATTTCTATAAAAAATTAGATTCTAATTAGATTTTTAGAAAAATTTGCCGTTCTGGTGTTAAAGTTTGTAATTGTTTCTCCCAGTATTAAGATATTGTAGTTGGAATTTTTTTGCTGGGTTATTGACAAATGCAACATTATTGTTCCGAGCGGCAGCTGTTGCATCGTTACCGCTTTTAGACTCGTATGAGAGGAGTATGCGCAAAACGTCGATACGCGAGACACAAACGAAACAAGCGAAGGCCGGATCCGACAAAGGAAAATCTGCCCTTGTAACTATATATGCACGATATGCCAACTTTCAAGATTCTTTTATAAAACGCAATTTAAAATACCGATAAACCCGCAAACTCGCACGTTTCATATGTTACAACCTAATAGAAATTTTGTACACCGCGCAATGTGTACCGATTCGACGGGGAACACCGATGCTGTGAAGAAGGAGAGGCCTCGGCCCATCAAACCCGGCGACAGCCTCGTAAAACATGATACACTCGGGGACGGACAGTAATTACGACTTTCACCAAAAGCCGAGGGTACCAATTAATCCTTCCTAGGAGGAATGTAGATGCACAAGAACGAGCTACATATCATCTGATTTATAATGCCGCGCACTAAAAGGCATTCGCCCTAGGAAGCGCGTTCTAATTGGAGGTGTGTTTTTCCCGATCGGGGTCGCCGATGTAACGCGCGGCGAGCACACGCGTCCCATACATGCGCGGACCGGAATTTATGCCCGGTTATGTCGTGTGTTTTAAGGGATCGTCGCTCGACCGTAATAATTTACGAGCGGTAAACCGGAAAAGATGGAATAACGCGCGTGTAACGTCGACGTCAGCGTCAGTCGTTCGCTCCTGATTAACTGGGCCGGTGAACTCGTCGCCGCCTAAAGCGGACATCTGTATTTCTGTATTACCTCGGGACGGTCGCCGTGCCACGTCGCGCAAGTCTGACACTCATCCACGATACCAATCCACGCGTCAAGGATATAATCAATTTATAAGCGATCAAATTGCAACTGTTACGATGCCAAGGTATACCCTCGCGTTGAGAGACAGGAGCAATCGATCCCCTAAATTGAACGCCATTGTTTCGCACCATCTTACTAGACGGTAGGACTTTCAAAACGGGAATCCGTCTAACGCCTACACAGGTGACTAATTATTCTTCAACCGGACTATAACTTCTTCAATGGAGGAAGGTAAATAGCTTCGCCGAAAGCTAAACACCCTCCATCAATACGTTCCCTGCAGTCGAACATACCACGATAACACATCTGTCGTTAATAGGCATCGAAACATAAATTTTATGAAACATGGCTGTCGCCGATAAGCGATTTTAAGATATATGTACTGCTATGCGAGGATCTCTTATTGACAATTTAATTGGTTCTGTTTACGTTGTGCTGTTGCGGTGCTATCCAGAGTTATTTATGGATTTTTCTTACCTGTTGGCCACTTGCTCCTCGTCTTTACAGGGCAATTTAGTTGCTTCATTTCTCTACGCGTCCTCCTAACGAAACATTTTATTTTCTGCCGTTCTATCTTCGAGACGAGTCTACTTTCACCATCGCATGCCATTTGTAATCCAAAGTGACCGAGAGAACAACTTGGTGTCCGAACTGTCTCTATAGATACACACATCCGTAATTAAAGAGTTAATATGTATTTTTTTGTTTCCCTGCGAATCTAGCTAGCCGATGTCGTGAATTGTGGGACACACAGTTCTACGAGACTTCTGTAACTGTGTTTATGTATACATCATTCATTGCATTCAACATTGCCAGAAATTAAATGAGTCGATTCTTGATTACTATGTGTTTTCCAAGCGCAGTTAGTGGATAGTTCTAAATATAAATCTAAATTAAATATAATATTAAATAACTCGAGATATGGTACCAAGAGACTGATTTTCAACCTCCAAGTTCGAGATTGTACCGGTCGATTGTACAAGCGGTCAGTACCGCGGTGTACAACATATAAATAAACATCCATTAACGACAATAACGAAAAAGTTGAATTGCCACCGCGTCCTTGTTACCGGTAGAATGGCAGTCGGCGATCCTTGAGGCGCGCGTATGAATATTTATGCGTGCGCGGACTGTTAGCCAGAGGGGGGCAAAACGGTGATGCCGAAGCTAGACCATTACGACTCGATGTCTCCTACTTGACCAACATACTGCGCGTCGACCCAAGCACAATTCGCCCTCGAGTACACATTGCTCATTGTTCTCGTTGTGCACGGACGGAGAGTGGTGCGCATTGATAGCGGTCACCGCATAAAAGGAGTGGGGTGGGGGGCTACCTCACCGCATTGAAATCGAATTATTATCGATACGGCTCCGGCGTTTCTCCTTTTGTTACTCTTGATTTGCTTATCTGGACTTTCTGCGAAAGTAATCATTGCGAGGCACGTTCTTTGCCATGCGCGCGTGCAACGGTGTGCGCGTGTTCTCATTTGTGCGTGTTCCGGTTCGCGCGTGTGCGCCCCGCGCGTCAAACGAACGAGGATAATAAACCTCTCGCGGAGGCATTGTTCGTAATAAAGACGAAGCGTATCGTGCTCTTTTCAACCGTGGACCGCGTCCGCACAGTCGTTATAGAACCCGGCGCTTGTTCGTGTCTCGTTGAAAGGGAATCTTATTCCCGCGCATTTTGTTTGCACCATTGCGAGAAGCGCTCGCTCGCCACGTGGGAAAAATGTAAAACGTGGTACGACTCGCGCCAATCTGTTGGGAAAAACGCGTGTTTAGGAACATCCAATCGGAAACGACGAGACGATCGCGTGTTAATCCCGGTAGCTAATTAGCGATATTTTCTCGATGCGGGCGAGGCGATAGATTACCGGAGAACATTACGCGTGCGGAAATAAATCGTGGTGGCGCAGCGCTGCTTGGCGCACTTAGCGCGGCTCTGATCCCCTTTCTGGCCGCTGGCCGTCAGGTGTCGGGACCGGTGAACAGTCTCACCTCGGTACCAGGCCCATCACCGGGGCCCACCGTGCGAGTCCTTGCGCCGCCAGAATAACTCATCTGCTGCGCGGCCCTCGTGAGTGCCGCGAGAGTTTGCAATTACAACGACGGAAGAAACGAGATGGAAAGAGATACCGCATCGCCGCTAACAGACAAATCCGGCCATAGCGCGGCCGAGCTTAAGCTGCGAGCCACCGCTTACATCGGCTAGCCGCGATAAGCATTCGATTCCACCTATCGCGGCTTTTCTTAGAATTTCATTCTCCGCGATACCATCGCACTCACACCCCATATATCCCCAAATATCATTCCCGATGATCCACCGCATCGAGCCTCTGTGCCTGCACACTAAAAGCTGTATATTACTAACTTACAACTAACGCACGAGAAGTAAAGAAGGCTCATGGGGTTGAAAAACTCCCTCCACAAAATGTAACAATAGTAGAGGCCCCAGCCAATGATTATATTATTGGGAGGCTACAAGCGATCTCCCAAAAGAAGGGCAACGCCCATAGACGAAAATACGTTGCGACTAGTGTCGCCAAACAGACAACACGCGCTTTCCCGTAATTTCACCGCAAAATCATATTTTAGGCTTTGGGCCACAGGCCCCCCTTGGCGCTAAGCGTAGGCCTACGCTACGTCAAGTGCCATTGAGAGCTGCACGGCTAGGTTGACTTTCCCATGGTCAGCCGATACTTTCCAGCCGCACCAGAGTCATAAAACAATAAATTCGTCGGAAGACGCTAGAGGACCCCTTCGACAATGGCACTGTTCAAAATCGACCGTAGCGTATACCCAAACCGAAATACGAGTCGGCCATACAATAATCGCGTCTCAACAGTTCGTATAAACCGTAACCCCAGCACAGGGAAAATATCTACGTTCGTGTCGAGTGCTAATAAGCTCACGTGACCGTTTAAGAGTTGACTGTGATAGGAGGATTTTCGAAAGACCAGTAATACAAATTCAAAGCAATTTACGGAGAACCGTGTATAGTGGAGCTAAAATCAACTCTTATTCTTCGCAAAGAAAAGGAGCATGCTGGACGGAGCAGAAGGCCCAACCGCTGACAAGGAGTTACGAGGCTGTTGACAATCGTGCACAGAATTCGTAGAACCGTATAATTGCTTCATAGTCTAGGCGATCCCCGACTGCGAACGGCCCTTAAATCCGTTCTGCATCCGCGAGCACGCGTTCTACGCGCGCGAGTTGTTGCGTCGATATGCATCGTGAGCCCGGATGGAATTGTAGAAAAGGGACAGAGAGAGGGAGAGCAGAGACCGCGTCGCCTAATTGAAGTTTATCGCCTGTTCCAGCGTGCCAAGCTAATTCGCAGCGTTTGCATTTGCCCCGATGGATTCCACGGGGTGCGCGCGCAGAATCCCTTTCGAAAAATCGAGTACGAACGATCGGAGGTTCAAAAATATATAGTCAACAGGAGATTGTCGTTCAACGATTCTATATCACTGAATACGGGACGTTCGATTTTATATCACTGAATACGGGAAATCGGTAAACATGAATTGTGTAGAAGCGTAAACCACGGTTGTTCGTGTCCGAGTGAATTTGAGATCCGTGGGTCGCACGCAAACGAGCCGGAAATTACTAATATGTTTTTTTTAAAGGCTGACCCCTTGAAAGATGCGTCGGAATGAACGACCATAGTTTACGGTTTGAAACAATATTTTACGGAGTAAAGGTTAAGCATAAGTATTACATATTAGATATTATGAATCGCGACTCTGCTCTTTCACCGTTCTGGGGTAAGTGCTGAGCGGTCTAACACAGTCCTCTTACCAGAAGGCACCCCCGTGCCTTCCCCACTCCGTGGCCAGCTCCTTCAGGGCAGAGTCCCAATCCTTGTGCAACGCACTCGTCGCTATCTCTCTCTCTCTCTTTCTCATAAAGTCATTCCAAACTTTCACTCATCCGTTTCACATAAACATCCCCGTGACGGCCGATAGCCGGAAGACCCAGCGCGGTCGCCTGCCATCGTCCATCGACGGTTCTGTTTAGTCTCGAACACCCCTCTTTAGGGCCTCACGCAGGCCAAGATCCTGCCATAAATCCTTTCGGGCCTAAGAGTCGCCTCGATACAAACCCTTGACCTGGTTTAAAACACATTGACGCTAAAATACATATAGGTTGTTGCATATAAAATGTCCGACTCAAAACAGTAATTTTAATTTAACATAACTTTTTTCTAAATAAAGGTGATTGATTGAACTAAGCTCTATTGTAATCAACGATTTCTAATCATCATATTCTATCAACGAATTACGAGTAGTTCTTGAATTATGAGATAGCAGTATAAAGTGTAGAGTATTCTGATCTGACTCGGGTAAACATATTCTACTTCAACCATAGCCAAACGTGCTACTCTGCGGTAAGTATTTATTTGAGTGTATTCTGCTTCATTATACCGGAAGGTTCTTTGAATAAATATTCCTCAGGAATGCAGTAATAAGCTTGAATTCTTAGTTGTATATTTACGTATCGAAGACACTTCAATAAATATAGGGAAATACTTGGTTAAGCCTGCAAGTAGATTACGATGGTTCGATTCCAACCAGTAAAATGTAGAATGAAATAGAATTTAGTGATTCTCGCATCCTCTTACAAGCTACCATTGTTTCGAGCGTTGTTCTGTCCAATATTCTCACTGGCTCTCGTGGCAATTAACGCTCTGGTTTCAAACAGGAAAAAACAGATATTTCACGTTTGTAAAATACGCTTGACACCCAAATGTGTAGCCATGTCTTCTTTTTTACAATGTATACCCAAAGTAATGAATTTTGGATAGACCTTTGCAATCTCAATAAACGTAAATTAAAGATATTAGAACGCATCATTTTGACAGTTCTAGGTTCAGTACACGTTCGCGATGTTTTAATTGTACAAGTGTTCGAGATTCAAGTTATTCCGCGTTCTAAAAGGTTCCGAGTGTTTTTCCAACTTGTTTTCTGTACGTTCCATTTCGTACCAAAGCTCGGGAACAGATCGATCCTTTTGTAGGGATAAAAAGGGGACGAATCATCGGTGCATGGCGTGATCCAAAAATTGAGTGACGCCCACTGACTATGTAATCTCGTTTTCCCACATAAGCCTCGTAGGAGGTTGCACCGAAGTGGGAGAACTCGTAATAGTTCGTTCAACGCATACCAAAAATGATATGTTTTCTATTATGGCAGATGTATATTTTATATTCCCAAACTGTTGGGAGAGACAACCAGTTGGCAAGGAAGCAACTGTTTGTCGTTTGTTTCGTTTCCCACCTATCGAGAGTACTTGGTAGAGGTAGTTCATTTCGTGGAAAACTATTCCCATTCAAGTCGGTATACCGAACTATTGGGAGCGAGTACTGTATATGGAACGACAGCGAAGTGGCTATTCCTACGAAAGCGAGGCGATGATCGGTTGGCTGGTAATCGGCAGCGGTCGTGAAACAAACTTTCCATGAAATGACGAGCATCGGCGGAGGACAGGTTGGGCTGCTTGCCATCCAGCGCCGTCCGGAGGGTGGAATGTCACCCATTAACATTCCCATAAAACCGCCGCCGCCGCGTGTAAACACCGCGGATAGCGTAAACGGTGGCGGTGAGAGAGGGTCCCGTCCTCCTATCCGCCCGGCGTAGGAGGCGGCCGACCGGGTAGACGGACGAATGAGAAATAGAGACAGTCCGAGGGAACGAAAGAGAGACTGTGTGAGAAATCCAATCCGCTTCCATGGGGTTATTATGGTGATAATTTACTACTCCTCTCGAGAGGGCAGCGGCGCGGACCATGCCGACCGTTTATGCATAGCCATAGTGGAATGCCGCGTCCCTGGTCCCACGGCGAAGCGTTTACACCTTTCCACAGTCAGAAACGAGCCTAATCCTGAACACGTCCTCTGCCTTCTTCCTCCACTTCTCTCTCTCTTTTTCTCCCTTTTCTCCCTTTGCTCCCCATTGCACCCTCTCCAATCCCGGTTTCGTAGATCCGAGTTTTCCTCGTGGAACGACGGGGATCGCCAACTGGTAAGCCGCGTCTTTCAAAGACTGACGCGGACAACTTGATACTGATTAATGAGGCGAGCACCGGGGAATCGCTCGCTGCCTTTTCAGCCGTCCCCCTTTCTCGAGTGTGATACAATTCCGGTATCCTCGCGCGGGATCCAGCTGTCCGCACATTTTCACCTAGAGAAGACTTGATCGGGCTTTTGTTGGTCTTTCTGCCTTTTTCAGTTGTTTTGCGGGATCGACTGGTCCGGTCTAACGAGAGTTTCGAAGTTGCGATCGGACAACGTGACTTTAATGTTGTAAAAGAAACACCGTGCGCTGAGATATAATACATACACAAGTCAGTTACGCGAGGAAAAAGTGTCGTTCCTCGAACAATATTATGACGCGCGGTCGTCGCCCCATATTTCGTCACAGGACAACAGCTGACCAGCGACGACTCGCGCTCCGAGGACAACGCCGAATTCAGATGTTTTAAAAAGCGGCAGTTAGCATTCGCACTTGCCCGAACGTACTTCGAGGAATAAAACGCATTCTTTCGATCTTACGATTTTGATCTATCCTGTGAAAGCCCTTCCACTCTACAATGTACAGGGTATGTAATAGCGAGCGTGACGCGCCGCATTTTACAAACATATCTGTGGGATCAGGACCCCCCAGGCCAAACAAATACTGTATGGAGATTAGGAAAAGTAGGAGGGTTCCGTGGGTATGTGTAAGAGTTGATCAGCTACAACCGCGAGGGTCCCGGGTTCGATTCCCGGCGCGGAATTCCTCATTTTTCCTAAGATCCTACATATCATTAACGTGACTTATCAATCTTCTTCTTCTCAATCTCCGTCTTGATTATTCAGCCTCTCTTACATAGTAACGCACGGTCCATTATACGTGAAAAACATTTTTCGGGAAGTTTCGTTAAGCATGTTTAGGTGATTACAAAAGTTCATGCGCGGGACAACAGCTGAGAGTAGGAAAACTTGTTTTTAACAAGATGACGGGGATTTTTCGTGACTCGTGGACATCTCAAGGTGCTCCGGTCCATTTCCTCGGCCGATCTTATTCATCATGGCGTATAAATAGCGGCGGACGCATACGGCAGCCTCTCCTTGTAAGGTGGACGCGAAGGATAACGCTGAACGCAACTGGGGCAACGCGATTCCATATCGGGAGCCGCGGAGGACGTTCTTGGACGGTTGGACGATCGAGGGCACGCAGAGGTCAGCGATAATGACCTTACCCTAATTCCGTGGCACGGCCAGGCCGAGTCATGAATTCCCGAGTGTTCACCGATGCTGTCTGTGTTAGTTACCGGCGAGGCGATCAAGGGACGAGATCGGTATATATGGACCGTGGCCGATCGACGGACGCCGCGTAACTTACTCGAGCGATCGAATGAACCTCGTTCTGAATTTTCTTTAAATGCCAGGCGACGCGCAACGGCGACGATGCATATACAGCGCGTTTGTAAAATCGATGTTTTCCTTACCGAGAATTATACAAGGTTGCGCTCGAAGGATCGTTAAATGCTTCAAATCGATCGATATCGAGCGATCGTTGAGTAAGCAGTTTTTCTGCTGGAATTGTAAAATTACTTGTAGTTTGCGTTCACGTTTCATGAATATTTGCGGTTCTTTGTATGTCGCGATTTATACGAAAACAAAACACATTTGCGTCTGAATTAAAATTGATCTAAAATTCTCGAAATCGGTAGTGATAGTTTTTCGACTATGTTAGCGCGATATTCGATAATACAGTCCGCATCTGTGTTTACGTTTAAGTATGTATGTTGTTCGAGACATATGCTCTACCATTAAGTGTGTATGTCTGTTCTTTACGTGTGCTCGTCGCCTTTAAACTGTATTGTCATAACAGTCTATCGGTTTAAGACCTCCTTGATCGTTATGTATCGTCTTCGATCACGCAGTCTAGTTCTCGACGTTGAAATAATCAAAGTCATTGTCTCGAAAACCAAATCGTGTCAGTCGAACTTTTTACACCTGTTCACATTTCAGCTGCAATATCCTAAAATAACTAGCTTTCGCTCTTAACAGACTAGTTCGCAAAAGATTCACGTCCCTTAGCGATAAAACTTAATCGAGGGTTCTGATTTTGTTTGAACGGGTCTCTTATTAGAGTACTTGTTAGACTATATGTTATATCTACCGTGTAAGTAAGAGTTGGGTGTACTATTCGAAGCGCCTGGGAATGTCAACGCGCGTACGCGGCCTGGGCGCCCGTTTCCCATAAAGCGTGGTTGACGCGGGTCCCGCTGGCTGTTCGAACGAAATCCGCGCGGAGCGTGAGACCAGACAGATGCATGACATGCCTGTCTGCCTATCGTCTCGGGACCGTGCATTCGCTTGGGAGCAGCGCGCCGCGAAAGATTATGCAACGCTCGGCTTTGGCTTGTGCCGGCCATATGGTGGCGGTACCTTTATATCTGCCGTCGTTATTGGCGCGAGTCTACGCCCTGTGCGCCTCCCGCCCGCGTATTTATCTACTACGCTTTGCCGCTTCCATCGCATCGCGGCAATGAGACGCGAGATGCGAGCGAGAGAGCCAGCCGAGAGTAGGGTGCATTCGTGCGCACTCGCGTCAGCGTGAGCGTGTGCAGGAGACGCGGATGCAGGTGCGGGGACCGCTTTATCGGAACTCTCCGAGTTACCCGAGGCTTTTATCTCGCCAAGAATTTCTGAAGGGTCTCGCTATGAATTTTCCTGCCATTCACTCGCGATGACGATGAAAATTCTACGCGGTGGAATTTGCGAATACTATGGAACAGTGAACGTTTCTAATCAGTGTAAGGTAAAGGTACGAGTTACCAGATGTATTTAGCGACGACTTGGAAGTCTTTTGTAAATTTCAAGGTATTTTTCAGGGTTGGTTAAGGGTCAGTTCTACCAGCAACCAAGCCTTTCCTCGAGTATCCTACAATAGTATTGAAATTTCAGAAAATCTATTTGTTTTTTAAATATTGTTTAACACATTTCAAATGTATCCTCTTGTGAAATACGAAGAAAGGTATTGCCACAGAAAAGTTACAAGTTCTCTAAATATCGTGCTATGTGTTGGAATTTATATCAGCTTTCTGCTAACTCGAAAGTTACTTCGTTATGTGAAGTATTCGCATTTTTCGCTAAAATATTTCAACATATTCGCTCGATTATTACCTCGAACAAACCCTAGCGAGTATTTACTATATAACAAGTTATAAGTCAATATTTGTCTGTTTGGTTTAACACCATATCACCAGGATTTAATCATTATTAAATAAAATAATTGCAATATAATTTTAGCGTGGTTGTTTCATAGAACTTTAACTTAATTCCTCATTATCGCATTAACACTAGAACTACCGGACAAGTCAAAATGATTTCTAAATTCTTCTTTTACAAATATTGAAATTATAAAAATGTTTTCCGGAGTAATGTTTTAGTCAAATTCTCTATTAGAATACATATTTAAACAAACGTTGTACGGAAGTTGAATAAATGCATTCTTGTCGTTATTAGAATGCAATATATACCAGTCGCGTTTAGCGCTCGGTAGTTCTAGTGTTAAATGGCTCATATATTTACTATGAATAAAATGTTAATGGTCCTATTTACTCTAATGTAGGAGCTAAATTAGTTTCAATACTTTCGTTTTGCCATCATGGTTACAGAGAGTTTTGCTCAAAGGCGCTTTCAATTATAAAATGTATTAGTACTCTGAATCGTAAATAGGAGGAACCTTTAGCGGAGCATGGACCAAGAGTTTCCACGATATTTGCCTCATTTGAATAATGCATGCATTCACGGAGGAAATATGTGTTAAGCCTGCTCGCGGTTCCGCAGACATATTGGCGCGGTAACACGTTCCTCTCGAGTATTTATAGTTATCCGATACAATTCAATATCTGTGGCCCTAAAATAATTTCGCCGTGGCAGCGTGGTGCCAAGGATTCATGGGTTGTTGTTCGAGGTAGCTTCCCAAACACCCTAATACGACGCGGAGCCTGCGAGTTTAGCATATATTAGCAATTAATAACAGTCTGGTTCTTTAGAAAATGATTTCAATCGAGTTTAGACTTGTAAACCGGTATGCAAAGACTACCAATCATACCTTGTGCCCTAACGCTCTGGCCGACAACTCGGGAACGTCAAGAATTCCATGAAATCAAAGTGATTTGTTATATAAAATAAAAATTGCAATGAGTGATAATCTTTCAGTGTATTTTTTCGATACATAGTACAGTACTGTCGCGATAAAATCACAAGATTGTACACGATAAGTGCATTAAAATTAATGTTACGAATACGTAGGTACAGGTTTAAGAATTATAAAAACGTTTTGTCGTTGCATTAGTTTTCTTCGCTCGGCTCGACGCGACGCGACGCTGCGCCGGTGGCAAAAGACAAAGGAATCTCGAGGAATCGAGTCTGTACACGATGATTGCAATGTTCCGAACCCAAGGTCGTTGCGGTCACCTCGCGTCAACACTGTAGCAAATAAATTCATTTTTATATCTGGACAAATAATTCCCATATTTGGAAGATGCCAGTTTACTTTTTTAATGTCGTGCATAAGCGTATAAAGAAGAATATTATCAACTTTTCGGACAAAGACAACGAACAAAATTCGAACGATACAATTTGCTGTAATAGAACTACACGCATTACCGGCAATAAACTATTGGTTTTACGGAAACTATTGACTTTCAGCTAAAGTAAAGCTGGATCGCTAAAATTGCTGCGCAATGACTCCGCTGTGTCCCATTACGCTCGGAGAGGTTGACAAGACTTCACGAAGCGCAGCATGGCGAGTTGGCAGGGCGCGTTTAAGATACAAGGATTACTTATCTCGCGCTCAGGTTTCCCCGGGGTTCGTCATCACGGGCCTGCATGCTTTATTGAACAAACTTTCCAGCCTACTGCCTTTGAGCTCCTTCGCGGATAAGGCAGACACGAGGGCTATGTCTTAAACCTCTCGCAGCAATCAAGCTTTTGAAATTTAGCCGCTGCTACGTGTTTACGAGAGTCCTCGAAAGTAGGTGATAAAACAGATGCTCGCGCTTCGAGCACGGTATTACAGCTTACGGGGATGAAATCGAAACCGCCGTAATATTATTCCTGTAGGTCATTAGTAGACTGAGAATGTTCATGCGAATCGGGAATTTTGAACGGCAAATCGCAAAAACGATTCATAACGAAACTATTGAACTTTGGCGGCTACCTCCTATGCTCGCCAACAGAGGGACATTACGACAACACCTTTCCCGCTGCTACCCGAATCTTCCTCTGTTTGTATATATACCGTCCTAAACTGTACTTACGACATCGCGCGTCTAAGGCACGGGTCCGCTAGATAGCCTTCTCCTTTTTCCTCCTCTCACACACTTTTCAGACGCCATAGAACTATGAAGCGTTATAGTATATTGTCACTAGACTGCGCGTCTTTATGCAAAATCCAAATTTTCAAAGTCAATTATAAGAGACGTGGAAATTTCATGAAACCGAACTTTTTCTTATTAATGTCAACGAATCTAAAATAGTGTAACGACATTCTTCACCTTTTTTTAATGTCTTGTTAAATTTGCATTTTACCTAGTCATTTTTCGTCATAACGGATGAGGGTTAAAGTCTGTCAATAACGCAAAGAATTTCCGTATTCAGCGCTGTCATGAATGGGTTTGGTTAATTAAAGGTAAATACAAACTCGGTGTATCAAAGTAAAACGGGATAAAGACCTGACGGAGAAGATTATATAAACATAAAACGGCTATTAGCGGCGAGAATAGAAACTGTGTGCGCGCGCGCGCGCGCGCCATACGGGTGACCGCTAGACAATCCGTCAGCGGACGTATACAAACCTTTCAATCCCCGGTCCGGATAAACTCGCGAACCTCCGTCGGAACGAATCGACAATGCGGACGCGCTTTCTCCGCGAAAGAAGTATCAATCACACGGCGCAGCCCCGGAGACCATTAGAGAGTGGTCACAGGATCCACACGGGTGATTTACGCGTGCCCGATACACAGGGGTGACAAAAGAGCGCGCTAGGCTATTCAACGGTATAAAAGCTTTCGTTGAACGTCTATTACGACGGAGTAACAGTCGACAATTGCCCCGAACCCTTTTCACCTTGATCACTCCGCGGCAGCCCTACGTTAACGTCCCGTGAAGTATCTTATCCCACGTAGAGACTACAACGCGCGTGTCTTCTTCCTCTTTCACCGTACACATATTCTTTTTTCCCTTTCCCTCTACCATAGCCTCTCATCTGCTCTGCTTCCTCACCGCTGTCCCCGCCACGGCAGTGCGTCTACCGCGCGGCGATAAATCCACGTAAAGGGCCCATATAAAACCTGGAGGGAGATCCATTCCTTCGGGGATTTCCTCTAGCCACGAGTGGCCTCCTGGCTCTCTCTCCCTCTTTCCCTCTTTGGATCTCCCCTTTAACTCCCTTCAACCCGTTCACCATCTCGCCGAACCGCCGGAACTCTGTCTCTCCGTGGTCTCGGGCACGGACCAATCGATACGCGATACCAACTTCCCATGGCGAATCGGTTCTCATGCCCGCGGACCCAACCGAACAGAGTGCCATTATATTCTAGAGCGGGGCACGGAGAGCCAGGCACGCATAGCTGCCCGATGGGGGACGCGTGTGCGTGCACTCCTTCTACGGGTAATGGGAGGTCCGACCTAACCTCGTGGTGGTGTATTGGAGGCCGCACTTATCGCTGTACAATTTCATCGGCACTTAAAACGTCATCTCGCGAGGCTCCACCTTTTCATCAGCTGCTAATCTCGCACGAGTCCCCTTCCCCACGCCACCCCACCCCCCTCTGTCACTCTTTCTTTCTCTGGACCGTGCGCTCCTCGAAACACCGTCGACGCCCCCGTGCGTCATGTACAGGGTGGACCGAATATTTATGGTGTACAGGGTGCAATCGAGATCGTGGGCCGACCGTCGTGCAAACGATTGTAGCTGTCCTAACCCCAGCACTCTGAAAATCTTACTTGTCCTTTCCGATAGGGAAACGTACCGCACATACGCGCGATTTGGCTTGAAACCGATTGCGACGAATAAACGATTCGACTCGATGCTACGCTTTTTCAAATTTCAAGATTGCCGATGGTCTTTCTACAGCTAATTTTATTTGTTACGTAACAAAACGTTTTCTACGATATTCAATGTTTCGGTGTGCATTTTTTTTGCCACAGTCTGAATTAATCTGTGATCATCCATGAATAGTCTAAAATAATTTTGCCATTTGTCAATAAAACTGTTAAAGTTGTGACAAAAATTTGAATGCGGGTTCCCGGTTGTCGACATTTCTTCTGGAATTCTCTTTCTCAAACTCGTGACGAAGACACCGAACAGAATTTGCTAAATATATACGTTTCCTTTGCATTCAAATGAAATTCGATTTTATTGTAGTCGATATTTAGTAATTGGGGAATACGTGGTCCACAATAAGTATAAATTTTCTTTTGTTGCTAGTGGATTACGAACGTTGAAGAAGTTCTAAGCGTAGGTAGACGTCTTAATCGATAGATTACGTCGCGATTGCGTGCTCCAATAATTGTGATGACTAGACTGCGGATCTTTATGCTGTAAGGTCAGTTTGCAGTCTGTATCTAGAAACGGAGTACAAAACAGTCCGTGAACTCGTTCCGATAGTAGATTAGCCGACATTTGAAAAAGTAGGGCGGCGAGGATTGCCTCCGAATGAGAAGAAAAAGATCGGTTGCTTCGCTCTCCGTAGGAAATTGATATGAAAAAGGGAAAGATCGGGCAGCGTAAAATTAGCGTCCGTCTGGCGACGACGAGGAAGTGACTCGAGAAAGCGGTCGTTTCCCGTGACGGTGTCACAGAGGTTTCAACCTCAAAATGTAATTCGTTAGCCGAAAAAGAAGCGCCCGAAGAAACTAAACAAACGTTAGGCGTTATTCCGAGCGAGTCCGGACGGGATCTAACGGGTGCCCACGGCGAATCGAGTCAGTGAATATTATTTGAATTTCCTGCCACGTGCACGCGCGCGGTATCCACGACGGAACACGGACATCCTTCAGCAGGAAATTAGCTCGCGCGACGAGGTAGATAGATTCGAGGCGAGAGCGTCGTGAACCGAAGCGGTCGACACGCGAACTCGGATTCCCGGGAAGCTGAGCGTTTCCGGTACGATCGTGTTGCACGCCTTGGCTCCATTTCCTTCGTGTCCCGCGCGTGTCTTAACTAATAACACGCCAATCGGAAAGGAATTGCAGCTCGTGGATGCGGCAGATACTCCCGAAGGATACCACGCCGGGTTTCTAACGAGAACTACACGCGATTCAGATTAATAACACCAGCCGGGGCAGCTGTTCGGGCGAGCGGGAAGTGCCGGAGATAGAACCAGCCGTGTTTTCATAAGCGAATCGCATAACCGATCGAAAATGTTCCACATACTTGCGCGGAACCGTCACTGATTTTATATTACTACACCGCGGATGTCTATGCAAATGCCTGTTTTTCTAGATTATTTTCTAACAAACCTGCGTAAGCGAAATCAACCGATCTTTCACGATAAATGTAACGGCACAACGCCATTCACATTTGTTAATCTGCTTTTCTTTTTTTCTATAGAACGTCTGAAAGAATTCCCCAACATTATATTTCTAATAGCTGCAGCGTGCCAGCTATTCTTTTAGGAATTTTTACGTACAATTAGACTCGTAGATCCTACAACACTGTGCTTTGGGAACATGGTATCAATATAAAAAGCTGTAACCTGCGTGTTTATGGAAAACCAAAAAAAAAGCAAAAAAATAGTGATGTACCCTAGCTTTTAGTTTATAGCCTAGCTTGTTGTTAGAGTAGAGTACAGGCTTTCTCTGTACACTTTCGTTTTATTTGTACCTAATGTTGTAATAAATCTCTTATGAGATTTTCTGAATAAAAAAAAAGAACTGTGTGAAAATTGCACTCTCGTAGCACGATTTAACAATTAGAATTTAGAATATAACAAATACAATTGGAATTAGTTGTATGAAATCATTAAAAATATCTACAATAAACGTTTCAGATATGTATTGTTTTTTTACCTCAATATGTGACGAAACCCTTCGAGGTTTAGGTTTCTTTTAACACAGTATCGATAACACGGTTTCGTTAAGTAACGTTTGAAAACTTTGAATGTTATGTTAACACAAGTTCTTTACGCGACCGTTGCGAACATCGGAAAGCAAAAAGAACTCGCAAGATTCCGCGTTTCTGCTGTCTCGGGACTCTCGGAGCTTCTAGCCGTGCCTCGAACGCGGCGATTGCTCTTCCAATTTCAAGGTCATCCGTTTTCTCCGCGGCGGCATCTCGATCGAGCGATTAGGCAGCCAGCGAACCGATCGTCCGCTGACATTTTCCCAAGATACATAACAGAGAGTGCCGCGGGGCTGGCTTATCGACGGGTAGATCAGCCTTTAGAATCCTTAGTGTTAAATGACGTGTGGTATCCGCAGAATCTGAAGCCCGATCCGCGATCATCTCTCCCCGCGGCTTTTCTCCTCTCCACCCCTGGGGGCAGTGACTGTACGCGTGTACACCGAGTACACGCTTGCTTATGCGTGCGTACGGGCGCGCGTGTATGGGGCCCGCGTTTTGATCGAAGGCGCGGTATAAGCAGGCGGCCGAGCCTAGTGGAATGAAGATGTGCGCGCAACGGCGGCTGGCACCATGCAATCGCAGGTGGTCAATTAGAATCCGCGTTCTCTCGCACACCACGGTAATCGGGGCCTTTACAGCTACCCTTTTTCTGCATTTATAATTACGAGGCCTGCGGCTCTGACCGTGTGCGCTCCGTAACGATCCACGCCTTCCTTTTACCCGGCCCGCATCGCACCCTCCGCCCTACTCCTACTTCTACCCCTACCCTGCCCTCGCCCACTTCTTCGCACGCTGTAACTTATCCCGTTTCCTCTAAGCTATATATCCCCTTCACCCCTCCCCTCGACATTCCACTCAACTACCTTCGCCCCTCCACCCACCCAGCACCAGTATTTCGACCCTTTGTCTTTGCACGCCCGTTTCATAACGGAATCCTGCCTTCCATCTTGTTCCCTGAAAAATTCTCAATGAATTTAATGGCACTATGCTATATGTGGTGGATGACCAACCACCAAGGGTCGTCTCATTGTTCACAATGGTCACTCAGGTATTTGAGTCGTGCGTGACTCGACCCAGGATAGAACGGTTATACCGTCAAATCTTTCGAGCAAGAGAAACTGCCGTCCATGGATCTCATCCCCGTAAATTAACGTTAGCGAAGCGACTTTCTTTGTATATAATCCTTGAAAAGAAGCCATTGAAAAGTTCGCTCCGGAGCCCGGACTAGACAACCATGTATAAAAGCTAAATTCAAAAACGGTATGGACTCACCCTAACAGGAGAGACCCGCCCCCAGTCCGGATTGGAGAGTTTGATAGTAACGCGTCCGGCGCTTTCGTTTTTGTACCGTGCGCTGATAGGATCGCGTGAATGGATGAGGGGTTTATGGGATAGGAGAAAGAGCCGCGTGTAGTGGACCCCCCTATAACACGCGGCATGCGGCGCGGCGTTCCGATTTATGCAAGTCACATAGGTCATATGAATATGGGTTACGTAGTTGGTAATATTAGCTTACATGAGATATCGAGGTTAATTACAATACATGTAACAAAATAATTAAGACGCGATGGTGATACACCTTTTTTCACTGTAGTAGTAGTAGTAGTCGGGGTTGCAATTCGCATCCATAACTCCTCATTTACCTCTACACACCTTTTTTCACTGGATCAAGGAATATTTACGTAGAAATTATCTCTCCGCGGGCAACATGGTTTTTTACTAACGTTATCGGCATTACGTACGGCTCTGTCATTCTCGAGCCTAAATGTTTATTATTACAGACTGTAGAAAAGTTTAAAAAAAATTCCGAGGTACTTATTAAAGTGTTTAATTTAACGTATAAGTGTTAGTGGAACGAAGTACAATGAAAACAAAATTTCGATGGAACAAATTAAACGATGAAATTATCGTCTGGCTCCAAACGATCTATGTATAATTCCAGCGGAAGGTTAATACGATCAAATTGTAGATTTTATACATTTATAAGAAAAATGGGCAAACCAAGTGCCAAACAGTAAAAATGCTCAGGTCTTATCCAAGTTATTTTAGTCTTATCTCGCAGTTCTGCAGAAATTGAGATAGAAAAGGGACGAAAAAGCTACTTTAAATTTCAAATTTCAATAGTGCATTGCTAGAATTGTAGTTCTCACAGAAACGTTTCACGTATCGTTTTACAATCGGCCTTCACTCATGCCGGATGAGCTAATGGTAGCAGCTATAGTTCTTCATACTTCATCATAGTTTGATAAAAAAAATCTGCGATTATCGTTGTACGCTCCTTCCTAAGATCACTTTCGTAATGACCAACGCACAGGTTGGCGGTAGATACGTCAGTCAAAGTCAGCTCCATCGGGTCTATCGCGCTCATTATGTAACTGCTTGTGCAGTTATGACGGTTACAGTTACCCGTGCGGCGGCACTCTTGATTTTGCCAGGGGAATTCACTCTCAGCGAGTCGGACGTAACTCGCGGTGAATTTTCAAACGGTGCTGTAACAGTTGCGCGAAGTGTGCGATCGCGAACGCGCTCGCGAGTGCAACTACACGCGGCCGATGCGCACGAGCGATCGCAAAACGGCCTTGCTCGATCGCCGAGGACTGGTTACCCTGCGCATAGAACCAGATCGGGTTCAGCTCGGGCCCGCTCGCATGCCGGGCCTTAAATTTCGATCCGGTAAATCTTTCATTTCGCCCGCATTAACGATTAACGGCATCGACGATCGCTTATCGATCGGCCGGGCCTGGTGGTCGGCCAACCGTGACGTTCTTAATCTTGCCCAATGGCCACCCCGGGCTCGGTTTTCGTACATGTGGATGTTTGCACAGAAACTGCAATCCGTTTGCAGCTTTTTCAACTTCCTTCCCGTTGGCAGGCATTAATTACAATCACCGCTCTCGCCGTAGCCATCAATCAGCGACGTATACATCATTTTCAAAGAATTTCCGGTGATCGATGAATTCTCATTCACCCATTTTTCGTTCATTGTACGTTTACACAATATTGTTACCAGCGAGTGTTGTTTCTGTAGTTACTGAAACTCTTCCGAGAAAAGTGTATACTTTTTGAAGTTATGGCGGCTGAAAAGTGTGTGAGAGAAGGAAAAAGGAGAAGGGGACCCGTGCCTTAGACGCGGGATGTCGTAAGGACAGTCTAGGACGGTATATATACAAACAGAGGAAGATTCGGGTAGTAGCGGGAAAGGTGTTGTCGTAATGTCCCTCTGTTGACGAGCATAGGAAGTAGCCGCCACAAAGTTAATGGCGCATGTTCTGTTCGAGCCTCACAGAAAGTCTCGCGAGACTGCACAGGTTACAACTTATCATTGTGTCACAATCTCCTTTGACTCGTACACAGCAAGTACAAGATATCTCGCGTACTAACAACATTTAAAATTGAAATGGCCAACTTTTGGCAATGGCCAGTTATTAATTTGGGGAGAATTATAAAAATTAAATTAAATGTATGATATTATTTGATAATAATAACTTTTTGGTACAGGACAATTATTGAGGGGTCAATAACGGAGGAGAAAGTTGATGCATTGCAACATACGATCTATTAGGCGCACGATTGGTAAAAATACGAACGATTTGTGTAGATCAATGCCGAAAAAGCAAATGTAATTAGCGAAGTACGTCACGCTGTGCAATAAACTTTGAATAAAAATCAGTGATTTCTATCTCAGGCCACGATACATGGCGAACTAATCAAGATAAAAGTGTGATATCGCGTTCGGTTCGCGAGTCACGTGGACAGTCTCCGTCGAAGCTTGAATTCCATGTTCCTAGACCGAAGCAAGTTCTTTCGGTAAATATTGGTCGGAAATAAGGCCGCGTCTATCAGATCGGAACCACATGCACCGTTTAAATCACTTTTTCGTGACTTATTCGAGCGCCGAGGGGCAGAAACAGTCTTCGGAATATGTATTATCAATCATGCTCGACATTACGTAGCGCTGCGCGGAGAACTAGCTCCGAGCTAGGAATGTCTGTCCACTTCCTCCATCGCCGAAAAAGTGAGTAAATTATGATGTTAAGTCCGATTGGTCATAGATCCGTGACGGTGTAATAGCAACCGAGAGAGCCGGGGCTCTGGCGAATTAGAATTTTAACGTTGATCCGCGCCGCGCCGTGATCCTTTACGTTTCGATCTCTATACGTTTAGAAAGTTTTCTGACAGCGCCGATCACGGTTCGGTATCTGTTTGAAATGTGCGCGCTCTACAACCACAACCTGCCGCAAATCGCAACTTGCTAAATACTTCCGTAGATTACTGGCATTTTCTTGATCCGAGCAGTGAGCCGGCAACTTTGCTTCTACAAAATGGCGCGCATAGTCGCAGCATGTTCCTAGGGGCAGCGGCCTGTTGCACAAAAGTACACGAACTTGTAATTAGATTGCAAACATTTGCGTATGGGCACTGTACATTTGACATTGCGAAACAGGATGAAGCGAGAATTCAAATCAGTTTCAGTGGTTTCAGAAATAATTTTCGAAAAATCTTAAAAAACAAAGATGCATGAACACTTGTAGCGTTAGCGAATTTATAAACTGTAATTATTAGTAAGAGGAAGGTAGTGTGATTCTTTAAAACTATGCCCGTGATTCTTTGGTAACATTGCTACGGTGCGATGGTACTTTGAAAACAGGTAATCTGCTAAAATTAAGATACTATTTACCTCTGACCGAAAGTGAGTTCGTTGAATCGATACCTTCGGATACAATTAGAAACTCCGTAATTTGTCAAGTGAAAATATTATTCCAACAACATAACGCAAAACGACCTCGATGCGATTCATCGTTAAGGAAGTGGACGTCGAGTCATTACGAAACAGACATTTTGCACGTTGTGTCCCTCGGATGGTTGCATTCACGTCCGTGCTCGAATCTCTCCTCGCTCTGGGTTGTGCAACATGATGCGAGTGTCAGAGAAGAACATTCAGGTCTGATAGAATCTCGTTTATCGAATCCCTTAAAATGAAAAGACCCTGGACCGTACGGAAGACGCAAGATTGATCATTTCCATGAATAAACGAGAACAGCAGGCACACAGTCAAGTTTTCAGGTTCGTCGTCGCAAGTTCTTGGTACAGTCAGCGTGAAACAAGTTCCCTCGATGAATCCGCAACAAACAAGACCAATCGCAGAAACGAGTAACCGCGAGGCTTCCAGTTTCAGACACTCGTCTATTCGCGTGCGCTTTTACCGCTCCGCGTTATTAATTGAATTAACTCACCGTGTCGATAGCGATTAACCATATCCTCCGGTCCCGCACCGGTCGGACCGCGTTCGAGGTCTGGCAAAAAACCGAAACGCCGCTGAAACTTTCGAGCGTGTAACGTAACGCTCGACACAGGAAATCGGTCCGGCGGTTATCGATTTATTTGCATGCGTATACCCGTTTCCCGCAGCGTGGATCATTCCTCTAAGAGCCGCGAGCTGGCTGTCATGCGTGCTAACATCAATCGGTAATTAAATGTACATCGGCGCATCGATTAAGAGCTGGCTCGCCGTGATCACATCCGTTTAAGCCGATATAAGGAACGGGGGTAGGCGCGCACGTTTTTTCGCTTATCCGTGAGCCCGTCGCCGCCGAGGGTTGATTTTCCATCGTGGTCGCGCTATCGGATGGTAATTAATTCTATTACGTGAGCTGCTTTCGCTTATTAACGCGCGACGATAATGTATCCACAACGCGACCACCCTGCGGGGAATCTTGAATAATTATATTTTCCATAGGAGGCGGTGGTAATTACAGAATACCGCTGGCTAGTGGAACGAGACTCGGCGGCCATTACAGTAAACACTGAACCTAGAAAAATTTCGAGTTCGTAATAGAATCCCGATACCAATACCAATTCCGAAGCGTGTATAGAACGTTATATAATAAAGAGAAGCAAAGATCGACGAACGCGGTGCTGAGAAAATCGATATCATTATTCGCTGTCCCAATTTTTCTAAATACCTCGAACGGTACCTTCAGATGTTCCAGCGTCTGCGATGAAATTGTAAAATCAGTGAAAATGTGATGATGTACGATATTCGAACGAGAACGATTGGAAACAGTGCTTTAAATGATTATAAGACAAAAATTATCGAGAAAAAACGCAATGCCCCTATAATTTCGCCCGGCACGTCGCGCCGCTGTTGACAGACTCAAAGAATTCCTTGTCCAATGCGAAGGGTTAATCGGGGGTTGGCGGATGTACTGTGAGAAGGAGTAAAGAAGAAACTGGATGCGTTTAAGCGGCTGCTGTTGCGAAGAAGAGGATTGTCGTGAAAGAAAAAAAGGTGTATCCTTGGGACAGCCGACGAGTGCGCGGGGCCAGAGGGGATTTAGGGTGGCTGATGGGCGGAGTCATTAGAAAAGTGCCTAGGGCCTACAAGTAGCATGATGCGTCCCTGTGGGTGATCTCGGTGGAGGAGGTGGATGAGATGGCGGAGGTGGAGGAGAAAGAGGGACCATCGTGGCGAGGGATAAATATCGCGAGGGAGGGCTGTTCGAAAGGGAGTGAAACCGAGTGGTGAGTGGACCGGCGCAGACCCTCTGCTAAGATAGTGCTTACCCGAGGAAAAACAAGTGACAGGCGTTGTTAATTGGCAGCCTCTAGATGGCAATTAAGATTAATAACAAGCCAGCAATCGTCGGCCGCCGATGGCTGGGCGCAGTGGCGCGCGCACGTGTGCGCTACACGTTCATGCGATGGAGGCTAGGTACCGACGACCGCGTTATAGTATCGGTATGCTTGGACGTGAGCGGCTGCAGGAAGCCGGGACAGGTAACTTCGACGATAATAATATCATACATGCGAACTCCGAGGCACGCAGCCTGCCATACGATCGGATATACTAATGAGATAAACCGCACAATTGATTCTTCTTTTTTTTCCTACCTCCTCTGCGACTCCCTTTTTCTTCTCTCTTCCTGTACCCTCTTCTTTTTCCTTTCTTTTAATTAGACGCGCTGGGTACTCATTGTATTCTCGTAGACGTGTTATTGCATCCGATTCTTTCCGCTCGGTATCGTAATAATCGTGTTATTGCGATCAAGGAATCTCTCCAGTTTATGGCTTCGAGAAGTCATTCTTTTCGTAAAATTCCCATGGTGCTGTATCTTCCTCTCCACTATTTCAGAGCTTGCGTTAACATTATAATAATTCCGTTATACATGTCCGAAATACATCAAATACTATTGTAAATCATTAAAATAAGTACAAAAGTTAACGTTGAGTCTGGCTCGGCATTTTTGCTGATTTATTGCCACCACCAAATGGTACTAGGGGTTGCTTGCATCTAGAAGTATATTTTCGAAATCAATATCATTAGATCTACAAATACGCTGCAATAGAATATAAAATTGAGTGCTTCGATATGCTCTTATATCGCGACAGTTTTAGTTAAAAATTGAGTTATTAGACAAAAATGTAGATTTCATTATTATACAGTGAATATCATTTCGATAGCGGTATACGAGTATTAGCATTCTGGGGATTTGAAGAATGCCATTTATTAATGGAGCGATAATAAAATTTAGCCAGACGCTCGCTGTTGCTTTCAACATCACTCTCACTCGGGGATCGTTCACCTTGAGACAGTCTTTACCTCACCTGCCCATCGTCCCAGCGGATCTCGTAAGCCTCGTAATTTCAATTCTTCCCGAAATGGGCACGTCCACACCTCTTTGTTTCGCATTTTGGCTCTGGGTAGAAGATTTTTGTCATGATTTGAAAATGGGTCGAGGTCGAACGTCCAGTTCAACCTGTTTAACTGTTCCATGGCCATACCATGGATGTTCTTGCAGATTTTCGTTTCTGTTGAGGATATGATAGGGATGGTGTTTCTCTTATCATAAAGCACAGCGTTAGCGAATAAGGAACTTTCTTTAATATGAAAACTTGGAACTATGAACTTATTAATATATACCAGGTATGTCCTGCCCAAACCGATTCTTCTGTCGAACTGAACATTGGGCGGACGTGCAACCAACGTCTTCCCCACTCTCGTCTCGTGCCGATCGTCATTTCGACTTATGACACACACTCTATTAGCCTTTTTTTTCGAGTTGTTACATTGTAACAGCCAAAGCGACGCCGCGCCGACGTCCCGATATTCCCGGATGTGAGTTTTACCCACAATGTGACTACTTTATTTCAACAGTTTCTATTGCTAAATATAGAAAATCTGAACGAATAGATTCATTTTGGAACTTGATTTTTGTTAATACTACCATTAATCTGTTTTTAAAAGAGCACGAGAAACAGCGAAATTGAAAACTGAAATTGATTTTTCAAAACCTCCAATTACCGACAATCCCGACGCTGTAATTACTGTACAATTAATATTACTGTTCGAAGAAGTTTTTCCCATTACAGCGAAAGTTATTTACGACCGAGCCCAATATCGCCGAACGATTCCACCCCGCAACGGTTGAGCAACCAAGGAAAAACTCTGGTGCATCACGCCATGGCTGATTTATTCTCGAGCGACGGTTCCTATCCTGACAATGTTGCACGCGCGACACGTGGCGGGGGGAACAGTGTAATTTAAAGCAATAAAGAACATCACGAAATCCGAGAGCTGCGAAGAGGAACGCGTGTACGGGGAAAACTCGCCGCGCGGCGTAAGTAGAATACGGCACACCATAATGGCCGGCTCGGCTGCAATAATAATGATCGATCGTTGCATAATCGATAGGTTACGCAATTTGCTCTGATAATCCCGGCGAGCCATGAGTGACGAGCACACGGGGCACCGTGTAACGATCCCTAATTATCCGTGGGCCTCGTGGGCCTCGTGGGCCCCGTCGGCCCCGTCGGCCCCGCGACCAGGCGCCGGGCAGAGGTAGATTCTAACCCAGATGTGAATTTATGTTTGCCAGGCCTAGTTAATGCTCGAGTTGCAAGTATCCGTTTCTCGTGGCTGCGATATTAAACCCTCGAAAAGAAGCGCGAAACAAAAGCCATCGTCTTCGGACCTTGACCTTGCACGCCCATCTAGGGATTTACTAGCGGACCGGGACCACTTTTCCAGGGCTAATTCGATAATTGCTCTGCCAAGCTTCATACATATATTCCAACGTCTAAAAAAATCAACTCGGTGTGCAGTTATTAAGGAGGTTCTAGAGTAACTAACGATTGAACAACTTGGGATCTGGGCTTCGTTTTTGTTACGCAATTGCGGATTATAGACTTTTGTGTATCTACGGAGCAAAAAGTCTTTAAAAATGTTTAAATTGCAAATTTTGTAAAAATTTCTTGTTTCGAAAAATCGGAAAAAACACGATAGAGAATTACGAAGAAATGGGAATTTGGTTGGCATTGAGTCGACGCGACGACCCATGGTGCCAGCTAGGGGTTAATAAAAATAGCAGCGAAAGACCGAGTCCATGGTGGTTCGCATAACGGTTGCATGGATCTGCGCAGTCCGATAACGTAAGTGTGTCTCGAAAACGGGGAATGCGGTTCGTCGATCCATCAAGTGCGCGAAACGGAACCACGGACCGCTTTCTTTTCCACGTGAAATTGAGGCTGGTTCGCAGAACAGGTTGACATTTTGGGGGGAGAGAGAGAGTGAGAGAGTTTCGTAATCGTGGCCCGATCCAGTGGTGCTCGTTTCGGGAAACGAGAGGATACGGTTGGTTGCGCAACCAATCAACCGTATATTTCGCAACGTGTTTAACACTAAAGGCTCCCGTGGCCGCGACGAGGAGAGCGTGGGCACGCAAAACTATACCGATATATTTCGTGAGCCCACGCTCGCTCGCTCGCGAGAGCGAGAGCGACATTCCTTTCAAGATGGAGGCCCGGTCAGCCGGCGGAGACAAGTTGATGCCCACGTACCTACACGACCGAGGCGAATACGAACAGATGTCGAACCTGAGAAACCGATGGGAACGCCGCGCCGGGGAAGTGTTACGATCGGAATCGAACCGAGACGCGACCTACTTGAAAATTTTCACTGCACCTTCCTTTCGTCCTTGACGGGAGATAGTTTTCAAGCGTTTAACCTTAGAACAGCGTCCAACGAGTAGACACATTATGTAGAGCGCAAGACGAGTGTCGTGTATAAACGGTTACTTAACTTTAAACGTACAGTCACTCCCATTAATGTTCGTACACTTTAAAAGACGATTACGTTTTTAATATTGGATCGTACGATTTGGATTTTCTTTTAGAAGTTATAACAATTAGTTTACTACAAGTTGAAAAAAAGAAATTTTGAAGAAATTGTAATTGGTCTGAATTACAAAGAAAATACTAAAAGTTGTTATTTATAACTGTTTTATGTGAGTCCATATTGAAAATTCAACAAATACGTTTTGTAGATCTGTGTCAACTGTATACACTCTGAATATTTCACCAAAATCGGCAAACGTTGCAATGAGCTACAACTGCTTGGAGATGGTAAAGATTGCAGCTTTTCACAATTTTCGGCCCTAAACGTCATTCGATGCCTGTCGCTGTTTTCCACGTAATCCAAATTGGATGAAAATTTGAAAATGTATACAATTGATGCAGATCTACAAAATGGATGTTTTAAATTTTCAATATAAGCCACATAAAAAAATTATAAAACACAACCTTTAGTATTTTCTCTGCAATACCGACCAATTGCAACTGTTTTAAAATTTCTTTTTCACGCCATGTGGTAAACTAATTATTCTAACTTCTCAAAAAAGTCCAAGTCGTATGGTCTAATATTAAACAAGTTATCGTCTTTTTAAGAGTGTACGAATATTAATGGGAGTGACTGTAGACAAGCAATCTGTTAACTATCCTTTTAAAATGATTCGCAAACTACTCGCGCGCATTGAAACGGGAAAATACGGTCCCGTTCGAAGTAATAGATAGCTTAAAGTGAATATTAAATTCCCACTCACCGAAACAACAGCTTTTGTTCGACAATACTTGAACAAGGGGCATTTTCTCACTCACCTGTAACAAAATAAAAAAACAGAATTCTTTAACGAACAACCGTAGAAACGTCGGCGAGGAGAAAAGTCGAATAATTATTAAACTATTGTGTATCGTTACGTGTCTCGTCCATTTCCGGTTATCGTGTAATCACTATTACGTGACAGTACCCTCGAACCACGGCGAGACACGAGACTAAACGCGCATTTCATACCGTGTGTCGTTTGAACAGTTTCTCGGATTTCTATTAAGTCGTGTATAAAAAAGGACGGTTCACACGGGGAAGGAAAACACGCAGAATAACGCACCAATTATGCATCCGACGTTCTTTTTATCTTCGTGTAGAGAACTGTCTTGCTAACAGTACGTCTATGGAACGCGTCGAACCGACGCATTCTAATATTTTTCATTTACGATTACTCAGATTGTAAAGATGCATCCATGAGGAATAAAAACAACTAAACTTCTGACAGCTGCAACTTAGAAATACAAGAAGAGTATATTTTGTCTCTTTTTGTTCTATTGTTAAATTGCTTCTTCCATTGTAACGAATCCTTATCTCGTGTCTGTATAAATTGTATGTATGTAAGTCTGTCATATGTAATGTTGAATAAATCTCGTATGAGAGTTCTTATAAATAAGAAACAAAGATAGTATTTAGCAGAACCGAGGACCGGAGGCGGTCCGAAAGAAAAAAAGAATAAGAAGACACACGGATGTTTAGATCTGTTAAAATAGATTTTAAATATCACTGTTTGTTATTAATATTTCTAACGAAATTATAAGCTGTAATACAAAGCAGACTTGTACCCTAACAACTGAAAGTCCAAACAAGATTAAACACAATCACTCGAAGAATTTGATGGAATGATTTTGCTTAAGCTTGGCACCATCACTGCCGTTTGGAACGATAAGGGTTAAAACAGTGGAAAAATAATTTTGTCCAGCTATCGCCAAGAGTAATCGAACCACTGTGCGACCGCTCGAAAATTGAGGCGTGGCCCTTGGAATTCCTCGGATCGCCGCGACCTCGGCATCAGGATGTTGTCATCGACGCTGGTCGCGCCGACAACCAGAAAATCGGCGACAGGTCGATGGAATTCGCCGTCTTAATGCGGAACGTTCCTCCGCGGGCTCATCGACAGATACACGGCGCGGCGTGGTGCGCGCGGAAAGGCCTCTCGCCGATTTGCATAATGAGAAATTATGCGTGCGCCAGCGAAAAGCGTACCGTGACACAAATACGCTTCGCTAATACCGCGCGTAAACACCGCGACGCGACCGGCTTGGATCGGCTCGGTTCGGTTCGGCTCGGCTCGGCGCGGCGCGGCATGGCGAGAGCACCTATCGGCAGAATGCGTGCCCGTCGTAATCGTTATTGGTTATTTACATCGGCGTCGAATCGGCTGCGCCACGGCGCGAATTAACTTGGCCGATTCAGCCGCAGCCTGTAATTACAAGGATTTACGCCGATGAGACCGGGATAGGGCATGAGTCATGAGCGAGGCGCGAGGACGCGGGAAATTATAGGGAATATCGGCCGATTTTCGATTATTCCTCGTTAAGAGGCCGCCTACCGACACGAAGGCTCATCAGCCGAGCACTACCGATCACTCGTCCCGATAGCCCCTTTTAATTCGTCGAAATAGAAGACCGCTTACAGTGGAAAATGGAGGATGATCGATAAAAATTTACAACTCGTTTAATCCCCGCAGCATCGATCATCCGAGGATTTTTCGAACGATCTTGGAGTCGCGCCGCCGGTCGAAACACTGTCCAACGCATCACCGATTGAAAAGCTTGTGAAAATAACTGGTCGACATTGCGTAACTGCTCTAAAGCACCAGGACACTTTGCACAGTGTTTATAGAAATTTAATAGGAAGAGTATTGTTACAAATTTAACTAGAACGACTATTATTTTCAATCAAGAAAGTAAAAGAGTTCCGCGAGGCAACTTGGGTGATTCCTGTTGGCACTGTGGCGGCTACTTCCTATGCTCGTCAACAGAGGGACATTACGACAACAGCTTTCCCGCTACTACCCGAATCTTCCTCTGTTTGTATATATACCGTCCTTAACTGTCCTTACGACACATCCCGCGTCTAAGGCACGTTGGTGTCACGTAGCAATGTAATGTAGGCGTGAACAAGGGCAACTTGTCGAGCAACTTTACTCGCGTATAGTTTTTGAACGAGTGAACTTCGCGTAGTGAAATTTCAATTCCGCGCATGAGAATTTGGAGTTCCATAATTTTTTGGTGAAACTAAATAACATCACATTCAGGAAAGTTGAAAACTTTTGATCCCCTAACGAGAAGTTTAGCCGAGTTTGATAATCTGCAAAACTTGTATTTTATAATGCTGTGGCGGCTACTTCCTATGCCCGCTGCTACCCGAATCTTCCTCTGTTTGTGTATATACCGTCCTAAACTGTCCTAACGACATTCCACGTCTAAGGCACTAGACGTCCTAGGACGAAACGCTTCCTTCTCCTTTTTCCTCCTCTCACACACATTTTAGCCGCCATAGCACTATATCAACCGATAGTTAAGATTGCGAATCTCTGACAAAAAAAAAGTGAGGATCGTGAATAAAATTAATCTTGTCGGAGGATGCGAGTTCTGGGATTATTGTCTTTTTGGTAAACGCGGTTTCGAAAGAGTGCATTTGCATAAACATCTGCAATCGACTAGTAAGTAATTATCCATTTCCGATCATGCGCACGCAATGAATCGACCCATTCGATTCATCGCTTTCGATACAAAAACCGTGTACGCGCGTTATATTGTAATTACCACAGTGTTTCGCAACCGTTCGTAATTTATTAGTCGATCGGTCGAAGGATACGCTTCCCGCGGATATTCTCACGCAAGAAGAATGAATGTAAATTCATTGATCGCTTCATTGGCTTGTATCATTGCGTCGATTGCGTGGCTGAACTGCTCATCGGGCTCGTACACACGCCTTTATCATTGAGCACCGTGGAACGTAACGATGGGAAACTGCGGGATTACTGCACAAGTAATAAGTTTCTCAACAGAGGAAAGGAGTAGCGCCACGCGGTAGCGATATCTCTGTTAATTGCTGCCGGCCGGTCGCATGACGTTTTTGCCACGTGATTCCGATTAGTCACTGACTCGCTCGTTTCCGTGGGTTAATTAAATAAATATCACCGGCGCGAAGTTTTCTCCAGGCCTTTCGATCGGAAAGTTCCAACTAGTTTCGCTGCATGGCTGGCCATTTGTATAAAACGTTTTCGATTTTGTTTCGCGGACATGGACATAACTAGCCTGTCCTGTAGAAAAAATCTTCACCGGGAAACATGTTTAAAGACGTCCGGACTTTATCCGCGAAGATTATCTGCCATGAAGTCGTTCTGCTTCGAAATCGACGGCTATCTATAATCTATAAAGTAGTTGTTGCTCGAGGAACGGCAATGTAGAATCTCTCGACTTGTTCAATTTAAAGAGGCACTTATTGTTACGACAGTAGTACTCGACACTTGTGTGTAAACGCAAAGACCATTCTGTACTTGCGTCAAAACTAAGAGAATCATGGTTTTCTTACTATATTAGTAGTTTGCACTGTTTGACCAATGGTAAAAAGTATTCTATAGAAAATTGTGGCTTGTGATAAGCATTAACGAATAATAAATATGTACTTAACCCTTAAATATCTGTTTTTAGTATTTAATAACTTAAACTGGCCGATCGGCACGCGGTTCCCTATCTAAGGGGGAAATTTGGTTTACGTTTTTCGATTTTTCAAACATATCGGTTCGTTTTGCTGTGATTAGTTCTCCTTACGCTCGCAATCGGTTTTAAAGCAGATCGATGCCGACGTCGTCGTAATCAACCTGTGTCGGATGCTTTTATGGAAATGCAAATTCGCTCCGTCGAAGGGTTTAATTTACGTAGATGATAACTGGCGTAATGCACGATCGACTATTATCGAAACAGGCTCTAATAAGATCGGTGGAAATTATATCGTATAATTTCATTAAGCAGCGTATCGTTCGGTCCTCCACGTATCCCGGCTTGTTATAACGAGACCATTGTGGGGATGTTTAATTTGTCGAGATCTCGTCGACGCGATTTATCTCAGCGGATTCGGTGATCCTGATCTGTATTTTTCTTTAATCTTTCAATCTCACGGATAATATACGCTCGTGTCCATTTTTATTTGTGCGTTTTCAAATTAAAGTTTTTCATTGCATAATTACGTGATGCAATAAACGATCGTCCGCGAAATATTTTTAGTTAGAGTTGTTCTTAAAGGAAACTCTTACTTTTTACACCGATAAATGATCGGTTGCGGTAAGAGAATCTTATACGGTTGGATGTTTACGGATAATAAAAATTGCACTTATAAAAAGCTCTTTATTAACGAGTCAATTCGCGTAATGGATCCGTAAAGCATGGGATACAATTATACGTTGTTACGTATATAATAATATACTACAGACCTGCATATATTTATATGCTTATAAAGACTTTTTTGGACGAATAGAATGGAAAATGTTCTGTTTGGACTATTTTTAACTTGCTGAAACTACAATATTATTACAGGAAATGTCTACCTCTTAAGAATATTAAATACGAGATAACAAAAACAGAGTGAACAAACAAGATACGCGCAGCTTCTACAGCGAAGATTACTTTCTCGACTCGGACAAAGAATATACTGTTCGAGAATTTGATTTGGGAAACTAAATATAAGATTTTCATTGGAAAGATCAATTACTTTTTACGAGGATGGAAGGCCGAGAAACAATGTTCTTCCTCGGAAAAGGATAGAGTATGACATAACCTCTCGATCTAGCGCTGTGCGGTGTCGAGCGAACAACTTCAAAATAAGAAGAGGCGATAGCGATTCTTCTTATTTCGAATCAAACACGGTCGCCTTATTTCGGAAGAAGACTGTAATACCATATTCTTAGACATATTGTTCAGCGAAACACCTGTCCGTTCGCACGCCTTGGTCCGCGACCTTCTTGAAAAAGTCGAGCGTGGCAACGAACAATCAACGGGATACAGCAGTTGCTCGCGCTTGCCGGTGCAACGCTATTAATTACTGTTAATCGTGGCAATTAATCGTGGTGCGCTCATGCCATCCCGGTATGAATTACTATGTTGCTGGCCGTGTAGCCGTAATTCACTGTCGCCGTCGTACGAGTTATCGTTTCTTATCGAACGGCCCGCACCCCGGTTGTTTGCCGGCTGCTGCCGCTACTTTTCTCGTCATCGTTCTTCCGCTAAAACCTCGCGATCGTGTCCCTTATAAATCTCGCGAGTCCATCCGTCCTTCCAGTACACGATACCCCAAAAATTATCTCTGTCTTCGCGTTTGAAACCAATAACTATGATAAATCAGGATGAAATCATCGTATGCTGCGCCACATGTTCTAGCAATTCTAGCACACGCGTACAACTTCACCGGTCGTTCCATCGAATTTTCGATCTTCGTTTCACGTTACAGTTTGTTTTAACGACTCTTGCACGTCTTACCATTCGCTTTATGATCCCCTTCAAATTGTTAGATGTTGATCGAGTTCTTCAGTACTGGAAGTATCACCGAGCTAGAACGACTGTACCTACGTAATTTTATTATACAGGGTGCGGCCGAATAACATAATAAATAAGAACAAAAATATAGAATAACATTTATTTCGGTTTAACTGCGTAGTGGAGAACTCCTTTTTTTCAAGTTTTTTTTATACGATCTTATAGATTTCGACGAGAAAACACCGAAAATGAAAATCTTATTGTGCGGAATTCATTGGTTAAAAAGTTATACGCTTATAAAGTTGAACACTTTTAAGCCTTTTTGGCAGGTTAAAGCGCCGCCATATTGATACATTTGCTAGGCGATACACATAAAATGGGCTAAATACATCCGAACAGATCCGTTAGATGGCAGCACAAACACTTACGTCTTAATCTTAAAATTAACAATAAATTTATCAATAATTAACTTGTGAAAAACACTTGAAATTGCTTATTTTTACACATGTACATGTAACTTCTAAACCACTGAATTGCCATTTAGCGCATACACTCGGTACTATTTAGCCGATCCCGCAAATGTACCATACTATCTAACACATGCACTGAACATCCACCATCTATCTCTACCACTCAACGAATATCCAATATGGCGACGCTCTAACCTGTCAAAAACGCTTAAAACTGCTCGTCTTTACACGCTTATAACTTATAAACCAGTGAATTCTTAACAACCATAAACACATTTTCGGAATGTCTTCCTCGATATCTGTAGGATCACATAAGAAGAAGTTCAAAAAAGTTAAGAATACGGAGTTCTCCAAAACGCAGTCGAGCCTTCATTTCATCCGAAGCTTCAGTCGTAACATTATTTCGGTTCCTTATAAATGTTTCGAAAACCGAACCTGATATTATAACAGTTTTCAATCTCTGTAATAAATCTGTATATCGCAATAGTATTTGTTGGTCAAAACGCTTCATGACATTTGCATTTTAAAATCAGAAATTTTTCAGAAACGCCGCCTGTCAAGGGCGAAATTTTGCGTAATATTCAGCAGAAAGATCACCAGCAGATTTTCCGTGCGGATAACGCGGCTCTGGAGGAAAGGAAAAGTTGTCCTGGGTAAATCGAACGTTCCGGCTGACCGGTGACGTCTGAAACTGTACGAGCAAGCAGCGGTGTGGCGTGGCGTGGCGTGTTACGTGAAAACTCGACTGAACTTCTCAAGGAGTTCCAGTGACTGCGCGGAACAGGTAATTCGTGTCTAGATCTGACCTGTCGTTGCGCGCTGGAACGCAGCAACGGCCTTCTGCGGTCGACACAACACCCCTGTCTAGCGTACATACCCGAGGAATTTAGTGGAAGGAGAAATCGAACGGAGAAGGAGGGGGGCGAAACGGTTGATGGAAAAGCTGGGTTAAGACGATAAAAGATAAAAACGTTCGTAGAAAAAGGGAGTTGCGAAAGGCGAACAGGCAAAAAAATCAAAGACAAGCGCATTGGTATTTCCTTTCGAATTAACTCGATCAACCTCGCACGATTCTCAAAAGCGAGACAGTTTTTTTGCTACGTTTTCAACTTGCTGTATGGAGAGATTCATTATTGTTGAAATAATCAGCAGAGTTTGCTTCCAAAGCGACAGAATGGTTTATTAAAGAATACAAAGTAGAAATTCGCGTATAAATGTTACTCGCCCGCACAGAACACATACTTCCTATGCTCGTCAACAGAGGGACATTACGACAACACCTTTCCCGCTACTACCCGAATGTTCCTCTGTTTGTATATATACCGTCCTAAACTGTCCTTACGACATCCCGCGTCTAAGGCACGGGTCCGCTAGATAGCCTTACCGACGAGTCCTCTAGCGGGCCTAGAACGAAACGCTTCCTTCTCCTTTTTCCTCCTCTCACACACTTTCCAGCCGCCATAGTACATAAGATAGACGGACATTTAGATACGTGGAGGTTGATTTTTTACCAAATGACAACATATATCTAATTGCATTTTTTCCTGACAAATCTATCCTAAATGTATTCCCCATAAATCTATCTTACCATACGCTCTAGCAAGAAAAGACTGTAAAGTCGGTGAGATTTTGTTGGTACCGACGAATATTATATGGCTATTGTAGTCGGTTAATGCTACTGTCGGCTAGGCTGTTGTGAATGAAATCTGTTGCCGGTGATTTGAATGCGATCCATACGGGATTGCGCGACCGCGGGCAGACTGCGAGCAGAAAGCAACGATCGTAAAGCTACGCGGTTAGAAATATATAAAAGGAATAGCTACTAAATGAGAGGTAGAGGAAGCACGAAATTAGTTTAGATGAAACTGATGAAGGGATCAGAGAAGAAGAAGGAGAGGAGTCAAGGGACTCGTGCCGTGGAAAAATAGAGCGCGGTGAAGTGGAGTAAATGTCAGCGGTTAATTGCGAGTACCCGAACTAATGTATGCGTTCTTACTAGAATGGACTCTCCGGAGGGCTATTTCACGGCATACACGTTCGAAGTTGCCCACCGAGTATTGCCACTGTAAATCAATCGACGGAAGCTTTACATGGCGGCTGCGGCTCTACGCGTGGTGTTTAATTAAACCATTATTCGCCAGTTGAACGTAAACCGCTGTCCGAATGACGAAACGCCGATAAGTAAATGCGCGTGTGCGCGATAATTAGTGCGTATATCGTAGTGTCGCTTCCATGGGCGATTTAAAATGTACACCGGAGCGATCCGATCGGTCCCCGTTCTGTTCTATCCCCTGTCGTTCGAAGAGAACCATTTTTAATTCAATTATGCGGCTGCATCGAACGAGCTTCCTATCTGTTTCGTCCATTCTTGCGTATAATTTATGAAACGTTCGTTGGGCCGGTAATTATGAGCTTCACACAAATTTACTCGTGCTCCAGTTTTGTTGCAATTTTATTAATGCTCCATCAAAAAAGAGTTGTGCGAGCTTTGCAAAAAACGTTCAGTCCCGACATTTGATGATCATAGCGGTACGTATGCGGGCGAAACAATACACTGTCACGATTCGTTCGCGGAAATTCGATCGAGATCGGACGACCTTCTTTCGCGCGCAGTGCGATTTATCTTGCGCGCAGCGGCGAATCCGGAGATTGAACGATCGCTATCCATAAATCTATATTCGCGATGGTATTTAGAAGTTTGAAAAGAAACGAGTGCCGCGCCGGCCGCCGCGGATTCCCATTAATCTCCGATGGCCGGCTGATTGAAAATAGTTTGACGTTTGAATCACGAGCGGCGGAAAGGGCTTCGACGAGCGGATTATCGTTCCTTTAATGAGCAACCAAGTTTATTATCCCGTAACGATTAGAGGCGCTTGATAAACCGATAGAAAATGCGCCAGTGGTCGGCGCGAAGATAAGGCAATAAATGAGCGCACGGTTTCCAGAGAGGGGGGACCATCTCTTTGTGCCTTCGAGCTGCGAGCTCCGAGCTCCGAGACCCGGGAACGGCCGTAGCGAACTTGCTTTAACTTCCGTGTTCCTCTATCTTTGGTACCGTATGTCTCTTAACGCGCCACGCGAAACGAGAAAATAATAATTCCATCGGTGTAACCAGTTCGCGGAACTTCGGAACAGGTGGTTCTCATTAACCCCACAAGAGGATGCAAGAAATTGATATAGCACAACATTCTCCTTTCCATTCATGAATTCGTGTTTTGCTTCGCGACGCTTGAAAATTCGTTTAACCCCTCGCATCTTGGAAATACTTTAAACTCCCGTTTTTGTTGTCCCCTTCAGGGACGACGCTAAATTTTACCATAATACGTCGATTGAGTAGACTCTTTCTCATATGTTTCATATTTATCCAGCATTCCAAGGAAGCAATGATGATTTGGCCTTCTGTAATCAATTTTGAAGGGTTAATACTATCCCAAATTAATTGGGATCTTCGTGCATATAAGGGGAATTTATTCAATAAAATTTCTTTAAATATTTCGTTACTTTTATAAATGATATTAAGCGGTAATAGTAATTTTTAGTTTTGAATTTTCGTGAGTTATAAACGCGCAATGACGGTCGCGGACGTATTGATTCCAAAGGTGATTCACGAAATGTCGAACTTCCTTTCCGAGATCACGATCTACATCCAGAAGCTTCTAACGAGTCTCGACTACAGGAGCTCGGATCCTGAATGCCTGGAGGATCTCGAGCAGAGAGCTGCATAAACTTTCTTTACTACTGAACTTTTGGTGTCCCGGGGCCACCGTCATAGTTATGTCCACATGTAACCACGCATATATACATGTGTGTGCGTACATGGGGAGTATACAGTCAACAATGGAGCTCGGTTATTATTCTGTTTTAAATTCCGACGCAGGAGACTGCCGTAGATGATAATAGAAAGTTCGCGTCGTGTCACGGTGAACATTTACCTCGAGGCGACGCGAATGTGACTTTGGTATCGCGATTACGACGAAAGAAAGTGTTTTATCGCGCCGAGAGAAAATCGGACGGGCAAAATGATCGCACTATTTGCATTCCACGAAAATTCGTGTCGAGACATATTCGGGTCACTTCCACCATTGCGAAAATTTGCTTCTCGATACCATTCGTGTCTTTGTGGTATGTGCTGATAAGTAGTTATTTCGACTTGCGAACGATGTGGAAAGTGTGAAAATCTCGGGGGAGGATATTTTAGAAATTACGAATGGAGAAACTGGCAAATGTGCATGGTTCTTTTGATTCCGGAGAGGACAACCTTGCGGGAACATATCACGTGGGTGTAGAACCGAGACGAGGCATCGACGCGATATTCAGAGTTGGGTGAGGTCGTGGTAGGTCGTTCGGTTCGTACGGCGCTCGATGGGAGATAAAGGTGCTCCCATACGAAACCGAAGGGCACGAATATAATCTCAATTTACAAATGGCCCCGGGAACGGCATTCTATGGTAAAGGTAAGAACCATGCCGAACCCACGTTCTAATTGCGATGCAACGGTGCAGGTCGTATACAATACGCGCGGATACTACAGATTTAATTAAACATCGCTGCACAATGGGTGTGTACGAACTCTGTGGTACAGCCTGTTTCTTCTTGTATTCTAGAAAAACTATTTTCTATAGCCATCAATTCGAAAGCACTCCCAGTGGAAAATAAATTATTCGGTTACATGTCCTTTGAAATAATCATCTGCCAGTTTATTCCAACAGCCAAATAATTCTTTTCAAAATGATTTTAAAGCGAAATTTTAAAAGCGAATGCAGTTAAACTACAAAAATAAGCATCTCTAAATTTAATGGCTAATTTAGATACTCTACACGAGGTGAAATCATGTAGTATAATTCAGTTAGAAAGATTTAGTGTGCGCTCGCTACGAGCCTCGTTTACTAGAAGTAGAAACGGCCAGCATCGAGCAGACACGTTATCCAGTTACACCGAAAAGCGAGCTCGGAGCACGAGAAATAAGTACATATATGTATTACAATCTTGTCCCTGCTCTGCAGGAAATCTGTGTCACAAAAACATACCGTGAAGAGCAGTAACAATAATTGGGACAATCCGCATACCAATCTCCAGTAAAAGACACCCAGTATGTCGGCTAGGAATTCCATCGGGAATCACGCGCCGAACTTCAGACACGAGGACAATCGGGTATGGCTATCACGCATACGCTTGTGGACTAAGAACGACAAATTCCCTGGCAGTAGGCGGGATTGGTCGTTACGTCGACGGTCTCGGTGCATCGCATGCACGTATATGCGAGTCCTGTGCATGCACGCGGGACTCTATGTACACGCCTCCGCGTGAATCGCGAATTCTGACGGGTATCAACGTAGAGTCGAGTCGCTCTGAACTCGATCGACTATCTCTCTCTTATCGTCTTGTCTTCTGCCTACATACACACCGAGCGACGTACAACTCGTTCCAAACGTTATAAAAGTTCAGTGGACGACGATGAGATTCGCGTGTTACTTTCAAAAAGCATAAAAAATCATTAAATTTACCATTAAACTCAGTGTACGATGGAGAATCTAGCAAAGGGGATCGTATCGTATCTGGACACGCAGTTTTTGATGAAATTGTAGCCAGAGAAACTGAAAAATTCTACGCTTCGAATCTGATTCACAAAGCAACGCTAGCACACGTCACGGTGATTGCGAAACGAATCGGCGCACGGTAGTGGTAGCGCTCCCGTATACGGTGTAAAACACGATATTTATTGGCCGCGAAACACACCGTAAACGTAACCTTATAAACCAGCAAGAATTATCGTCGCTGCTGATAATTATCGACAGTTCGAGCGCGAGTGTCTGTAATCGTGTTTGTCCCGTTCCATTTTCCATCGGCCAGGTCTGCTGGGTTCGGTCAGGAACAGAACGATTGCTTAACCGATGCCTCGTGGACTTGGTGCACGGGTCTGCGAACACCGAGACGCGGAGAGTAGAGGAAACCAGAATGAGATAGGGGAAGAGAAAGAGAGGCGAGGGGTACGGGGATCCAACGACACGTGAACGGCTCGCCTTTCCATATTATTTATCTCCGGCTGCTTTATTAACGTCCTTCCCGCGTGGATTATTAAATAAAGCAATTCCCTGCGCAAGCGACCCTTGACCCTCGTTGCAGATCCTGCGGAGATATCGGTTTCGTTTTCACCGTGACGCGGCCCCGCTCCGCACAGCTCCGCTTCGCTCGGCTCGGCTCGGCTCGACTCGATCCAAAGCGCGTGCACACAATCTTCACCACGCGTTGCGTCCTTTGTGTACGCACGACGATTAATTCGTGTCCGTGGGTTCGTTACGCGGTTGCTCGTTTTCTGCCGCGCCGCGCCGTGGATGATGATACGGTAACTCCTGGTGGAAGCATGATTATATTACGTGTAACTCGAAGGTGCGGATTTACGACGCGCACTCGCACGCTAATCCTTAACGTGTTTATCTTGTATTTTCCGAAGATGAACTGTTGGATGCTGTTCCCCCGTGTCCACGCAGCTAGCTCCCGAAACGCAATTAACGTCCGTTTTATATGTGTATTCCAACCCCTCCCCCCCCCCCACACCGTCGCTTCTACAGTGTCGCAACTCGTTCCTCGGAACCAACGATACGGTCGGCTTTTCCGTAATCGGAAACGGATTGCAGCGAAAGTATGGTTAGGAGCTTGAAATCCATTCGCCGTCGCACGGTGTGCTCGCATTGTAACGTCGAGGTACATTGATTTCGTATGATCAGTTCTATTCGACGTACCGATATCCGAGACGCCATTGTTTTTTGAGAGATAGGTGACGAAATACAGATTCCACTCGATGCTTCTGGAATTGAGTGGTTCAGTTTGTATTACTAATGAGTTAGTATGGCGGCTGAAAAGTGTGTGAGAGGAGGAAAAAGGAGAAGAAGGAAGCGTTTCGTCCTAGGCCCGCTAGAGGACTCGGCAGTAAGACTATCTAGCGGACCCGTGCCTTAGACGCGCGATGTCGTAAGTACAGTTTAGGACGGTATATATACAAACAGAGGAAGATTCGGGTAGCAGCGGGAAAGGTGTTGTCGTAATGTCCCTCTGTTGACGAGCATAGGAAGTAGCCGCCACAGTTAGCAATATCAATTCTTAACCCCTTAACCTACGATTCGCGTTCGAGAATTTTGGGCCTAAAACCGAAACAAGCTCGCGCAACCTTCGAACCATTCGTACGTCTTGTTTAATACTATGATCGGGCCAATCGTAAATATTACGGGCCCGTAATATTTACGATTGGCCCGATCATCTACTACGGGCTATGCCCGTAGTTGTAGGTTAAGGGGTTAACCTTTCGAAGACCGAAAACTCTATATACAGACACATGAATAAAATTAATCCATGGCGTACGAAATTACATATTATTCGTCTTTACCCTTCCAGACAAGAGAATCTACGTACGGGGCGGTGTATTCTCAGAAATCAAAGAAAATGTTTACTTACAGTCGATAAAGCAACTTTGGGTAACTTTGAACTTTAACCCTTTGCACTCGAAGTAATTTTAATTCCAAAGTAAAGACACTTCTTTCAACGTAGAACATTATCATTCGATATAATCTATTTTATATGATGCACATAAAATTAAACTTGTGTTCTCATACGACACTTGAATGGTAAGTAATTTATGAATTACAGACGAATGTAATAATTCAAAAACTATTTTGAATAATGGTATGGCAATTTTTACTGGTGCCTCAGAATCACCATGCGAGTGCAAAGGGTTAATGGAGAAGTTTAAGTTTAAGAAACCAGTAATTTTGAGTGGTGCGATAGTGGTAGTGTTTAAATCGACGTTTGAACGTCTAGATCGGGCAAATGCCCCGTTCTACGTCGTTGGTGCAAGCGGGCCCGATGTATTTCCTCTCCCTACGCAAAAAAGTAAAGGTCCCACGTTTCGAAAATCCCGGTTAATAAAGAGCACGGATCGCCGGTGTTGCCGCCAACATGTTGCCCACGTATCTTCGTCTAGAAGCCATTGAGACGTACGGTTGGCATACGAGTGTACATATACGCGGTAAACGGTATGCATCGGTACCGGTGCGTACAACTATCACCGTTTATGGTGTCAGTGAGCGGTGCCGGTGCCCGGCGTTCGACCGCAGGTGAAGGCAATATTGAAAGTACGGTCCCGTTTTGTTTGCAGCGAATTTGTACCGTGTGAACGGTCGGCGAGTCAAGTGTTCGGGATACGCGATCCCTGTGGTTCGCGATCGCCGGCAACGGCAACAACCAGCGCAGCGCCGCCATTACGCGCTAACGACTTTTCACATGGGGTGTAAATGTAGCCGGCGCGCGGCGTGGCGCGCCAAGCCGCCGAGATCGGTTACGAAAATCTCGATAGGGCCCCGCGCAGGTGCAACGAGATGAATAGATACACCGGTGTACCGAGCGGTATGGGTGAAGGTAAAATTAGAGACGGAACGATAGGCGTACGGTTGCTCAATGATCAACTAACGTCGCTCGCTTGATTGGAACTACCAACATGGCGGTGGCGCATTATCTCGACGAGCGCTCGGCAGCTCGATCTGTGCCGCCGCGCCGCACCGCGGCACACAGTGGTCCCACTCGACAAATTGACTGCACATTTGCTAAAAAATCAGATTTCTCGTATCGACATCAAGCTTATCGAGTGTATATCGCTTTATGAATATTCGTGAGGATAATATAAATAATATATGTGACACCGTAGAATATATCAACTCACATTTATTCAAAGCAAAGTTTCGGTGTGCAAAAGGGAGTCTTGTTGTCTCGACGACGACTCATTACCAAATGCCCTGTAAACCTTTAGAAAACTCTCCAGGAAAAAGTGGAAATGAAGGAGAGGAAAGTGTAGAAAAGGGCAATAGAAAAGGATGCCGAAAAAGGGAAAGTTCGCTCGGGCTGACCGAAAACTGGAAAAGTCAGCGGCGAAGGTTAGGCCTGCGCGAATCTGGTCGCCAGATGTATACTAGGATCGACCAGCCCCGCGCCGAGCACAGAACAATAGGCAAGGAAATAAAGAGTTTTCCAAAGCGACAGCGGCGTAGGGCAACGCTAAGGCTGCCACATTCGAAATCGATTTAATTTTTTAACAATTGTTCCAAAGTACCATTTTGTGAAAACAGTGAAAATACTGATAAAAAAGGTAATGTTTTACTCAATTTCCGTTTTATTAAAACCCATAAATGCATAATGCGGTCATTCTACAAGGTCGCTATTGTTTCCAATGTTAAAAATACAACGACATCCACGCAGGATATAACGTTTAATAACTCGCGTGGAATTTGCACCGTATAAATCAAGCTCAAGGTCCGGTAGCCGTTTATTTGCGGCATAAAAGAGATAATGTTTGTTTGCGCATAATACGAGCACACGGTTCACGATTCCCGAAGAACGTTGCTCGTGTGCTGAATGTGGAACATGTCTCGTCGCGAACACGGAATGTAGGTGAACGCGAAAGAAACACGAAAACGAAACGACGGGACCGCACTGTTCCTCGCGACGCCCCGTTTAATTAACTGGAATTAATTCATTCGGATTTTTTTCCCCCAGGGACGATGATGCATCGGTCACGCGGACGATAAATTACATAAGAAATCTTATTCAGGTCTAATTCATTACTCAAACAAATTCATGCGCCGCGATATCGCGTGAAACGAGCGAGACCCTATCCATTCGTGATTCACCTTCATTAATTTACATCTAAATATGGTGGAAGTTCGAGCTGCTACCCTCAACCACCACCGGATGAATAATCGCGCGGCATCGTTTCGATTTTTCCCGCGGAATCCGTTTGCCGCGATGGTAAATTGAAGTCAGGCGCGGTTCTGTTAGTTGCCGCTTCTCGTAATAGCTCTGCGTCAAAAGTGCACGAGGCTAAGGGAACTTTTTTATCGAATCATTTCAAATAAAGATGATACATATTTCGGATAGTTCGATCTCAAAAGTATACATTTTACGAAAGAAAACTATTACGGTTCCTGTTGTGGTGTCATTTGTCAATGGCGGCCACTGCAGTGCTTACAAAATTAAGTGTACAAACGGTACAAACGGTTCACAAAAAAAGGTAAGATTATTTTCGTAATTGTATTGCATGAACCAAAACGATGAATTTTGGAGCACTAATTTTCTTGTTATTCGCACTTTTATACGTTAAATTGGCCGCTTTTAAATATGTTTCGATTGAACTCGCATTAAACACCGCCATTTTGATATCTCACTTGATTCGTCACACAGTGGTTCGTACGATGGTCACTGTACACGTCGACATAAGCGACACTGTGGAAAGAGAAAATCTTTGACAGACCCGATGTTACAAATCAAATTTTAGCAAAGTCATTTTTTCATACTGACTGAAATGTTTTACTCTGAAGAATATGCGAATCGTAAGCATTCTTTTCAGTCACCGATGTGCTACTCGCGTGTCGAGATTAGTCGAGACGTTCGAGACAGAAACGATGGTACAGATAACGACGGGAACAGCAACCTGTGACTCGTTTAATCCTGTTGTCGCTTGTCTATGTTGGATTCAACAAAGTATATTTAATCTTGTATTAAGTAGCTTAAAGTGGACACGGCCATCGTAGCGAACGACATCTCTGGCAAGCCTCGTATTTGTTTGTTTGTGGATATTCACCGCACGATTTCCATTTTGCAACAAGGACTGCACGCGGATTGTGTAGTCCGAGCGTTGTTATCGAGGCGCATTGCGTTGGATTAAATTTAATTCTGATATTTATGTTTAAGCACTAGAGTTTTCGACTCTAGTGACATTCCCGACGTTAAGCGTCGATATTAATAAATCTAAATTAAAAATGTAAATTAGTTGACTGTCGCGTTGTTCATATTTTTTTCAAGCAGGCACCTTTAGAGAGTCTACTTCAACAATATCAAACAGAATGTACGAAGAACAAAGCACAAAACGATACACGGATAAGTCAACGATGTCCTTGGCATGACCAATGAAGACGCGTGACAAATGATTCGAGTAAACAGACATCTCGGAGTGTTAGTCTTGTCCTATCCGACCTTGAAAATCTGAGGTCACTTTTGATAGAATTGCCGAAACTCGAATCCGTAGAACTACCGAAGAACTTTACAAATATCTTCGAAACATTAATTACATAATATATTGTTTCTTCATCAAGGTTCTACACGCTCGATGAAAAGAAGAGATAAAAAAAACTAGTCGCTGCGAAGTGGAAAGTTTTGTAGTTTTCTTTGTTAGCGACAAGTTCGTACGACTACACAGGATGAATCATAACAATCGAGTGACGGAATAGATTCGTGGATGAGGCCATATAGGGTTCGCGAGCAGGTACATCGAACGCACGACAGTGAACGTTTCGAGTTTGGTGAATCTTAAGAATCCACTTTCGATTTCTATATGGACTTGTTTACGGGCCGCGTACGTTCTTTGTATCTTGTAGAGTATTCGCCTCTAAGAGGTGTCTCTTTGTGTGAACGCCAGGCAGGTTCTGTCCGGCGTGGCGCGGCGCGGCGCGTCGCGGCGGTGTGTGCGTGCTGTGTTCGTGTCTCTCGATGAGATATTACGAAATTCCGCATCTTTTCTTAAGCACAGTAGGAATCATATTTCCCCGTTCTGAAATAATGCCTTCGTCCCGTTTTGTTTTATGTCCTTCTTTGCTATGCGCGTTTGTCCCCTTGTATTCCAAAAAGGGAGGCTGCCGCGAGCCGCGCGGCGGTTTCACCGTGAAAAGTTGCGTGGGCTCCCGTGTTGAATTGCCTCGAACGTCCACACGTGCGTTTCAATGTGCAACTTCTCATTTTTCGCCGTAGGAAGGAAGTGCACCGAGGCTCTCGCGATCCACGCTCGCTGCTTTCGGAATCTGAACAATGTCTGAATAGAAAATGACGAAACGTGGAAGCCGTGTACCACGTGTTCGCGACCAAAGCTGGCTAAAATGTTGCAGAAAAAATATTTCAAATACTGTTTGAAAGAGTCAAAAACTTTTTACTCTACCAATCTACAGCCTTCTAATAAAATACTGTTTTAAAAACTTTTGAAGGCATCAAAACTGATATAACTCTACGAACATTTTGATTAAAGTTTTAATTAACAATGTATATATTATCGTAATCAATTTCAATATTTTATCGACTGATAAGACACAATCCTATATTTACAAGAAATAAATACTTGTTATAAAATGATTTGTTTTGAACGCGTGTGCTGCTAGTGGTTGGTACACAACTAATGTTTACCTCTTTCAATGATTGTCTCTGACACCACGTTCTGTAAAGCACAAGACAGTTCGCGTAACAGGCTGCTATTTTTCCAAGCTAGGATGAAATATAAAACTATTTGGAACAGTATCGTTACAAGTAATTCAAGCAGATGAATATACGAACAAAGGTAACACATTCGTAACCCTGCTATTTCGAGCGGATGAAGTCCGTGTATCCCGACAACACCGGAGTAATAAATACCTGCAGCAACACCTTCATAACAATAACCAGAACGGCGACAGAGCGGCATGAATCACAATCTATTGTTTCCCGCGAGATATCGATCAATATTACATTCGTGCGTGTACACGAATCGAAATGTTCGCCAGACAACGTTGTTCTACGAAACGTTTAACGCTTACACGTTAGCAGACATACATATCTCGCCGCGCCGATGCGATGGGACCTCTGGGCACTGATATATATATATATATATATATATATATATATATATATATATCGGATTCTGGAAATGTCCCGAATTGAACAGTCGATTTGGATGCCAGCGCCGCTATCGTTCGACCGGTGTACTGTACCCCTCGTACTCCTCTTCGCCCCGTGATCCTCTATACTTTGCCATATGCTTGCGTCCCTCTAGATGGCGTTGCTTTCAAACGAGTTGATTGGACGTCATTGACACGCTACGAAATAAAAAGTGTCGATGCCGTCCAATCAACTCGATTGAAAGCAGCGCCATCTAGAGGGACGCAAACACATGGGCGAAGTATAGAGGATCACGGGGGAAGAGGAGTACGAGGGGTACAGTACACCGGTCGAACGATAGCGGCGCTGGCATCCAAATCTACTGTTCAATTCGGGAAAAAAAGCTGTGTAGCTGGCTTATGGCAATACCGTATCCATAGTATATATATCAGTGGTTCCGGGCAGTCGAACAACACGCGAATCGATCGCGACGGGCTTTAACCCTTTCGCTACGGCAGTCCGCTCCGCCGCAATAATGCCCCTGAACGGGGCACCACGCCGAAAAGTGTGCACATTGCACGTTGGCTCTCGTATACACAGGTCCTTGCGTGCCGACTGTAGTCGGCGCTCGTACCAACAGGTCGTCACGTGGATGGCGACTATAGTCGGCGCTCGCAGCGGAAGGGTTAATAGACACGAATGAAATATAATTTCCGTTCAAGTGCCAGGTGTCGGTTGATAATGATTATCGTTGTGCCATCGGGGATTAGAATTTCGGTCCGAACGGACCGGGACGATGGGAAGAGAAAAGTATTTCAAGGATCGGGCAATTAGGATATCGGTTGACTATGAATTCGATTAGCATCGCGAACGATTGGCTGCGACACATACGCCGGTAGATCCCCGTCATGATCGCATCTAGCAAAGCGGGAGTCTGGAGCCCGGATAAAGCAGGACATAGGGTCGTAATTAAATGACTGATCTATCGATCCTCTCGGATCTGTCGACATGCGAGACGGCTACCTGTGACCGAGCGCATGCGTGTGTGTGCAATAGATACGCGGATTGGCACACGCGTGTGCCACAGGTATTTACGTGCAAACGCAGCGGCAGTGTATATACGGTAGCCATATATGGTGCAAAGACGTTAGTGGTCAGTCTGCCGTATGGTGATGGTAAAGCGGTGCCACCATCTTTATCTCGGTCACGGCGACTCTGTGAAAGCGAGAGCCGTTTCTCCTCGATGCGATGCTTCGAGTACCTGCACGTACGCATTATCCAGCCGATTCTCCTTCGTTTGCGTGAGCTCTCTCTCTCCCTCTCTTTTTTCCTTTCCTTCATCTCGTTTGTTTATTTTTTCTCTCTCACGGCGCGGCGCTCGCATCCGAGTCGACTTGTTTTCGGGATCGATTCGCGTTGCTCGTTGCTTCGACGAACCCGCCTCGACCTCTGTCTCGTTGGCTTTGTAATTTCATACGATCGCTTGTTAACCCCTTGACATGCTATAATACTTTATGGCGGATGAAAAGTGTGCGAGAGGAGGAAAAAGGAGAAGGAAGCGTTTTGTCCTAGGCCCGCTAGAGGACCCGTGCCTTAGACGCGGGATGTCGCAAGGACAGTTTAGGACGGTATATATACAAACAGAGGAAGATTCAGGTAGTAGCGGGAAAGGTGTTGTCGTAATGTCCCTCTGTTGACGAGGATAGGAAGTAGCCGCCACAACTACAATGATATTCGATCCGACCAAAGGCACCATTTCATGTGTCTAGCGAAGAGAATTTCTTATTTTGCATTCAGCGATTGGTAAATATTTAGAAAAGGTAACTTGTCACGAAACTCAATGACCTTGAAGTCTATATTGTTTAAAGCACATGTTCTTGTATAGGAAACAGTTGTTCAGAACCCTAACCCTGACAACATATTTCAAATCCATTAGAATCGGCGAGGAGTCCTCTATTCCAGATACATACACGTGTACACCAACAATTTCAGTCATGAATCAACGCGTCGAGTCAATGATTTTCTTTCGCGGTTATTATTTCGAAGGAAATTGTCGAGCTCCTTTCTAATGTAAGTCGGGCGCTTGTAATTAAATTTCGATTAGGCCGGCACCTCGGCGATAAAAAGTCTTTTCGAAAGAAGAGCGGCGCTCGTTACAAGATCATCAAGCGGCCCTTACGTTTCGAGCGCATGAGAAATCAACGACGCGACGAAGCGGTCGATATTTTGCCCGAGCTTGAGCGCGAGCGCGGCATCAGCTTAATTTCCGAACTTGTCCCCAAGCCGGAGTCGTTGATATCGCTCGCAGAGTCGCTTGTACACGCGCACGTCCATCGGCGAACTCTGTTTTTGCTTTTTACCCCGCGCCATCACCGAACGGCTTCCATGTATCTTCCGTTTTATCGTAGCAAGTTGACGTACGCGTATACGCGTCACTGTGCGTGAACCTTGTCGCGTGTATCACGTTCGACCGCGCTGTCACTGTATCATCGTGCAACGACATGAAATATATGCAGAAATGTTCATCGATCGATCTTAATGATCCGCGAGGAACGTACGCGAAGAGAGAGAGAGAGAGAGAGAGAGAGAGAGAGGGGGGAGGGTATGTTGACTGTGTTGCGAAAAGGGGGGGGGAGAGAGAAGAAGGGAGAAGCACCGGATCATCGTAAATGATTCTGACAAAAGGAAATACGGGTGGAACGTCGTTGATCATTTCCTGCGACGCGCGACGTTCCGATCGGCCGGTCTCCGGCGTAGATTTATCTCAGATTAACGTGTAATGTCGCGATTACGGTTATAAATGGCTCGGCTGTACGCGATGCGCTAAATGCTTCGCTATCCGCAACCACGCGGACTCGGGAAAAACCTCGTTCCTAATGAATTCTGCATTCTTCGAGTTCCACCAGGAAATTCTTTCTTTCGCGGCTTTTTTCGGAAGCCCTGGAAACTATCTGAACGGAAAACAGTTTTGCGGGGTATCGATGGGCTTGCTTTTTAACACGTTCACTGTCGCGTGAATTTTCTGTACCTGAAAGAAGCCTCGCCTATTCTATGGCTAGAAACGATCAGAGTTGTTAATCGTTATTATTAGATTGCGGAACTTTATGCAAAATAAGCGTTGTCTGGATCGATTACCAGAATAGGCAGTTACATACAAATTGATTTCGTCTCCTGGCAACATGAATAGTTTCTTTAGTTTCTTAAGAAGGCAGCGAAGATCATGACAAAGACATTAACAGGCTGCTCCGTCACGACCGCAGCCTCACCTGTTTCCCAATTTCTCCTCGCCCCTGCAACAATGAACCTGTTCCTCGCCTTGGAAATAATCCGCGAACATCACCGGCGGGCTTTCGCTTGATTTCAGGAAATTCTTCAGCGTCGGCGACCTGCTTTCGCGCTCGAGCGCGCGCTCGCACGCGGCGAGGATATTATTCAACAAATTATCGGCCTCGTTGTTGGCTCCGCCGTCCTTCGAGACTGTTTCGAAATGTATATCCGTCTTATCTCTCATCGAGGACTTTCTTCGTGGTGGATCGCGATCTTACACGGGGGAAACACAGATACCGTATGGACGCGTTCGGGATCTCGTCGCTCTGCGGTATCTGCGACGTTCATCTGGCCAACAGAGCCACGGTATCGCTAATACACAGGCACATTTAGATTTATGCACCGGGAGCGCGACACATTCCCCTACGACACTGGGCCCCGATTCCTCATGTACCTGCAGAAACGTCTAGCTGTCCTCAGGGCCGCAGGGCCGTCTCATACCATGGTCCATTCGGGGCGCTGCACACTAAGGTACAGTGTAGGCATTAGTTATAATAGTGAAAAGTTTGTTTTCTGATTTTTTTTCTTCACATGCCCCTAAATTTGGAAGCAATCGAACAACGGGAATCCGTGCCGCCGAAGAAATAGGATTATTAAAAAGGTGAGTGTAAGATTGTTCAAAATACTACCAGAGGTTTAGAAATTATTGTAATTAACAGCAAATCTACCAAACACTTCTCGTGGAAACGAGATTTTGTAATTTCAATCATTGTGAATTTCAAATGAAATTCAAATAATTTTACATTTGATCAAAAAATTCGTACTTTCGAAAATTCGATTTATTTCGTGTACCAAAGAAGAATTTTAAAAGCGAATGCAGCTAAACTGTAACCATTAATCTACAAAAATTAGCATATTTAAATTTAATAATTAATTTAAATAAATAGAATAAAAAAACTAATCGAACGAAATATTGTTTGAAAATAATCTATTTGATTTAAACGCGAAATGAAAATAAATGTTCTATGTTATTTGTCGAATACAAATGATTAAGTGTTTAGAATAATTCATTATTTCAAATGAAATGTTTCGACCCTGAGTGAAAGTAAGTGTCTAGGGCCCGCGAGGACGATAAACACGGCACTGTCTACGGGGTGTACTAGAATCGTCGGACCCAACTTCGGACGTGTACCGTGTCTCGTCCAGGGAACACGTCGCGCATGTAATAACTATGGGCATTCGAGAGTGTCCGCGACAGAATGCACCGGCCAGACAAATTTATCTCCCTGGACGTACGGCGCTAGATAGCAACCCCGACGAAAGAAAAGAACGAGGCTGGCATTATAACTCAGGAAGAAAAGGCGGAAAGTGAACCAAGGAACACATGGTTCCACGGTGTATTCTTGTTTGTTGCGGTCTAACGAGTTTTGGCTTGGTAGCTTCGCTCGTTGATAGCCAGGTTCTATACCCTGCGCGACGAGAGCTAACTTCTGCGAGAAACAGTGCCGAGCATCCGAGAGACAGAACCGCGTCGTAGACAAGGACAAGTACGAGTTTTAGAGGCGGCTGTCGCGAAAGAATTATTGCATTGCAGAACTCCTTCGCAAATCGACACTATCAGACCTCCGCTTCCACCATCGCAAACGTATCACAACTGCTACAGACTACAGACACATACGTCCCTGTACACGTTAGGTTGTTGCATACGAATGACCGGTTTTTAACACGTTACGTTTAACAAGCACGATTTCTTCTAATAAACTTATTAATCAAACCAAGCGCCATTTGTAAAAAACATACATATTCTGCCAGTAAATTACAAGTTTCTTAACTGTATTACCGTAGACATTGAATTTTTTGGTCGTTCACATTTTTCAAATTGTCATCTCCATTTTGTAGTTTTTTTTACCAACGTTGAATAGTGTGTTGATTGCTTACCGCATTTTGACCAAACATCGCATAAAATTTCGGAAAATATGTCCGCGAGAAAAGCTCTTCTATCGCAATAATTGCTTTTATTTCGATACGAGATAATTGTCTAGCGCTACAGCTTCAAATTTATTCATGGATTTTGGTTGACCACGCCAGAGTTAAAGTATGTTCCTATAACCCACAAGTGTCTGCATCATTCATCAGATCGCGTCACACCTATTTCCAACTAGCCCCGCCATATTAAGTCATCAAAGAGCGTTTGGCTATCGCAAGCAAGGCATCGGCCATACAAGCATCCCAATCGTAGTCATGCTATAGTAGTCTACACTGTGTACAAGATTTAAGAGACTACTACATTTCTCGATGCATTTTCGACAAGCGTTCGGTCCGTTGTATGGTATCAATTACAGCCATGCCAAATGGTGCCAAGTCTTTAAAAGATTAGAAAAAGATTTTATTAGGACAACCTTTTCACTTAAACAATATTTTATCTGAATTTATGCATCTAACACGATCGATATACATACAAGAAACTCTGTACATACTTATATGAGATGAGACTCTATATGGGTTGTGATTTTCTGCTGACTTCAAGCATCGGTCACAAGAAATGACAGCAAATATTAGAAAATGGAGTTTACTATATGACAATCCGATTAACTCTCTAGTAAGTTACACATCGATTTCTTTCTACTTTACAATATTACGAAAATCGATTTCCGATCGCTCTCAAGTCGTTGTTTCGTCTGTGCAACTGTGCAACGTTCGTGGTCAAGAAATTTGAATACACCCTGTATTTCTCAGACAGCGACACGACGAACAATGCGAGTTTCAGGGGATTTGTTGTCACGACGCGGTGAATTACATCGGTCGGATCTACCACGCCTAGGCGTATAAACTGGCCTCTTATCCGGAACGAGAAAAACAATTTTTAAGTCGTTCGCTCGGCCCGGCCGTTCTCGACGGCGGAGCCGAGCGAATCGCTTTGCGCAGGATTTATAATCCGAGAAGGTGACGCATGCCTCATCGACGCCGACGCGACGTAACGAAATCCTCTCTCCATTGTATGCAGCGTCGAGCTCGCGAGATCGCGCGTTATCATCGGCTGCGAAATAATCGCACCGTTCCTCGGAATCCTTAAGTAACTTATTATTATCCAGTCCCGTCTCGGAGACGGTTCACGATGGACCGATACGTGGGCACTGATCCTATAAATTCGATTGCTTATTCCAGAACGAACACTTCATCCGCATGTCCGTTGAAATTAGTATTCGCAAATCGTTATTTAACTTCCTGAATGGTATTCCTCCAACCCTACGACCCCTACGACCCCTGCGACTCCTACGACCCCTATGACCCCGTGCTTATAACGAACATTTAAAGCATACTTTTTGTAAATCTAAGTGAGCTATATACATGTACCTACCCAGATAGCACCGTACGTCCATGGGACGTCCGTTTCACGTCCGATACGTCCAATGTCCGCCGTGTACGTCCGTGGGACGTCCCTTGGATCAAAATTTCGGACGTCCCATGGACATCCGTTTTCACGTCCGTGGCACATCCCTGGGACATAAATTTCGGACGTACCACGGACGTGGGACTTAGATTATTTCGTACTTGTCAGGGACGTGGGACTTAGATTATTTCGTACGTTTTCGGATGCTATATTGTGTATCTATTATTATACTCAAAATATAGTTTATGAATTTTTTCAGATTTTTAAGTTCGCGGCGCCGTTGTTTGAAAAAAACTAATTTTTTCGACGTTTCTTCCGTGAAAAAATGAGCTACTCTTCAAATTGTTAGATTTTATTTATTCTGTAAGTCTATTGGACAGTGATAAACTTGAACATTTCAGAGAAATAGTTGAAAAATGAAATTAACTTGATTAGTATTACGATTACCTCGTACATCAGCGCGCATAGTATCTGAAAATATTAATCGTGTTACCAAGAACTCGGTTGGGTCAGCGCGTTAAGCGCTCCGGCATAAGTCCAATCTTTTTTATTTGATCAATTCCTCTTTTTCTAGCTACGTGATAATCAATGGTATTTTTGTAGAATTCTTTTAAACCAATATTTACATATTTAGAAAATTTGTTAAGGTGCAAACACGCTTTTATATGTCCGACAAACGTCCAATTAACGTCCGCGCTGGACGTCCTATGTACGTACTGGGATGTAACTGGGACCTCTGTCGGACATACCTGGGACATAAATCGGACATATCTCGGACATATCGTACGTCCCTGGACGTACATTGGACGTCCGAGATCTATCTGGGTACAAAGTTTCATCGAAATCGGGTGACGCATAAAGAGGCCACAGACATTGGAAGCTATGCGTATGTGTAAATATGAGCAAGTATTAAAAAAGAATAGCGACTGTTTGATAACACGGCGGAACACGCCCAAAGCGATATAAAATGACGATTTTCCCGCCTGGGATAAGGTCGGCTCCCACCTGAGCGTGATAGATCAGGGCCCACCTTTCCACGGCAGCTATCCCTTGGAAGTTGCATTGTTCTCCGCGTTTATGTGCAAATACGAAGGTTGCGATATTAAATGGTGCAGAGGTGAAAAATTTCGCCGCACCGCGAGAGAGCCGATCATAAATTGTCACGGTAATGATTATTTATAACCGGCGTCGGGTCGCGTTACGGGCCCGTCGCTATAACCCGAAGGGACAGTTAACATTTAATAACATTTCAATTACAGCACGGTGACCGTACCGCTTTGCGTTCGACGTGCGCTAAATCATTCTACATCTAGTGGAATGTCGCACGCACAATTCGTGCGAAATATGATTGTCAGAACGGATTCTGTGACGGTGGATTAATCATTCCACCTTACCATGAGCGATATTTCTCTGGATAATTGTATGTCAAAGCGTATTTAGCCTGCCGTTCTTTCTCATTTTCTCACTTTAGATTACTTTGTTAACAATCGATATGCTCGTACCCGTTTTACTCTGAACTTTCGAAATTGTTCTGTGCGTAGTTTGCTCATTAGACTGCTGAATAATGGAGGCTTATTGAGTGGGGCAGAAACTTTTTTCTTAGTATTTTTCAGACGTGAAAATAGTTCGTCACACCTGAACAAACAGCGTAATACAACAAAAAATAATAATCAAATCCAAGTGCAATTTCTGTGACGTCCTCGTAAATATCGTAAATTCGTATACCTATACGTCTGGAGACATGCGCGTTGCGCGACATGCGCAACTGCCACGCTATCGTGTTTCGTAGAAGAAAAATCAAATTCAATTAATTTTGTGTATTTCTTTACTCAACCTTGTAACGTGTGGGAGGAATTTGAAACGGTAGATATGTATATAGAAAAGGGGACCTAGCTACGATCGCGTTGCCCTTGAAATATGTTGTCAAGGTCAACATTCTGAACAACTTGTTCCTATTATATATACCCGTATTGAAAATAATTGTAAAAAACTTTCGTTAAATTTGGATTACAAGTACACTTTATTCCCCTACAAGCTGTCACCGAAGCGTAATTAAAATGTACAGAATCTCAAAGAGAAAGTATAGTCCAAGTTAGTTTGGGGTTAGGTCGTTGGGGGGAGGGGTGCGGAGAGTTCCGTCAGGCCGGACCGACTACGCTTACAATGTTCCGCATTTCTCATGGATTTCTGTACATATGTATTGTCGGGCCGATCCAGCGGCCCAGATCTAATCCAGAACTAACCCAAACCTAATTCTAACGAACTTCAAATCGGCGAGCTCATAGATTTTCAGAATTTCATTTTTGAGTATCGTCCATTAAAACTTGCAGAATAAACTGTACTCGTGATCTTGATTTATTTAAAGTTCTTTTGCAAATATCTTGGAAACTAAGACCGAGCGACGGGTATATGGATAGGAAAAAGTTGTTCAGAAGGTTGACCTTGACAACATATTTCAAGGGCAACGCGATCGGAGCTGCGTCCCCTCTCGGCGAGCCCCAGAGCCGATACTTTTGCGAGCGACGGTTTCGCAAAGCTCGCACTAATTGACTCGACAGGTGTCTTTTACTTAATAATAATCGAGAGTGCGCCGATGTGCCCGCAATTATGCCTACGCGCGGTCGTTTTGAATTTACCGCCAACGTTGTATCGGCTTGCGAAATGCCGCGCCGCGCCGTTTCCCCGGCCGACGCGCGACGCGAAAACTTATCGCATAAATCTCGCGAAACCGAACCATTCCCACACGACGGCAAGCCCAATCGAAATTTAACACAACGCTATGCGGAAATTGGCTTGATTTCTATAACAATCGATCTAATTTTAGACATTAGTGTAAGTATTTGACATTTTTTGTTATGGACTTCGAAATGTGCTCGGAACAATTCACGGTTATGATAATTGAAGCCATATTTTGTCTAAATTTATTATAGCCTATATCTGTTGCAGGATTGAGCACATTTCATTCGATATAATGAATTATTTTAAATACTTTATTAATCGTATTTTACAAATAAGACAAATAATGTAAACTTTTTCACAATGACTTCCAGCTAAATCAGCTATTTGGACCAGTGTGGGACGGTCTCCTTGCATCATAGGAGGGAAATCAGAACGAAAGGGACACCACCGCACCGGCGAGGCGGCGCGGTGCGGCGTGGCGTGTATCGTACGAGGAGAAGAAAGAGGAAGAAAGAGGAAGAAAAAGGTCGGTCAGAGGGAGAACGAAACGGAAAGTGAACCGCCACGTCTGGACTGGTGTGGGTGTAGAGGCTCGATGCACCAAGAGCACATACCCTCCCGGCTCACGGTGTCCGCTTGTTCCCCTGTTCCCTGGTGTGTCCTTTCCCCTCTCTCTCTCTCTCTCTCTCTCTCTCTCTCTCCCACTCTCTATGTCCCTTTCTCCGTTCGCGGGGCTTGCAGCGCGGCCTGCCAGCGCAGAGATGTTGGCGCCTCCGGCGATTGCATACGGCACAGGTGTTCGTCCGCATTATGCCCCGTGTACGGTGCAGTGACGTTGCCGCCGCGAACGCCGAGCGACATTGTAATTTGTAAATTACATCTCGCTCTCTCGGAGCCAGGAACTGTGCAGAGAACGGGCCGAGCGGAGAGCAGCCGGGCTGTCCACACGGTGTTGGGGCCCCGTAGCCCGCCGCAAACAGAACTTAATGAACCACCGTAGTTCGCGTGTTTGCATAACGTTGTAATAACACGTGACACGATGGCCAACCGCCTTCCGGTTATGATAATGGGATGCCGCGGACGAAGATGGACCGCAGACCGGAATACAACTGATGGACGTATCATTTTTTCATACTTTTTTCTTTTTTTTTCGCCAACTAGCTGCCTACCAGCGAATGTTTTGCTTACAGTCGTTACGACGCGGGTCGAGCCCGAGGAACCAATGAAAGGTAATTGTTAATTTCGTAATAACTATCCATCCGTCGCGCGTGGAATATATTTTCATCGAATGAGTTGCATATTGCGCGTTTAATGTTTGGTAGACACGGTACCAACATGTGTCGTTTTTAACCCCTTGACTGCGAAGGGGCCTCAAAGAAAGTTACGGATTGAAAAATATATACTATGTCCGATAGCCAATGTTTGTTCGGTAGCGTGCTACTTGGCTGATCACTGTGGCGATCTAACGACACTGCGGGCCACGTGTTTGCATAATACATACTGCAACAGCTTGTGTCGCAGGGAGCACGAAGAAATACGGTAGCGGTTAAACGACGGGAATGAAAGTTAAACAGGGTGGCACGGTGAAGAAAAACGTTTCCTCGGAAAAGCGAGGAGCAATCTGGCCGCGATAAATAATGCCGCGCCGTTGCAGCGGGCCGAATTGGCCGATGATTCGCGGTATTGATTTTCCTGGCCGATAAAATCGCCGGGCCCGGTACGTTAATTACGAAACGGGGAAAATATAATCAGCAGCGATAAAGGTTTATCACGGTAATCCGTTAGTGGCCCGTTCTAGGAAATTGTGAGCCACCCTTCGCTATTAGCGCACGCATTGGTACGCGCGCATAGTAATGGCCACTCGACATACACGTTCCCTCGGCATCGTAATTTATCGACCGCGGCCGCAGAACAACCTGCGTGTTACCGGACACGCCGATCCACGTTCTTTCGACATGTTCGCCGACGAATTTAATAAAACGTGTTTACACAACATCGTTATGTAACCAGGTGTGTCCTGCAGTTTGACCAGCAATGCGGGAATAACGGCAAAAGTGAAAACAACAAATGAAAATCTCGCGATCGCGAGACGATTTCTGCGATATCATCTGCAAACCACCTTCTCGATGCTTCTTTCCTCCACGTCGCTCTGTGGTCCGAATCAAAGAATTAGCTGTTCACACATCTGTCTTCGCAGGTGTATTCCTTATACAAAGACACACTTTACGTCAGAATTGTTCAGAAATTTCAGAAATACGCTAATAAATGTATGAGAAGGTACACGATAACGAATAATTTATGGCGGCTGAAAAGTGTGTGAGAGGAGGAAAAAGGAGAAGGAGGCGTTTCGTCCTAGGCCCGCTAGAGGATTCGTCGGTAAGACTATCTAGAGGACCCATGCCTTAGACGCGGGATGTAATAGGTAATGATAGTCCCTTTCATTACGAATTCAGTGACTATAATTACTCAAGGTCATTCAAGGTCGCGGACAGAGTGCAACATTCCTTCAAAGCCCGTTTACAAGCATGTATCGATGTTAAATCTTATACGTTTTCTCTGTCCTTGACCTTGAATGACCTTGGACTAATTATAGTCACTGAATTCCTAATGAAAGGCGTTGTAGGTGTTTAATAAAGGGTGGTTCCATTTAAAAAAGGCAAGGTGACCCTGATATCTCTAAAAAAATGACAAAAACAAAATTTTTTTTTGCATCGTGTCAGCCCCATTGTACCATTCAACTTTGTCCTATTTTACGTATCTTTAGAAACAACAAAGATATTTGAGGTACAAACGTTAGGTGACTCACCCTGTATATAGAATCAGAGGAAGATTCAGGTAGGAGCGGGAAAGGTGTTGTCGTAGTGTCCCTCTGTTGACGAGCATAGGAAGTAGCCGCCACAAATTGTAATAAAAGATCACAAAGCGATTGTTCGCACCTCTGAAAGAAGTTAACAAAAGGCGTTTATAATGCGCATTTTATCAGAAAGAATTCGTGGCAATTCTTGCGAAACCGTTCCACAGAGAATATCTGAGATAAAGGCCAGATAATTTGTTCGAAAGTGCTCGTAATTGGCGAAGAGCGTAACACTGAATAATCACGCGTTCTCGAGGTACCGATGCAGGTCTAAAAATCACCGTGCAATAGACGTTCACCGATTGATACGTGAAAGGATTAAATTCATAAAAATGCCCGGTGCACCGTCGATTGGAAGATTCCAGACGGTCGAACCGTTAACGGTGCGCAAATAATTGCGGGGCACTTCTTCGTACGGGGAGTTACCGGCAAGCAGTGTTGCAATTTGCAAACCGCGACGGAATGAAAAAGCTGGCTTTCGTGTCCCGAGCACCGAGCACCGAGAACCGGTGTGTGCAGCACGATGTCCGATTCACCAACAAAAAATTCCGATGAACCGTCTTACAATTCCACCTATCATAATGATACCCTCTACGCGGTTGCGACGTTCTGGTTATGGTAATCGAGTGGCAAATGCAAAGAAACGAGCTTAATACCCCTTCACGGTGGTTCCATTTCAATCTGCCGGTCGCGGGTTTGCCTCTCATTTTAATTGTATTTTCTTCGCGAAACTTTGTATCGCTTAGTCGTTTCCCTTCTCGAACGGTGACAAATGTTGCTATCGTCCAATCTACACTTTTCATCGATTAATCTTATGTTTATTTCGTACAAATGTCGTGAAATTCTTCTCAATCATCATCACCGGACACTTGCATTGAAGTGAAAGTCACAGCAATCCTCCAACGTGATCATTACACTGCGGATTTCATGCATTTATACCAAAAAAAAAAACAGTAAAGAGATTAAAATGATTTAAGAACCAATGTATTATTTTCAACTTTTCTTGTTCACACCTCTATTGCGGCGTGGCGCCATCGCTCCGCTCGGAGGTACCCGCCCGCAGGATTAATTTGGAGCACAAAATCTGTATAACACAGTTTGTTAGATTCCTTTGAACTCGTTAGCAGTTACTTTCCGACTCGATTATAATTTTGCAATCGTCGAAACGATTTTAAGATTTGCGGACACGGCACTGGGCACAAGGGGTTAAACGTTCAGCATTTCCCGAGCACGTAGAACCTGGTTGAAACAAAGCCTGAGAAAGCGAACGCCGATCTCTGTTTCGAATACTGCGCCGCGATCCCGCGCATTCCACGAGAACCGCTGCCCGGCTGCTATTCATAATCGCCCGGTGCCTTATTATTCTCCGATTTTTCGCAAGCCGGTCATTTTTCACCGGCTCGAGAGTAACGAGAGGCAGATTTTTACGGGAGGCTGAGTAGGTGGTTCGCACGTGATCTCCGGCAGAACGAGCCTTTCTATGCCGACCGTGGCTGGTACTCGACTCCAAGAAATTCGCACGCGAATCGCCATTTTTCCCGCACGATCGGCCTCGAATTTCGATAGCGATCGATTTCTTTCTAACGGTTGATTCATCGGCATTGTTCCGGGTTTTTCAACCGGGGCAACGATCTCGGGTTTCGAGCGCACGGTGAGCCCGAATTACAAAAAGCTGAACAAAATTCGTGTCTCTGTTTTATTTAACTATACATTATTAATTATAAGCATCTCAGTGATTTGAAAACAAGTCGCAAAAACACTAATGTATTTACATACATACCGTATATTTGTAATATAATACTTTTTAAGTGTTCCATGATTTGAATAGCAAGCTAACAGCATTTTTACCATTACGTTTATATTCGAAAACGCGTATTAATTACTTCTATTAATTGTTTAAGAGGCTTAACAGAATTAGAAGAATTAAAGATCATTGCTGATTGAAAGTGTTAACGATAAACTGCGAGTTTTATTGGTTTCTAGAAAGATTGAATAAATTTGATCTCGCGTTCGTGGCCGGACAGAATTCTCAACAGGAAATACAGGTTTCCAACTCGTTCGAGTCATTAAGAAAGGGGTTCGAAACGTTCGAAATTTACATAAAGATTCAATTAACGAACAATAAAATTGCACATTTAACTTTGAGGTAAATGGATCCAGGACAATGCACGCCCGCTGGGAACAATATCAGGACGTCCTCGATTCTACGCGACTTCCGACCGTTCGGCAACAAGTTTCGACCCAGTTTCATCGGATCGGTGTTGCTGTGGCTTGTCGGCAAAGGGGACTGGGGCGGTAAGCAAAGTTCGTTTGAAATTCAGAAAATTCGCAGGACGAAACGCGGGCGTCGCGGACCGTCGAGAAACACAATGAACGACGGCAGGTTACGAGTAACCTCCTGGATACTTGATCCCACGACCTTGCGAAGTGGGTCGCGCAACGGGGAAGGAGACGATTATGTTCAGTCAAACATGCGCGAGCATAATCTACGTGTAACATACTTAACATATACGGAACAAAACGGCCCCGGTCCGTATCTCTGTGATCTCACGGGATCCTGGCGACAGTCCATAAACCACTGCACCGGCGTGCACTTTAACAAACGTAACTACGCTGCTCACCGTAGACTCCACCATAATAACTAGACTGCAAATCCTTCTGCAAATACATACAGGCTTATTATTCTAGCTATATTGGGACTAGTGTGTTCTCTGGCTCGATGAATCGATACTCAACATTTTCTGCGACGAACAGAGGGGTAGGGTTCTATAAAATATTAAATCGGTTTTCCCTTTAGCAAATATTCGGTTAACGTTGCTTTCGAAATCTACATAAGAATATGTGGCGGCTACTTCCTGTGCTCGTCAACAGAGGGACATTACGACAACACCTTTCCCGCTACTACCTGAATCTTCCTCTGTTTCTATATATACCGTCCTAAACTGTCCTTACGACCAGTGATGCGAATGTTGGCGCTTTTCACGCGCATGCGCGAATTTCGGAAGCACCGAAGCTACGTCCGAAGTTTGTGGGGTACTATTGGGGCGAAAGTAGTGGGTTTGTTATTATATATTTCGTTTAAAGTTATTTTAGTACCCTTCCCTTCCTTATTCCCAAGATGATGAAGAAGAGTAACTTATATTATATTATATATTCTATGTACGTATGTATATATTACATTTTAATACATATATATAATATATATGTACGTACACATGTTGTACATTCATTTTTCAAAATCAAATCATAATAAATTTTGCGGAAATTAGCGAGGCGACCAAGGCACGCGATTTTCGTGCTTGACTGAGGCTAAAATCGTGGCGCATGCGCGTGAAAAGCGCATTTTAGCGGATTTTTTTTTCTATTCGCAGAATGAATATTCGAATATTATCGGGTGCGAAGAAAAAGAGATGGAGGAATCGAAAGGATAGGAAAATATATTTCCGACGAGCGAAAAAGTTTGTCGATCGGTTGATAAATGTTTGCTCGCTGATTGGCTGTTTTGAGAGCGCGTCAACGAGGATCGGCGCGCCATTTGCCCCATTGAAAACGCGTTAAACGCTCGAGCGTCGAAAGCGAGCGGAGCTCGTTACCTTTGCCATTCTGGCCACCGCTCGCCGGTTTCGCAGAAGAGATTAACCCGCGCGCGTATTTTGCATACTTCTGACCGGCGCTATCGATTATAACGATCAAGTGCTTAAAGCGTGTCCCGCAGCAAGGCCGCGGCGCAGAACTTATCCCCGAGGACGCGAGCGCGCACAAGTACGCATACGCTTGCGTACATGCTGCGAGTTTATTAACTCGCGCCAGTGTTTCGCGCGCCGCACTTTGTTACTCCATCTGACAACGTAATCTTGCTACACGTTCGTTCGTTTCGCGTCCGGTAGTCCGCAAATAGATCACTTATGTCGCTCAACCGGGAACAGGGTATGGCGGCTGAAAAGTGTGTGAGAGGAGGTAATGTGGCGGCTACTTCCTATGCTCGTCAACAGAGGGACACCACCTCTCGCACACTTTTCAGCCGCCATAATTGGTGACCCCGACAAACGAACAACAACGCTACCTTCCGAGCAGAGGAGACGACAACATCGACGAACCACGGACAACATCGGGAGGACTGGAAGGTGACTACTCTGTCACTGCCTTGCCTGAACTACTGACCGACCAACAGCGAGGACTTCTCCCTACTATGCGCTTCGGACGTCATCTTCGTAGCATTATATGGTTTAACGTTTCCGCACCTAAATTTGTGCGGCGTTTTCGCATCTACATTTGTGCGACTATGCGAGTCCTACAAGCGGCTTAGGGAACTACTCAACTTCGTCGATTCGGCAGCATCACTGGCGGGCACAGTGACAGCACACATTCCAGCGGCCTCCTTGGATTCCGGCGGAGATCAGCGTAATTAGAGGGAAATTTGTCCAGATATCGTTGACCACTGGCAAGGGGGTAATGTGGCGGCTACTTCCTATGCTTGTCAACAGAGGGACATTACGACAACACCTTTCCCGCTACTACCTGAATCTTCCTCTGTTTGTATATATACCGTCCTAAAACTGTCCTTACGACATCTCGCGTCTAAGGCACGGGTCCGCTAGATAGCCTTACCGACGAGTCCTCTAGCGGGCCTAGAACGAAACGCTTCCTTCTCCTTTTTCCTACTCTCACACACTTTACAGCCGCCATAAGGGTGTGTATGCGCGCTGCACGCCGCACGCTGGCCTAATCGGGGCCAAACGTCGAATTTAGAATGCGTTCAACGAGACGAAAATATTTTAACATTTTCCGTGCGAAATTAAGCGTGGTTTAGCAAAATCAAAAATGGTTCATGTTGCTTTCTCTATAATTTTCCCATATTCTGCAACGTTTCAGCTTTAATCAAAAGTTATCGGACTATTTCATTTCTGTCGAAATTTCTACGATTTTGACACAAAGTTAATCGGTTTGGTCCACTGTGCGCCGCGCTGTAGACGAATAACTGCTTCGATCAATCACTACTCGAGCCTTGCGGATACCCCATCAAATTGGATTCAAATCTGGTGAATTCTCAGGCCAGTCCAAGTCTAAGGCGATTTACTTTCTCTTCTCTGGACTGATATCCATAGTTACAGTCACGTGGTCGGTGATAATATTTTACTTACTGAACATTTAAACGAGGGTTTTCTGCAGTGAGATTGCATCGAACAACGCCTATACATTCTGATTGTAACAGTTGCCGCAATCGCAATGTAAGAACGCGACCATCCGTAAAAGTCAGAAATAATGCTGTGTTCACATTAATTCGAACAGTACCGTGGCTCAGAAAAATCCGTGTTCGCATAGAGATCCGCGCGGTGTACCGATGTCCTAGCAGGGGCATCGGTATTTGTAATTTCAGCGGGGGACATTTCTTTGCGCGGCGGGATCGTGTAGAATCGTGAACAGGAAATGCGGACAAGCGTGTATGGCACCGGTGAGTAATAGGTTACCGTCGATCGGTGTATCGACATGCAACATATACGACTAGTATCGTGCCACCGTTTGCCGCAACAGTCGTCGTGGACCACCCATACAACGCGACGCCATGGCGTGCTCGTAACAGTTCCCTTGGCTAATTGCGTAACCAGCCGTCGCGACCTTCTCAACTTCAGGTGGAGTGACGTAGATCTGCTATAGTAGTGCACGGTTAAATTTACTTGAAATTTGCACGGTGAAATTGACACGAGTCAGCCCTACTCTTCTCCCAACGCTCATTGCCAATGTCTCGAGCTCGGCGAAGCTATTAGGAGGTCGGTATTATTAGAATTTTCTTTTCAATCGAAATAATCGCCGCCGACTTCAATGATCGTTCCCCGCTTCTACGGCAAGAGTTGGATTCCGTGGCGGAAAGACGCAGGTTTATTAGAGGCGAAGTAGTTATCCACCCAATTTCTCACTTGATTCAGGTTTGCGAAGTGCTGTCCGGGACATGAAAAATTCATTAAAGTTTATAAAGCGGAAGCAATGGTACTACAGATCGAAGGCGAATAAGACCGTGACGGTTCGTCCCTTTCGATCTTCCATGCGATCCCGCTAACGATGATAATCGCCTAAAGATGAGCAGATGGGGACCTCTGATTTCCATAATGACACAGAAAATCGGCTCGATCGCATCTAGGCTGGACCGTCGAACAGTTCGTTACGCGATCCAGTTAAGAAACTCGATCACTGATTTGCATATTTCTTTTACCGATAGTTGAACTGCTCCGGTGTAATTTCTACCGAAGTGCAGGGAGCATCATGAAGATCCATCTTTAATGTTCGTTGATTTCGTCAGCCGCTTGGATTATGTAGCCTCATTGTTCGACTTCGTTGCCTTTGTTCGTTCGCAACACTTTTTATTCTTGTATGGCGGCTGGAAATTAATGGAAAGATGGAAAAAGGAGAAGGAGGTGTTTTGTCCTAGGCCCGCTAGAGGACTCATCGGTAAGGCTATCAAGTGGACTCGTGCCTTAGACGCGGGAAGTCGTAAGGACAGTTTAGGATGGTATATATACAAACAGAGGAAGATTCAGGTAGTAGCGGGAAAGGTGTTGTCGTAATGTCCCTCGTCCACGGGTCCGCTAAGATAGCCTTACCTACGAGTCCTCTAGCGGTCCTAGGACGAAACGCTTCCTTCTCCTTTTTCCTCCTCTCACACACTATTCAGCCGCCATATATTAAAAGAGGACACATTGTAGAAAGCAGAATTTATAAAAGAAATAAAGTACTCTGCAATTTGCAAGATGGAGGGAGATTGGAAATTCATGGGGAGTAATTGTTGTACGCCACAAATGAAAATCTGGGTTCCATCATAAATACTTGGCCTAGCTCCGTTGATATTAGCTTGTGGCGGCTACTTCCTATGCTCGTCAACAGAGGGACATTACGACAACACCTTTCTCGCTACTACCTGAAACTTCCTCTGTTTGTATATATACCGTCCTAAACTGTCCTTACGACATCCCGCATCTAAGGCACGGGTTCGCTAAGATAGCCTTACCGACGAGTCCTCTAGCGGTCCTAGGGCGAAACGCTTCCTTCTCCTTTTTCCTCCTCTCACACACTATTCAGCCGCCATAGGAGTATGAGTGACGTCAGTGTATACCAGTTACGGGTTAATTCACTGCGAACAGTTTGCATCAGTGATGCCAGAATCGTGGAACCGAGGAACTTGCCCCTCCGGTTGGACCTCCCACTCTGACGTACCGTCGTCGCCTTACGTTGTTTCTTACTGCGCACGCGCTACACACAAGCGTACCTCTAGTCTGTCCGTGTGAGATGCCTATTCGACTCGACGGCGTCGAGGTACGCTTGTGTGTAGCGCGTGCGCAGTAAAAAACAACGTAAGGCGACGACGGTACGCCAGAGTGGGGGGTCCAGCCGGAGGATCCACCGGAGGGGCAAGTTCCTCGGTTCCACGATTCTGGCGTCACTGGCTTGCATGTAATACTCGAGTGGCAGAAAAATGTTTCCATCGTCGAGCGGAATGTCAACTACGGTCCACTTGAATTCACGAAATTCGAATGTATCGATAGCCTGATCAGCGCACGAGGGTTGAATCGATCATGTTCGCCGGGACAATCGGCGGCCCGTTCATTAGCAAAGTCTCGGCACACATCGATCCCCGAACGCTGATACGGGCACACTGTGTTTCTTAACTCGCCCGCCGTGACCTCTTTCTCTCTTTCTCGTTCTCCCTGTTTCAGGCTCGGTGCTCGAGCGAAATAAAATTGTCCTGTCCATTGATGCAACGCGGCTCTCGGGCTCGAGATGGGCAGGAACCTTGCTAGTAAACAATTCCGAGCACGAGGCCTTCGGCGCCGTATTCGGAAAGTGTGTTACGCGGCGCGCTTAATTGCTCCTTTCTTCGTCTCCGGCGCTTACCCGCGATACTCTCTAGTTAGGGTCAATTATATACGAGGCCAATATCGACGGATACCATGCGCGACGCGCACCTTTTACGAATTCCACCTCTATTACTGCTTCTTGCTCTGCTCCACAGTTCTCCTTTTTCCGAAAAGGCAATCTGCTTATACTCGACGGAACGCGCATGCGAGAATCGAGCACCGGTCAACCAGCTGACACTCTCTTGACCCAATACCTCCTCCTAGAGCTTTTACGCTATAGGCTGGTCCTTAGCTATACGCAATTAGGAAGCTTCGATAACCTTTAGATGAAACTCGCGAGTGTGTTTCGCTGACGAATGAAGTTCTGCGTAACTCCGATTGCAGCATTTGCGATAAAGTTTCACAATTTTAACGATTTCATAACATTTTCAAACATAATCGTATTTTCGTCTAAATTGGAAATATCGTTAAACATTCTTAGGCAAAAGACAATGCCTTGGATTAAAGTCATTAAATATGATTACCGATTTTGATGAATTTTAGCGAAAGTTAGTTTCCGGAAAAATATTTGGCCATCATCCACGTTGGAAGAGTGACAAAAATCAGTTAACTCAGACATAACAGTTTTATACAAATATCACTGAAACTAAAGTTGAGCGAAAATTTGTACAAAATCACACCCTGGTCATTACATATTCGAAGCTCATCAAAATTGGTGATGAGGACCAATTTCCACCATTCGTGACGAGGCACAAGGAATACACGACTTCTCCGAAATGTCTCTGTAAGGATTGTCATGAATTTCTTCAAATTCGATTTGTTGCTTCTATGTCGTTCGTTTTATTCCTTGCATTCTGTTTGATGCTCCCGGCTCGTGTTTCTGTATAAAATCTCGCCAGTCCTTGGATTACGTAATTCATTACGAAGCATTACAGATTCTCCGTGATCCATTTGTCATCCCGACCGGCGATTCACCTTTAATTCCTGGTGGGGCTACGAGGATCGTATCAGTTATATAGAGGAGAGATTATACGCGTGTAGGTTATGCCGACAAAAATCGGTTCGCGAAAGTGGGCTCGATCAGTCGGCTCGAGGCATCTCTCGCTCTACGGTAGAGGAAACATTTTTTTCCCTAGGTATGCGTGTGTGTGTGTGTGTGTGTGTGTGCTCCGCAACCGGGTCGGACGAAGGTTTCAGATCATTAATCGCTCGTTCCTGTAATTAATTGCTTCTAACCGGCGCGCACCGATCAGCATGGGACCGTGCTGTGTACACCCCGCGGAGGGAAATCTTGGCGCACACGTTGCTGTCTCTTCCAGCCGGGTTTCTCGTAATCCGTCTGTGTGTAATTTACCGATCCACTGGCTCGCGAGAAACGCGTCTCCCGCTCGTTTGCCACGCTGAAATTATATCGGTTACCAACAGCGACCGTTTACCCCTTTCGATACGCCTAAGGAACGGGGTTGATTCATTTTGATGCCTCGATCAAACATCTTAGAAACTCAATTCCAATTATGTGTCTCTTTGTCCGGATACTTATACCATACTACACCACATAAGTCGTGAACCGGGGAAGGTGGATCGCGAAAAAAGCGCAACTGATGTATTAACTTGTGTGTTCGATCGCGGTACGCAACACACAAATTTCAGTACGGCCATGAACGACCCAGGCACCCCAATTGATCGAAAGTGATCGCCGCGGCAAAACTTGTGCGAATCGAATAGAATCGCAGCCAAAGGAAAATATCGACGAGGAAAGCCATTGGACGCGCAGCTGTTTAGCATGTTTTCCAGCATGCAAATCACGTTTACAGCCGTGGCAACTTGCTTAAAACGGAGTGAGGGCGGAACAAAGAAATTGGAAAGCGTAGCGCGAATATTCGCCAGCTTCGCGACAAGCCTAACCCCACGGTTCCCCAGATATCGCTTCGTTTGGCCACGGCTCGCGCGCTAAAAGATCCGCGGAGATACGATTCCGCGCGCGAGAGATATATGTGGGATCAGGACTTCCCAGACCAAACACTGTATGGAGATTAGGAAAAGTAGGAGGGTTCCGTGGGTATGTGTAAGAGCTGATCAGCTACAACCTCATTTTTCCTAAGATCCTACATTTGGGGGATCGTCCGAGATGGGGGGAACACCGATGCCCGCATGGTGACAGAAGAACGCAGCGAGCAAGCGTTGCGAAGACGGTCGCACGCGAGCGAAAGGATGACGAAGCGAAGTAGGGGACACATCCAGGGAAAAACTGCTAGAGAGGGTAGTAGGATGGTGTTCTCGAAAAGTGAGGAAGTTGGTGACGAGTTGCGTTGATGGCGCTGAGGCCAAAAAGACGATGGCGACAGACATTCGAGGGCGAATGCCGGAGCAGGATGGCCGAGTGTGGGATCAGGACCCCCCGGACCAAATACTGTATGGAGATTAGGTAAAGTAGGAGGGTTCCGTGGGTATGTGTAAAAGTTGATCAGCTATACAACCGCGAGGGCCCCGAGGTCGATTCCCGGCGCGGAATTTCCTCATTTTTCCTAAGATCCTACATATATACGCGCCTACGTGTTCACACCTACACCCGAATGCCTACACACGCGTGCACGCGCCGTGCCGGCCAACGGACAACCAGGAAAACCACTATATGGTATAGGAATTTTACTCCCGGAATATCGGGGAGCGATAGGACGACAGCTTCCAAGCACGTGAAAGCCGCTCACGTTCCTTTCGCCAGGCCCGTGTCGCGTCCGGCGCGGTGTATCATGTGCTCGGGTCACGGGGATAAGATACGGAACTCCCCCGGCCGTCCCCGTGAAAAATACATTCCTGAATTTTGATGATCCGACGGCTATCAAATGTGTCGAGGCTGCGAACTCTGAATCGCCGAGAGCGCGGGCGGAACGAAACGCCCGCTGATTCGATGAATTTACATGTGGGTGCGTACAGTCTGTTCGAACGGCTCGAAGAATCATTCGCTTTTAGGAGGAATTATGGGTCTGCCGTGTGCCCGTGATCGATTACGATTGCAATTTGTCTGATAACAACTATACGAATTTTTTTTAAAAATAACTATTAAATAATACATGGGAGTAGATCTTTTTGAGATCTAAACAAATAGTCCTGAAGTACAGGTGTTTATGGATGCATAATTGTCGTATAACAATTACAAAACAACGAACTAGCCGCTAATGGACTTGAAAATATGTGAAAAAACGTCGTAACTTTTGCAACGATCGAATGGTGTGTAGACTGTTTTGTCGGGCTAGGAAATAATGACAGTTGTGCGGTCCAGTTGTCGGAAAATGGTAAAGAGCTCGTGCACTCGAGAACCGTAGTTAGACAACGAGTGGACGTTTTAGGAGTTGGACAGAGTTCGGTTATGGTAAGCGGATCATTCGCACCTCCATTCGCGAAGGCCAAGTCGATTGCTGGCTTGGGTTAAAGGAAAGGAGTCAGCGCTGGCCACGGAAGAATTGGATCGCATTCCCCGCTCCACGGGGCATAAAACCGTTGAGATAATATTGCCAGATAGGTTATTTATTGATATCTCGAGCTTAGGCAGCTATCCTGGCCACGATGCTCTATGCCACGGTGTGCCATCACGGAAACCTTCCGCGAGATCGCATAATGATCGGCCCCGGTGTTACTTGCATCTCTGTTGCTCGTGTCCGTATACGAAACGGGCCGTGTAACATCCTGCTGAAGAGAGGAGCCGAGAGGAGCCGAGACCAGCTGAGACGAGCTGAGAGAAGCTGAGGAGCAGCGCGCGCCACGCTGCGCTGTACCGTTGATAGCCCTAAGAGATGCGAGCGAGATTCGTTTCGCTCTAGCTTCGTCAAGAAACTTTCGTAGCGCTCTCTTAGGCAGATTCCCCAGGGACCCTGGGAAACTCGGCTCTCAACCGAATTTCGTTCACCTCTTCGGTCTCCTTTCGCGGTTTGCCTCGGTAAGAAACTTATCTGGGTCGTGCGTGCGCTGCGGATTTGCGGAAAAGATATCCCACAGAATTTTATGTTTGAAATAGGTGTCTTTATTTCATGTGTGTATAAATACAGTATTCTCTCCGTAAGTGTCGCAGAGGTCTATGCAACGAATGTCAAAGTTTTATCCCCACCAGTGGGGGGACCCATTTTCCCAACGAGGGGTCGAATATCGGTGAAACTCACGGAGTTCAGAGGTCCCAAAGATTCGAATCTTTTTTGAAATTTTGTGCTTTTGAATGGGAAATACAGCAGCGCAAGAAAATTTTAACAGAAATTATTTGTTTAAATGATACGTTAAAAATTCGACGTTTTTGTAGTTTCTTTTATATGTTGTTAATTCATTTTTATATAAACTCATATTTTAAAAAATTGGTGTGTGCTTAGACCGCATGGCTGTAGTGAAACTTCTTTCTTTACCTTTTTTTCGATTTTTTATTAACACTTAATGACATTTCATTTTCTATGATTCTATTATTGAAACAATTGGCTTGTGATAGCTAAAATATGATATAAATATTCTTGAATCAATTTTGTCTAAATGTCTTGCAAATACTGCACCGAGAGTTGTTCCTGATCTTGTTGTCGCTTCATCAGGATTATTTACCATTTCCAATCTTAATTTACTTCTAAAAAATTCTATTAATAATTTTGATTGTTCCGGTGCAAAGTTCACGTTGAAATCTCCACTTGGTATCATCGGAATTTTATCATAATCTTTATTACGCAATGCCGAATCCTCAACCGTATACGCTAATAGAATAGAATTTCGTTTCATCGTTTCATCGCCAGATCGGTTTTACCGCGCCTAAAGAAGTTTCACTTGAATAACAATATCTGAGACCGGTCATGTGACCGGCGCTTTAGATAGGTTTAGCGTTGAAGAAGAAAGATACGTGGTCGGTTGTCGTTTCGCTGAATTGCGAAACATTTATTATTAATGCAGCGAATCCCGGTATGTGGAGCAAGTGCGCTACGTCGGACACACCCTTCGCAACACGTGTGATCGTGCTGGCTGGCTCTAGAGCTGAAAGGATCATTCTCGATCCAGGGAGATCTCCGGTATGCAGGGCCCACACCTCCTCAGCGTTGCAGCCACCGGCTGACCTACACCCAAACGCGCGCGGCTCCGCTCGGCTCGGCTTGGCTCGACTCGGTTCGGTTCGACTTGGCTTGGCTTGGCTTGTCTTGCCTTGCGTTGCATTGGCGTGTGCACCGCCACGAGGCCGGGTATCCCGTTTCCATCGAAAGTTCACACTAATGGCATTTACCGTGCCGACGTATAACGTCGGGATTATTACGATTTATTAGCTCACCTATCGCGGCCCTGTTCGCAGCTCCGTATCACGACGCGATTAGGGATTGATTTCGGCGAATAAACGGAACCGGCTGGGGAACCTGACTCGCTTGCTATCTTCTCCGAATGATACCTCGGTTAGAGTGGTTTCAAATCTTGCACCACGTTCAATGGGATTACGTCCCCCCAATTCCGGCTCTCCGACGAAGGCGTCGGGGATTAAGCATCGGCGAATATAGAAATCTTTCGCAATAGGATCCTGTCTCGAACGAAACCTACAGGCTTTGGGGATGATAAGTATACTTGGAAACTAGTCACGCTTCTCTATAATTTAATTGATATGTCAATCGAGTATGCGTTACTAGCGTCACTATAGTTGAATCTTCTTTTTTCATCTTATGAAAATTTTCTTTTCGATATTGATTCACCAATTTATAAATTTATGAACAAGAAAAGTACCCCATATAGTTCACGAAGAGCTTGTGATTCATTAATGATACATTAATTGATTTAGCAATTGGTCGAATGTCATCCCCGTAATAAAAGTATTATGGCGGCTGATAATTAATGGAAAGATGGAAAAAGGAGAAGGAAGCATTTCGTCCTAGGCCTGCTAGAGGGTCTATCATCGGTAATGCTATCTAGCGGACCCGTGCCTTAGACGCGGAATGTCGTAAGGACAGTTTAGGACGGTATATATACAAACAGAGGAAAATTCAGGTAGTAGCGGGAAAGGTGTTGTCGTAATGTCCCTCTGTTGACGAGCATAGGAAGTAGCCGCCACAGTATCATTATCGTGAGTATTTTAAGATAGTTCAATGGTCATGTGATAAGTTTATTCGATCAATCATCGTACACTGGGGTACCTCTGTTCGTTCGTTGGAGACCGATGTTCATTCATGGATCGTTTCGACCATTTTGCGCGTCCAATGCGAGGAAGCGTAAATTCTCCTTGACGCTCATTCATTTCCTCGGACATCGAAGGAAACGATTTCGTTCCCATTGAGATCAACCGTTCTCCGATCATAAGCGCGGCCCGATCCAGCTGCGAGTTATGCGATCGCGGCAAGGTTAATTCCCTGGCGCGGTGCGGCGCGGCGAGAGAGCAGCTCGCGCATCGCAGAGTTGGGCGAGAGGAATTGTTGCCGCGATCGCTCGGCGGCGATAATTTTTCAACAAGGAATCTCTGAACGTGGGGAACCAGCCGAGGAGCCGCATTAGACACGCCCTGCATATGCATGCACGTTGCACGCGGATGCTGGCCAGCGCTCAAGCGTTTTCATGGAATCCGCTCGCGAGCGCCACGGAATGCCCGTGCCCGCGGGTCACCACTGTTGAGTGATTTCGCTCGGCCGGATTCCCGGTAGTACCTACTCTCCTCCCACCCCCTCTCCTTCTCCACGGTTGTTCTTGTTGTTCGCGAAACGTCTTCGCAACCTGGCGAACCAGAGCGGTGTCTAGCTCGGAAAACGAGTCCCACGACTCCGTATTCCCAGGCATTGCGCAACCCGTCGACTGTCAATGTCTAGCCTCAACGACGACGACGACGACGACGACGACGCGATGGTGTGTATCTGTTATCTGGCAGCGTTGGCACGCGCAGCTATCCCTGCCTCTTTTCCTTTTTTCCACGAGATTCATCGACTCGGCCACACCGCGGATGTACTTTCAGTTATCGACTCGGGCGATCTCTTTGGTCGACTGGTCGCTCGAAAGGTTAATATGTATCGCGATATACCGGGTTATTTTATTAGTCCGCACAAGTAGACGGACGCCGAGCGGCGCTGGGCTTCTCGCAAAAATTCGAAATGTCGCCGAAATGTCAGACAAACGCGGGCAGGTTTTTCAGTGTCTCTCGAGAAGTACGAATGATACTGCGGCGGCTACTTCCTATGCTCGTCAACAGAGGGACATTACGACAACACCTTTCCCGCTACTACCTGAATCTTCCTCTGTTTGTATATCGTCGGGTTACTGCCAAAACAAGGTAGCTCCATAATTTGAACTTTTGAGAAATCGTCGTTTGAGAAATTTAAATTGAAATGAAAAATCGTCACAGCTTCAAAATGATTTATTGATTGAAAAAAATCAAAGTAAGTAACAAAAGAAAAGAAAAATTCTAGTTTTATCAGTATGTTTTTCGAACATTTTTTAATCTAATGGAGTACTTAACTTCGAATTGAGTAAAAGTGGAGTTAGCTTGTTTTGGCAGTAACCCGACAATATATACCGTCCTAAACTGTCCTTACGACATCCCGCGTCTAAGTCACGGGTCCGCTAGATAACCTTACTGCCGAGTCCTCTAGCGGGCCTGGGACGAAACGCTTCCTTCTCTTTTTTCCTCCTCTCACACACTTTCCAGCCGCCATAATACTTTGTCGGATTGGTCTTAACGAATTGTGTACCCCTTTTTAACACTGCTATAACGGAGAAATTGATTTAGTAATTTCTCTCTAGAAAAAGCATCTATGTAATTTTAATAATTACAAGATCAAAAATGTGAAAGTCAAAGTGTCAACGCGCGTATAAGGATGCTGTTTCTATTTCAGTCTCGCGGGAAATGTTGGCTTAACCGCTCTAGGTTGATGTGGCTGTGTTTTTCAAGAAAACACAGTGACTCACAAAAGTCGTAGGAAACGATGTCAACGATTTAGGGAAGGAAACTTCAACCTGTGCGGTGATTCTAAATCCAACGTTTGCCAACGGTGTGCGGGGATGCAAAAATTGCAACACCTGTTGCACATAAAAGTGAAGCACGAAAACAGTCGCGTTATATAATTGGAATTTTTTCTTCAAAGAAGCTACTATCAATCTATTCAGATACTCAACACGCGAAGATTTGTTAACCAGGCTGATTCGAACGTTTTGGTTATACCGGTTTCAAACGAAAGGCGAATAAGATTAAAGAAGATTAAAAAATATTTTCAGCACGCGAAAGAAGAATGTTTCTCTAGCAGAGAAACAATTTGGAGGGTGGAATCGGAGCAGGCTGAACGAGTCATGATCGAGAAACAAGAGCTGCGGAACGGTAAACGGTAAACGCGGGACCGTTCCATAAAGTCTCGCAGCCCCTTAGCCACCCTGGTTATTAACTGTTACGCAACCGTATTAGAACTGCACCTGGCTGGCCGATACAATGCATAATAAAACACATAATGGCTCGCTGGTCTAAGCATGGATTAACGCCGGACACGAAAAACGCATTACGCGGTCGGGTAAACGGGTCTCGATAAAAATCTGAAGAGCCGCCCCGGGGTCTTGGCCGCGTTCGTGCGCCGCCGCGTAAAACAAGATCATTAATTGTCGGGCACGGGGACCGTATAAAATCCACAGATAGACGTCCGATTCGCCACAGAACCACCTGTTTCGATCGTAGAACGCGCGGTTTCGTAACAATCTTTTCCCTCCCACCGTGGGAGGGACCATGTAAATGGATTTTACAAGGTTCTTTCACGCCGTTAGCATTGTTATTTCGACCTCGGCTGGTATGTCCAACCCTGCCGCACGGTCCAGTCCAGTCCATTCCATTCCGTTAATCTTTCCGTCGGCAACGAACGTCGATACGTATCGTGGCTTGCAAAATCGACCGAGAGCGATCCTTTCGATACGAGCCAGCGCCACGACGATCACGATCGATCGATCGATCGGTTTCACCACCGAAGCGCTTGTAAGCCGGCGCGAAGTAATTATCAATGTTGGTGGCTGACATCTTTTGCCTGATTGGATGGTCTGCCCGAGCAGTTTTACGGACGCGGCGATTCTATCGCGCCTTTATTCGCGCTTCGATTGCTGCGAGTCGAAATGTGTTAAACGAGCAGCGTAAACAGATTTACGAGCTGCTGTCTGCGGTTCGGTTAGTTTTTATTTCGACAACCCTCTAAGCTATACATTCTTCCCTTTCACATATACAGGGTGTCCCACATAAATGGGAACACCTAAATATCTGTCGTATTTACAGTCCTATCAGAAAACATCAGAGGACAAAGTGACACTATTGCAGGGGGCAAATATAATGGTAAAGAAAAAAATTTTTTATGTCGTGTTTTTTAATGAAATTTCAAGGTCACCCATGTTTTTTTTTTAATGGAATAGTATATTTTTTTTACGATAGCATGATAGACAATGAAAAACTGAATTTAGTGGATACCACCTTTTTGACCTTGAAATGACCTTGAGCAAGAATAATCATGCTGGAGCGGATAAAATGTGGAAGTTTCAAACTTACGAGTTTCAGCAAAGATTACGCTTGTTTACGGCGGGTTGACCTTTACATATTATAATTAATATTCGAAATGTAGACCATCCTTATTTATGCAATATTGCAATCTTTCATTAAATGATCTGTAGGCATTGTCGATTTCCCTGCAATAGTGTCACTTTGTCCTCTAAGGTTTTCTGATAGAACTATAAATACGACAGATATTTAGGTGTTCCCATTTATGTGGGACACCCTGTATAAATCGCTCGAAGCAGACGCCAGCCTGCTACCGGTAATATTTTTCTCCCCTAACTGGCAAACTATCGCCCGAAAATTCCTACGAAACAATAGTAATTTGTTTCAATACATTCTGTTATATTATTATTATTATATAACAAAATGGTGTCTTGTATATTAGATATTATTTTTGTATTTTTAAAAACTTCACACAATGAATCATGAAAAATTTAATAAAAATGCCATTAAAGAGCTAGAAAGGTGACAACAATGAATTGTAAAGAACAAAGCATTCCAGTAGGGCCGATAGAAGCATTGAAAAAACGTGTGCATCATTTTCATGCGTCGCGGCGGCTGGGAGAGATTATTAAATTTTAGTTATCCAGAGTTTATTATCGCTCGTGGCTCTGATATCGCAATAAATGCGACAAGGCGTTCGAGCACGTTCTCGAATGCATATAGCGTAGATCTCTTCATTAACCGAAGACGATTTATTTAACGCGTCGTTCCTGAAGTGAGCGTGCATAAATCGATTTTAGATGGTACATATTTTCTAGCGACTCGCTCCGTATACGCGTCAAGCAATCCGACCTTGATGAACCTTCATCCCGAACCTAACGGAAGAGATCTCAGCCCAATAAGCGCGACGAATTCACCATCGGCAAGACGGACGTTCCCGGTACGGTCATAAACGGAGAATTATTTATCATATGGGTTAAATGTTACGTCCGATAAATCTCCGACGTCGGACACACTTTCCGGAGAGAATGCGACGAACTTTTACATCGATGATCGTCTGAACGCCATATCATTACTCTTCGTACGAGGGCCCGGACACCGAGAGAGCTCCGTTACGGGGCCTTAAGGCCGAGTGTACACTTACATCGTAAAAGCACGCGCGCCTTGCAACAGGTAGTCTCGACGAAATCTCGGACGCGACGGATCAAGCTTCGTCGCGTTCTAGATATTTTCAAAGCCAGATACGAGAGCAGATTAAATTAAATCGAACGCAATATCAACGGAACGGGACAAACATTGTGTTCGAGATTGATTGGGACGACGTTGCCTGCATATTCTTGTGTTTGACATGGTCTTCTGGTCTAGATCCTTGAAGAAAATCAGTTTTTCTTTCTTTGCATTTTCTTAAAGCGCACGTCTGCAAAGCGAGTTGCTTGAAATTCGTAAGAATAACGAGGTTATGGATGTTTACAGAATAGAGCCGATAGTCGCATTAACGTTGAACGCATTTTTCTCTAGCACTGTAATTATAATTGACACAAAATAAGAAGGGACCTGTTTCGCTTTGTTGTAAAGTCTCTGCTCCTCCACTCGATTAACGACAACACGATGAATTTTCATATACCGGGAGACACGCAATTGTATCGTCATCGACTATTGACTTTAAATATTGAAATTTTCGGATATAGCCTTATGAACTTGAACGACAAAGTAATGCGAAAAGGGCCATTTGAAAAGGGACGGGGCAAGCGTAGACGCGGCTTAAACGTTCAACCCGTTTAGCCCGCAAGCCTCGCGAACGCGAACGGTACGAGGAAGCCGCGGAAGCCCGCGGAAGGTTGCGGCGAACACGTCGCCTCGTTTCCACACTGGACCGTGATAAATACTCCGAAAAACGTTTCTGCTGCGTGGGCGGGAGAGTGCGATCCCGGTTAGGTTGTACGGCGTCCACCAGCGCGCAGCGCACCGGCATAGAACGCTAAGGATACTTTCCACCGTCTGGTGTACAGTTAGGCGTGACGCAACCGCGCACTCGAGAACGGTATGAGATCCCAATTATCGAATGCTTCCGGTTTCTAAGGGTCTCGGGTTTGCGTGGAACAACGCCTAGCTCGCTTAGGTACCTGGAGCGACGAATACCGGGCGGGACGAGGCCCGTTGCGCCGCAGGAAAAGTCGGCTCGCACGGACCTTATTGTTAGCTTGGAATCGCTGTCTAATCGAAAGACAGGTATCCGGTTAAGGGCCGCTATCGCTTGTCAGCCTTTCTTGAAAATCATGAGCAATGCTTTAACCGCACTTATCGATTGATAATTATACTTAATCTTCTAATAAAGCGAACATTTCTTTAACAGAATGTGTCGAATACTTCAAAGACGATATAAGTAATAAGTGTTTAAAGCCGATAGCGTCGCGTCTTTAAAGTTTCCGTTCCCTTAGTATCGTTGACGAGCGGATGATTAACCTCCCAAGCGGTAATAACGGCGCCGAAGTCAACGCGTTACGAAAAAAGAATCCAGACAATGTCATGCCAAAGATATCCGCCCATTATTCCAACAAAGACTAACTATGCGCAACGAATAACATTGAAGACATCCGCTTAAAGCGCAGCTTGATGACGTTAACATCAAAGGCTACACCAGAGATGCGGCCCTGTCCACTAAAGTCATTCCACGTGTTATTGCGGAAGTGGTCTTTGAAGATCGTAAGAAACCGTCCGCGGTGATCCACGACGATCGGATAAGCCTGAAGATTGTGGTTGTAAAAGAAGTTTATAAGGCTTCAGATTATACGACTGTCACGGGCTATCTATCTTGGCCGATACATAGTGATTTCCGTCTTCTAAAGTGAAGAATGAAGAGATGGATCTCTCTCTCTCTCTCTCTCTGTTTCTCCCTCCCTCCCTCTCCCTCTCCCTCTTCCTCTCTTTCACTCTTTCTCTCGGCTACCATTTGTCGTAAACGAATTTTTATTTCGATTCTATGGACTCTCGGGCTTAATATCCTTACCACCATGTGTTTTACAATTCCAATGTCCCGTTTCTAGCATCGGATTAACGTTGTAACCGCGCGCAAGACACCGATGATTTCAACGTTAGCGACAGAAACATTTCCCGTACCGAAATCACCCAATATGTATTAACTTTAATTTCAAACTATTCGTTCGTTGCTCGGTAGTACACTCGGTAACGAAATTGCGGTAGACGTTCTTACCGCATAGTCAATTTTCTTGTTCAACCGTCGAGTCCTCGTACAATTCTCGAATCAAACAATCTTTTCTTTTCAATTATACTTTTGTCATAGAAAAATACAAACGCGGTTAAAAATCGTCGTCTCCTCCTAAACAAATCCTCTAAAAAAGAGTCTCGAATAAACATCTTGTAAACTACCTCGTCTTTATCAATAGACTGCACAACAATGGGTAAAGACACTTGAAAAATTGCGAAAAAGGAAATAAATGTTTGTACGTATCTTGTGTCTTGTGTCTGAAAAACATGATATTTTCGGATGTTAACCCTTTGCACTCGGAGCTATTTCAACTAAAAAATCAAACGTTTCTTCTAACCTAGAATATTTCCATCGTAAATAATTTTGTTCATTATATGCGTACGAAACTGATATAGTACCTCATACAATACTTAAACGTTTAGTAATTTATTGCGTATAAACAAATTTAATCATTTAAACAATATTCTGAGTAATGGTGTAAAAATTTGTAGCGGCGCCTCAGAGTCGCCATTCGAGTGCCAAGGGTTAATCTATTTAGCGCGAATCTCCGCGCTAAAAGACGATTTGAAACGATTCGGAGTGTTTTCGCAGAGTTAGGTTGCAACCGTTCTTTAAATCCCAGATCGGGTCGAGACAGGAAAGGATCCTTACCTGATTGATATCGCTGCCCAAATCCCTGGCGCTTTTCGCGCTCCTCAGCTGATCGCCGCGGTACTCTCTGTACCTGATGGTGACCTCGTCGTCGGTGAGCGCGCCGCTGCCGCTGCCGCCGCTCCTCGCGTTCTTCTTGTTCTTCTCTTCCTTCGCCTTCTTCTCCTTCTTGCTGAACAGCTGCTTCACTTTGCTCATCGTGCCGCTCTTCTTCGCCGCCTTCTTCTCGTACTTTTTATCGGCGCCGGACGGCGGTTTCGCGGTGACCGGCGGCGACTTCGATACGTCGTTCGAATACTTGTCGTACTTCCGCTGCTCGGACGCGGTCAAGTTCATGTTCCGATCGGTGTGCCTCCGTTCGTGCTTGACGAACTGTCTCGTGACAAACCCCTCGTCCTCGGACTCGATTTGTTCCCGTCTGTCCACCTCCTGCGAGTCACGCCTGTAATCGTTCTCGATCCCCGAATCGGCCAAACGATCCTTCCGGTCGGAGTCGCTGAGCCGTGTCTCGCGTTGACGCCTCTCGGTGTGGGACCGAGTCTCCTGTCTGATGTGCCTCGACTTGCCGCCTTCGTGGAAAGCCCTGGCCGGCCTGGTAGGACTCTCGTCGAACGGTTCCAGTCTGCCGACCGAGGCTTTCGCTCGAGGACTCTCTCTCGCGTCGGAGTCGTCGAAGTAATCCAACCGATTGCGAGAACGACGGAGAGGCTTCTTCGGGTCCTCGTCCAGCTTCCGGTGCTCCTTTCTCAGAGTCCGAGAGGTTTCGTCGTGTCTGGTCTCGCAGTGGATCGAGTCTCTGGCGGTGGTGTCCGAATCGTATCTGCTGGAGTTATAGCCACCGCGATCGGTGCGTATCCTGGGCGGAGAACTGTCGTAGTCGTCGTGGACAGGGTGCTTGCTGGTGGTGTACCGTTGGGTGGTGCGCGTCTCCTTGTAATACTTCGACTCCAGCTGACTGTTCGTCATCTGAGAGATATCGGTGTCGTAATCGTCGTTGGGCCCCTCTCTCAAGCTATCCAGGTGTCTCTTCACGAAAGGTGACCTTTCCTTCCGACCGTTTATCGTGGGACTCTCCAGCAACGGTCGACGCATGTCCCTGGCGTTCACATAGTCCGCGTGACCGCTGGTCAGGTTCTCGTGGGACCTGGTCGTGTACTCGCTCCTGAGCGCCCTGACTCTCGCGTTCTCGCCTATCTCGTCCAATCGCTGGGTCGACTTGCTCATGCCGCGTATCGACTCGAAGTTCTTCTTCTTCGGCAAGTACGGCTCCCTCGGCCTGGTCTCGCGGTCTAGAAAGTCCTCGCTCTTCGAGAACTTCCTCTCGGTGGTGAACTTCTTCGCGACGATAGGCGAAGGCAGCACCGCGTTGTTCTCTTTGGACTCTCTGCGGAAGTGATGCGGCACCGGATGCTCCTCCTGATGGAAATTGGACACTTTGTACGGACTGCTGGAACCTCTGATACCCTGGAAACGCTCCTCGGGGCTGTTTCTAGCCCGGTTGCCGACGAGCTTGTAATCGTCCGCGTAGCCCTCGTGCGTTCGCGTCTCGACGATATATTTGTCGCCGTATTTGTCCGTCCTGGTCTCCACGGTATACCCGTCCCTCGGTTTCGCCTCGATGTAGCCTTCGGTCGGTATTTTGTTGGTGATCTTCTTCTCGTAACCGTAGACTTTGCCGTTGTCCTCGTGTATCTCCTTCTCGAAGATATACTTCTCGCCGTTGCTGTTGGTCCTCGTCTCCGTGATGTACGTGTCCATGTAACGTTTCGGGGACGCGACGCGGTTCGGTGTGACGGGAGATGGCACGATCGGCTTATCGATGATCTCGTGCTCGGACTTTTTGATCGGCACGTTCGCGCTGTTCTTCGCGGCGAATATTTCGTCGGCCAGCAGCCTCGACTTGATCCGTGACTCGAGTAGGTCGCGTCTCGCGCTCAACTCGGACGTCTTGTTCGATATGCCGGGCTGCGGTTGTCTCGGATGATACTCGTTGTTCTCCCGTTGTCGGGCGTCCGTCCCGTCGGCCCTGCCTCTGCCGGAAGTATCGACGAACACCGTCGACGTGTACTTCTCCGGTTTGTCGTACAGTCGGAGGTCGATCTGCTCGAACTCGCGGTGTCGTTTCCCGTCCGAGTTCCTGGACGCGTAATCCTGCGCGCTGCTGTAGTGACCGGTGAAGTGACCACCACCGGTCTTTTTTCGGTCCTCCTCGAACCTGGACTTGAACGTGTTGATCTCGTTGTTGCGCCGTAGGTCGCTGTTGTAGGAGTAATCGGTTCTACGGTACTCCTTCTCCGCGGGACTGTTCTCCCGGGAGGAGTCCTTCCGCTCCAGACCGAGGCCTTCGTCGCTGTCCGAGTGACTCCTCTGAGCCTTCTTCTTGTCGGTCTGCACCTGAGCGTAGATCACGTTGGTCTGCGGGGGCGGCGAGCTGCATGATTCGTTCGGTCTGGTGTAGGAGAACGGTCGGTTATTGTTGTGCCCGAAACCCGGCCCGGGCGAGACCATGGTCCTGGTCAGTTGGGGCGGTGGCGATCGGTCGTTGGACAATCGGTGAATCATCTTGTGTATCGTTGACTCTTCGTCGCGTTGTCGGAGATCGTATCGGCTGCTGTGTAGCATGCTACTCGCGGCGACCTTGTCTACTTCGTCGAGCCCGGTGTCCTTTGCCGGTGAAGGGGTCCGGGCTGCCTTCTCCTCTTTCCTTTGTTCCCCCTCCCGTTTGGACTTGTTATCGTCCTCTAGCTCGATGGGTATGCGCCGCACGGTCGCCTTGTTCGCTCTCGGGGGCGATACCGGCGGCTCGCCGGGTTCTTCCGTTTGTTCTTCGGGCTGGTCTCGCGACTCTGCTGGCTGCTCGAGCTCCGGCTCGGCTACCTTCGTGGCATCGGACTCCTCTTGCCTGAACTTCTTCGCTTCCGGCCGGCTCGCGGCCTCGCTCACATTGATCCTGCCGAAGTGGAACGGCTGCTGATCAACGTGCGGCGATGCTTCGATGATGGGGGACAGTTGCTTCTTCGCGCGCAGGCTGCTCAGGTGAGAGCCCTCGCTCTCGCTGCCGCTCCTCTTGCGGTGCGATCGCGTCGACGGCCCCGCGTCGCTCGCGCTACGGCCCACCGGGTTCCTCTTGCGCTCGAGCTTAGGGGAGAAGAACTTGGCTAGGGTGCCTTTTAGCTTCTTTGCGCTGGCATCGCTCGCGCTCCTCTCCAGTGCCTTCTTCTTGAGCCGGGGCGTCTCGACCGAGTCGGCGCCGGTCGTACCACCGATCTCCTCGCTCCTGCGTCTCACATCGAGCGGCAGTTCCGGCCTCTTCTTGTTACGACGCGCCGGTAGTGTGCTGAATCGGCCGGGCAGTCGTCGATTATCGTGCGCGACACAATGAAGGCTGCCCGCTTGCTGAAGCACCAGCGCCGCCTCCTGCGCCAAGTCCTCCTTGCTCCTCGACGCGATGCTCTCTTTGTGCACGGGGGTGGCGATCAACCTGCCTTCGCCATCTCCTACGAGCGCCGCGGCCACGCGGGGTGTTTCGCGTCCTGCAACATCCAAACATACGTACGACTATGGTTAATCGACCTTCGAAAGGTTTCACCCTTTAACGATTCTCTTAGGAGTAGAGTTCTTTTTTTGTGAAAATATCGATTTTTTGTTATGCACAGTCTTGTGGTTTAACTATTCAAAATGCCTTTGTAAAATTTCAAGTTACAATTCATAACTGAACCGCGGATCTTTATGCAAGATAAAAATGGCCTGTACAAATTGTGCAAAACAGGAGCCAAATAGAAATTTCTTTTTTTTTCTTTCTTTCTTTAATGATTTTAATCAGCTCGAGCTACCACACTGATATTTCACTAAATTCTTTTAATCTGTCCACTGCGTTGAGTCTACTCATAACATTTTCCAAGTATATGTGGTATCGAATTTTTCGCTTTAGGAAAAACTTGCACAACTTCACCCTTGCGGATGTACATATGTATGCCAATATATAGTGATGACATCAGTACGGTGCACTTCATTCGTGCATTTGCAAACATAAGTTAATCATGTACATAACGATTCTCCAATCCGCAGATAGTTATTAATAGTATAATAAAAGCCTTTAACAAAGTTCTAAATTAGCTAGTTACGCCCCTCGATTTCACCAAAAGCGAATGCTTCGTATTGCGGTTATGCGGTAATTCAATTCACATTCTATGAAATTATACGACAATTAAAGTGTAGTTAAAATACGTGTAATTTGCTAATGGAAAGTAAAAGTTATTTGCGGAGTTTTATCAAACATGCCTTGGAAATCCGAAGCTTCTTAAGTTATAGACAATTATAAAATAATAGCTAAGAAAATGTAACTGTACACTTTCTAACCTAAACAAAAATTTATGATGGTAGATAACGGCCGAGTTTATCGCAATCATCAGTGGTCTATTAAGAACGTTTAGATCATTGGAACTAGGTTGCGATTATTCGATGTTATTAATAAGTCACATGTTCCACAGAATTATAAAGGGTTTTGGTATCTCATGAGTCTCCATGTTAGGGATTTAATGGCGACGGTGTTTAAGTCCGCATAAATTCAATGACAGTTTTATCTTCTCTAAACCATTAAGAAACAATGTTTGGCCATGCTAAATCGAAAGTAACGTTCAATGCTTCGCAGAAATAGAAAAGTCGATGCTTCTGGATCAAGGTCGGATAATCAAGAGTTCAATGCAGTCAAGTGCTTACGGTGATCAATAATTCGATCCTTAAAATCCATGTTACCTCGTGCATACAGGGTTTCTCGTACACACAGCTGTACACGCGAGTATGAGGTGATTCTATGATTCTATGAGGCTTTTAATTTGATCCAAGACCATTTTTGACCATCTTATACGGCTCCCCTCCCCCCCCCCCACGGTCTGTTCCGTCCGCGGTACGATACCAGTTTCTAAACAAACTCGCGGACTAAGTCGAACCAAAAGGTAATACATATCGCAGTTCGCGATGGAGAGGCAGATGGAGGATTATTATTGCTTAATGGATCGAGTTAATTAAGAGGGAAAGAATCCAACAGCCCGCGGCAAAGGTCACTTTAATCGAACGAAGTCGATCCACTTTTTTCCTTCTGCAAAAAATGTTACAAAACACGAGGAATATGACAGCCCTGCGTCATTGCTGGCCGATATTAACGAACGTGCCCAGAAGTCGGAGAATTTTAATTGGACGGCGACCAGCTCGAAAACGACCTCCATTAGTAGAGTATAATCCTGACTCGCGAATTCTATCGTGGATAATAGATTATTGGATTTCTAAATAGCCGTTTCATGCGATGCTTGCCAGCCTGCTCGTTATTGTTTAATTGTCTTGTTTAATCAGACCTTGGCAGCCACCAGAAGTTGGATGCAAACCCGGTGCCGTCTCTGTAATTCAGTAACGACAAGAAAACGCGTCTCCATCGCGATCGATCGTTAAACCGAGACGGGCCTCGTTTACTTTTCTTAATTACCGTACAATTCAGCCGACATAATAGACGCCATCCTATCTGTATATCCATCGGACGATCGTTAAACTGTTACAAAGGGTCGAGTGATCCGAAGAAAGCGATGCTTGAACAATTGGATCGACGAAGATGGTTACAGTATTTCATCGATAATTGTCCACAACGCGGGTCTGCGCAGGGACAATTATGCGCGAGGGATATCATTGTTTGAGGTTTGCCGAACGTAGACAAGGACAGCCGAGCTCGAGAGGCCACGGTCACCGAGAAATGTAAACATACCAAATCCGAATTTCCAACTTCTTTATTATTTGTGGCATTTTTCTAATAAAAATCATACCAAATATGATATTATACTTGTGTAATAAACAATTAAAGTTTCGGGCGCGAGGAAGGATAGCGTATGGCATAAAAATATGGTCATCGAAGTCCCATAAAAAAATCATGAATAATAAAGAAGTTGGAAATTCGGATTAGTGTGGTCTCAATGATATACCCGAGCCGCGTGCAGTGATGGTATATGGTCTCGGTTTTTTCGCGCATGCGCGACTAAATGCAGAAACGTACCGTGCGTCTTATGTTTGTGGGGAAAGTAGGGGAGAACTGTTATTGGCGGGAAACCGGACAGAAGAGCGCAAGACGACACGACGAGGCGACCGTACTTCGAAATTTAGGCAAGTTAATGTTAATATATTCGATTTCATAATGGCAACTAGTATTGGAGAAGGAGCTACTTGTCAATTCATATTTGAAAATCGAAAAAATATTAACGAAACTATGCGGGGTGACTAAGGTACCCCATTTTAGCCCAACTTTGTACCTTACTGACGCTAAAATCGTCGCGCATGCGCGAGAAAACCGAGAACATATACCATCACTGGCCGCATGGTGTCATATTTCTCGGTGACCGAGGCCTCTCGAGCTTCACGGCCCCTCAAGGGGGTACACCCCGCACTAGTGGGGATATCTCAGAGACAATTATGTCGGAGACATTTGGGACAATTACCGATGAAATACTGTAGTTTAGGATCAAAATCTCTGTTCGATACATTGTACACAGTGGAACTCGTGCGAAGTAACCTTTCCTTAGCAAAGTTACTTTCCTTCTCTTCTAGTTTTCGTTTATCGTGACATCTTCGTGAACATCGGTGATTTGGAATAATTCACGACTTCATCTAATCGACTGCAAAGTACGCCGATGTACTATATGCACCTAGGTAAAAAATAGTTTGCTCCCACATCCTTCAATTTTACTTCGAAATCATTTTCCTTTCCCGACATCGTCAGCAACACGTCATACATTGTTCCAACTCGATGCGGACTACCGCGCCGCGCGCCACTTTCGCTCCGCGGTATTTTTGCAAGTCGTATAATAGAAATCGTGCTTCAATTTAAAATTCAGCTCGTACGCTCGTACGCTATAGACGTAATACGCAATTTGACCTTTTCGGTGTGCACACGCCTTGTGAACTGGCGGGCTCGCCGCGGGAAATCGCTCGAAGAGACGGGACTCTGCGAGGGGCGTTCAAGAAAATCCCATAAACTATTACGATAATCTACTGTACATGTATGATCGCTTAAAATATTTTTACACGCACAGCAGAGTGCGACTATTTTACGGACACTGATCATTTTATCTTTTCGAATATCGAAAGAGATTCATAGTACTTTGACCGAATTAGTTGTTTGATCAATCTTGAAAAACACCTTTCAATTTGACAAAAACCTTTTATTATTATTATATAAAAAGAACGAGTTTGATGCAGTGGACGAGTTCGAAGATATTTGTATGGGTCTCAAGAGAATTCTGTATTGGTTTGAGTGACAAACACTGTGGGAAATGAAGGTTGTCTTGTGAATTCGTGCTAAATACCTGCGCGTTCTTTCCGATTTTCCATAGAATAATTAAAGAGAGGAGAAACCGTGTCTGATTTTAATCTCCACTTCATATTACGTCTTCGCGTGCAGCACAACCGAGGGTAATCACTCGATGCTCTCAACAAATATCATGTACCAGTGACCTTTCCGTAATAGTGTATACCCTCCACAAACACAAGCCGGTGCACGTTTCTCGATAGAAATTAATCGACGTGCCAGCGACGAGAACGATTTTTATGAAATCCATTTTACACATTGGACGCCCCGGGACAAATGACTTGTTAACTTTCGTTAAACCATCTACTCAAACATTTTTCCATCCTTTGCGCTTCCTTTGCGCGGGGTTCTAAACAACTGCATAATTTTCTCTAATTATGTTCAATTCGAATCGATGTTAATTCCTCTTTCATTTTCATACTTTACACCAGTTATCACCAATTCGTGGTGAAAATAATTCTCCGTAAAAATTGCAATCTAACACTGTCCTTTATTTAAAAGAATATGTATGAAAATAGTGTGTATAGAATCATTACATTTAAAACAGTGGAAAGAATAAACGGGTTGAAGAGGATCAATATTCCATTTTTTAGTTGTTAAAATAGTTTAAGGTATCGAAGAAATTTCTATTTGGCTCCCGCGTCTTGCAACTGGTGCAGACGATTTTTCTTTTGCATAAAGATCCGCGGTGTATTAATTATATAACACTGTGTAGATGTTTATTTACAGTATTTCATCGATAATTGTCCACAACACGGGTATGCGCAGGGACAATTATGCGCGAGGGATGTCATTGTTTGAGGTGTGCCGAACGTAGAGGACAGCCGAGCTCGAGAGGCCGAACCGAGAAATTCCAACTTCTTTATTATTCATTATTTTTTTATCGGTCTTCGATGACCATATTTCTAGCATTTTTCTAATATAAATCATACCAAATATGATATAATTCCGATGATATTTACCTGTGTAATAGACAATTAAAGTTTCGGGCGCGAGGAAGGATAGCGCATGGGAAAGAAAGAGACGAGGGAGAGTCGCAGTCGGCGGCACAGTTCAAAGGCTCGCGCGTCCTCACAATGCATTACCAAGGAACAACTTTTTTATTATTACTTATTTTTTTATGACAAAATATGTCCGGTCCCATAAATTCACCGTACAACAGTTGTCGGCCCTACGTTGCAAATTGCATTTACGTGCCTAAATCCAAAATTGTGTAATTGTCTATTACACAAGTAAATATCATCGGAATTATATCATATTTGGTATGATTTTTATTAGAAAAATGCCACAAATATGGTCATCGAAGTCCCATGAAAAAATAATGAATAATAAAGAAGTTGAAAATTCGGATTAGTGTGGTCTCACCGATATACCCGAGCCGCATGGTGTCATATTCCTCGGCGACCGAGGCCTCTCGAGCTTCGCGGCCCCTCAAGGGGGTACACCCCGCATTAGTGGGGATATCTCAGGGACAATTATGTGCGAGACATTTGGGACAGTTATGTGCGAGACATTTGGGACAATTACCGATGAAATACTGTATTACGAAGCTATGGCATTCTTCCACGGTCGGTAAACGAGTCGTTAATCGGCTCGGGTGCTATTTACTATGTTCGGAATAGTATTTAACCCAGCGCCGATGATGGTGTTTCGCCGAGCATTAATAAACATCGGCAGGATCGCATACAATCGGGGGGAGAACGCTCGCTAACGGTAATTAGAGAGGACGCGTGGATTCTATAATCAATGATAAACAAGCTAATGATCCGCCTTTGAGGTCGTTGACGGATTTACAGCGTCATTGTCGCGCGGTTCCACGAGCCGAGAAGCTGTTGCTTGCGACCTCATTCGAGGAACATCTTGTCGAGGTCATCGACGAGAGGAGACCCCGGGAACGGGGCCACGCCGGGATTAGCGTTCCTGTTCGCCTACAAAAGCGGCGTACCACTTCTAGTACCCATAATGCCGTGCACCATTTCCACCGAGCACGTCTCTCGTGGGAAATCGTTGTTAAATGGAGACCGAATCCACTCTAAGGCCATTCTTGCCAACTTTTATGAGCTTCTGTTTGCGCTAACAACCTTCGCTAGCGCTCGTTCTTCCTCACATTTCTGCGACTAATAGCCAAGCATTTCGAGCGCATTACGGAAGGAAATGGCTGCCCTGCTATTCTCTATATTTACTCGATATCCCCCCTTTTTTCCTTGTTTGCACTTGCTCGTTCGTTTTTGGCCCTGGAGACAAGAAATTGGAATCGAGCGACCTAGTAGACTGCGGATTTTATACATTTATAAAAGTGTTTGATAGGGTCTGTGTCTTTTGAGAACTATTTTTTCAATAAAGCACTACAAATGGATAGGGAGTTGGAAAATTCGGGGTTCAAAAGGGTCAAGGGCCGAAAAAATTCTTCGCACAGTGAATCGGATACCGTATACCAGAGAAGGGCAATTTTGCCTCAATTGAGGCAAAACCGTCAACACCGTGGCGCCCTCTGTCCCCTTCCAGCAAGCGCGGTACAATGGAGCAACGAAGACACGAGCCATCAGCGTACGCAACGAACGTGCGCGCTGCATGAAAGAGAGGTTGGTGGGAGAAGCAGGCGTTTGAGGGTCTCCACTATTATGATACCAATCACCGTGGTGGACCTGTTGCACCATCAAATGTGAAATCGTAATGCTTGTAAACTTTCGAAATTTTAATGAACGAGAGAAGTTGCGATGTTAGTTTCACGAAATATTTTGAACTATAACGAATTAGGACGAGGGTCCACTAATATTTTAGTTTACGAAGAGCCTTTCGCAATTGGCTTATTTGTTTAGCCGAATGAAATTGTAGAAATTGTGTACATTATATTAGATCATTTTATTTGAAATCGTGTGTTCAGCATCAAAAAGAAAACATCCAAGTTTCACACGTCGAATTATTAAAACGGAAACGTCGTTCTTGTCATTACTTGCAAATTTAATTGGTTTTTAAATGAAAATGGGGAAGATCCAAAGATTCTAAATCATTTTCACCGATATATCCGACGTACAGATTTTACTTAATGCATTATTAAATCGTTAGAATGTTTAACAGATTGCGTTGAAATTATGAGACCACCTGCCATCGTTGATAAGATCTTAAACAGTTGATTCTTCAACTTTGACTCGGTTCCGCTTCGAATTTGAAATGTAAATTCAATGGCCGAGTCACGAAACAGTGACAAAGACAAAAACTGCGTCTCCTAAATGGTCTCGATTATCGTGTCTCGTGGTTAATTACTATACAGACGTCTGGCAAAGCATACGTAGATTTAATTATCGCGTCATTAGCAATTACGCGCAGCCGGAAGGAGGAACTCGAGAGCTCTCTCGCGAGCGAACGCGCGCGCGCGCCTGATGAATTTGTAATGCGAAACAACGTCATCAGCGACGCTTCTACAAGCGGATACACGATACGTCCGCGAGGTCTGGCACATCTTTATCGTCGCCATATCGGTGATCGAAGTCGTTCCGGACAGCCACGTAAAATACCGGTAACGCCAACTAATTGGAAATAATTACGATCGTTCATTTCTTTCCCTCAGTTTTCATAATTCTGCGTGGCGACGCGTAACGCGTTTACCGAGCCCGCATGTAATTCATAGGTCGCATAAACAACGAACAAAAGCCCCGGTAATTGGTCATTTATTTCCTTTATAAATTTCGGCTTTCCCGTCCAAACAATTCGCTGGGCACGCATCGCATCGTGCGTTGACGCAATGGACGAAAATTGAAAAATCGAAGGTAAGTAACGATATTAAAATCAATAAACAAGTATCAACTATGCCTGGACGTGCTTCACCTGCGAGTGAATATTTCCTATTAAAGTTCATTTACCCATTGTGATAGATGCGAAAACTTTTCCACACAGAGTGGAGGTAGGAACTTGTCGTTCTGATGTTAGTTTGTTTAATTTTTAATAATACAAATCTAAACGTCTCGGTAATATAGTTTCTGCACAGACAAAAGTATTCTAATGTTTTGAAAACATCTTTGTAATCTCTACAGAGCTGTTCAAGGTTACTGCAATGTCAAACAAATACAATCATCGTATACTCTCTTCTATGTAGAATGTATATATATCCTACAACTTCCGTTTGAGACATTTATGCGTCTCGCCTGTACTATTTGGGTAATGAAATGTTGTCCAGCAAACGAGCTTTTCAACGCATTCTGCTAAATGCATTCGTTTATGGGAGAATCGAGAGTAAACTGAAGGAGAACGGGGAAATAAGAAAATTCGTGACATAATCGAGAAATCAACACTGTGGCAGTTTATGCGGCTGAGTTGCATTTCATTTACTCGTAATTACGAGTTATGAACGCCAGATGGTATGACAGAATGCACGTTTTCGAGTAATATACCCCGGGATCGATAATAGGGTTGCGCGCGCGCGGCTCATACCGGATTATACGATGTACATTTTAAGAGCCCGACATTCTCACGAATCGTTATCTTCCGTGGGTTTCACCGGATCGCCGCCGTGTACTTACTGTCGCTTTTCTCACGAGTGACGATGTCTGTGAACCGCGAACTACCACGGCAGACATGCTTCCGCCTTTGGCGACAATTCGATCAAATTCAGTGGGGGAATATGTGGGTGGTAATGTGCCCTAGTTTTCATTTCTACTATTCGGTTGTTGCATATGAAATGCCCGATTTTGAACTAAATAAACTTTCAGTTTTTAAAAAACTAATAAATTAACTTTTCTAACATTTAAAAATATAACTAGATTTGACCAAGAGTATTAAAATCGATATTGAATTACTCGAATTGAAATGAAGAAAAATAGATAATTAAAGCTGTGAATTCTCTTGAGCGACATCAATTTTATAATTGCGAAGAAGGTCCACCACTGTCCGAGGCGAGGTTTGAAAGATGTGGGAATACTTTGTCTACCCACTGCAAATTTAATCCTTAGCACTCGAGTGGTGACTCTGAGGCACCACTAAAAATGACTATACCATTCTTCAAAATATTGTTTACATTATTAAATTGATATTCAATAAATTCGTTGCCAAACATTTAAGTATTCTATAAAGTATTATATCAGTTCCATTTCTTCAAAATGATAAAAATCATATAGAATGGAAATATTCTTGATCGAAAAAAAAAGTTTGGTTATGGAGTTAAAATACTTCGGAGCGCAAAGGGCTAAAGCAAGTTGGGATACTAGACTTCAGGCATCAATTATACATATAATGTACAATTGGATCGAATGTCACCAAGAAAGTAAAGCACGAACAACAGGAAAACGATGTGATAAATTGAAATGATATAATCTATGGTGTGAGATGGCCAGGAAGGGATAGCAAGCACCGTAGGGTCTGAGAATGAATCCTGACAGCAGGTGCTTCGTGGACCCATGGGACTGCGGGCGATATAGTGGGGGTATGTTGGGGGTCTGAGGTCCATGGAGAGAGAGAGAGAGAGGAGAGGAGGAGAGAGGGAAGAATTGCCGGAAGTGCAGGTGGCGTCTTGCCGTGGTGGGTCAAAGATCGCGCAGCGGTGCTGACCCAGTGCTTCGAGGGCTGTAAATGTTGTAAACGCTTCCACGGGTCCCGAGCGACGGTACGGATCATCGCGCGAACCGAAGCAACGGTAATTTCGCGGAGGATCACGAGCATAAATTAATATCGCGGTTATCTGATCGTTACCGGCGAGGCCGGTCACGTACGAATTTAACCCCTCCGATCGGATCCGCGATCGAAAACTGTTACGATAAGTATGAATGTAAATTGCACGACGCATAGATCGCGGAGCTATCTGCTGCATTATAATAAGCATGCATCCTCGAAAACAGGTAGAACGTCTCATTATACTTAACGGTGTTGCGGACGCCGCGAAAATGGTACTGCGCAACGATCCAAGAATGGCTCTCACCGCGCGCGCGCGCGTTTTATTCGTCGCTCAATTTGCAATCTTTTAAGCAGCACGCTCTCTGCAATATTATGATAAATAACCCCTTCGCCAACCCTCTAGGAATATGATTGTTTCGTAATAACTAATAACCGTTGATCAACGAATCGTGCGAACATCTTCGTCGGATTATCGTTGGTGTCTAATTTATTTCAATTTTAATGGCCAATTTCTCTTTAATGGTCTTACGATTAAAATTATATATTCTGCCCAATGCTCCCAGTATAATGATTAATTTACACGATTGCAACGTTTACTTGATCTGTTTTAATTTTCATATTCAGTCTTCGGTCCAATAATTGATATTAAAACAGTGATTTTGTCGCATGTACAACTGTAGTTCGTTGCTACTTTAATTAGAAGAAAAAATGGTTTGAAGCACGTAAGAAAATACGCATTAACCCTACTAGAGAGTTTAATGAAGTCGCGTAATTTTGCGAGTCGTTCGGTAGAGTTTTACAGCCGGCCATGCTGGCAAAATAGCACTTTGTTCGTTACGACCGCAAGGCAGTTAAACAATTTCTACAACCTCTAATTCAATTATATAAATTGCAGGCAAGTATAAAATTGTCTAGAAAATCCTTGCTAATGGACGATTCCGATGTAAATCATATCGTTATTATCCCCCGATGCATGAATGAGCTTTAATTGGTGTTAGGTTTATCAGTATGCCCATAAAATGGATGAATACCGCTGGAATTAAGAAAATAAAACAAGATTTACGCCCCAATAAAGCTGTCCCACAAAAGTAACAGATCGGAATGCGACAGGATGCAACACGATGTTACGCTGGGATAACGACAATAATTTTCCGGAACTTTTACAGCGATATCTACTTAGTTTAATCAAGACACATACCACGCAGGCGGCATCAAAAGAACAACCACCCTTTAGAATTCATTCCAGCTGCTTTATGCGTTACTGAATCTCCCCTCAGCAGGAATCGTTCGCATTCGGACAAACATATAAGCGGTTTCGCAGCTAGTTACAGTCTCCAGTTACAACTACGAAAGGTGTCGTCGTCAAGCACCAATCGTAAACGATATCCTTCCGCGTGAACAACGACGAAATCATTACTCCGCGATGGCTCTCGGTACATTCGCGGTACGCGCCATCTTTGGAAGCCGGTTCCATTTTAATTATAATTTTTCCCGCCGTCCGCGTCCGTCCCCCGTGGGATCCCATTTCCAAACAATATCTCACCACGTTCGCAAATAGAAATTTGCCAAATGATTACTTCCCTATGAGTGGACTACCGATTTTTATGCAAAATAAAACTCATCTTCACCAATTACGAGCCATTGAAACTATACACAGTTTTCTGTAGTATCTAATCTTGCTATTATTTCATACTTTCGCACAAGATTGCAACAACAGAATTTTCTATCGCAAGATAATTGCAGTTGTACACAAAAATGCGCAACATCGATTTAGAATTATCAAGCGACGGTACAAAAGACATTCATGACCCGCAAAGATATCATACCAACCGATCTAAGCAACTATCAAAGCTGTTATTGTACGCGCAATATGGTAGTCGTTCGTTCGCTGTGTATCGAGAGTAAGATTAATCTCGACAAGACGTATGAATGCTTGAAACTTTTTTCGAAATAAACACACACACAGAAGGTAACCTAATTTGGTGGAGATAAATCTTCGCCGAAATGGCGATTATGTAACACTAAATCTTGTTACGATTCGCGCGGTTTCGCTGCCAATAAATATAATGCGTGCACGATAAATCGTAATGGAGGCACGGACAGCGGTTCGATGATAAATTGACCGGTAACGCAACTCCGAATTACCATTCGCAAAAAATCTACCATGTGTGTGGACCGTTTCGTAGACGTTTGAGAATTTCGCAAGAAAATTCTAAAATGGGTGCCTGCAACCTTAACGACATATACGTAGAAGCGTTTGATGGAATAAGCGCGAAACTAATTAAATCATATATTAAGTTGATTTAAGAGAACGCGCGATGTGTTAGACAAACTGTGATGTTGGTGTGGAAAGGCTGGGAGCTACGAATTGTAGTTGTTTCTCGATCGTTAGGTACGGTGGCAACACAGTAATGCCCTGGCGTTAAAGAGTAGGGATATAAGTTTTATCCCCACTCTTTGCCGGCCTCCGGCTAAATTTTGGGCGTGCATACTAGCGTCACATACCACGTGCTCATCGACACCGCTAAGCATCACGCAAAGTATATTTATATTATGTATGAAATATGTTACAGTATGCATAAAGTATGGATTATTTAATACGTATATTTCACTTACATTGTACTTTTCAATCATACAATTTATAATAAATATGTACACATTGCATAAACGCAGCAAATCAATTTTTGTGAGAAAACAGATTTATATGTACCCGGTACCCATCAATGGCGAGCGAAGAATACGATTACATGTACATGTTAACTATGTGTGAGTACAGGTTTGTGCACTGATATACATATATATATATATATATACTTTTTATTTCGTAGCGTGTCAATGACGTCCAATCAATTCGATTGTGGAAGTAAGAAGGATCACGGGGCGAAGAGGAGTACGAGGGGTACAGTACACCGGTCGAACGATAGCGGCGCTGGCATCCAAATCTACTGTTCAATTCGGGACAAAAAGCTGTGTAGCTGGCTTATGGCAATACCGTATCCATAGTATATATATCAGTGGGTTTGTGTGATCATGCACACACACAGATACGTTTTAGTTCACTTCTGATCTTTAGCTGAGAGGGCGCTCTGAACAGTGTCTTCGAAAAAGTACGAGAGTCGACACCCCCAGGCTGGAAACAAGTTCCTACCAGTGATGCCAAATCGGTTAAATCGAGGGGAATACAGTTTACCACCTCTCTGATGACCAAAGTAATATGTGACACGTTGCGCGGCGTGTCACGTGACCAGTCTACGGTCTTAGTGGGGGACGTTGGAGCGTGCTCGCGCAGTGGAATGGGATAGCGCAGAATGGGAAAAGGAGGAGAGGAAAAAACAACGAGTTTTGAGTGTTTCTGGCATATCACTGGTCCCTACGAGTCTAACGAAATATTGGATTCGCGGTCACACATATTATGCAACGTGTGCCGTCATGTCGGAAGGAGACTTTTTTTCAGTTGCCGATGATACAAGAAATTGTTGAGAAACTTTTTCGAGTAGAGAGAAGTACACGTTCGTATTTGTTTCGGTTTGCATTCGCTTTTACGTGATACTCCGCGGCGTCGATGCGATCGCTAATCCTATTCTCATGATCCGTCTCATTTACACGACCTCCCTTGCGGCTTTGTCTCGCTCTTTCCGTTCGGCCGGTCTATCCTGCTCTTTCTCGCGAAGAGGTCTCGCGAACGAGCACGGTAAAGCGATGCTCGCGCGACCTCCACGTTCTCCGTTCGAACGATACCGATCCATTGGATACTCGGCACTTCCTCGTTTCAGCTGATCGAGGTCTACCTTAAGACCCCTTGGCACGCAACCAAGGATGCCGATCTAAGCGGATCAGGCATGAAAACAGGGACGACGGCCGGAACAGGCGAAAAATCACCGATAAGACGTGCTAGCACAGATACGTAATTAATCGGCTGCTAGGCCCTACCTGAATCGATCAGGTATCCTCTTCTCTCTACAATCACCTTTTCTCTCATTTAAATAAGTTAGATACGCGTATTTAATAAAAACGCTTAAAATGATAGAGAAACTTGTTGGGAACGGAATTGTAAAAAATTCAATCGTTCGATTACAACGAAATTCTGAACAGTATGCGAATTCGAACAGCTACGATCCCGCCACGGTAACCTTATATGTATTTCTATCTGGAATTCTCAATGACGCCGACTTCGAAGCTTTCCCGGCAGCGCAAATAAGATTAAGTTTACAGCGAAGTCGGGGATGCATAAAAGTAAACGTATGACAGCTTTAAAATCGAAACAGCTAGTAAAGTCGGCCGGGTTTAAATTTCTTTTCTACGAAAAAGCGTGGTACGCGTCGGCCAGGCATAAATGACCACCGTTTATTCGATACGCGATCTTCGCGATATCGGCCCATTCAGTACAGAAGTACTTCCTTGTGCCTTCTTCGCAGTTACCACTCGCGACCAGTTCGTTTCGTGAAAACCTGTTATTATACGGGTCTTCGTCACAACCCGCGCCAGCCGACCGGAATAGAACGGGCTGATGTATTCTGACAATGTTACAATATTTATATTACGATCCTCGCGGAGAAAGCACCGACGCGACGCCAGTGTATAAATAGAAACAAGGTAACAAGAAGTTCGCTGTCTCTTAGCATTTCTCGCGGATTGGACGATTAAATGAATTTTTCGCTTGCAACCACGGTACATTGGCCCGTCTACTAATAATAATCTATATAGCGGGGGGAAAAGTTCAAAATCATGACCCATCCAAAATGAATGAATCTTTGTCATATCATAAGTTACCGAGTCAGAAGTATCGGTATAATATTTTCTCTCCCCCATATTTGTTTGAAATTGTGGCGGTTACTTCCTATGCTCGTCAACAGAGGGACATTACGACAACACCTTTCCCGCTATTACCTGAATCTTCCTCTGTTTGTATATATACCGTCCTAAAACTGTCCTTACGACCAGTGATGGGAATGTTGGCGCTTTTCACGCGCATGCGCGGCGATTTTAGCCTCAGTCAAGCACGAAAATCGGTACCTTGGTCGCCCCGCTAATTTCGCAAAATTTATTATGATTTGATTATGAAAAATGAATGTACAACATGTGTACGTATAATATTATTAAATCTATTAAAATGTAATATATACATACGTGCATAGAATATAAAATATATAAATATATAATATTTATGTATCTATGTACAATATAATATAACTTAATCTTCTGCATCATCTTGGGAATAAGGTAGGGAATGGTACTAAAATAACTTTAAACGAAATATATAATAACAAACCCACTACTTTCGCCCCAATAGTACCCCACAAACTTCGGGCGTAGCTTCGGTGTTGCCGAAACTCGCACATGCGCGTGAAAAGCGCCAACATTCCCATTACTGGTCCTTACGACATCCCGCGTCTAAGGCACGGGTCCGCTAGATAGCCTTACCGATGAGTCCTCTAGCGGGCCTAGGACGAAACGCTTCCTTCTCCTTTTTCCATCATTTCATAATTCATAGCCGCCATAAAATCAATCTTTCCTTGCGAAGATAATAAGCAAATGCGGTGTACTATTTTCTTGACTACAGCAGCACGCAGCTAAATATCAGAAATACTCGGTTGTCCTGCGATTTAGCCATTGAAACGATTGATATTTTGAATAACGGATTGTGGATGTACAGGTAATGAGGATTTTAATTTCCAAATGAATGTAATGAATAAATTTAACTAATCGGTCGGAAGAAGCAAACTTTTCCTACTTTGTATATTCTTCTTTCAAAATTGGTTCAATTCCAGCGTAAAGTATCTAACTTTAAGAAAATGGTACGCTATTTGTGTTATGTCGAAGCTGTTAAGAAGTCCTCTGTATATTACGCAATAAATAAAAAGACTATCCGCTTACACCCCAAAAAAGGTCTAGTCCCAAATGTGCAATAGTAATTCTGAAAACTCACTTGTTTTCACTGCCGTTATACGAGGAGAGGCCCCCTTATGTTAGACGCTAGCAAACGCGTGAGCAAGAGCGCGCGCGCGCGCCAGTTAAGGGTGACCGAACGAGGCTATTCAAGGCTCTTGTGTATTAATCGAGCGTCGAAACCGTGCCCGTTCCCCATTCATTGGCAAAGTAACGAACATCCTGGCACAATCCAAGAGCATATTACACCCCGTTATGCACACCGATACACGCCGCGGCGGGTTTAAGGCCGATCCACGGGCAGAGCACGCGACGATCCAGGAAACGCCGGCAGGCGGGATAATGCGGACGACACAAGGGGCCCTTAACAAGCTTGGACGAGGTGCATGCACGAACGCAATGCTGCACCGGCCAACTAGGCTGACTGCTCAGGACCGCCCGCATTGACGACGTCGGTGGAACGAAGAGGAGACGACCAGCTCGCCTAGAGCTGCCCCCGGGATCGAAAAGAGAAAGGAATAGCTCTAGGGAGCATACACCTCGCTCCGGGATAATAAGAAATACGGTGCAGCCGCTAATGCACCGGTCCGAGCCGAGACTTTTTACCGCGGTGTAAAGTCGCCTTCGTAAAAGACGCACCCCTCTTTATCCTCCACCTCCTCCTCCTCCTCATCTTCCTCCTCGTCCTCCTCTTCCTCTTCCTTCTCCTCCTCCTCCTCGTCCTCCTGTTCTTCCTCCGTCGTCTCTTCCCCTCTCCGCAACAGTATACTCTTGTTCCAAGCATAAATCCCTACCCTACGGGAGGACGCGGAGCCTGTGCACCCAATGTGTAACGCGACGGTGAACGTAGACGAGTTTCGTAATCGGATTATGGAGCAACTAACCTCTGCGTATGTGTATCTGAATCGCTTTTTGAGGCCGGCTTTACTAAACGTGTCCGGAAATTCTGAATCTGTTCAGCCCTCCGCGTTCTGAATACCGTCGATCCTCTTTCTGTTTGCCTTTCGATATCGATATTTCGGATAAATAGAAATCATTTCATAGAATGCTATACGGTTCGTACGATTTGGATGCTAAACAATATTGGACAATTATTTGACTGCATCTGCTTAGAGTCCGAGTCAAGCTTACCAAAAACTACGTTTACAATGAACGCGTTAGATTATTCTAAAAGTAAATATTATATGTATCATAGTTTAATGAAAAAGCAATAAAATATTTGCGCACGGTGCCGTACGCGTACGACGCCGTACGTTGTGTAAATGATCCAGCAAGATCGCCGCAGATCCATCTTCACGATCCTCCTTCCGAGAGTATACAAAACGCGCACCTGACGGCCGAACAATGCGCGACGCGGCGCGGCGCGGCGCGGCAAGAAAAAGAAAAGAAAAGAAAAAGACGGAGAGAAGATGGATTCTTTTCGAAGCACGCGAGGTTAAAGAACCATAAGCGTGACGCAACGAGGAAACGAATTAATACAGACATCGCGGCTCACGAGCGACGGATATCATTAAAGTTCAAGAAGACTCGGAGCGATCGCTGTCAGCGCGAGGAGAGCGCGATATTCAATTTGCCCAGGTTAGTCTCGGCTCGCGAGATTCAAAGGAACGACGCACAGCTTGATCGGAAGACAAGGTGCCGGCGTTGGTTAGCCGAGTGTCGTTAACCCTTCGCGGAACGAATTATGGCCGCTCGGATTTGTAAACAAATTTCACGCCGTAAATTCTGACAGCGAGTCGCTAAATAGAAGTCGCAGGAACCGAATGAGACTGCTCTGTCTCTAATCACGCTCTTTTCTTATTGAAAGCAATCGCAACTCGTGTTTTACCAATTCGCTGATAATATCACCATTCGATGATCGCTAATTGACCGATCCATTGACAACACTCTATAACATTAGGTTGTTGCGTATGAAATGTCCGATACACGACGGTAACTTTAAACGAACAGAATTGTTCTCTTAATAAAACTTATTGATTAAAGCAGGGATGGGCCCTCAAACGCCTGCTTCTCCCACCAACCTCTCTTTCATGCGCCAGGCCTGCGCAGTATTCGCAACGGGCGAAGTACTTCCTTCCTCTATAGTAACGGCGGATGCTGGTGGGGGAGAGTGGGCGCTATGGTGGGGATGGTTTGTCTCAATTGAGACAAAAATGCTCATCCCTGGATTAAAGCAAGCACCATTGTAGTCATCGTACAGAAATAAATATGTTGGTCGTTCACCTTCTTCATTTATGAGATTGCCATCTTTATTTTTGAGCTTTTTCTCGACACATAACAATTACGTATTTTCAGTACACGGTATAAGTACGAAATGGCAGAGTCCCGCGTTCACAATGTACTCTTGGTGAAGTTAGTTGGTAGCGACAATTTTTTAAAATTCTACTTTGTAGTTTCACTTATGATTAAACATTGTCAATTATAATTACAGTGAAAAGTGATACAGCAAAATTTCAGAATTAATATGAACTTCTCGCAACCGACTGCAACACGTCAAATGTTAAAGAGATACATGAAAGAGAGAATATTTTCGAGGACACAGTGTGCTGCACGATGCGACAAACACGAAAGGATCGACTCGATCACCGCACCTGCTCGATGACAGATTACCGAATTTAATTACGCGCGTCCGGTCGAATACCCCGATGTCAAAGCGATTTTCTCCAGTAGAGATGATTGTCAATTTTTTTCCCTATTCGTCTCTCTCTCTCTCTCTCTCTCTCTCTCTCTCTCTCTCTCTCTCTCTCTCTCCTTCTACCTGTGTAGAACGTCTACGGTGAATCGACGCGGCGAAGATCGTGCCGCGGCGTCACGAGCAAAAAGTGAATGGATGATGGGTTCGCTCACCATTCATTCGCAATCTTGACATTCGACCTTGACAATCTCCTTGGCTCGATAATGAAAAAATGAACGGCCTCGCGTCAATGGACAGCGGCGAAAGCCTGGCCGGCTGCCAAGAAGAAAACGACGCTCGGAAAACGAAGACGAAGAGGCGAAGAGGCAAAGAGGCGAAGACTGGTGAGCGTGTCTCTGCATTCGCACCAAAACCATTCGCATCGCGCGGCGTTATTGGCCGATGCCATTAGACGCCTAACTGTCGAGACACTAACTTCGCGTCCCTTCTAATTTCCTTGTCTTTGGCTGCTGTGCTGGCCGCGTTGATGTCCGCTCACGGCCTCTTCGCCCGCCCGAACAAACTAACGATCGCGGCCGTGTATACTGCTCGACGACCGTAAGATACCAACTATCGAGTAATACAAACCCTGGCCAAAGACTTCGGAGATAGTTTCTTCAGTTTAAATAAAGGCCATTCATTTTCCGAAGCCAGTGCTCGCAGGATATTATTGCGTCATCGAATCACTGACCTGCTCTTCGTTCCCTTCTACGATGTGATTCCACTGCCTTTACTAATCAAAATTCGAACAATTTGTGGCGGCTACTTCCTATGCTCGTCAACAGAGGGACATTACGGCAACACCTTTCCCGCTACTACCTGAATCTTCCTCTCATTGTATATATACCGTCCTAAACTGTCCTTACGACATCCCGCGTCTAAGGCACGTTGGTGTCACGTAGCAATGTAGGCGTGAACAAGGGCAACTTGTCGAGCAACTTTACTCGCGTATAACTTTTGAACGAGTGAACTCCGCGTAGTGAAATTTCAATTCCGCGCATGAGAATTTGGAGTTCCATAATTTTTTGGTGAAACTATATAACATCACATTCAGGAAAGTTGAAAACTTTTGATCCCCTAACGAGAAGTTTAGCCGAGTTTGATAATCTGCAAAACCTGTATTTTATAATGCTGTGGCGGCTACTTCCTATGCTCGTCAAGAGAGGGACATTACGACAACACCTTTCCCGCTGCTACCCGAATCTTCCTCTGTTTGTATATAAACCGTCCTAAACTGTACTTACGACATCCCGCGTCCAAGGCACGGGTCCGCTAGATAGCCTTACCGACGAGTCCTCTAGCGGGCCTAGGACGAAACGCTTCCTTCTCCTTTTTCCTCCTCTCACACACTTTTCAGCCGCCATAAATTACTTTACTACATGGTGTAATTATGGCGAAAAAATACCAAAGGTTGTATTTCATAACTTTTTGATGTAGACCTATATCGAAAATTGAACAAATACGTTTTGTATTATTCTGTGTCAGTTACAGGGGAGGGTAGCCGAATTTGGATCCCCTAACCAATTTTTTAAACGAAAATATACTTTATATCTAAATTTTACGAAAAGAACAAAATATCTCTTTCAGAAAATCGTTAAAAAATGAGCTAGCTTGGGACAGTTACGAAAGAACGGAGAAGGTATGAGTTACGAAAGAAAATCGGAGGTTGATCGTGTTGATGTAGTGGTTTTAGTGTTAATACGCGTGTTAAGTGACCGCTAGACCGCGGAACGTCTTTTATAGCGTGGTCTTCCGAGAGGTATCAAATGGGCGTGGTATTTGATTGAATTTCATTCTTTCTGAATTTGCATAACGTTCCGTGGTTTAGCGACGATACGGCAAGAAAACCACCGTGATTACGGCGGGACACACACACACGTGGGTCGTTCGAGGACGCGTGAATCGCTTGGCTCTGGGTGAGAGGAGACGGGCGATTAATGGTAATTAATATAATTAAGTTTGCGGTGAAAGAGGAATGGCTGAGTCCAACGCGCACACACCATTACCGTAACGAGCCCACGTATCGCAATTATCGAGAAAAACAAAGAGCACAAAAATTAAGACGATGATGAAGAAATGCGACGAAATTCGGCTTCGAGGTCAAGGCCACGGAGACGATTCGACCGCATTTTCGTTGAGTTATTGTTACTAGATCAGAGGATATTAAACAGGCAACAATTAATGGCATTACTGATACGTTATTAATGATTACACACAAAGGGGGAAAAGATCGATCGGGACGATCGCGAGAGAGCAACGATCATTCGTGCCGTTAGTCAGCGGCAGGGCCTTGATTAAATTTAGTGTTATACATCGATATCGAGAGCTCGAGCTTGGAGCAGTTAGATATAAGTTAAGCGGAACACGTCCCAAACCGACATCGTTGCTTGACTTCCCGTTTATTGGTACAACAGGTGTTTACTCGCGTCTATCGTCTCGGTAACATGATTTCAGACTGGATACACTGCAGATCTTTATGCATTTATGGCTTCTGAACATTTTCAAGAAATGCTAGAATATCAAATTTACAAAACGTATTTGTTGAATTTTCAATATGGACCCACATAAAACAGTTATAAATAACAACTTTTAGTATTTTCTATGTAATTCCGACCAATTACAATTTTTTCAAAATTTCTTTTTTTTCAACGTGTAGTAAACTAATTGTTCTAACTTGTAAAAAAAAATCCAAGTCACACGATCCAATATTAAAAACGTAATCGTCTTTTAGAGTGTACGAATATTAATGGGAGTGACTATAGTTCAATTTCCATGAGATCGAGGCTAGAACCGCGAAAGTCAAGCAACGATAACGAGCCTGGTTCGGCTTTCGCTGTATTGGCGAGCGCTCTCTCTCTCTCTCTGTCTGCCATTTGCGGGTATTCTTTGCTCATATGGTGTGATTGCCTGGACTCACCGATCCTCTTGACGTGGACGTCTCGATTGAAGGAGACGGTTCTCTCAGCGGGCTTCCACCCGGAGACGGAAGCCCCGGTCGAGTCGGGGGATAGTAAATTGTCGGTGGGGGCGTTGGAAGCTTCCTCCTCTCTTAAAAAGTCCGAGCGATGAACCTCGAGCATCTTCCCGGCCTTTTGCTCCCAACCATAACACACAGCCGGAACACACCGCCGATTCCTTACCGCCTTTTTATTTTTCCTCTCTCCTCGGTACAGCCCCTCTCACCTCTCGTTACCGCCAAAAACCGACTTCCTTCACCCCCGGCCTCTAATTCCGCCAATCTTTCCCTTTTTCTTTCTCTTTCTCTTTCTCTTTCTCTATCTCTCCCCTCTCACCGCTAGACCCGATCACCAACCAACCTGTAAGCCAAGCAAAGCTACGCTTTTAGTACATCGGATCACCGGGGACCAGATTTTTTGAATTAATGGGGATTCGCCGTATCTCTGTCTCTAGTTTTCTCGCGGTTACCCAGACGTTTTCATTTTTCTTTCTTGTGCGACAAGTTAGTGGTGTGCGAGAACCTGAAAGTGTCAGGTATCCCATGGTCGAGACGGGTCGTATCCTGTGAGAATTTTGTGTATTCTCGAGAATATTAGAGAACCAGACTGACCCAGACCAGGAATCCTGGATATTCTTGCGAATAATCCCGAAAATTGTCGCGTATCCCGACATTTTCGGTTTCTCGCACACCGCAAGTGACAAGCTTGGAAGCGTGGGTGCGTTCATGTAAATACAGGGTGGTCAAAAATCCGAAGGATTCGGAAAAGCATGAATTTTTGGTTGGTCAATTAGCGCTTGTATGGATTTTGACATATATCGCGCAGGAATCAAAATATATCACCAATTTTGTAATCAAGTTATACCGTAATACATTAGAATAAATGGAATTTTTCGGATGTTTAGAATTTAAAATATATATGATCGTTGAAACGAAACGAATGATTTTTGCACCGAATCGGTGCAAATGACTCGAATGGCGAGCTAAATAATATTTTCCTGAAAACGATTTAAGAAAAAAGTGAACCGACTCGATATTACAAGGCAGGAGGTTAAGAAGATAGCTATTTGAGTTCGAAACGTTCGGTTCTTTTTTCGTCCACCCTGTATGTATTTCTATAGGTCGTGGGGACCAGTGCAGCTCTATTTGCGGTCGTTCTTACTGCGGTTAGAGAAATCGGTTTACCGACGATTTATAGGCGAGTCGAAATAATGCCACCTGCGATCCTAAGTAAAAGTACGACGGAGGTTCGTTCGTTCTGCGTTTTGCCCGGATCGCAATTTGCAGGAACAGCAATTCTCTTCTCGGGACAAAGAATGTCCCGGGAGCTGGTCGAATACACACATTCCGTCAAGGCGATCGTCGGTAACCGATAGCAACGTTTTTACTCCCCTCAATAACAGAACTGTACGATTATCTTTTACTCTTTCGCGGTCAAACGAAATGGAGATGAGCATATCGCGTCATCGTCACAAGAATCTCTAGTGTCCGAGTGAAACCAGTCTTTTTCTTAGAATTAACAAACGTTCATCGCGAGAAACGTAAGAGTTTCATTTTATTCCATGGCAATCTTTGTAGAATATTTTGCGAAATTATCGAAATCAATTATTTGAAAAATAATCGTCGGGTATAGTATTTATTAGAACGGACGAATAATTTTTTAAAAATTATTTCATTACTTGAATTTCGAATGAAATTTTCAAAGCGACTGTTTTGAAATGTTCATAAATAAACTAGAAACATTAGTAAATCTAAATTTTATCGGAAGTTTTAATAATGAGAACGATTTTTTGGACAAGTTTCACGGTCTCCATGTATGTGGGATCAAGACCCCCCAGACCAAATACTGTATGGATATTAGGAAAAGTAGGAGGGTTCCGTGGGTATGTGTAAGAGCTGATCAGCTACAACCTCATTTTTCCTAAGATCCTACATTTGGGGGATCGTCCGGGATAGGGGGAACACCCATGCCCGATGGTGACAGACGACGAACGCAGTGAGCAAGCGTTGCGAAGACGGTCGCTCGCGAGCGAAAGGACGACGAAGCGAAGTAAGGGGCACATCCAGGGAAAAACTGCTAGGGAGGGCAGTAGGATGGTGTTCCCGAAAAGTGACGAAGTTGGTGACGAGTTGCGTTGATGGCGCTGAGGCCAAGAAGACGATGGCGCTGCGACAGACATTCGAGGGCGAATGCCGGAGCAGGATGGCCGAGTGTGGGATCGGAGGACCTCCCAGACCAAATACTGTATCAGCAATTTTGCCTCAGTTGAGGCAAAACCGTTCACACCGTAGCGCCCTCTGTCCCCTTCCAACAAGCGCGGGGCAACGAAGACACGAGACATCAGCGTACGCAACGAACATACGCGCTGCATGAAAGAGAGGTTGGTGGGAGAAGCAGGCGTTTGAGGGGCTCCACCCGTGCCCACCACTGTACTGTATGGATATTAGGAAAAGTCGGAGGGGGGTTCCGTGGGTATGTGCAGAATTGATCAGCTACAACCGCGAGGGTCCCGGGTTCGATTCCCGACGCGGAATTGCTCATATTTCCTAAGATCCTACATGTATATTAAATAAAACGAACTAGCTAATAATTGAAACTGACTGTCGAAAAAAGGAAAATTTATATTCTGGGCTAAAGTGGTCCCGCGACATTCATCATTGGAGGGTTAACAAGTTCTACAATCCTTTCGATCGCTGTTTGCAAATTGATACTAGGATGAAATGCAAGAAAGTAAACAGCAAAGAGGGGGAGTAATATCGTCTGTTTTTCTCAGCGGCTTTGTCTCGAAGTCGAATCGTATTTTTTCTCGAATCGCAGCAGGATCATCGACCAGTGACAAGAGTCTTTTCGCGTGTTCGCGCGACAAAGACGCGTTGTGTTCGTTAGAGGTTCGTGCGTGAGCATGTGCATGTGCTCCGACAATGATCGCGATGAACGCGACGGGGTGATAATGGTCCCCATTGTCGTCATGCAACCCGATGAGACACTCGAGATACGTGCAAACGGTCTATCGACAGTTGCCGGGATGACGATGACGGTGCTGAATAGCGACAATGACTTCGTGATCGTGCGATAAGCTACCTCGTATTTTCTTATTTTACCCCATCTTTCGTAAAGCGTCATGCAAAGCTATAATCTCGGATTCCGAGAATGACGTTGGTACATTCTCTTATCGATTCTTTAATCGGAACGCAAAACCCTCTATAGGATTTCGTTGCACGGTCCGTTGCGAACTGTCTCGAACTGTCCGTGGTACTTTTCATAAAGAACAATGACTTGATTTTCCCGTCTATCCAGTTCCAGTGCGGCGTTTATTCTTCCAATTAGTCTCACAGTACGCGGGGCTGAAGAATTGGACCGCGTCAGACTTTCAACCGAAAGAAATCGCATATTGCGACTTTGCTCGAGCTTCATTGATTGAAACGACATCGAAATCATGAAAAAATGTTGAAAGTTTAACGCAAATGCATCATTGTCTCGCCGAGTATTAGAATTTCGGGGAGTAAGGTTAGAAATGATTGAGAGTCGAAAGATAAGGACCACCCTACGGTACATCGAATCGCAAGCGGAGGCAGCGTTACACGGGAGAAAGAATTCGATAAAAAGATCTCCGAAGGTATTTACCGATGACGTTGGGAGCACTTTTGCCAGTTCTGCCTAATGAAAGCCACACGAGCTCTCCGATTATCATTCGGGAATGAGAAGGGTCCGCGCCGCGGCTCGATCCTTTCCGTGGAATCAGCTTCGCTCCGGCAAAGAAGCGGATCCCTCGCGTATGGGATACGTCGCGCGCGATTTCAGATTCACCGCGCGTTCCGCGAGTATCCGCGAGGGATCTCGGTCGCCCTTCGAGGTAGCAGCGGTGACCTCGTGTCTCTTCTTCATCTCTCAAGGCCATCTAATCGCGACACGTCCGTTTCGAGCACGTACCAAAGGGTAAGTCCCTGTCGCTCAACGACTTTATTAGCCCTTAGACGGAAGGGACTGGGCGAGCATGCCAACTTTCAAATGAGACAATTCGCATGATCGCGATCGCCGGATTAACCCTTACATGGGGGACCTTTAACGACGGCCGAGATCCCCGGGTCTAGGACATAGGTATCCTCTTATTCCTTCGTTTATTTCCTGGATACCGTCTCGAACAAAGGAGAGACCGACCGAGACAAGAATGCTAAATAGAAATTTACCGTGGAACGTTATTATAGCAAGGATCGAAAAAATAAAAATAAAAAGAACATTCTAATATTAAAGATTCTGACGAGAACAGAGTCATAGTTTTAGTTTGAATAGAATTTCTTAAATGTAAAAATACAAATTCTTCTATTACAGATAGAAATACTTATTATTTATTAATATCAATCCAACTTTCAAATGAGACAATTCGCATGATCGCGATCGTCGGATTAACCCTTACAAGGGGGACCTTTAACGACGGCCGAGATCCCCGGGTCTAGGACATAGGTATCCTCTTATTCCTTCGTTTATTTCCTGGATACCGTCTCGAACAAAGGAGAGACCGACCGAGACAAGAATGCTAAATAGAAATTTACCGTGGAGCGTTATTATAGCAAGGATCGAAAAAATAAAAAGAACATTTTTAAAGAACATCCTAATATTGAAGATTCTGACGAGAACAGAGTCATAGTTTTAGTTTGAATAGAACTTCTGTAGGTAACTGAATGTGTGTGCGTGCGCTGAATGTGCGTGTATGCGTGGTGCGACCGGCGTGTATCGAAGTTTCTAGGAACAAAATGTGAATGTGTGCATGTACGATAAACGGAGAAAAAAGACGGTAATCGGCAGTTTCGAGTAACCCACGGACGAGAACATGCGTGTTCGGGTCGATATAGCCTCTTAAACTTCCTAAATGTAAAAATACAAATTCTTCTATTACAGATAGAAATACTTATTATTTATTAATATCGATCAGCAATTAATATTTCCACTTGGCCAACCGATGTCTGCTGTCTTATGAACGGGGATATCGGCAAAGGACCGAGTCCACGCGTCCATATTAGGCGAACGAATCCTCGCGACCAAGGTCCTCTGCCAACGATGGTTCCCGGACTGTCAGAACGAACGTTGGCCCGTTGCCATAAACCCAATGACAACATGTGTCCGTATTTTTCTTTTCATTTTTCCCTACCAAAGAAACCTGGGATTTTCGGTTGGACCAGACCGTCGTCGTCATCCCCTATCCCCTCTCCCATGCTCCACCCTAATCGTTCCAATCCGAGATTCTTCGCGTTCGTTCGACGATGCATCTATACTTGTAAACATGGGATTGAATTTGAGAAGGTCCTATCGAGCTAACTTTTCGGAGAATAAAGAAGTGGTTTCACGCAAATGCGATCCTTTGTGACGGTGACGTCAGACACATGGGTAATAAAATGTGTGATTCTAAGCCGCAACTGGAAAGAAGGAATCGGGGAGAGCGGCTTTGTGGCGAGAACGGTGCGAAAATATTCAAATTTGCATAGCTTTGTTGATTAACTGCTGTGTCGAAGAATGTCCGATGATCTCAAGCTTTTGGGAAGTGCTGACAACGAACAACTTGTACATACAGTGGCCCACAAAAGCGTTCATACGCCCTTTGAATCCGAATAACTTTCTTAAAATTTGACCAAACCACTTGACTTTTTTTGAGCAATTCGAAGCATTGATTTAGTAAATCACGTGCAAAAAAGATTTTGAAGAAATTGCAATTACTAGGAATTACGTGAAGAAATAAAAGTAGCACTTTTTAAAACTTCTTTATTTTAGCCCATAATGAAAATTGAAAATATGACTTTTGTAAATCTATGTTAGTTAAACGTATGCTGAAAATTTCATCGAAATCGGTTGACGCAGAAAAGAACGACGCGCATTGAAAGATGTGAGAAACTATGGATTTTAAGCAGAAACTGACCAAAAGTCGTGAAAAACTGCGATTATCACCACTTTCAATCGCTTGTAGCTCATGTGTTTGTTAACTGATTTCGATGAAATTTTCAGCATACGTGCAAATAACATAGATCTACAAACCGCATATTTTGAATTTTCATTACGAGCTGAAATGAAGAAGTTTTAAAAAGTGCCATTTTTATTTTTTCATGTAATTCCTACTAATCGCAATTTCTTCAAAATCTTTTTTGCAGGTGATTTACTAAATCAATGTTTCTAATTTCTCAAAAAAAGTCAAGTGGTTTGGTCAATTTTTACGAAAGTTATTCTGATTTAAAGGGCGTACGAACACTTTTGTGGGCCACTGTATGTACGAGATCCAATCGGTTTTTACAAAGAAAGAGGAATATGTAGCATGAAAATATTCAGTTTAAGAAAATAATAAGAATATAATGCAAAATGATAGCATCTGTAAAGAAACAAAACACAAGATTGCCAGTTTCAATCGCAATTTCCGTGTGTTCGTATAGTTTTTTTAGTCGTGATCTGGTTTAGTTGTGCGCGATGAAAGACACGAGTGTTACTAAATTAGCACAACTTTAATTACGAGGAAGAGAAAACGTGCGACTTTGTTAAATTTATCTCCATTTTCCCTTATAAATAATACATTTTGCAATCAATTCTAGACTCATGATTTTTAAAGCAGTGCTAGTTTCGACATTATTTTTCTCATTCAAACCGGATTTCCACTAAAACCTGCAGTTCCTCGGTTAGTTTCGAATCATGTATAAAAATTGATTGTAAATTCAGGCAACCCTCTAACACAGTTAATTGGTCCTGAGAATAACGTAGAATTCATTCATGTTAATTTTATTGAAATTAAACATTGTGTGTGTTCGATGCAAAGAACATGGAAACAAATGGAAACATCTACGTGCTCTTTCTTCCATTTTATAATATTCAAATTATCCAATTATCCACAACTCCGTTATTTAAACGAATTTGAACAAATCCTTGGGGTAGACATACTTTTAAACACGCGCGCTTTAACACTAGAACAACCGCGAGTAATACATGCGGCTGATGAATGTAGCTCCGCAAACAATGACAATTTTTATAATTTCAGTAATCGGGAAAGAAAAAATTAGAAATAAGAGATTTTGACTGGTCCGGTAGTTTTAGTGTTGAGAAAATGCAAAAAATCAATTTTTTTAATATTCTAGACCAGAAGACCAAGACCTCCAAGAAAAAAAAATATTTTCATTTAACTTCACTATCTTACGATTGAACTGGATCATTTTTGTTTTGCATAAAGCAGTCGAGTGGTCAGAAGTTCCTGATGCTAACAGAAAGAAATAGGTATTACAAGACGAAAGTGAATTTTGCATGACGCTCGAGCGTGGAGGAAGCTTTTCTGCGTGGTAATCAAGAACGCTGACAATAAAGCAGCGTTACAAGAATGTACGATATGATTCCCTAGCGTTCTTCGACCGCAACTTCAGCGCAATAAACAGTCACGTGTCTCCCGTAAATATTTAGCACCTTCCCCTGCCTGTTTTATTGTTGAACCGGCCGCTGCGGCCGGTCCATTCAATGATTCAATGATAAAATCGCGGGTTCGCGCCTGGAGCAACCCGTCGCAGTATCCCGACGTCGGCTGTTTCTTTAATATCGTTGAAGAAAAATGTCGGTCAATTGCCGGATAAAAAAAAATAGTTAGAGGGATGAATCACACGAATGCGAACCGACTCTGTCGCCTTGAGAAGCAAATGAACGCTTCCATTGAACGGTTTCAAAGAAAAGAAGTCGAAACGATCACTTATTCGATATGAACTTTCTATTTTCCACTGTTTGCATTTTTGCCTAAATAGTTTTTTAATATCGTTGGAAATTCTCAGGATGCAAATGCACAGAATAGTCGAATGAGATTAAACTGGTTCTTCCAGAGGGGTAAACCAGAGATTATTAATAATAGTAGACTGTGAGAAACATAAGTTAACTGAACATGTAGTGTTTCTTCCTTTATTAGTATTGTTGGATTTACGCATGGTTGTATTTTAAATGATGCGAAATGCTTTCCCATCGATTCTCTTTTGTGTAAATCCCGAAGGTCCTGCCACCTATTGGCGTGCGTCTTTGACAAAATAGCGCCTTTTTTTCTCCTAGGCGGAGTGAGCATAGGGCCCTCGTGTGCAGTAATGGTATATGACAGAGATGGGCAATTTTGCCTCAATCGAGGCAAAACCGTCAACACCGTAGCGCCCTCTATCCCCTTCCAGCAAGCGCGGTACAATGGAGCAACGAAGACGCGAGACATCAGCGTACGCAACGAACGTGCGCGCGCTGCATGAAAGAGAGGTTGGTGGGAGAAGCAGGCGTTTGAGGGGCTCCACCCGTGCCCACCACTGGTATATGGTCTCGGTTTTTTCGCGCATGCGCGACGATTTTAGCGTCGGTAAGGTACAACGTTGGGCTAAAATGAGGTACCTTAGTCACCCCGCATAGTTTCGCAAATTTTTTTCGATTTTCAAATATGAATTGACAAGTAGCTCCTTCTCCAATACTAGTTGCCATTATGAAATCGAATATATTAACATTAACTTGCATGTAAGAAGTCTTGCACTCTTCTGCCCGGTTTCCCACCAATAACAGTTCCCCCCTACTTTCTCCACAAACATAAGACGTACGGGTACGTTCCTGCATTTAGCCGAGACCATATACCATCACTGCTCGTGTGTGTGTGTTTCAGACCTTTTGTCAAGTATAGGTTAAAGTTCTGCGTTCTGTACGAGCGAGTAACATTTATACTCGCGAATTTCTACTTTAATTCTTTATTCTTTAATAAACGTATTCTTTAATAAACCATTTTGTCGCTTTGGAAGCAAACTCTGCTGATTATTTCAACTAGTATGAATAAATTTTAAATAATGTGAGAATCTTCTGAAGCGATCTGTGTTCTATTTATCTGTTTGCGATACAAATGCATACAATGGTCTACAGTCTAATTGATAGTTGCGTATTCGTTTTTTGAACACACATCCTCAGGGAATCAACGCTATTGCAACATTCGTTTCGGAAATCATTGCGCAAATAATTATTGTACCACTCGAACGTTAAAGTACGCGACAGGACAACGAGCGAAAGCAAAAGAGACATAAAAAAGTAATGTCAAGATGATAAAAAGAGTTTGGCGAATATGGTACCGGTGCGATACTACAGGGAATTTTTGCTCGATCATTTACGACGCGACTATATAATAAACGTTCTCGATACCGGGAGGAACAATAAGACGGCTATGAAGATTCGCAGGGACCTGTTTTTTCCCTTGTTACTCTTTTTGGGGCATTCCACTGTGAACCAATTTACTTGCCGCATTTCATGGTGTGATATCGAAGCTGACTAATAAATTGCCGCGAATGTCGTAACTGTTTCTGAAAAAGTACTCGTTACGCGCGGCTATCGACGAAAACGTGTCGTTTAAAGTACGAGTATGGAGATATCCCGAGCCCGAAGCAGGCCACTGACGGAATCTGAATTTTGAATGTTCATTGCACGCTCGTGATAATATTGTTTACATTCCCGAACGACAGCCACGGATCTGCACGGATATGAATTCGAGAAGCAAAATGAACTCGGACCTTTCTACAAGAAGAAAATGTATAGTATGTGTTGTTATCGTTGCAAAGCTTTGCTTTAATTTGTCTGCAGATATCTGTAACATTAAATGAAATCAAAATTAGACTGCCTTGACAAAATCAATTCAACATCGATTCTCGTGTTGCGAAGAAACTCGAAGCGAACGAATGGAGTCGTAATCGTAAGGCAGTCGTTCGATCACTTTCGAAGATTTCCCGCTCGATGGACATCGCGGCTGAACGTGTTTCTCCGACATACTTCGACTACAGGCATGGTTGGAGGTTCATGATGACCCGAATTGTGATCCGCAATCATTTATGTAGGATCTTAGGAAAAATGAAGAATTCCGCGCCGGGAATCGAACACGGGACCCTCGCGGTTGTAGCTGATCAACTCTTACACATACCCACGGAACCCTCCTACTTTTTCTAATCTCCATCCAGTATTTGGTCTGGAAGGTCCTGATCCCACATTTAACTTCCGCAATGGCAACAATTCCAGTGCAGGATTAACCAACAAACAAAATAAGGGCATCAGACTTGTGCATGCAATAATAATATTGCAAAGTGTGATCGCGCAAAGTGTATGCGCGAGAGAAAAGAAAATCAGTAGCGAGCGAGAAAAACTCGTACTTTTGATAAAACACTTTTAAATCATCGACATTGTCTAAGAAATCATACAGGCCCACCCTACATTGCGCTATACTTGCGCTTAGATTTATTTTGGTTGCAGCGTACTTATTGAAAATCCTATTAATAGACTTCCGGTGGGTAAAGCGTTAAGTAGCTAACCGCCATTGTACAATCGTTGGAACGTGAAACGTTTAAAGCATGAATAAACGACCCGGGTCGTCGTCCAGGGGGATGGGGGATGGTGAATTCCTGCATCGAGTGCAGGAATTTTGGAAGTATGATCGCGTCGCGGCGACGTATTCCCGACGCGATAAAAGACGAGGGATTCGGTCACGGGTGAGCCGCGGGCATTCGCACGTCAGATCGAGGCGCGATCTTCATTCCGCGAAGCTCGCTGCGAGCGGACAGGCGAAACAAAAGAGCGAGCAGAAGAAAGGGAGAAAAGAGAAGCAAAAGGATTGAGCTGTTCATAAGCCCTCGCCGGCGTCTATTTCTGGACTTAACGAGGGACGTGTCGAGAAGGACGCTGAAACAGGACGACGACGTGCCTCGTAACTGTGTCAAGCTCCACGTGGCCCTTTTATTGCGTGTCAACATATCGGCCCGAACTTTTATCCGAACGCGTTCAGACCCCCATTTCCATTCCGTTCTTACTCGTCCTTTTCTCCGCTGGACTTTTCCAATGACCGTACGCTCCATGAAACCGAGCTTCGTTCGTTCCAAATTGCAAACAGACGTTCCAGCATGTGTCGCTTATATTTTTGCCGTAAATGCACGAAATCGGCATATCACCCTTCAGATAGAAATTAACAATCAATTGACAGTTTAACAAAAAATTGAATTTTCTATTGCCAATAACGATGCATAACATTTGGTTAAAAGAGAGATACGAAAAGTAGTCGATATTCCAGTATGTGACTTCAAAGTTATACATATATGTAGCTGTAGAAGGTTGACAAGTCATAGCTAATAGATATACCTAACAATCGCTGCTAGGAGCGAAGAATGAATTTAGATGTTCTTGGAAGAACACGTTCAAAGTGGACACTCGAGGATACGACGAAAAAGAAAGACAAAAGTAACCGCAATAATTCAGCCCTGTCCGTCTCACGATCACTTGCCCGTCACAATAATCAAAATTCCTGGCGGACACCGTTCGGACGAGCGTCCAATCGCGTCAACGAAGCGTTCACTCTCATCTAGCGGACTGCTGATTAAAGTGTCGGTTAAAGCTTAAAGCGCGTTAATTGATCTCCGGGCGAACGAGACGTCGCCCTCCCCCCCCCTCGGATTTCTGGTTTCCCTATCGTTGACGAGATCCAATCTACCGGTGGAGTAAGTCGCGTTGCCGTATCTAATCTATTCGCAACGAAAGTCATTTCCCTTTCGATTAAAGTTTTCCGTTCCCGGAGACCGTTTGACGGGGGCCGACGCGACGCGGCGAGCGATGTCGCGTGTTAGATGTCCCGTGTCCCGCCACGACCGCGATAATTACAGTGATCGCATTGTGAACGTGATTTGTCAGTCAACCCGTAAAACGTACCTGTCGTCGTGCGGAGAACGTCGCGACGTGTGCGCGGTGAAAAGAATCGATGCACGGCTCGTTCGTTCTTCGATGGTTTCGAGGGTGGAGAAAAAAATCTAACCGACCGCCGCGGTGCTGAAGCAATTTGCAACCTCGTTAGCGGATCGTCTCACGTGTTTCGCACATCGTCATCGGGTCAGCCTAATCGCAAACACTCGGGAGTGTGCGCAGCCTGAATCTCCCGAAGGGGCCTCGCAACGCACAGAAGCCGCCCGAGCGACAAACTTTTACGCAACAACAACGACCGATCGACACCGCGACGCGACGTTCCGTTGCGCTGCACTCCAGATGGAGCGGCGTTCGGTAGGTCTCGGTTCCGATCCCTCAAAGATGACACCTGTTCTCGCGGGCCTATCTCCTTGAACGCGCGCGCCACTTCCCGTCACAGTGGTCGACGATCATGGTTATTCCCGTGGCAAGATGGATGGGAGACGATCGAACGTCGGCGACGAATCAATTCGCCTGGCCGACAATACTCTCAGGCGAACAGACTCGTCCGAAACTACGACGACGACGACGACGACGACGAGTGACGGACGATCCGTCACCGGGACAAGGATGTCACGCTTTAGTCCTTGCGCACTGTGAACGCACCCGGCAATGGCAAACCGCTCGAATTTCAGAATTCAATTTACCTTCACTGGCACGGTAGCATTCCGATCGGTAGTGCCTCTGGTGTGCTCTTTAAGGATATCCCCCTTGACCGCGACGTACCAGTAAGAAGAGAGAGGACCCGGCCCGTGGTTCTACCGAACAAAACACTCTCACGTACAGGAACTGTCACTGCCACCGTGGCAGCCGGGTGTCGCGTCCCGTGGGACCGGCGAGACGAACACCTTGCGCCCGATCCTGATGCGACGCAACGATGTCCTCGGCGACGAGTATCATCGATCGGCTAAGAACAGCATCTCGTAGATATTCTCAGGCTTGCTTCCCTTCTTCACCCTGGCTAGCCTATACTCCTCTCTATCTTTCTCTCTATATTGCTCTCTCTCTCTCTCTCTCTCTCTCTCTCTCCCTCTTTCTCTCTCTCTCTTCTTCACTGTTAGGTCGTTGGACACGCGCTAACACACGATATCAAGAACCAAAAACTTTATCCGAACCGTCTGGCAAACACTTGTTCCCCGAAAGGCCACTGCTTCGTAGTTAAATACCACACGCGTGTTCGTTTATTCGAAAGAACGATCGCGATCGATCGGGACGATTCTCTGAGCTGACGACAACGGGATCAAGTATCCCGGGATAACCCGGTGCTGTGTACCTGCACGATTCACTTCGACGACTCGCTCGCACCGATTACGGGGTCGTTAGGTAATTCCGGACCTGCGACGCGACTTAGGGGCTACCACTCCTTCGGCACGCACCGTTCTCCGCCGAGCGCCGAAGAACTAATAAAAGCTGGGACCCAGCTTGATACTGCGTAGGCCGCTTACTACTCCTTCCACCGCGGCTCCGTCCTATCCCACCGACGTACCGGACCGGGCCCCGACAGAGACAGGCAGGAGAGAATGCACGGACGGACGGACGGACGAACGGACGGACAGACAGACAGACAGACAGACGGACGGACGAACGAACGCAGCACGGATGGACGGTGAAACGGATGAAGCAACGGGCATAAGGACTTTAACAGGTATACACACACGCTGCTAGGGTCTGGTGCACCGATGCACGGGTACACCAGGCGAGGCTGATTCTGTGTGCTGCTCTCTGCTCTCCGCTGCTCACCTTTGCTCTGCTCTAGAATGTTACCTGTGCTCGTTGCTCCTGATGCACGCGTTGTTGCTCCTGCTCCCGCTGCCTTTTCCGTTGGCTTTGCCGTTGCCGTTGCCACAGCAGCCGCTTGGAGAACGTCACTCGGTCAAGGTCCCACACCGAAAACCAGCGCAAGTGAACGCCGTGTCTTTGCCGAGATACCGGGGACAATTGCCAGAGTGTGGGTTAAGTCGTAGTGGGCGTGTACGGTATTTGTGACATTTGTGACGGAGGAAAAAACGCTGCATTTTTTATGGTTGGTAAATGAAATTTTTTTTCTGGTTGCTTTTGGGTAGAGCTGATAGATTGGAATAGTTACTTCGTTTGTTTTTGTGGGTGTGTTCAGAAATTCGTGAAAACAACGCAAAATTGTTGGTGTTGATGGAAAATTAAGTATTTTAAGGTTTGCTTTTGAGGGAGCTGGTTGATTCGAATAGACTCGATCTTCTTATAATACATGTGCACCGAAGGCACGGTTTCATTATAACACTATGTTTTGCTTAACACGGTTTCAATACAACACGGAACGAACTAATGGTATTACAAGAGGTTAAGTGTACCTCCTTTACAAAACATCCTGACGTATGCCGTACGATGGGTTAGGTTCTAGGTGGTTCGTTAAAAGCATGGAATTAAGAAATAGCTAGTTTATCGTTAGGGCCGAGAATTATTAATTTATACACGTAATACATCCAAAGTGAAATGTCTAAATTCGCCTTAAATGTATCCGACTGGTGTCTTCATCCTCTATGCCACCTGTTAACTTATTCGGTCATCGCTATACTTGGCGCGAGACACCTTGGGCTCTCGATGTGCGAGGGTGGCAGAGATCGTCCCGCGAACTCGATTCGGTCGTGGAAGAAGGTGGCCGCGAAGGATGATACTCGACGCGACGGTTTATGGATTGCGTTGGCTAACTCGGGGATTGGGACATCGAACGGTAGGCGATCATCTGAGAAAATGACGGAAGCGCGTGCTGCGGGCTGCGGGGAGCGCTGGAAGAGCCGCAATTTACAGAATATGTGTCGCGAGTGGGTTCCGTTGGCTCTAGAGAGTTACATAGCGGAATACCGAATTACATTTTGCTCAACGCAAAATGTGCCTCGTTTCTAGGATGAATTTACGTATCGCAAAACATCTTTCGATATCTGCATTCATATACGGGGTGAGTCCGAGGAAACAGAACACCTAAATATCTCCGTTACTTTTCGTTGTACGAAAACATTTTCAAGGTCATTTTTTAATGAGATTTCAAGGTCATCGATGTTTTTTTTAAATGGAATGATATATCTTCGTTAACGTAATGTTGTAGCTGACAAAATAACGAATTCATCCATGTAACGCAATATGACCTACAAATGACCTTCGACCCAGAAAAATGGAATAAATAAAATTCAACGTGTAAGATTCACTTAAAATTTTTTCCCTTACACCGTTACATGTGGCCCTTCAAGCAGTGTAACTTTGTCCTAAGAAGTTTTTTTGTACAACGAAAAGTAACGGAGATATTTAGGTGTTCTGTTTTTTCGAACTCACCCTGTATAGACGTATCAACCCAGTCCAATTGAGCTCGAAATTAATCAAAATTGTGGCAGATTTTTGCGACATAATTTCTAACAAAAGAATGGTATTCGAATTATTTCTTCTATACTTTTGTGATAAATCAATGCTTTATGCATTATCGCGTAAAAATCGGATCATTTGATAACGATATCGGTGCGATGCGGCGATTATAAATTGCGAGGAGTACTCGCGAAAGGGGAAGTGCCAGCCCACGGTCTGTGATCCGCCGTGCAGGATGTGCATGTTGTCTTAATAAATACGGCTGTAAACACGAAAGTAACTAGCTGGATCGGCAAGCGTGGTAACGGACACGCAGAAGCAAGCCGCGAAGAGAAGATTGTGCATCGCTAAGTATGAAGAGTGTAGCGGCAGGACAGCAGAGTACAATTACAGGTGATCGAGGATCGGTCTTGTTTCTATTTTCTTTGATTTCTGCGAGTAGTTAGCCTGATCCGCGACGGGCCAATCAGAATGCCCGGGTCTTAGCGCACCGGCCGTATTATGATTGGCGTAATCATCGCATGGGCGAATCACCGGCCAGCCTCGTATATAAATAATTGAGCTTAAAAGCTGAGCTAGGGGGCTGCGCCGCTGCTTCTAGTTGATGAACGGCGGACGAGTGATCCACATTGGACGCGCCTCGTAACAGATCGGACTTATTGTGTACAGCAGCGCGATGATGAGCAGCTGCCGGATCATTATGTGGCATCTCGGTGTCTTGCAACGGGGAAAATCGTGTTACGCGTAAAACCGAGAAGAGACAAACACCCTATCTGATATACCACTCGATCGCCGACGTTCCCGTTGCGAAACGATACGCCAGGTTCTGTTTCACTGAACATCGGCGACTTTAGAGCGGAATGTCTCAGGAAAGGTGTTACGTGTCCCAGGATAACTTTTGTTGCGCAACATCGACTAATCCACTACATTGCTAACACTCGAACTGCCGAGCCCGACAAAATGACGGATTTTAGATCTGTTCTTTTGGAAATCATTGAAACCGCAGTGGACCTACGTTCACATGAACTCTATTTATACAAGTTAAATTTGAGCAGTGTAATTTTAGCGTTAAAAGTTAGCGTTAACAAAATGAGTTCGATGCGTATCGCGATGCTTGGTGTCTTATTTCTGTACGCAAAAGAGTTAATAATCAACCGAATGCTCTTCGACCTCTCCTCGAGGACGACCTCCGCGGTAACGAAGAACAGCGCCTGACCTATTACTCCCGGAGCGACAAGAAACCACTGGAAATGATCTCGCCGATGATTTATGACAGTATAAGGTGTTCACGTCACCCCGCGATGCTGGCACCCGGACACTTAGCGGATCAAAGTTTTCCTTTAGCTGCCGCGCGTCTGGACCGTGTGCCCCGCTCTCGCACGCGATTGGCGTGCGTAAATGGGTGACGACTAAACTGCTGCAGATAATGATGATGATAATGATGATGATGCCCGCGGTAGCGGTGCACGCCGACTGAAATGGAAAGGTACTGCTTGTTCGAGCTCGCGTACCTACAAACGAACGCGCCGCGCACCGCTTGCCTCTCCCGCTTCGTCTCGGCACCGAACGAGCGTCGGCCTTGAACTTACCGGGCTGCTCTCGGTGCTAATGAAGAGTCGGACTGAGAGTCCTACCGCGGTGGACAGACGTCTCTAATTGGCCCCGCCACGGACCACTTCCGCAACGAGGAAAGCCGAGTCCGCGTTTAAACGGAGAACTTATTTTCACTTTCTATCGCGCACCGGCCGAACGGAATACAGCCACGCGTGATCCAGCTTGTGCGCGTTTGCGATCTGCGTTCCCGTATACATATATTTTTGTTTGCGCGTATGCGTAGCCGGTGTGCGTTTGCCCATGCACAACAGACGCGAAACGGTTTCGCCGCGGCGGAAAACGACGTGGCTGAAGTTCGAGAACTCGGGACCGACCGGTAGGCTGTGATGTAACCGAGCCAGCTCAGTGGGTATTCTATGTACGATTGTTCGATGCCTCGTTGCGTCAGCTGAATGTGTCTGTATGACAGATGTGACAGATCTATAGAGTAACCTGCCGTCAAGCGGTTTGGTTTACGACTTCGCCGTACTCCTCTGACTAATTACCGCCGCGCGACAAGCAACCAAATAACCAAACGCTCTACAGTAGAACCTCGGTAGTTGGACGAAACGGGACTGGAAAAGCCTGCATGTTTCGAGGTCCCTGCATTCTATCGAGATCCCGATGGGTCGGAAAGGCATCGCAATGCTAGCTCAACAAAAGTAAAATTGGCTATAGCGCGGTATGTCCGACGCAAAATGAGCTGCGATTTTGAGGAGGGTGCGAGGAGAGGGGAGAGAACTCTGAATATAAAATTTCAATGGCGGGTCTTCGTAGTTTTTTAGATATTGTAGCGCTTGACATGCGACAGGATTGTGGGTCGGTATGTTTGAAGCTACGCGCGGAGTGGCGGCCTATCGGCGAGCGCCCAACCGGCGCGGTGAAGTGATTGAGACGCGATGCGTTTGAGATTCGGTATGATTGAAACCACGTGCGAAAAAGCGGCCGAATGCGATCGAATGGTGGTGCGATCAGTGTGCGGGGTGCGAAAGGCCCACCTGCCGATTAGGATAGAAGAAGGCATCGCGATGCCTCGGGCCTTCTTCCGGTGGTTAACACTAGAAAGACTGAAACTTAGTATATACCTATATTGCCCAAAAGCAGTCAAAATGACTGCATTGTGAAAGAATAACTAATGTGTAAAGAAAGTTTAAAATTAATTTTTAATATTTTTTATATTATTTACAGTTATTAGTAAATATTAACAAGAAAAAAAATTTACTTTTCCTGGGCATATTGATGACACTTTCATTTTCATCATTGGTGATCGACTCTTCTTCTAATTGAAATTAAAAAGCAGTCAAAATGACTTCCTTGGGCAATCTAGTGTTAAGCTCTGCGTGAGCGAAATAGTACTGTGGATGAGCTTTGCGGGAGCGAACGTGCGTTAAAGAAAAAGAATAAAGGACCCGGTTGTGAAAGGTGAATATTTTTGTTCCTTCCCTCAACGCGATCCGAGAATTCTAATCTCACAATATTAATGAAAAACTGTCAAACAATATGTTTTTGAGTTCGCCTGTTACATACAATTTCTCGTTATGTATGTATACCTATGACAGCGAGTACAATTTCTGAAATAGATGGCGGTAGCAGATACTGTTGACAAGAATATCTATGTAGTAGATTGAGCAACGCAAGAGGTCCCTTTTAACTTGACGCGGCAAGGACATTTCAAGGTCACCTCTGGCTCTTTGCGAGAACATTAGTCAACGTGCTCTAATTGACGACGAGACGAGACCGGGTCTCGAAATTAATATACTAATTGCGACATGGACGAATTTCATAGTGTAGAGGTTCTTTTACGGAATGGAAAATAGCATTGCGTCCAACAAGCACGTGCTAACAAGTGACGTAATTTTGTTCTGTAAAATAGGCATAAAGAAATGCAGAAATATATACATGTATGCTATAAATGTATAATACTATCTTATTTCATGATCAAACGACTGAATTATTGAGTGTGATATCACTAAAATATTTTAAATCGACCGTTACCAAGTTTTAGTTAATCTGATTAATTAATTCTTGCCACAATCAACTTCACAATTCATTCTCAATTGACCTTCTTATTAATATGAACAGCCAAATAATTTTTTACGAATTATTTTATTTTTTCGATTTCATATGAAATTCAAATAATTTCTCCTGGTCTGAACTACGAATATCGTGTGCACAGATCGAACCGAACCTTCAATTACCATGAAGGACGGAGTCACGGGTAATGCACGGTACACGTGCACGACGATCGAAGTGGCAGGACGTCGTTTCATCAACTAATCCGATAAAATGCCCGCACAATTCTGGCCGCTGATTATAGAATAAGCTCTGCTGATTTAATACCTAGCCTTTAAAGTGCACTCGACTGGATCTTTGCCGCATAAATATCGTAACCCCGGTGCCGGGAGTAATCCTCCGACAAACTAACTACAACGGCGGCGGTAGGTGTACGCGCTGCTTTAAAAACAAACGAGCGACAAAACCGGTGGTACACGCGAGTAAATCTCTCGGTGGCGTGAAGCCGAATGCCGAATGCTCGCGAGTGTCGTTACGCGCGCGTAGTACTTTCTCCGCGAGAATGGAGTCGCGTGAGAGCGGATAGCCGCCACTCCGCTCTGCTCCGCTCTGCTCCGCTCAGCTCCGATCCGTTCCGATCCGTTCCGCGCGAAAATTGTTCCGTGCGGCACGGTGACGAGGTTTCAGCGCGTGACGCAACGCTCGGAACATGGAGACAGGTCCAGCAAGAAAAATCCAACGAGAACGTTAAACCGAACTGGGTTAACGCAAAAAGAATCGCAGCTGCAACAGGATGACTGTTTTTCCGTTACGGTAAGCTTTAAACGAAACGTAACTGCTAATAAAGAACGTGCGTTTAACACAGAATAACGTTTTTCAAAATGGTTGTAAATGCTCGAGCTTGTTTCGAGGTGTTGGGAGGATCAAATCACTCACTTAACAGCGCCGCGTATGAACGACACCAGACCAACGTCAACGCGTTTGCAGTGTTATACAGGGTGTCCAAAAAATAGTAAAAATCCTTACAAAGCCGAAGCTGTGAAATTATTTTAGGAACCGTCCATTTCAAGGATTTTCACCATACATACATTATTCATTACGGGCAGAACGGTTTTAAGGGGTGGTAAAATCTATGGCGGTGGTTGAATTATGAAAAGATGGAAAAAGGAGAAGGAAGCGTTTCGTCCTAGGATCGCTAGAGGACTCGTCGGTAAGGCTATTTAGCGGACCCGTGCCTCAAACGCGGGATGTCGTAAGGACAGTTTAGGACGGTATATATACAAACAGAGAAAGATTCAGGTAGTAGCGGGAAAGGTGTTGTCGCGCTGTCCATCTGGTGGCGAGCATAGGAGGTAGCCGCCACAAATCTAATTCTGGTATTACATATTTGCTGGATTGAGAAACTGTCTTTATAGCGTGATCAGCTTAGATCGGGAGTGCCTAACGATGGCTCTTAAAACCGATGTAGCTGCTTCTCCTCTTTGCCTGCTCGGCGAGTCAGTCCCACCACGTCCACTCCGACTTTCCCTTCGGCGAGAGCTCCACGACCACTGCACCGGCAGGTATCATGTTCACGATAGGGACGATTCAGGTGTAGCTAAAGAATTTGCGGTGTCGAAAAATCTACTACAATTGAATAAACACGATTTCCATCGCACGACACGAATTCAATCGAACGACGACGACATCGACACAAAATTATCGCAAAAAAGCAACCGTAATTCGAGAATAAATTTATACCATAAAATAAATCGTAGTGAAAAAAGAGTCGAGCAGTCAATAAGAGATTAGCGACTACCCCCGTGTCAAAAGGCTTCACAGGAAGACATACGAAAAATCAATGAAACGTCGAGCGTCGCATCGATGGCAAACGACGGACACACACGTATTCGCGATCGAACCATTAATCACACGGTTCGCCGCGGGTCCATTGTCTTGGGATATCGCGGTGCCTGTCTTCCATTCGGTATGACTTTTGACCCACGAGTTCCCCGGTCCAAGCCACCCCCCCCCCCCTAGTCTTACGTCTCAATCCGTGGGAGTCGGTACACGATGTCCGACTATCCTAATCGAGGGCCTCATCCCTCGTCCGTTGTCGCCTCCGGTATCTCGGTTTCGGATCGTGTGTGCCTTTATCCAAATGCGTTTAGTCACGATTCCACCCGGTCGACGGCCCGTATTAGAGTGCAGACCATCAACCGGGTAGGACGTACCGACTGACAGCCTAAAAGGCTCCTTAGGTAGGTGGGGAGTAAAAAAAAAAAACGGTCGCGGTTCCTGTAATTAAAAGAGAATCCCGAGTCGGTGCCGGCGATTTTTGTTCTCCCGGGTCCGGTCCTGTCGGACCGCGGCGCAGGGATGAATTCGTGAGCGGCGGCGTTGCGCTTTACGCCATCGGACTCGGATGCTTGCTCGGAGATCCCATTGGGTACCCGTGGCTGTTTATACGAGCGATAAATCAATTTCGGCCGGTTCGTTCGACGAATTCGGATAGCGCGGATATAACGATGCCGTGGGTGGGTGGGACACGATTTGCATCGGGCCAATCGATCAGCCCAACTAATTGATGCTCGTATGGAAATCGAGTGTTGACACCGGCGCGCGGAGCGACGTACGGCTTCGTGGGCGTTTTGTGAACTACGTGAAATCGGGGCCGAAATTACGTAATGCCGCCGCGCCGCTTCGAACAGTTCGGTCCGATCTATTCGTCAGGGACGCTTGGCTCTGTGGGAACCATGACGAATATTGTTATACTTCACCTACTGGAGGACTGAATTTAGTTTTTATTCTTCGCTTCCGATGTGTAGCCTCGTGTCTTCATATTATAAAACATTTACAAAATAGCATATTAAATATGGCTGCCTACTGGAACGATGTCCTTATCACCCGTTTTTGGTGCATTTTACTTGAAACGTTCCCAACCCTGCTCACCAAAACAGTCGAATCGAAATAATTCACAAAATAAATCCGTTCTATTCTAATTCTAGCGAACAATAAGCAGACCAGACGGTTCTAGGAAGCGGCGCGCGATCGGTAGTCGAAATAATAAAGTAGACAGTATTATTTGCAAGAGGAAGACGGTTCGCAACAGGTTGGAAGAACTTCGTGGAACAAACTGTTGCTCGCCTATCATCGCAAAAACGTCTTCTTAAGATTATGCACCGTAGGGATCCCGACTCGCGGTATGTTTTACCGCCTACTGGTAATCACTGTACTAGACACAGCGCGTACATTGAAAGTGTTCAACGATTTTTTACGGTTTCCCCTCCCCCCCTTTCGGGTTATACGGGGAGGGCGTCGCGTCGCGTCGGTCTCGAACAAAGAGAGCAGCCCGAGAGCGCCGAGTGCCTGTTGAATTTCCATTAATAATGTATATTTCACGGTAATGCTCGCTAGCGACACCCCTAATCCGAGCCGGGGATCGTTAAATCGGCAACGCCACCGCATCTCGGTGGACCGGTGCCTCGATGTATGTATCCCCGTTCACTTTCTACCGAGAATTTAATAACGGTGAACCGTGGTCCGGTCGAGCAGAACGCTCATTATGCATCGCGAAATTGTTCTTATGGAAATTAAACGAAGCCGACTACCGACGATAGGTGACGTTAGTCGCCGCTTAAGTAAGACCAATGTCTAGACCGAACACACGTCACGCGGTTTTTGCCGGACCTCGAGCCCGCAGTTTACGACCGTCTCGCGACCCAGTCCGCAAAAATCTGTTTCACATCCAAGCTGCCGCTCGAGAACTGTTCACAAGGTAGAACCTGTGTCCGCTGCGCTGGTAGAATCTCCTTTCGATCTGGCTTCCATAGAACCTGTTCCCCGAACCTCTCGATTCCCATGTGATTGTTTATGCAACATATCCTCTAGAACCTTTAGACGGTTTAGAGGAAGGTCCCCTGGCCCCGGACACTTAAGCTTTTCTTAATTAAATGAAAACATACGATACTTTATTTGTTTATTTGAAATAACGTGTTTCTAAAAAGGTTGCACGGTATCAAGAGGGACATCGCGCGATGTACACGACTTCTTTGTAAATGGAGGCGTTTAGGAGATTTGGATGTCAGCTCTGTTTTTTTTCAAATAAAACGCGCTTTTTTGCAGTAGTTTGACAGCTCATTAATTCCCAAGCAGGAAAGTGTTAAACGTGGCATGTCTTAAAATTAATAATTAACGAGATATTAAAGAAAGTTTGATCCGCATAAGATCGCGATGATAGGTGACCAAGTGATCCGCGAAGACATTTTATTATCAGAGTATGTTATTCACATTAAAAAAAGTAAGTCGCGAAAGGGTCGGATCAATTGTTCTATAAATGGCAGAATGACATCGTCGTTTACGTGAAAAATGTGTCAAGTTGACAGGAGGGACAGATTAGGGTTAAATAAAGGATATATGGTCACCGTCGTATCCATCGGCGAAGCTCCAACGAAAGTGCAAGGGGTTTAACGTATTGTTCACACCCGACAAGCAGTGCGAGGCGCTGAAGCGTTGGCTGTCCCCTTTGTGCACGGCATTCCAGGTTGTCTTTAATTATCGGTTCTTTCAGCGGGACGAAAAAACCAGGCTACGCAAACCGAGCGACGTAATAACGAGCCCTGGCGAACTGGATGAGGTTCGCGGAGGGAAGAGGGGTGGCTTCTCGTGGCCAGCACGGCCGGCTCGTCGTCGGCTTACCTTGAGGAGGATTCCACGGTGGCTTCGATCTAGTCTACCCACGCAAAAATAAAAGGAAAAGCCCGTTTACAAATGGCGTCCAGGTGTGTAACTACGGTAACGGCACGCCGGAGAATACGGAATGCGTACCGGGGCCTCTCGGGTACACACACAGGGGGTTAAAGTCGAAGGAGTTCGGTATGCGAAGTGGTACAGACATGTAACTGCCGTGGAGGCCTCCTTTTTGCGCCGCGGCAAACTTACTGCTACAAGAAAATAACATCATTACACCCATAAGGCCGGTGCACGGGCTAAGATAAGCTTCTGCGTTCGACGTCGCGTCGAACCGGCGCCGTCGATATTGACCACCGTTGACACAGATTTCGTCGATGTTTACTTTTGGGGTAAATAGCGCCGGTGACCTTGACCTTAACGTTCGCCAAGGACACACTACCAGGGAATCTCTATTTTGGGTAATACATCGTAGGATGAAAGAAACGATAAAATATATAATGAATCTTATTTTGTTGAATACACTGATGAAACTAAGTGTAAAACGTCTACGAAACTAAATATATGACTTGGGTGAACGCGAGATGAGCGAGGCTCCGCCATTGCGTGACTGCCACGGGCTAGATGCATGCTTGAAACATGTTCGTTTAAGATCTGAATCCCAAATTGAAATTTGTAAAAATTCTTATTTCGAGAAGAAGTACGGCTTACTCCTATTATAGAAATAAGGAATTAATTTTTTAAATTTGATTTTTAGTTTAATTTTAAAAATTAATTCCATATTTTCAACTTATTGTCTCGTGTAGAATCACCCCCTCCACGGTTGTACTATTAATACAGAGACACTCTGCATACGCATTCATTTAATGTGAGCCTGTATTGAAAATTCAAAAAATACATTTTCTAGACATGTATCACTAATAATATATAATTTTGAAAATTTCATCGAAATCAGTCAACGAGCTACAACTAACTGTAATAAATCCAAGGACTCTTACATTTCGCAAATCCGACCAGTTGCAATTTTATCAAATCTTTTTTCACGTTACGTGGTAAACTGATTGTTCTATCTTCTCAAGAAAATCCAAGTCGTAGGGTCCTATGGTAAAAGAGTTGTCGTCTTTTTAAATTCGTGTCCGAATATTTATGAGATATTGTAGCTTTACGCGAAATGAAGAGCAATTTGCGAACCTGCCGATGATTACTCGAAAGGCGGGCAACAATTTGGTGTTCGGGTTTTGAAGATCCGAGCGTGTTTAGCCGTGATACAGACGAGAATCGAATTTGCATATATGCGAGGGATCGGAAACGGCAAAGCAGACAGCTCTCAGCGAAATTAAAACACGCGCAACAAAATGTGCAGCAACACGCGACGCGACGTGCCCGTGATAATTTTCAACGTACCGCGCGTTTGTGTGTAAACGTCCGTCGTGCATCATACGCGCACGATATCCAGGAATATCATTTTCAGAGGCACGGAGCCGGTGTGTACCGGCAAAGGAAACAAAGTAGATCTTGCTGCCTCTCGCTGCCGCGAGCGTTTTCCCGGTAAAGGACGCGCGATGGTGTGGAAACGGCGATGGGGACGTCGCCTGTAGCTCATTGGGCACCATAAGTCGCGCGAGTCGCCGAACAAATCCCTATCCGACCAATAAATTATCCGTAAATAATTAGCAACTCTGTGGCCAGCGGAAAGTGTCCCGTCATTACCCATAAATACCAGCCTCACCCATAAATAATAAAAAATGAATTGTTACAAGTTACAATATCGCACTGCTTATCCGGCCGTACGTTATCTGCTGCGGTGGTCGTTGATAATCAACCCTACTAAATTATGCAGGATAAGTTACCAGGAACAAGACTCGCTGTATTTTTGTTACTTTCGTTATTCTTGTAAATTTGGATACACGCATGGGAAAAGTTGCCGTATACCACGGCAGTGTAGAGGAAATCGTTCTCAATGTCGTCGCGAAGGTCATACGAAGGTCATCAATGTGTTTTTTAAATACCTAACCAGACATATATTTCATTTTTATGTTGTCGGTCATATATAAAGTCAAATTTGTTATTTATTCGACTCTGCTCTTCGTACGACCTTATTAAGACTGAATTTTTTTGACAGAAATGTAAACTTTTTGAAAAGATAACAATTAGACTGCGAATTTTTGACGTTTGTGACAAGAATGATTGCGTGACGTTTAAAATAATAATTATTAAGAGTTAAGAAAGAATGTTTTTTAAAATTGATAGAAACAATTTTTATTTTGCATAGGGATTTGCAGTCTCGCCATCATATAAGTGGCGATACGTTGTTTGTGTTGTGTTACGACAGATTGAAAGTATCAAAACTGGATTTAGTCAGACCTAGTTAAAAATAAAGGAAATTAAGTGATTTAATGAAAGGATGGGAGCATTCGTTTTCGGTTTTATTCCTGACAGTGAGCAGTGCCGTTTAATGCGTGATTTTGCAAAGCGTGATGGCACAGGTGCACAGGCGCACTGCCGGTTGATCGAATACCAGGATACGTTCGCCGCAACATTTTCCCCTTCTGTGTTTCTCGTATTACATTATTCTATTTTCCCGTTTTACTTTCGGAGGAGCACTACTTTCGCAACGCGGTGCAGCGCGGTGCATCCTGCAACGTCACGAGCGTTTATCCATTTTACGTCATTCGCGATGCCCGGCGCTGTGAAACTGATACTCCCGAGTGTTCATTTCCGCGAGGTTCTGTTGCTCGTTTCGAGTGAGATGCGCCGGATAGCGTGAAGAAACGAATTCGCTCACACGTTGCGCTGACGTTTAGAGGGAATTAGAATTATGGATAATTAATCAGCAACGCGAGGAGATACTCCTGTCTCCTCGACCTCTGCTTTCTCTACTCCGGTTCCTTTCCATCATTTTTAGCCCATCCACCCGATTCCATTGTTCTCGATATTCACACGATGAAGCGAACGGAAATCTTTTTGTCTTTCTTGAAACCACTTGGAAGCTTTTATTTCTTTTACCGAACTTTTATATTTCCCAAAATGTTTCAGTGATAGTTTAGATGCAGTCTGGTTGTATCGGATCATTTCAAAAGTTCGTGCCTGATTTTTAAAGACTTTGATACCTCCTGTATGGAAAAGCAACGCAGTTTTTATGAAAGTGAAATCCGCCTAAACTCTAGTTCGTTGAAACAAATGTTCCAAATAAAACTTACTCTGTTTTGGGGGAGACATGTTCTCTAGTTTCGTATAACGCGGTAGAAATAAATGTGTCTTGACGAGTAACGTGAAAGGAACTGTATGCAGTGTTGGTATATTGCACCTTTTTCTCGCGCATGCGCGTTCAAATCCAGGAACGTACGTAAGTCCTATGTTTGTGGGGAAAGTAGGGGGGAACTGTTATTGGCGGGAAACCGGACGGAAGAGTGCAAGACGACACCGCGAGACGACCGTGCTCCGAAGCCAAATAAAATATTTTATTTTTTTATTATATATTTGGTATATAAAGTTATTTTAGTACCTTTCCCTATCCCTAAAATAAAGGAAAAGAGTGAGTATGTTATACATATATACACAATTATAATATATGTATATACACATTAAATTTTAATATAACATATTGATATTAAACATTCATGTTTGAAAATCGAAAAAAAAAATTTTGCGAAATTATGCGGGATGAACAAAGTACCCCATTTTAGCCCAACTTTGAGCTTTACTGGTGTTAAAATCGTCGCGCATGCGCGAAAAAAAGGTGCGATATACCATCACTGACAGGACGAGGCAAAAGGTTCGATTGATTCGATGACCAACATATTCAGTAGTTCTGGCTGGATTTTACCTTTACCACTAACAATAAGATTACTCGGATCTGGCTGGCATCTATGGCATTGCGTTCAGGTGCTAGAATCGAACAGGTATTCCAGGTAGCCTGCGAGCGGTGTCATTATTTCGCGAACAGTTTCTAAAGCCGCGAGTTCCTGGTTATAAGAGGGAAGAGGCCAGGCGGACGAGCCAAAGAAAGTAAACAGAGAAACCGCGTACACGTTCGTCCGATATATCCGAGTGGTCTATGTAGTGGAGCCGGCTAGCCGGTCTACTTCCCATTTCGATCGTCTTAGCCGACTTTCGATGGTGGCGAGTACATACGGCATGTAATAGGCACCATCTTCGAGTACAGGTCTGGCCGTGACTTTACCTACATTACGTACGAAACAAGGGAAGCCTACCACCGTGGGTACAATGAGGCACTGGGAGGCGTTATAAAGGGCTCTGTGTAGTTATTAGAGGTTATGACGGCGGTAATATCTCACTCAGCAGGCTCCTCTGTAATGTTACGGCTCGGGCCCCTCTTTCTCGTTTCCCCTCGTCAAACTCCCCACGTCTTTCGACGATCTCCTTTTCTACTTCTTCTTCTTCGTCTTCTTCTTCTTCATTTTCACCTTCCTCTGCTTCCTCTCCATCTTCCTTCATTCCTTTCCACCACCGTTCCTTCCTTCCTTCTTTCGCGTACAACATTTTTCTTCCGTTTCTTTTTCACCCCATGACCGACTAACTCCGAAACTCTTTACACCTTCACGATCGCGTGAAGGCCGCACAGGTTGTCGCCTGGGAAATCGACTTTATTTAGCCGACGACAACTTAGCTACCGCGGATCTTGCGAATATGCCTCTGATCCGAGGGTTCGTCGATTTATATTTTAATATACCGGCATTTCTCCGTTGAAAACTTGAGTTTTCTTTACGAAAAATTTCAAATTGGTTCAAATGTGCTTCAATTATTTCGAGATGTTAAAAAGATTACTTTACCAGATCTAAGCAAGTTATGCGCATGCAACAAGATTTCTTTTAATTCAACAAGACTATGCCCTCCACAATTTCTTTATACACCGATGCCAACAATTTCAATATGCATGCTCTCTTCGATGAAAATTTTACCGTGTAACATAAAAGTTTAGCGTGCGCCAGAATCCATAATTAAAGAATTGATGAAGCTTAATTAAAGAGAACTCTAAGCACATCCGTCTTAATTTATACGTATGTGGGATTAGGACCCCCCGGACCACAAATACCGTAGGAAATTAGGAAGAAGGGGAGAGGGTTCCGATCGGCTACCAACACGAGGGCCCGGGTTCGATTCCCGGCGCGGTGCCCCTTCCTTTTTCCTGAGATCCTACATGTATATTTAGGACATGACGGATTAGATTAGTAAAATAAAGGAAGCTCGGTAGAGTACGTACGTCGTGCATCGAACAACTTCTTCCGACGATCAAGAGCGGCGCGAGAAGTTCCTCCACGCAAGATTCGTCGGACATTCATCAACTTTTTCAATCTAATTACTTTTACTCGCGGCGTGGTGGGGAATACTTAAAAGAAACACCACCGACCTGCGAGCCGGGATCTTTTTGTTAGAATCGTTTCATTCCCAAGAGATATCAAAGAATCATTCGCGAAAGTTACCCGACCAGTCTCGCGAACGTTATCTCCGGCGTTTTTTACCGTGCCGTAATAACGCTCTAGGAGACGAAAAATTTTGCTCGACGAGACCCCGCTCTCCTCCCTCTCTAGAGAGAGAGAGGGGGGGGGGAGAAAGAAAAACAAAGACAGAGAAAAAATTGGCGAAGGAACGGGGGAGGAAATGGAGAAACAAGACGGAATTCGAATTGCGTCGAAACCATAACGCGGCACGGAAGCGCATTAAAGCGAGGGCAATAATAAAGATATGACAAACGTGGCGGATGTGCGGCCGCTGCTGCGTGATGTACCGTCTTTTAAATCCGTGAAGGTTGGCCGAGGACTAACGATGCCACACCGTGGCAATGAACTTTGAAATCTCTCACCAGCCACGTTTCCTGTGCCCGCCGCGCCGCGAGAAAGATCATTAGCGCGAACCATTCGAACCGCGTTCCGATTCCCATCTACGGCCTCATCGGTGATCTTTAATCCCTATCTACGATCTCCTATCCTCGTGGATTTGAATAATTTCATGGCGGTCCGCGGAACACCGGAAACGTATCACGGATACAACCCATGGCATCAATCTGAGAGATTAAGCATCTTAATGTATCCTCAATTTGTGTACACAAGCGAGGAACACAGGACGGATTCTGATTAATCCCTGTACGCTTCTCCAAGTGAAAATTCGGATCCATTCTACTTGACCGACCGGTGAGACTTTCTCGACAATGTTTACGTCGACATCATTATTTCCTCAATATACAGTGCTGTAAATAATTATAGGTCCAAGGTAATTTCCTCGAAAGTAACGATGATTTATTAAAGATAATTATTTTTTACAACTCGGACAACTGTCACTTTGACAAAGTGAAAAATAATTATCTTTAATAAATCGTCCTTATATTCAGAGAAAAAACCTAGGGTTCAGAAGGGATGGATTTTTCAGTGAAACATGCGTGTTATCGAGCAAAGCGTGCGCGCGGCTTGTTTGCGCGTTCTCTCGTGATTTTGAAACGGAAGAGCGCCCGCCCCTCCTGGGACTGGTTATTCCCGAGCCGGGAAGAAAACACCGGTGCATTATTCAAATCCGATGTAGATCGGTATCCGTGGATGTAATTCTAGTGTGAACGCGTGTTTCAGGGCCCTTGTCGGAGCAACACTTAATTTGTCCGGACACTGTGCCCTCACCGCGGGACGTTCATTGGCCATCCCGGCGCGCGGCGCGCGGCGTTCCCCCGATTGGGATCCAAGAGTTTAAAACCTCCAATCGTATTGAATGCGATTTGAATTCGTAGTATGTTATACGATACAAAATCCGAAGCGATTCGAGGCGTCTCGAATCCCATCACTGTATGGTCCAAGGTTCCAAAGCGGACCGCGAAGCATCATAGACGAACCCGCGATGCCCGAAATTTCACGGTAATCTGTAACCGTTAATAGCGTCCCGTCCGAGCCTAATTTCGCCAACGCGGTTTCGCTTTCCGAGTTTCGTCGGTGCTTTGACGAACGGCCCACGGAGCGCAGCCTATCCTGTATTTGATAACACGTCGCAGAATAAAGGAGATGAATTAAGATCATGCATCCTCCGGCCGTTCTCATTTTAATACTCGTTTTAGTCTCCGCGGTGCGGCGGCCGACTAATCGCCCGAACGAAACGACGAGGTTCGCTCGCGAGGTTCCTCGCTAATTTATAATAATTAGAGCCGCGTTTCTCCCGTCCCGATTCACCGGGCCACCTTCGCACACCATCCTCCCTCGTCTAATTCTCGTCGGTGAGCTACGCTAACTCGGTGATTATTTGCTTGCTCCGGGATCCCCTGTAATTTCGACAAAGTGCCTTCACGCACGTAAAGGATCGCCCGGTGTTCCCGTGTTCCAGGAGTCATATTCTCAGACTAGCCGAGAGACATTTGCCACTGAAATTCGGGACGCAACCAAACCCTCTTTGATCCCGCAGTGACATCACCGGGTCTTAATGAAATTTTGGGAGGACGTAGTTCTTGCAAAAATAGTAGGCAGATATTTCTCAGCGATCATAATTCATATTCAAGGGGTGAAAACAGCTCTCAAAGTTTAGGGAACGAATCATATTTGGTCGAATCTATCTGGGAAACTATTAGAGCTAGAGGGGTTGGTTCAAATGGCATAGTTGTGCATTTTTTAATAAGGAATACAGCCGCTCAGCCCGATTGTGGTTTTCGATTAAAAATGATCGATCGTTGATATACACATTTCATTCGAAGAAATTGCATAGTTTATTTTATGGATGTTTGATCCGCTAGGTTTGCCATCGCTAGGTCCCACTATGTGACGGCGCGGCGGTAGTATCGAACTGTGGCGGCTACTTCCTATGCTCGTCAACAGAGGGACATTACGACAACAACCGCTACTGCCTGAATCTTTCTCTGTTTGTATATATACCGTCCTAAACTGTCCTTACGACATCCCGCGTCCGAGGCACGGGTCCGCTAGGTAGCCTTACCGATGAGTCCTCTAGCGGGCCTAGGACGAAACGCTTCCTTCTCCTTTTTCCATCTTTTCATAATTCAACCACCGCCATAGATTCTACCACCCCTTAAAACCGTTCTGCCCGTAATAAATAATGTATGTATGACTTGGCCGAGTGGGTTTTTTTCCGATGACAACCACGAAGAATCGTGAATTACCTTGGGTGAACAGTTTCGTCCTGCCGATCCTCTCGGTTGGTTCGTCCGCCTTCAGAATTCCCGCGCTCGACCAAGCAGATTTCTGCCGTCAATCAAATTGACCCAGTTCGTGCGAGCACGCCGCGCCGCCTATATCGTGCATAATTCCGTCGGTGTCGGGGAAAATTACTCGACACGCGTCGGCACCACCTCCTTCCTCCGTGAAAAGAACACGCGACGATTTCTTCTCGACGGAACAGTCCGATTTTATCGTGACACACAGCCAACGTAATTAACCTCGTGAACGAATTAACGAAGGGAAGATCGTGTGCTCGATAATTATTCTTTCGCAACGAACGCGACTTGCACTATTCAGAGTTATTATCTTCCAGATAGTTATCTACGAACGAAAGGACATCGGGAAACTGCGAAAGTTTGTGCAGAACTTACACTTTCATCTTGAACGAAGCGATGATAAATCTTCCTTTCTTCATTAGCAGACTTTATGCATCCATGGCGAAATTGAGTAGGTAAAATTTAACATCATGTTTAGGGAGGGATAATTCAACAAAATTTCTGTGTACATATTAAAAAACTACTAAAAATTTGTATCGGCACATTCTTCATATTTTTATAAAGTAATGTAAAATAGTAAGTTTTAGCGCTCCGTGAAACAGCAAGAAGATCAAGGAGGATGTAAGAATGTCAATATGTATTATTTTCAAACGTCTGAAATTATTAAGAACTTTTCAATCAAACTTTAAGTCTTTTCTTATTTGAACTACTGATCGTTTAAATTTTCATTTGGAACAGTGGTAATTTTCATCTACATATAGTATTGTGCGATTAATTACTTGGTCGTGACAAAAGTGGTTCACAGATGTAACGTTTAATTACGTAACAAGTGCTCTTCTATCGTACACTTTCGATCTTATCGTACACGTGTACTTCAGCGAAACATCGGAGCGTTCTTCCTCGAGTTAGGCAGGTTGGTCAAGAACACAGGATTATGTGTTTGCGGATCGTGTATATGTGTGTATATATATATAAATACATACACGAGTGTGTGTATGTGTGTACGGAGGTACGCGAAGAATATGCCTCTGCTCTACGATCTTAAAGGTCTCTACCCGTTGTAGGATCCTCCTTTCTCTCCGACGCTCATCACGACTTCTTGCCAGTCTCGATTATTCCGTCCTCGTTCTACCCTCTTTTTCAGGAATGTCTTCCTTCGACAAAGGATAATCACCGACTTACGCGTCCCACTGTTACAAGGATAATCCACACCGGTCGACGACGCTTAATTCACTTTGACGCCTGCGAAGTCGATCGCAAGGTGCAACGACTTGCACCTTGTTCACGCTTTTTCCCGTGTTCCTCCGTATGCTATAATTCACTGCGACTCTGGAACCGTGTTCCGCTGCATACTCCACTGAATTCTTCGCTGGAGACGGAGCATTGTTTATTTACGATCGTGCAGTCGGTCAAATTGAGCTGTAAAAATTCTTCTTTCTGATCAAATTTCGTCTTTTATGTAGAATCAACGTTAACCAAATGGATATGTTTTATGGTAAACTTCAAGGATTTGATTAATAAATTCACTGCGGGTCTCCGCATTAATAATAATTAACCCTACAGTGAAAAATAGGGTTAAACCGTTTTTTGGAGGACCAATTTTTTTTTAACTTTTTCAATGCAGTCCTATAGATTTCGACGAGAAAACGCCGAAAATGAAAGTCTTATTGCCAGCATTTCACTGGTTCAGAAGTTATACGCGTGCAAAGTTGAGCACTTTTAACCAATCCCAAACCAATTTGGCCTATACAACGAATATCCAATATGGCGACGCCCTCACCTGCCAAAAACGCTTAAAATTGCTCGTGTTTACATACGTATCACTTACAAACTTATAATATTAGTGAATTCCTAACAGTAATACTTACATTTTCGTAATGTGTTCTCATCGATATCTACAGGATTACATAAATAAAAAAAAGTTAAAAAAGCGTTCAAGAAAGTTGAAAACATCTGGTCCTCTAAAAGAAAGAACAGCCGAAAATAGAAATAGATTGACGCAGAAAAAACGACATACATAGAAAGAAGTAAGAATGTGTGGATTTTACGGAGAAACTGAACAAAAGTCGTGAAAAGCTGCGATTTTCTTAATCATAATCTTATAATTACGCGTCATTTAGTAAATCAATGCTTCCAGTTGCTCAAAAAAAGTAAATTTGTTGGGTCCAATTTGGAAAAAAGTCACTCGAATTCAAAGGGCGCTCGAATACTTTTGTGGCTCACTGTATACGAGACATAGTACGAATTATGAATTATATTGAGCCCCAAGAGGTTTTTCTACAAACGATCAGCCATTTCGCGCCACTGTGCGGCGGTAGCAAAAGAGTAAGCGTAGGAAGAAAGTGAAACGAAAATAGATCAAGCCGAAAACCGTTCGGTAATCGAAAGAGAAACCGGTAGTGGTAATCTCGATGGCCATTTCCGTGATACACCTGTCCCCCGGACGTGACTAATAAACATCTCTTGGGAACCGGGGGGGGGGGGGGGCACACGGTTCATCGATCGAGGCTCGAACGCGACTCGGCGCGACGTTGGAGGAAAAAGGTAAAGCCGGGAGCCTTCAGGAAGCGGCACAAAGGGGAGCAACGACAGTGAAAGTACACACATCGTACACCGTTGTCGTCGTTGCCGTCGTTGTCGTCGTCGGCGTTGGCCTGTCTCTCTCTCACCCCCCCTCTCTCTCTCTCTCTCTCTCTCTCTCTCTCTCTCTCTCTCTCTCTCTCTCTCTCTCTCTCTCTCTCTGTTGTGTGTACCTTCCGGGTGCTTTGCCGAGGTTACACAACTCGGTGTATGGTCCACAGGCAAAGACGAATAGCGCCGGTGTCCGATTGGATCGGTGATTCGAGACGTCCGACGGTCGTGAACGACACGGTCTGAAATGGACCTCGATTCTGACCGGCGAGTAGGAAGTACGAACCAGATCTCTGCACGCTTACGTGTCCTTTCTTTCTTTTCTGTACCGGTATGGTACACCGGCGCGGCGCAATGGCAGACGGGGAAACTACTCGAAAACTTTCCCAGATCAAAGTCAACCGTGCCGGCCCCTGTAATTCGAGCAACGATAATTAACGGTGAACCCGACGACGACTAAATTCCACGAACGGCTCCTGGGACAGCAAAGCAACCGGCCGAATAGATTTCAACGGCGAACAGAGGCGGTTCGACGTTGCCGGCGCTAATTGGATCGGCCGCCGCATCATTGGAACTGTTCGACGGAGAATTGCGGTGTCGTTAGGTCGGCGATGAGCTATACCGAGATTCATAAACGTCCGGACGTGATCTTCGCCGTGTAATGTGGATTACAAGATTGTTTTAGATGCGAACACAAAAATTTAAGTACAGACTCGCAATTGGCTTAACATTTAGCGTACTACATCATGCGGGGAACGTAATTATCGCATTCAATGAAACGCGATATCTACGTTGTCCGCGGCCGGATAGTTAAAGAAATCTAAATGAATTTACGTTTCTATCGTATGTGTCAATTTTGATACGAAGAGACAGTTTAAACTGTCCGCAACTTTGAAAAATCCGCAAATGTCCTTATCCTATGTCGCGATCGAAACAGCTGTGGCGGCTACTTCCTATGCTCGTCAACAGAGGGACATTACCACAACACCTTTCCCGCTACTACCTGAATCTTCCTCTGTTTGTATATATACCGTCCTTAACTGTCCTTACGACATCCCGCGTCTAAGGCACGTTGGTGTCACGTAGCAATGTAGGCGTGAACAAGGGCAACTTGTCGAGCAACTTTACTCGCGCATAGCTTTTGAACGAGTGAACTTCGCGTAGTGAAATTTCAATTCCGCGCATGAGGATTTGGAGTTCCATAATTTTTTGGTGAAACTACATAACATCACATTCAGGAAAGTTGAAAACTTTTGATCCCCTAACGAGAAGTTTAGCCGAGTTTGATAATCTGCAAAACCTGTATTTTATAATGCTGTGGCGGCTACTTCCTATGCTCGTCAACAGAGGGACATTACCACAACACCTTTCCCGCTACTACCTGAATATTCCTCTGTTTGTATAGATACCGTCCTAAACTGTCCTTACGACATCCCGCGTCTAAGGCACGGGTCCGCTAGATAGCCTTACTGACGAGAGTCCTCTAGCGGTCCTAGGACGAAACGCTTCCTTCTCCTTCTTCCTCCTCTCACACACTTTACAGCCGCCATACAGTTATGGGTCTTACGTTGAACAACAGTAGTCCGCTAATCGTTTACATCTTCCCAGAACTGGAAAGGACTTATGAGAATGTGGCGACAAAGCACACCGACGGTGACATCACTCGAAGCGACCAAAAGGGACGAAACGAGTCACCGGGCAAAGATGGAAGGAGCATGGTCGAAGAATGAAATCATAATCGCGATAAATGTGAAAAAGAAAAAGGCTGAGAGGAGGAAGATTTTCAGTCTGGTAAAACGCGGCTCGTTAACGGTCATACACCCATGGCCGATGGTTCTTGACGTTCGTAGAATTCCATGGAGACCTTGATGCTTTTTATCTTTGCTCACTTAGTCCTCCCTCTTACAAAGAGCGGCCACTTCACCGTTCCGCGGAACGTAAAAGATCGTGGCGTGCGATCACCGCGATATACCATTAAGGGTGTCCGAACGCACGTGGATTATATAGTTTCCGAGGACTCGCGTCCCACGTTCTGCGTTCCTCATTTTTCTGGCTGGGTCATTAACGTTCTTTAATCGTACGCTCATTCAAGGATCCGTCAAATCGGATTTTTCTTGCCCGGACCGCGCGGGTTAATTGTCTAGCTGCTCGTCTGCCGCGTACAAGAGCGACGGAAGTAGTCCCATTTTTTTTTTCTTACGGTTCCCGAAGAACGGCGTTAAATTACCTAATCTACTGGGTGTACTTATCTGAAAATCCTAGCGAAATCGATCAGCGGTACCAGATTTATAGATCGAGGTATAATCGATAAATATTCGCGCGACAAAATGCGCTACGATTGAAATAATTCAAACATTATGTTCCATTAAAACTGGGACACCGGGTGTTGCAACGAGATCGCGGTCCCGTTTGCGGATACATATAATGGATTCGTGGCATCTGATTCCAGAATTTCCTAATCGTATAATCGATCATGCCAACACAGCATTCCTCTCCCGATGCGCGTTAAGAAACACGATTGAAATTTAATATTACAAGAGGTAGCACCACCTCCATCGATCGTCGACGTTCTAAACGGCCGCAATTCAACGTAACGCGGCCTTGCTGCGAGAATACCGACTCAACGGCTTCCGTTCCCTTTATTCAATTAAATAATCGATAAGTGGTAACGACGCGCAATCCTGCAAGCCTCAAAGGAATGCTATTAGATGCTAATAACCGATCGATCTCTCTAATCCGACGTTCTTTATGTAAGCGGAACGATCTAATTGAAAAGCGCCGCCGGGACAGAGCTACGTGGAATATAGTACGCCATGAAACATTCCTTATAGTGCAAAAAGCTCCATTTCAATACTTTGATTTTTATTTATAATTCTTCTCTGAACTCTAATGTGGGCTCTGCATACTCTCACGATATTTCATCTCTGCCAGACTTCACCGCAACTGCTGTCTCGCATACACAGTGTCGGACAAAAAGTATGAGCGCAATAGAGGTGAGGAGGTATATGTGGAATAATATATGTGACACCGTAGAATATATCCTCAACATTTATTCAAAGCAATGGTTCAAGTGTAAGAGGGAGACTTGTCTCGACGACGACTCATTACCGAATGCCTGGTGAACCTTTAGAAAACTCTCCAGGAAAAAGTGGAAATGAAGGAGAGGAAAGTGAGGAGAAGGGCAATAGAAAAGGATGTCAAAAAAAGGGAAAGTTCGCCCGGGCGTGAACGTAGACATTAAACAGTCCCAAGCGAAAACTGGAAAAGTCAGCGGAGAAGGTTAGGCCTGCGCGAATCTGGTCGCCAGATGTATACTAGGATCGACCAGGCCCGCGCCGAGCACAGAACAATAGGCAAGGAAATAAAGAGTTTTCCAAAGCGACAGCGGCGTAGGGCAACGCTAAAGCTGCCACAGAGGAACAAGTAGCGAGAACCTACTATGACACGCGATTCCCGGTGTTTGTTGTCGTCGTTTTATTTACTAAACTTCCTGGTAATAGAGTATTAATCCCCACTTCTCATTAACGATTGTCCCGCAAATCGAATGCTAGCGTAGCCAGTGGCCCTTTCAGGAAGCGTTTTCGCGACAACGAGACCCTGGGACAAATCGCCTAAACTCATCCCGGCGTCTTCCCACATCTGAATACCGCAAACAAAAGGCTGGCAAGCGAGCTCGCGAGCTCGGGAGATTGCCAACTGCTTTCGCTGTACTTACCACAGCTCCCACGAAAACAGTTTTCTGTGACGGGACGGGGCGGGGCAAAGACTCTCGGTGATGACGAGCGCTCGTCAAATCTGCAGGTGACACGCTGACTGGCGCGATTTGTCACGCTTACCTGAAACAGAATCGAAAGAAGAAACGTAAACTCTTTGGCTTGTCTTAACCGGGACATTTCGTTCACCAAACACAAGATTCCCCTGTTCCAGTGAATACATTTTCACGGATCAATTATAAAAGTTCCAGCAACGAAAATGTTTTTCTCAACAGCCAGAATATTCCTCTGTTCCAGTAAATACACTTTGAAGGATCGTTTTATAAAAATTGCAGCAAGAAAACGGTTTCATTCAACGACTAGGAGATTCCTCGTAAAGAGTGGATCATACACATTCCTTCTCTAGTATTGCATTCATTCCCGGTCGGCAGGAACGCGCAAAGATCATCGGTCCAGATACCAATGACGCAAGATCGCGGCCGAGCAAGTGTCGTCCGACTTGCAGAGATGCCAGAGATGGGGGGTTTGAGAGCGGGAGGCGCGGACCTGATGATTAATTCGCGGCTTCGTTATTGTTTAGTATATCCGCGGAGAGTCCTTGCAACGACCCACGCGACGCCTTGATCATCGGCGGTGCGGCGAAGCAGAGAGAGAGAGAGAGAGAGAGAGAGAGGAATAATCGGCCGGCGAAGAGTGAGACAATGATTCTTCGAAGCGCTTGCCTAACCTCGGCGACCGGCAAGAAACCGCCGCGGTACCTTCGCGTGGCTTTCCGGCGCAAAGGGACCTAGAGAAAGAGAAGTATAGTTGAAGAGGGCGAGGAAGGCGGCAAAGGCTGATTCGAGAGAAGAAAGAGGAGACCGGACGACCACGAAGACGTAAAACAACGGAGCCGACAAAGACGAGAGACACAGCCGCGGCCGCGAACGAATCGCCATGGGAAGTAGAGACAGAGGGAGGGACAGATAGGCAGGGTAGGTAGGCAAGGTAACAGTCAGGCAATCTGGCTGCGGTGCGGGATTCGCGGCAGCGTTATTATCTACTTGGGTGGACAGGTGCCAGGGGGTTTATAAAAGTTCCGCGCGCGGCTTGGTCGGTGGAAGATCGTTATCAAGGGGGATGAGAGCGGCGGAGAGAAAGAGAGAGATAGAGGGAGCGAGGGGGTTGGGGCGGGAGGGGGAGGACCAAGAGAACACACCGAGAGACGAACGGTGGAAGAAGGAGCAACGGATGGAAGAATGGAAGAGGAGGAATACGGCGAGATTGAAAAAGAGTGAAGTTAAGGGGACACGGAGAAAGAGAGAGGGCGGGAGAGGCGAACCAGAGGGAGAGAGAGAGAGAGAGAGAGCGAGAGAGGGGGGATGGTGTACGGGGTGGGGAGGAGAGCCCTGGCGTAGATTCATGCGGACGCACTACTAGATGGCCGTTGCCGACGCGTATAAGCCACGGTAAGGGAAGGCGGCGGATACCACGAGGAATAAAAGGTCTAGGTAGCATAGTTGCACGCACATTCCCAGTTCACAGCCTTGACTCTGCTCGGGGAATGAGCCGAGTCGAGCTGAGTCGAGCCGGGCCGGGCTGGCCAGCAGGCAGGCTAGGCGGCATGGCAGCAGCCCGAGCAGCCAAGCAACGGCGCGGTAGAAGCAGAGGCTGAGGCTGAGGCTGAGGCTGAGGCAGTGGCAAACGCTGGTGCAGAGGCAGAGGCAGCGGGCAGAAGGTAGCAACCGATGACGACAGAAGCAGCAACGGCTGCTCTCCGCGGGCCGACCGGGCCGAGAAACGAACGGACCCAGCCGGCTGGCCAGCCAACGAACGCCAGGCCGCACGGAGAGATGGGCCAGCCAACGAACCGTGGGTAGAAAAAGGAGGGCTCTCCTCTCTAGCGCTCACCAAGCTACACTCGTTCGCTCGGCGATGGCAATTATACGCGGCCGAGCCGTCCCGGCTAGATTCAAGATCAGATAATCCCATCTGTCGGTGTAAGCGGTCTGCAAACGATCCCGCGAACGATCGGATATCCTCTCCCGAGCCGATAGATTTTTCAGGACGATCCGCACCGCGCGCTGGACGGAAGGAGCCCGCTCGCTTTCTCTCTTGCTCGCTTGCTTACTTGCTGGATAGCTACCTCGTTCCGTCGGCTCTTCTGTTCAACGGACGAGTAATCGCCGCGCCGAATGAGCATCTAGACCATCCAAACGAGCCACGGTCCCCGATAGAAATACAGTGGAACCCCCTCATCCACGAATTCTATTATATCCACGGTTTACTGCAGTTCGAAAATGGTCCGTTGTTGACACGTTTCATTTTTAAATCCGGACAAATAATGCGTTACTCGTGGGTAACACGGTGGTCAACGAGTTATCCCTTTCGTAGATAAGGTTTTTGAAAATATTAAGAATGCCTTCCACAAAATTCTTTCCAAGAAACCACGAGCTGAGAAAAACAATGTTCTACCAATCTCGAATGAAAGTCTTCAATTAGTGTTTAGAGTTTCGAAAAATTCCTTAAGGATAACATCGATTAAGTGACAACGGACTGATAATAGTATTAAGACCGCATCTAATGCGGTTAATGCAAACAGGCGTATTCACGATGATTTACAAGAAAGGTAAATGCACATATATGGCTGATGGCATCGTTCCGCGATGCACGAAGTCACGTTCTAAAAAAAAAAAGAAGTTTCGAATTAAACTCACAGAACCGTAGCTGAATGCCACGTTCCGCGGGCACTGGTAATGAAGAAGTACATTGAAGTAAGCAAAAGCAACATCTCCTTTCTTCCATCACCAGCCATGAAAACCTACAATTATTAGCCTCGTAACCGGTATCAACACTTGCTTGAAGTTGACAACAGAAAACGCTGTACCCACTCATTAAATACTTTTGCTTTCTCGGTTATGTAGGCTGGGATACGAGAAAACGGATAAAACGAAATACAAGGGAAGATTGAATATTGCGCGAACAGGATGAAATTTTATTTTCCCATCCCCTTGGCGAGATAAAAATCCCAGCATGTGATTCGCGTGTACGCAAATGAATTTGTATCTTTCGAACAATAATTCTACTTTACTTCGAACTACTTCTATCTTCATCGAACCAAGGAAGATGATTCGATTAATATATAATTAATAATTTCGAATGAAATTCAAATAATTTTTCATTTATTCGTTCTTTCGATCAAATCAGACGTACTCTCCAAAGGTCTATTTATTTCGTGCGCCAAAGAATAATTTTGGAAGATACTGCAGCGAAACTTTACTCACTCGACTCTACAAATTAGTAATATCTAAATTTAATAATCGATTTGGTTATTTCAATAGCCACTTCGCGAGGTGAATATCGTGTATAATTTTACTTGAACGATGAATTATGAAATGTGCCGAAACTTGGTTGTGGTCATGAGAGACTCCAGGATACAATTCCGGCAGCAGCATCCGGTAGACCCGACGAAGAAGAAAGAACGAGGACAGGGAAGAGCGGTGGTGTTTCGTAGATGATTTTGCAAATTTATTGGATCGATCGGCAGAAGCAAAATCCGAGGAATCAATGCGGACAAATCAGGGAGCCGGGTGCCACTTGCAGCACCGGCGACGACAGTGAAACGTACGAAAGGATACGTGTCTCGGATACCGAACGCCCACGTGAAATCGACGGCAATGCCATTCCGATGTTAATTGAGGTGCCCAACGCCCACGCAGCCCGAGGTGTTCTCGGTTTGCCAAGCAGTCGTCAGTATCGGCTATCATTAGCTCGATCGGGCCGCCGATAAACATTCGAGGCTCCTCGGTAATTCGCCTAATGAGATAACGGTACATCGAGCGAAATCTCTGCACTTGATAACGCTTTACGGCGTTCCACAGCTTTAGCCGAGAATGCGAAACCTTTAAGAACGCGGCGCAAACTATGCAACGATTGCATTTTACGGGAACGTTCGTACTCGTTATCCGGGAACAGGGATACGCGGTAATAGACACTCCGCTAATTCTTGCCGAAGATGCGTATACATTCCTACTTTAGCTATACTTTTTTTCTTACATAATGTGAAATCAAAGAAGACGCGTGTGGTTACAATCTCAATAATTGGAAATGAAAAATATTAGAATTCGTAAATCTAGTGGTAAACAGCGGATTCGTTCCGAAACATCACATTGGTCGAGCGTGGTGCGCGACCGTACGATCAACGCAACGGCGCTGCAGCGCGGCGCCAAAAAGCGGCGTGCAAAAACGGGGCGCCAAGCGTTGCGCTTGTCGAGCCAAGTGGATGCGGCAGGTTTTAATCAGACGCGGTTTAATTTCCCCGGCGCGACGTGCGCGCTCGCGCGAGCGATCGTACGGGCAAGCGAGCAAGCAGCAAACGAGCAAGCACGCGCGGCCGTGCGTGCGTCTTGTCCCGGTTCACCTTTAAAGGATCTCCCCCGGCCGCGGCCGGCGAACAAGACGAGACGAGACGAGACGATCGTGAGAGATCAAGGTGACAACAAGATCCATGATTCGGGATTAGCTGCATGAAAGATGCGCGAAAAAGAAGGGGAGATGGTTGGCCGGGTGGTGGGGAGGAGTGACGGGAACCCGACCGGAGAAGGTGGAAGAGGCAGAAGAGGTAGAGAAGAGGATCGAAGGGCAGCCCGGCAGAGGGTGGGAAGAAACAGACGAGATGGAACTGCGGACGCAGACGGTGAAGCCGAGCCACCGTCTGGTCCAGCTGGAAAAATTGTCTCTGAATCACTGTACGGCCTACCTGCTGCCTTATTGAGGAACCCGCTCCTCGCCCGTTCTTTCAGCCCATGCAGTCAGGGGTATAAATAGCGCAGTTTAAGAATACCGGGGACACACTGCTGCGCGTCCATGCATCACTTGCTCTGCACCACTTCTCGGGCCTGGCAGGGCCTGCACGGGCCTGCTCGGGCCTGCTCTCTGGTCTAAGCTTGCACGCGCGTGTCCGACGATACACCAGACGTCAGATCGCGTCCCAGATAACGCCGAAACGCAACTGTAAAGTTTGCCTCAAAAGCCGGTCGCGTCATAGAGCCGGACAGTACCTTAAATCTCCCGGTGGAGTCGGGCTTTTCAATACGCTCTAGAGCTAGCAGCGTCATAGACCTGACGGGACCTTCAATCTCCTGGAAGAGCGGATACAGTCGATCCTCTTTTCATCCAGAGTTTGTAACTATGCCATCCAACTATGAAAGCGTCGAAAGTATCGAAACAGTATTAAACGAAACGTAGAAATAATGCAAATCGTTACAAAAATTACAAGACTGAATTTATTTAGATTTATAACATATTTAGAATATTAATAATTTCTAACGGAAGCACCGATGTAACTTCAATAATCGTAAATTTAAAAATACGAAACCGGTGATTCGACTGGTCGTGGTACGGTTAAGGTTAAACGAAATTTTCAAGTGAATGAAATAATTGGAATTAAATCCATGGAGACTCCGAGGTTCTGATCACTGTAACCGTAAAATAAATCGTAGGGCCAAGGATAAACAGTGTTGCTGTCGTTTCGTATTCGATTTACTCGTTTCTGTTATAAATGCATCAAATCCGGAATCTGCTCGTAAGTCGTGGATATTAGAGTTGTCCAAAGGGCCGAACGTTAACAGGTCGATGGAAGTCTATAATCGAATCAGCCGTGGTATCTGATCGCAGTTCCGGCGAGCCTGGCCGAAGAAAGTGTTCTTCCTGGTGTGCTCGCTGGGTAGAAGGATGAGGTAGGTGTTGGTAGACGACAGTAAGCCGGTACGTGGGCCGAGATCCAGGGCCTTTGCCAGTACCGGTCTTACCGAGAAACGCTGTTATCCTGCCCTCGAGGCCCAAGGTGTACCGCAAGGACACGAAACTGTGGGTTTTTGTCGCGACCGTTCTATCATTCCCTCGGCGGACTACACCTTGACACGAGCTAAAAGGTTCTTTTCTCGCGTCGGGTTGGTAGCGGGCTCCAACTAGCTCACGGTATATTCTTGCGTCGATAAAGACGCCCACATCTTTGTCTCTGGGGAGCTACCCAGGCGCCGTCCACTGTCGTTCAAAATTAAGGAGCTGGCAGATGGAGACGGTGTCGCCTATGACGTCACGTTGCCTTTATACCATTCGTGAATCGATATAGAGTCGTTCCACGCGAAATCGGATACTTTGCGGAGTACTGCGTCAGATTCTGTTCAAATTTGGGCATCTCGTAGTCCTTAGCGAATAGTGTACAGGTTAGGATAAAGCGCTCGAGAGATGCGAGCACGTGCTGCGTATCGATTTCTGTCGCAGCCCTTTGACAGTGGTGCCCGTGGGTTGATAAGATTGCAACATTAGGTCGCCGAGACGACTCGGCTGGTTGAAATTCTAGTCATGCGCAGTTTATGGGTTACGAATACGCGAGGCAACGCGAGGCATCGGCTGCGTATTTACGAGCGATTAGCCAAGCCTATCCTGGATACTCGGAACCGAGCACCGTGTCTCCGCTCTCAGACCTCTCCTCAGCCACGTGACTGGCCAGCCGAAATATTCGCGGAGCCCTTCGACCAATCGAAGCCTAACTCTTTCCCGTGTTACGTGATTTGCATGCCTCCGAAACTCGCGACTCGATTTCGTGGAATTTATAGCTGCCATTTTGAATCGCTTGTCTCAGAGCCGTACATCATTTACAACACGACCTTAACATTACACCTACAATACTAGCTCCAGACTCTTTATCGTATACTTTGACTGCGGCTCATTATGCAAAATAAACATTGCCTGTGTCCATTGCAGCAAAAAAAATAACCTAGAAATAATACATTCGTATTCTTCAATTCCTCTAATCCTTAGAAAAAATTTCTTCCATATTGTCGATTTATTTTCTCATGTAGAATCACCCCCTCCACTAAAATATTTCTATGAATAAAATATTTCAAATAAATTTCTCACTATTTTGAAAGTTCTTCAATTAAAATTCTCGCTATTTAGAAAATTCATCAAATAAAATACTGTGTTCAATACTATTTCAAAAACTTTGTCCAACAAATAAAATAAATTATTTACTATTTGTGGTAGTACTTTGCCCACCCCAGATTCGATTTTCGTGAAGGATAGCCAAGATGATAATGCGTTTTGATTGGATTATAGTTCGGCTGTGTCTACGAGGCTCGAGGATCTACTATCCGCATGAACGGTCCGAAGGATACCATTGTCGAATTATGCGACGTCATAGGATAGAAGTCACTCTGAATTGGAGCGATCGACATTCGTTCACCCGACAAATCGCTTTATTAATTTCCTACCGATTGATTGGCGATAATAGGCAATAATAGATACGGACGCAGGTTTCACTACTATTCAATCGGGTTCATTCTTCTCACCACGCTCGGTTCTATTGTATCTGACACGCAACGAATACTGCCCCGAATAATTCAGTTCGAACGTCCTCAATAATCGACGGAGTGACTAGTCACTATGTACATCGTTCTAATATGAATATCCTTGCTATTCATGTACCGGCTTCACCGTGTTGAACAAACAAAAAGTATCCCGCAAAAAACCGCTCGGAAGATGTATCATTCTTCTCGCGTGCAAATCTCTTTCCTCGAATGAAAACCATAGTTTGAGCACAAAGTACACGCAAGAATAGTGCACGTGCACGAAATTCGTAGCTCAAATATTTAATTGTTGCATTGAAAGGAACTGTAGTTAAAAGCAAGAAAGTTCGATACGTAAGTAGAAACTGAAGCTAGAACTTAAAAGATTAGCTATGTTCCTTCAAACGATACAGATATGATAAACTTGTAGATCAGGAATGAGCACGGGTGGAGCCCTTCAAACGCCTGCTTCTCCCACCAACCTGTCTTTCATGCGCGAGGCCTGCGCACTGTAACGGCGGATGCTGATGGGAGGCAGTGCGCGCTGTGGTGGGGACGGTTTTGCCTCAATCGAGGCAAAATTGCCCATCCCTACTGTAGATTATAATAGTATTTCTTGATTAAAACACTTCATAATATATTTATTCTGAAATTTGACATTTCGTATGCACAGTAACACTTTCATTTAAAAATAATCCATTAAGCTTAATTCAATATAAAAACAGTTTTTATCAAAAACATTCATTGAAATGTTTTGTTGGCAATCGATTATTACTTTAGAAGGTGTTGTAATTTGTGGTATCGGAAACAACGATCCTTTTTCCTACACTTTTCCAATCCATGCTAAATTGATTAAGTCTTGAATATATCAAGCATCAAAGATGATTGTAAATATGCGTTGCTAAATTAGAATGTTAAATATTTGAATGCTTTATTGACTTGTTGATGTGTCATTTGCTCTTTAATACGGCCGATTAGTGCTGATTGAGTCCGCTTGCTCTTGTAATAAAGTCTTCGAAAGCCTCGGTCCACAATTACCATTACCAACACCTTGTTCAATATCATTAAGCGGATGCTTTTAGTGTGGGGCGCAATTAGTTGCCGGTACAACTATTGCAACGATACTTCGGTTAATGCATTTAAAATCATAATTTCATCCTTGTCGCCCGGGTTCTCGACTTTTTCCCCGTTTTCTCGTGATTCGTTTCACCGGAGGAATGCGAGTAATAGTTTACGCGGGAACGCGCCACGAAAAGAAAAGAAAAAAGGGGCGCTTCCTTCGGGGAAATAAATGGAGCGCTCTTCATCACGATCAAGCATCCGTAAATGAGTTTATTCCTCATTGAACGCGCCGTGTCAGGATTTCAGATTGCCCAGGATGTACGTGTTACAACTGGTTTATGCGTGATGCATGCTACAGCACCAGGACCGTGTAGTATCCATCCACGCTGGAACCTATGAAGCTGTTTACACTGCTTATGCCAACGGTGCGGTGGTTGCTAAAATAACCTGTTATTCACAATAACGCGCAATTAGTGATATTTACGACACTGTTACCCTCACTTTCTGCGAAATCTGTCGCAATTGAATAATATTACCGATACCCGATTGACCGACAGCAAATTCCACGTTCCTCGGGAGTAATGTACGAACATAAATCAAATTATAAATATAATAATGTAGTTTCCTTCCATTGCGGATTTTCATCGGGCCGTGCGTATTTTTAATTAAAGTACACTTTAATTTTAACTTTATCGTCGATAAACGAATCTGAGAACGTTATGTGTGCGGCAGTAGGGGAACACCCCTAATGTTCTAATCGCTTGCTAATAAAGAGACAGACAAGAAGATGGCAGCCGATTCGGTAGAGATTACAGGGCGTCGGGTCGAGGAGACATTGATGGCGGTCATGTCATCCTAAAACGCGCGTTTTGGTAAAAAGATCGCGGCCCTTTGGACGGGACGAAGCCCGGAAGGGTTCTAACCATAGCCTCTTTGAGGATGACCGCGGCGAGCGTTTGACGCGGCCGATCGGTCTGCTGGCAGGCATCCGATGCAACGCGAAGCGCTAGAAAATTACCCATCGCAGTGAGATCGATGGGCAGCTTTCCTAGGAACGCGACACGCCTCCGGCAACCGGGCGTGGAGAGTGGGAAGGTGCATTATTACAACAATAGGATGCGCGCACGCACGGTGCCACGTTACGTAGTCCCCTGCCTCGGAGAAGAACGTGAGCGTGAGGGCACGTGATCGAGTTAGGGTACGTTTACACTGCCGCAACCAGAGGACATTCGCTATCGACGTTAGAACCACGGGAGACCTATTCAACTGGCAGATAGCCAAATTTTCGAATTTATACTCGGGGACGAAATCGAGTGAACACTCTTTAAAAACTAGAAACTTTTCTAAAATATAACGAAACGATGAGGTTTTTTAGATGTTAATAGCACTAGTTTACTAGGCAATGCGTAAACGGTATTTTTTTGGAAATTGTTGTTTAACGCACGACCGGCATGTTAATAATAGAGAAATCTAGACTGATCACGTTCCCTGGTTCACCCTGTATATAGCATCAGACGTAGAGAGTCAGGCGAGTGTCCAACGCGGTGTGGCGGCGAGCTCTCGATTTTGATCACGATATGCGAACATTATCCCCAGGAGGAAACGGACGAGCGACGCGGAAACCGTGCTCCGTCCGTTGCACACGTGGCCGGGGCCCGGTTCGCCCGGAATCGTGACTTTTTCGCGAACACCTGTCTATCTTCCCCCGAATCGTGCACGTATCGGTCGCACGACCTGTCCCAGGCACGTAGGAGGAGATCATCTCCATGATCAATGGTCTGCCACGGAGACTGTAGAGACTGCATGTGTCCCCGGGGCCATAACTGTATCCGCGGATAGCACGTAAGATTATGGATGAACCGTTGCACAGTTGCGGAACAATGGCAACTTAATGGCAATGCGCGGGATCCTTCTGCTGCCAGGCCGCCGCCATACCCGGAGCAGCGTAGCGTTTGCCGGCCTAACCAGAAGGGAACGCGAGCTTGTCGCTCTTAAGGCCAGGTCCACATACTTACGCGACAGGACACTGGAAGGTCGTGCTAGGAATTTGTATTTTACTATTCTCGCGTAAACTAAACTAACCTACCGGCTGCTGGACTTCAGGGTCCGCTCTACTTGACCGACCGAGACTTCCTCGGGTCCCGTTCAAATCAATATTATTGTAAGAAATGCACGTTCGTTCGCAAGCGTCACAGATGGCCTCTCGACTCTTTAGCGTATTTTAAGAAGAGGCCTTCCCTTTTTCCGTCATTTCCAAATGACTTCGGGAAAGGGGGTCATAAAGTGGCACGCGAAGGCCCCGAACGGCCAGAGTGGGTCCTGCAACACGTGCAAGTTATCCAGGCATTTGGCACTACCCTTGGCCTGCGTCAGGTCGAGAGGCCATAAATTAAGGGGCCCCACTTAGGGGCACTGTGAACGCGCTGCTCCGGGGGTCATACGTATTAGAAATTCACTAAGACGACTCGAGGGAGTGACTTTTCTCCTCCACGGATCAGGAAGACCCTCCTCCCTCAAAGTCGTCTAGCAAATAGGGTAATCTTTCCCCCGTTAGCGGATACCTCCGCCCAGTTTTTTCCGCATTAAATAGAGCTGACCCCGGAGCAGAAGGAGGATTACAGTACAGAGTTTACGGGTGCGGACTCAGAGTTTTAGATTTTCCGCGAGACATATAGTTCACGAGTATACGCGACACGCGGATAGTATAGTCAATAGAAATCGTACGAGTGTGACGGTTTCCATCTCTGTATAGACCTAAATAATAAAGTATATTTTCTTGTGATTTCGGATCTTCGACTGTTTTGTGAAGTGCTTCTTTATATTCTACCCTCACCGTTCCTTTAATAAAATTAACAATTACATTAATCTTCTTCCTCTTCTCCTTTTATGAAAAAAGAAAAGAAAATTGATTCTGAATTTTCGAATTATTCACTCATGTAGAATAACACCCGCCCTCGCCCCCTCCCCACGGTTGTAGCATTCGATCCTGGGACACCATGTATACTTTCGATCTATCCATGTACATTGAATTTACTTTGCAGGCATCGAGGGCACGCTCTCGCGTGATAGACTACAAATTGCTACCTGGAAAATAATAAAATTACCTGAAAGTAGATCCCACACTTCGCGTTTATGAAAAGTAGAAGGAGCTGGCAATGGACAGACTCTCATTAGCCAAGCGTATCGAGAAACACGCAACATTAGAGCCTCGGTTTACATTCTTACGGCATCAGGCACGTGATTACTTAATACTCCAATGTTCTCGGCGCAATACGGAGGGCAGCAGCTAGAACCAAGGCCCGTGTACACCCTGCTCTTTCGACGGATAATTCCAATTCCGCGCCGGACATTGACGAATCATCGATTCGCGCGGGCATCATTAACCAACCAGCTACCTACGTGCGTGCGACGTTGCCAAGCCCAACAGAGTCAGGTTATTGGCCAGCGTCTTGCTTTCTCTCCCTCTCTCTCTCTCTATATATTTTTTTTTCTCTGTTTTCTCTCTTCTCTCACTCTTTGCGTCTTGTCTTTTTCGCGCAACAGGCCTTTATTTTTCATTCCCCGTCATCTTTCTTTTTAACGGCCCGTGTACCCAAGAAAATGTAAATAATGCGCGCTAATGCACGCGTGGATTGCTGCACGCGCCGTAGACGCGATCACTCGTTACGGAAAACTGTTAAGATCGCGCGCGTTCATTGAACTCGCGCGGAATCGTGGAAAGTGTCGGGGGCGTCAGTTTCCTAATCGCGATAGCACGATCTCACCATAAATCCTGGAGAACGCGACACGCGACGGCCGCACGCGTCTGCGTGTGCGTGCGTAAACGAATTTGTCGCTCGTCCGATCGAATGAGTCAGGCACGTCTTTTCGATCGCCAAATTCGTGCCTGGTAGAACTGGCACTACGGTGCCCAAAGTGTGCCAGTCCAGTCTGTCACGAGGTATAAAAGAAACCGTGATGCCACCAGAAAAAGCATTATGCTCAATCTTCTTATTTCGTATTTCCTATTTTATGATTACTAAACTGCAGAATAAATTTATGCAAACTAAATAATTGCAAGATACAGAAGCCTACAGTGATTCCTATAAATATTTGGGCAAAAAGTTAAAACAATCATTTTACAACAAATTTTTTGAATAAATTGCAATTGATCGGAATTCTAGAGAAAATACTAAAAGTTGTATTTTTGTGTGCGCCTATATTGAAAATTTAAAAAATATGTATATAATTGACACAGATCTACAAAACCCAGCTATAGTGGTCCCAATTTTTCAGCCCGGGGTCTATATTTTCTTTCAGGGATGTTGGTTCGCGTGAAACTGGAGAGGAATTTCTTATTTCACTCGGAGTTTGATACCGTGTTGGAATAGTCGTTGATCGTGATTTGAATTGCAAAGTCGATTATCGGCGTTTCATCGACCAGATGGGCGTCGAAAGAGCAGCTACTCTGGGCGCCACTTTTTTTCCTCCATCATTTGTCGCACGACTGTCGCAATTCGTAAGATTGCTTACGTAGAAAGGGGACGGCCACGATACGTCGAGGTGGATGACACTGTGTGAAGAATACACGAAGAATGTCTTGTGTCCACTTTGCTGATCAAATGTTTCGGAACGTCGCGATTATAGGATGGTTCACGAATACGAAAAGATGTCGACACGTTTCTTTTGGACTTTACCGATACTAACGGTGAACCGGAATTATTAATCGCATTAGCTCTGAACAGATGTTCGTGACAAATAAATTAGGTTTGAATAACAAATGATAATGAAACGAGAAATTTAGAGGAGCACAAAGATGCGTTTACAACGTTACGATGTTCATTGATTTTGATCACAACATTGAAAAGCCTAAGTATCGTCAACAGCCGCATAGCAATCCAGGGAGTACCCTAAGCTTCCCCCACCCGAGCCTCGAATCGGAAACAAGAAGACCACAAGCTGCTGCCAGAGGTGGCTAAGTAAGATAAGTGGCCCCGTCGCGTTTTAATCGGTTCACCGAGCTAAGATGATTATTGAAGATCTCGCGTTCGATTCTTGTCTGCAAAAATGGTAGCATGGCACCTCTGGGCTAAAGGGAAACCGGTAGAGGTGAGAAGGTGAATGGAGGTTAAACACGGGATGTCCGCTTCACTCAGTTTATTAACAAAGGTTTAATAGATTAACGAAAAGTAACAAACAACGTGACATTGTTAGTTCGCTTCGTGTTCTATCGAAACCGTGTTAAACGAAACACAAAAGAAATATAAATCAGGGGAATGTGGAAAGTGTACTAGGATGTCTATTAACACTAGAACTACCGAGCACTAAATCACATTAATATACATTGCTTTATAATAACAACTAGATTACATTTATTCATATTTCGTGAAATTTTTATGTTAATATGTGCTTCAATAGAAAAGTACATTGAAAAAGTTTGCATCGAAACATTCTTATAATTTCAATAACTGTGGAAGAAGAAATCAGTAACAAGTCACTCTGACCCGCCCGGTAGTTCCAGTGTTAAATCGTACTATATGGAAACCATTTTATGAGCATATCGTGTTATAAGAGGGCTCTCGCAAATTTTTGTAACGTGCTCTATACAGGGTGTCTCAAAAATGTGCGAAATTTTTTCCTTTGCGAAAATGTTATACGCGGCTTCGTTTTTAACCAGAGCGCAGCTACATACACAGCTGATGGATTCGGGTGCGGCGGCCAATTGTACTGAGCGGTAGCGACGTCGTCGCGCCGTGTTCAAGTTGTGAGCAAGAGAAAGAGTAACAATATATTTAAATAAAACTCGCATACTCAGTCGCAAATGCGGTTGCTGTTATACGGCAATACCGAATTCTTTTTATCTATTATTTTATTGGGGAAGTAGTGTCGACGTTACACATTGTCGAGAAAGTCGCCGATCGGAAAAATAGAATGGGACAGAGGACGCTACGGAACAGAATAGAAAAATTGTCACCAGGATGGGATGATACCTATCAACTGCTACAGAGAATTCAGCGTCTGAACGCGAAACTGGCTATCTCGGTATCCGGAAGTTCGCCACGCGTCCGATGGTCGGAAGAGGTTGTTGTCGGACTTGGGATTCGGTCGCATAATAAACTTTATTAATGACCCACTCGCGTGACAGGGGTTGGCAGAGGGGGCGAGTAAATCGTGCGCAGGCGCGCGCGCGCGCGGGGGGGGATAATCGTATACGATTCGGATGACGTCAGCTCGCGAGGCGGAGGAAGAATCGAGCCGAGTCGCACGGACTCGCTTACACTCGCAGCGTACACGAGCGGAGCAGAGCCGAGCGTAGCGCGCGCGCACGCGAGAAACGGTGAACACGTTCGAGCAGCGCGCAGGCAGCTCGCGATGCCTAGCGATCATGCCAGCGGTGGAGAAAGGGGGACTATCGGCGCAGAGAAGTGAATGAATGTAGCCGGAGCGTGGGCGAGCAGCGTCTCTCATCCTCCGGCTTCCATTCGGAGTGGCTTCGAGCCGCCAGCAGGTCTTCTCTCTCTCTCTCTCTCTCTCTCTCTCGCTCTCTCTCTCGCTCTCTCCCTATCTCTGGTCCAGGTGGAGGGGATCACCACTGGGGCCAGTCTAGCTCGAGCGGTACCGATCGCGTCGCCTAGAAGACACGGGGCTTGATTCATTCATGAAAAACACGAGACTTTATCCCAATTAACACGAGTCTCCACTCAATTCATGCGGCAACGGAGATGCCCATTAATTTCCCGCGCTGCGTTGCGCCTCTCCGGCTGGCTCTTCCCTCGATACCGGTGTGTGGAAGAGCACGGCCGGCTCCTCGGTCCAAGAACGAGGAAGGAAAAGATAGACACCGAGGGAAGAGGGGTGGACGAACGAGAGGAGGAGGAAGAAGAGACGGAGAAGAGACGCGAAGCCAAGGAGGAGGAGGAAGAAGGTGGTGGACCTTGTCCGTTGGTTCTCCTTAGCCTTTCTCTTGATCTATGTACCTATCCCTATCCGCGGCAAGCGCCAACTTATATTCAGACGCTATAGACCGTACGTTATATCTCGCAGGCTCGAATGTTTCAAGCTACGCGACAAGCTTAGCCTGCCGGGAGATAAGGACGAGCGCGCCAACCACGTGGTGGTTCTTTCGCTTTGGAGTTCGCTTTTTCTGCCATCGCACGGACGCGACTGATTTGTTTGTTATCTAACAAGCGAAGACTCTGCCTCTCCCACCACCCCGGCCGTTCCCCTGCTGCCTCTTATTTCCTTCCTCGTACTTTTCCACGGCCCTGGTTCCTTTTTCATTTTTCTAAATACCGAGAATTGATCCGCGGCGACGCGACAGCCTACGCAATGTCGCCGCTCGCGAGCAAACCGGTCCACTTTAGTGCACATAGTAGCACGCCGCAATCCGCGCGCCACTACGGTTCGCTTCTCAGCAATAGAGAAACCTTAGCTGAGAGAGGACGGCGAGAGAGGGACAAGGGGCCAGCCTGAAAACTCCTCTACGGCCGCGGCGCGACCGTTCGTCACCGGGGCTGGCAGGGCCGCGAAACCCCGCGTCGTATCGTTACCGTTTGTTACCACAGGCCGGCATTAAAACAACATTTGCCTTTAATTGGACGATGTTATAACGCATCAGTCCAATTAAGAGCTGGACGGAATAAATCGTTTAATCAATGACAGTGATTTACATTCTTCCACGGACCCTCGAGTCGTCGGAATAACGGCACGCCTAACCTAGCCTTCCTGTATACCCGTATTATCCGGGGCGTGTTATCGCCTAGCCGCGAGTAAATCATCCTTTCGGTGAAAAATCAGCACGCGCGCCTCGGACACCGCTGCCCGCGACGATCTCCACGATTACGTTAGACGTGGAAACGATTCTTTTCTTCCAATTAACTTCGCGCAAACTAATCAGCCATTAGAAGGAAAATGTTCTCCTACTTTTTAATAGCTACCCGTAATAACTAGACAACAATTTGCAGTGTTATCGAGAAGTTTGCTGGGGTTTTTCAAGCGGATTATTGCTTCACCGTAAAATGTCTCGGCAACGACAACACCGGGGATGAGCAACGCAAATATTTATCCATGGAGTGAGTCGTACTGGCAGCAATTGTCGATCACAATGCGAAAAATCTCTGGCGGCAAAGAGACGCGGCGTGTACACGAATAATCATTACTCTATAATGTTGACACGATGTGACTTTCAGTTTTCTGCGTGACTCTCGCAGCCGCCGTGAAAGTCTTCCAAGTCATCGAGCGGATCTCGAGAAAGCACTCTTCCACGGCCAGCAACCAGCCAGGCGTCCATCAATGTTTATGCAGTCACTGACAATTAACGTAAGCGTAATGTCATAGTTCGCGACACAGCTATGAAAAGGAAATGCAACAACGGTTCCGACGTCCTCCCGGTTCTAATGTGAAAGTTACGCGACACGGAGTAAGACATCCTGGTACAGATAATGCAACTTTTCCTCTGGTTTAACTGCGTTTTGGAGAACTCTTTTTTTTCTAGTTTTTTAATACAATCTTATAGATTTCGACGAGAAAACACCGAAAATGAAAATCTTAATGCGCGGAATTCATTAGTTAAAAATTTATACGCATATAAAGTTGAACACTTTTAAGCCTTTTTGACAGGTTACAGCGCCGCTATATTGATATATTTGCTAGGTAATACACACAAAATAGGCTAAATACTTCCAAGCAAATCCATTAGATGGCAGCACAAACACGTACGTAATACATAATAACACATTTACTATATCAAAATGCAAAACATTATACCATGGTCGGGCTGGCTTTCTCAGCTCCCACGACGACCTAACCCCAAACCATCTTGGACTGCACCTTCTTTTTGAAATCCTGTATGTGATTCTGTATATTTTAATTACTGGACACCGAAAACGACCGATTCCATGATTATTGTTATAAATTTTCATTTCGCACCGATGAGTACGACATTTTTTAAGTTTCCCCAACAATCCACAATCCTGAGCCCAAGTAATTGCTTCTTCTTTATTACTTGGCATGTCTCTAAAGTTAAAATTTCTAATACTTGAAATAGCCGTTTCAAAATCAACAATAAACTTATTAATAATTAATTTGCGAGAAACACTTGAAATTGCTTATGTTTACAAAGTATGCGTAACCACTGAATTGCTATCTAGCGCATACGCAAATATACCATACTATCTAATACATGCGCTGAACACTCACGATCTATCCAGCGCATGCGCCGAACAGGCCTACCTACCTTTACCACTCAACGAATATCCAATATGGCGACGCTCTAACCTGTCAAAAACGCTTGAAACTGCTCATCTTTACACGCGTATAACTTATAAACCAGTGAATTCCTAACAACCATACACACATTTTCGGAATGTCTTCATCGATATCTACAGGATCACGTAAAAAAAGTTCAAAAAAAAGTTAAGAACACTGAGTTCTCCAAAACGCAGTCGAGCCTTTCCTCTAGTTATATCCAGAGACCAGGGGCTAGGGACTGGAAAAAGGTGTAATTTCGGTTTTGCTCCTCAAAACGCTTGTACAATAACAGAGGTTAAACGTCGATGTATGTACTGCAAATCGGAATCGGCCGACCCCACCATCGGCAGTTACGGCCACCTAGGATCGTAATCATAAATCGAAAACGGCGTAGACTGTAGCTGCAAGGCGGTAATGGTACGGTAATGGCACGACTCGGAAAGGCCCCGTACGATACAGGTGGTCGAAGGAAACGCCTAATGGGCCGCGAAGTCGAGCACTAGTTACGTGTTTGTTCAAATACATATCCGGCGCAGCGTGTTTTCGTCGGCGATGCCAAGAAGATGAAAGGTAGGGACATTATTATAGCGGACGGAACCAACCTGCACGACGCTTTCCGTTCGGATTAATCATCGACGTGGCTACGGGGTCGCTAATGCGACTGGTTACTCAAACCGTGCGTCCAATAATAATTATTGCTCTCCGGTATCACGGCTTCGGCCTTTTTATCCAACGACGGCGGCCATGTTCGCGAACGAGCCGACAAAACTACCCCATTCCGCACCTAGAAATTTCGATATCGTTTTTCTTTCTTTCCGGTCTCACCATCATCGCATCCTTGCCATTCGAAAATTACTGATCTTTATGCAAATCCACATTCCCACTGGTTAGTCCGTAAGTGCGAGGCCTCGAGCAGAAAAACTCCGATGATTAAGTATACTTTCCCATAAATATTCGGACAATCTTAAAAAGATTGGAAACTATTTTCATATTGGATCCTACGACTTGAATTTTTTTGGGAGGTTGGAACAAGTAGTGTGCCACATGATGCGAAACACAAATTTTGAAAAAATTGCTATTGGTCGGAATTGCAGAGTCAGTACTAAAAGTTGTAATATACAAATAATTGAACTAATTCGGTAAATGAGACATTAATGCGACGATAACTATATATTATTATCAATCATTTTTAATGTGTCCGCCAGAAGGGCGCACTTTAAGATTTTTTTTATTTTACCTTGGCACGGTAGTAGGAGAAGCAATGGGACACTAAAAACGAAATTACTTTCGGCACACCCGATAGTTGAACATTCGGGATTTACAGTTTAATAAACCGTGATTGTTTACTACGTCAGAACGATCAACCGTGTGAACTGTCAACGCTTTTTGTCCCGGGAATCGGGGATATGGATCGGTCGCGCCGCGCCGCGGGAAATTCCACGAGCGTTCTCGCGCTCGTTATTTCGTCCGATTCCATGAAATATGAAAGTTTCGGTGTCGTTTCTTTCGCGAGCCGGCGCGGGTCGATGTTAATTTATGTGCCGGCGCGTGTTTTCCGCTGAAAAGCAGAACCGGTTTACGCGTACAAGTACCGATTTCAAGCATCGCGGGACCGTGCGCGTGCGCACTCGCTCGCTCGCTCGCTTATGTAAGTCGCGCCGCGCATTTTCCGTCCGACGAATTTGCATAAACATCCCGAGGTTTTAGGAGCATACGGAATTAATCCTTTTGTCCGTTCTCTTTCTCCTTTGCACAATGCCACCGTTACGCAATCGTGTGCCGCTAAGCCGGACGAAACGTCGACGAAAGAAACGGCACTTCCTCCTCTAGAAATGTCCAAGTGCTTCCAAAGAGGGCCGAATTCTTGCGACAGTTTATTGTCGCCTGTTTACAAGCGCTCGCGTTGATTTGCATGCGAATGCTGTCCGTTGAAACGCTTGTCCTTCGTCGCCAATTGCCAATAAGAGGCATTCACGCGAACCGTGACATAACCGTACGGTTGCATCAACCGGAGAACACATATCGCAGCTAATGCACAGGTGCGGGAACTAAATATTTCGTACGCCTCGCTAGCTAAAAAATTAAGGCTTGCGCTAACTTCTTGATATTTACGACTAGTCTTCATTTACAACCCAACTCTTTGTTTACACGGTAGATATGTTCCTCAAAACACCCTGCAAAAAAAGTAATGAAAACTCGACTGTACATGTTCTGAGATACAGTCTGCCCCTCAAGAGTGTGGTCCATCTAAATATCACCTTTCTTTGCGATGACATATCAAGTGTTTTTAATGCAATGTAAATGGTAGCGCGAAGTGAATGATTGCAAATGTTATTTTTTCCTCAAGGTCATGAGTTGTTCAAGGTCATCGATATTTGTTTTTCCTTGCATATTCTATTCGACATTAAAACGCATTCAGAGACGTTGATAACATGAAATTGATTTTCATTGATCTGGAACCGTGACACCGATAATAAAATAATGAATATAATTTCTGTTGTATGCGAACAGAGCTATTGGATAGGCTTCTCGGGCGTTTCTGTAGTAGCGCAAATGACTGAAAAAAATCCGCGATCTTCTAGTCGCGCCGGTCAATTGCTTAATAAACCGTTGAATATGTAAGTTTCATTAAGTCGAGCAGTTTGTGCGGCCGTTTAACGTCAACTCGTTCTCGAAATCGTCGTTCTCATCTGGTTTATTCACCTCATAAATTTCTGCCCCGTCGTCATGTGGTAAATGTCCGTGATATTTGCGGCTACGCATACCGCTCGCCAAGAGAACACCATAATGGAATGCCCATTAGTTCTGGATAAGTGGGTTAATTGTGCATGGGTTTCGAGGTGCAGGCCGGCGCGGCGTCAGTGTTGCCGGCGATGCGTAAAAATCGCTTTGCGCCTCTTGGCTACCGAAAGGGAAAGGTGTCGTGCGTACGAGGATTGCCCAACGTGCATTCTATGAGGTCGTATCGGGACGGGATTAGGTGTTATCGCAAGAGCACCTAATTAACAAGCTGACCGGCGCGGCGTGCTCCGCGAACCGAGGGCCGCGCTCGCCATCTTTGACGAGGGTATCGATAACGGGCGACAACTTCCTTGTGTTGGCTACACTTTTTCCTTTTCTTTTTCCTCTTTTTAACCACGATACATCATCATCCGGCCGATCACGACATTCACCGAGCATGCTTCGAAATGTTATGACACTGGCTGAGATCATCCCAATAGCCTGACCGCGGATGAGCAATCGTTCTTCCAGATTCAGTCGTCGCGCAGCGCATTTGTCCAATGGGCAAAAATAAAAAGAACTTTTACATTGGCGGCCGCACTGGGTAAGAGTTCCTTTTAGCATCCACCTCCGATTGCCTTCAAACTTACTCTATGGACGTCCCACGAGGTGTCCGATGACAAAATGAAGGTGGCGCCGTGGCGCGGAAGTCGAATAAATTTTTTACTGGCGAAACACAATTTTAATACCGAATTGAGGTATAAAAGTACAAATCAGGATAATTAAGCAAACCGCAAGCCCAATACACCTAACTCAGACCTAACCTAACCTAACCTAATCAAATAAAGTAATATGCGGCTTCCACGCGGGATCATTTTGATTTGATTCATCAGAACTGTGCCACTAATTAGAACTTATTAAACTGATTAAAGACAAGAAACATCAGTTTAGGCTGTGTTGATAAGTGGACATGACGGATACGAGTCATTAATGCAAACAGTTTGTTGCGCATGCGCAGAGCATTACCGCGTCACGTGACCAGCCCACACGACTCTACCGGGCATGGGCAATACTATTTCGGGTAAGTTGGGATCCAATCGGAGGTGGATGCTAAAAGGAACTTCAACCCCGCACTGAACCGCGTTATAGTCGGGATAAACTCCATGCCAGTTTGTCTTCTAATCGAGGCAGTGTACAACCCTTTTTATCATTTCCAAACGGATTTCCAAATGTATTGAGTTTTGAATGGAAGAAGTATCGTCAACTTTACGATATCATAAGGTACACTATGAGACAGTATAACACGAAGGAAGTCGTGTATGTCATATTTTAGTTTGTCGTAGTAAAATGGCAGCCTCGATCGTCGCATCTAGGATAGATTTAGTCCCGATGAAAACTTGTTCAAGTTCTTCGAAACGTTTCAATAATTATATAACTTGTGCACACCGCTGGAGTTGTATTGAAACTTTTATTCCACTGCACACCGGAGTTGTTTGTGCATAAATTTCCAGAGTCTACGGACGATAGTAAGAGTTTTGCTTGAAGAGGTACCAACGTTCATGTTGGTTAAGACCGTATGAAGGTAATTCTTCGCAAAATCAATTACTTGTAACTTGTAACGCTATACTGTTTGTAACGTGAAGCTAACAAAGGTTGGTGACGAATTTAACAACTTCGCCGTACGCGGAAACTTCAGATAAGATTGTGCAAGATAAGACGCGACAAAATTTACACATGGTTTTATGCATCCTCTCCCCTCGGCTGAAATCCGAGGATCTTTGTGAACTAAACAGTTTGTACGTCGAAATGATTTCCGGCTTGACACACAACGTTTCTTTATCAGTCTCTTAATGCGCGTTTGCTAGAACACGACGTTGACGCTTGCTCCAATCGTGAAAGTATTCAACGAAACATACAGTCTTTCCACATACGAATATTATTTCTTACACGCGACTGGTGCTTAACAAACATCATCTCTTATACAACAATTCGTAGTTAACAATAACAGCGTCAAACACAAAAAGTGAATGGCGCAAGTTACTTTATCAATTTTTATAATAATATGTTTGCTAATGAAGAAATTGATTTAATAATCTGTAATGGGAGCATCTTTAATTATGATGCGAGTCAATGGTTTAATCTGCTTCTACAAGCTTCGTGCTAATGTACAAAAATAAAATGGTAAGACGTATTGCTAGAAAATAATTAGTCAACAGCTCGCACAAGAAATAGATACACGATCCTGTCAAATGGCATTAAGAAGTAGGTGGAGAAAATGTGAAGGAAGTTTACCGTTAAGCCTTTCGGCAATTTCAAGAAGAGCCCACGCATAAATGAAAATGGTTGACACATCTTAATACCGTTGAATAAATCTACTTCGAGCGTATCCGAATGCTGTTAATTTGAAACTTCGAAACAGATTAAACGTATAATGTCAATAAAGTGGATACGGCGCGGCGTGGTAATAAATTCAAGAATTACCGTTTAGCACCGAGCACTTCGGATATTGGTTAATAACGTAGCTCGTTGACAGATCACTATATTCCGGACCGATTTTATGGCATGGAATGGATCGAAATTAATTTCTCCTTTAAAACTTCAAAGTCAAATTCAAATTAGCCTGAAATCCATCACAAGAAGATACTTTTAATTGGACTGGAAATCTATGGATTAACATATTTTCTATCAACACTTTATGCAATATTCTCTAACAGTCATCTTGAAGTCGACGAACGTTTGTGCAGAATATTGTTAAATCGCACGGCAAATAAATACAATAAGTAGCTCTCCGATTATGAAACGACAGTTACGAAAGACGGACTATAAGTAGCTGGAATGTGATCGGCGACGGCTTGCAGGCAAACGTTACGAATCAAACGGAGGCTTTAATTAACGCGGGACTTTTCTATGCGAGCGGGCAAAGAAACAACGTTTCCCGTGTCGAGCGGCTGCATCGCCGCATTGCGCCGCGTCGGCAAAAGCGAGCTCCTCGAAAGACAGGTAACGAGGTAATAAAATTGTAAATCATTGGAATAAAATACAGCAGGCGAGATGCAACGGGGCAAGATTCGAAGCGATGTCATTCGCGGCCGACTCTCTCAAGGCGATGTTACGCTATCGTCCATTATCCATTGTTGCTTATGCGCATATTGAACCGAAACTGAGAAAAAAAGACGTGTGGCAGCCGGAGATCTTTCGGAGCACGAGGCTGCAGAAAAATAGAGGCTAGAGGGTAATGAAAAAAGGCGAAACAAAGAGAGAGGAGGGGGGGGGGGGAGGAGAAAAGAAGAACGACGGACCGTAGCGCACAATCAGTTTTCATAAAGGTATACATCGCAAACAAGGGGATCGAAGCAGAGTCCAATTAAGGCACCAGGAAGAGGGAGATTTCTCGGAGAGTTAGCGCGAAGGCAGCATACGCATGTAAACGCCGTCTTCTACGTATGTATTTAGATCGTGCCGAGCCTAACCTAGGCCCCCAGTCCAGATTTATTATCCCGCGGGACGTAGGCAGATCGCCCACCACTACCACCGGACCGGCTTCCCACGCATCCCTCATTCGCCGATACCTACTTAGTCCCATCGGACGGTTGCTTTAGGTTGGGCTAGCTCGCCACGAGATCGGCCCGTTGCTGCATTAAAACACCGTCACGATTTCGCGTCCATGTACCCCCAGGCATGCCGACCTGAAAGCACCCGCGCATACTTACCTCCTCCACCAACAACAACAACTCTACAGAATTAAAAACAGCTCTACACCATTATCCAAAATATTCGTTATATCATCAAACTTTCATATGCGAGAAATCGTATAGAGTAGAAATATTGTCGGTCGGAAGAAATGTTTGATTTAAGAGTTCAAATAGCCCCGAGTGTAAAGGGTTAATCCCCGGACAGCGAACTACACTGTGCGACAAAATGCAATAGCACACATTAAGATTTACACGATTTATTATGCTATTCAGACAGCGAGCCTCTACCATCCGAACTCGTCGGTTCTACAATCGGATAAACGGATGGATTTACACTGTACGTGTCCGGATAATTTTGTAGGGTGACGTATACAGACAAAATGACCGATCGAAAAGCGAGCGGCGCTAACTCGGCAGGTTAGCCCACACGATCGGCCGACGCGTCATCTTCTTGTAGATCCGATGACGTCACGCGACAGGTTAAAGACCTCGAAATCGGGGCCCGAGAGCCCCTATATCTGGATATGCGATTCAATTCGGTGATCACGGAGGCCTCGCTTTCCTCTAAAACGGAACTGGCCGCCTACTTTCAACGGATCGTGAAACCCGACGAGGAACGTTCGATTTGTGCCGAAGAAAATAACAGTCCGACATAACGTTTCAATTCGCCGGACGACTACTTAAGATATAAAAAAGCAGCATCCTTACACCGTTCGTTATAAATTACAGCGTTTCTTTTTTTGTTCCAACTATAGCATGTTTCGATGGATTCTGTTGCTTCTGTCCTCGCGATATGACAGTGATGAATATTCATTGACCAGGCGAGCGCTCCGGGAATTAAAAACGCAGAAGCGGATTAGCAATTAAACAATGGTCGCCGATTTTATTAGTGGATAAAATCGGCGAATTTTTGTGAAGTATTTAACTCCGCAGGAGTAACGACAGAGAAATGTGCCAATTGAGACCAGTGTCGTAAGCCGACGGCGATTTTGCAAAAAGTCGCTGATCGACGCGCGTCGCGTCGGTTCGAAAGATCCGTCATCATAAATAATTATAATAATTACACGTCAATCTTTTCATTTCGCGGCGTCGATGAGCCCGGATCACCGTTTCTCTCGGCGGCAACGCGATCGCTCCGCGAACAATGCTGCCACCGCGAGAATCATCGCGGAAAAAGGAAACCACGGTTAGAAAAAGAGAACACAAGCGGAACGCCGCCATTACGTGTAATCACGCTGCTCACTGAAATAATGACGTGTAATGCGACGATTAACTATCATTCAGGTCGAAACATTTTACCATTTTTTCACCTGAAGGTCGGAACCAATAATGACATTGAATGAGCATTTTCAATGGCAATTTGGCAGGGGCGTACGTAGTAAGTGGTTTTCAGAATATCGGTTTTTGCGCGATCTAGTGGTTACGTTCATGCATGGTATATTTATAGTCGCGTATCGGCTACACATTGTGATGCAAATTACATTTAGCGCATTTTATTCCCTTTTAAAACTAATCTATTAAATATAGGATTTTATCTTCCTTTCTTTTCTTATAAGACTTTATACATATGTACTTGACAAACTGGAACCTGATAATTTGATTGATTGATCAAACACATAAGTTCCGCTAGTACACAAAATACAAATTTTTATAAAAGATAATAAAAACACACTTCAGTTTTCAAATTTTCAGAACAAACGTTTTCATTTCTTCTGAAATTTCTCTCAATTTTTTCGATAACCGTTTGTTTTAAGAAAGAATGGTTAAACTGTACTTTGGAGGACCAATTTTTTTTAACTTCTTTTTACACAGTCCTATAGAAGATTTCGACGAGAAAACACCGAAAATGAAAGTCTTGCCAGGAGTTCACTGGTTGAGCGCTTTTAACCAACCCCAAACCAATTTGGACTATACCGCTCAGTACTACTCAGCGCATGCGCTCAACAGTCCTACCTCTACCACCCAACGAATATCCAATATGGCGACGCTCTAACCTGACAAAAACGCTTAAAATTCCTCATGTTTACACGTGTATAACTTTTCAACATGAACTTCGGTAACCAAAATTTGAATTTCTTGTATTAAAACTTACACGTCTATCATTTTCTCGTCAAAATGTGTAGCATCACATACAGAAAACTTGAAAATTTTTGGTCCTTTAAAGTACAGTTCAGCCGAAAAAAAATATGGGACATAAAAGAAGCAGTCTGTCTAGATCTACATGTTTCGTCCAACATATAAATGTCAAAAATAAGACACACGCGAGAACCTAATAAATGCATCATTCGAGCGCGTGGCCATCTGGGCGCAACAGGTAGTTGGGAACATTTGAAATCCACGTGTGCATGGATTGTTGCGACAGACTGTACCCACTCAAGTAATTCAATGACAGCCGAAGATACCAACAAACTGGATGGCAACGTATTCGTCCTCAAAAATCAATTAGAACACGGGGATTGATAAGGCTTTACACGAGACATGTTAATGCTTCGAGCGCGTAATCGTCATACGGCGACAAGTCGTCTTAAATATTTGAAATTTGTCAAGCGTATATGCAGGCTGTTTCCTTGATCTCGATAAAGCGAAGGTCTTTCCTTATGTCCTAACCCGTTTTATCCTCATCGTTCGTTGACAGCTATCGCGCTGTCGTCGCATGCTGCACTTGTTGTAGCATTAACGACGTGTCACAATGACGCTGAAAGGGACTAGGATATGAGTAAAAGACCTTTCATGTAGGTTGTCGAATTCGCCGCAGTAAATACCGTCACATAGTACGGTGGAAAAAATGTGATAAAAATAATTCAAAATTATGTCCCCCTTCGTATCAAATGATTTTTCTGGCAGGTTCCTCACGAGATATTTGAATTTTCCAAGATATAGGAAATAGGATGCAGAGTGTTGCGGCAGACTGTACCCACTCACGCAATTCGATGAGAACCGAAGATATCGAGGGGCTGGAAGACATCGTTGCTCGTCCATAAAAATGATTTGGAGCACGGGGATCGACAAGGTTTCACACGGGACAAGCTAATGCTTCATTCGAGCGCGTAGCCGTCAGACGGCGACAGGTTGGTAGGTTACGCAACGATATCGGTGGTTCTCGATGAGATCGCGGTTACAGGTACCCGCAGCGCGCATTCCGGTACCAATTAAACCGTGGCGCGTTTATAATGTATTCCCTGAAAAATGATACGCGGAGTACGCGCGGACCCGAAGCGACGCGCAGCACGGTTACGCGTCCGCTCTTACGGGCTGCTCGGTGGTTATCGAGGGGAAATCGTAGCGGCGGAATTCTCTAACGCTCGGGGGATATAAATGCTACGTTACAAGCAGAAGGGACGCTGTTAAAAATCCGTTACAAGCGCAAAGAGAGCTCGGGCCGCGAGCTCGGCCGATTTACGCCTACGGGGGCTGCTGCCGCGACTCGATGCGACGCGACGCGATGCGACATCCTCGCTGGCAATAATTAGCGCGTATGACGGAACGATCCGTCATCATTGATACACGTAATTATGACGATTATGCGCGCGGCCAGGCCGCTGGATCGCGTGCGTTTATGCGACCTGCCCCGTCGACAGCCTCCACTACCACCACCAATCCCGTCTGATTGGAGTGCGCGCGTCTGACTTAATTGCGCTATCCTACAGGACAAACTAAACCTCCCTGTTCGTAACCGGGCATCCTGTCACTCGAGACTTTAGGCTACAAAACCTTTTTATGAACGTCAACAAATATCTTCATAATATTTAACCCTTGGCAGCAATAGAAGCGGTGATTGAGGCCTCAATTGAGATAAAACCGTCCACACCGTAGCGCCCTCTGTCCCCTTCCAGCAAGCGCAGTACAATGGGGCAACGAAGACACGAGACACGAAAGAGAGGTTAGAAGCAAACGTTTGAGGAGCCCCAACCGTGCCCAGCCCTGGTTTACATATTCAGGAAGAATGGAAGCATAAACGAGCACATAAAGGATAGGATCAAAATATAATATATAATATTAAATATTACTGCTGCAGTGAATCAACTGCTGTCGGTCCGATCTAACCTACCGAGCAGGTCACAGTCCGCATACAGTTCTTTTTCATAGAGTCACATTGTGTTACGTGCAAATATTATTCACATTTCAACAACGTGTATTCTATGTGTTGTGTCAATTAAATGAACCAACATTTATTAAATGGTTGTCACATTCATTCTCGCAACACATACCTAACCAACAAAAATCAATTACTCGAGCCAGAACGTCCATTCGCGATAGAGGATTTTGACAATTTTATTCGAAGCGAACGAAATCGACTAGATAATTATCGGTGGTTGGTAAATAACGCATTATTCGTTAGCTGTTACTTTTTTGGTTTGTATAATAACTACGCCTCGGCTCTGTTTACACGATGCGGTTGAAAACATTAACGGCAGCGGCGTATTGAATATGCACCACGGATATAATACGTTATCCTGGCGGAGTCGGCGAGCAATTATTACCGAACGATAAGCCATAACTGCGGCACGACGGAAACGCCCCGGTCGTCGTTCGGCCGGTGGATAGAACACAGTCACGCGTGATAAAGGGCGCACCGTAGAAACCCGAGTAACAACATAAAACGCGTACGAATAAACGAACCAACGGAATCCTCATCGTTGCCGCGTGCATTCATCGAATAATAAACTATACAAATAGCTCGCCATTAAATCTTTATTACTTGTATATCAAATCGGGGCCGCGGTAAATAATCTAGTTCGCCCGGTCCTTTTAAAGGATGCTGCGGAAGAAGCGAGAACGAGCGAAGATACAGGAGCATGCACATGGGACTTTCATCGATCTTGACGACGCTGGCGTCGCACACTATTTCAAGAGATAGCAACTAACTAATCTTTATACCTCCGCGAGTTTCCTTTTCCCCAAACTGGATTTGCCTGACGCGTTCCCTGCTATCGAACATTGTTCCATCAAACACATCGAGTGTCTATCAATGCAATTATTCATACTTTTATTATTGATCCTAAAAGTATTTGAACTGTGATCATTGCGTTCAAACAAAAATAGTGCAATATTATAACTGGAATCGTCTTAAATCTTGAAATCTCTACTTTTGCCACCCATAGTAGTTCTTCTCTCTCATAGTTTTGCCATCTGAAGACTCTGTTTTTGGAAAGTTAGAAATTGAAACGTTTGTAAAACATTGAAAAATTTTAATCGTCGCCAAATGTACCGTAGATCCAAAGATTCAAGCTTCCCCTTTACAATAAATGTAGGATCTTAGAAAAATGAGGAATTCCGCGCCGGGGATCGCACCCGGGACCCTCGCGGTTGTAGCTGATCAACTCTTACACATACCCACAGAACCCTCCTACTTTTCCTAATCTCCATACAGTATTTGGTCTGGGAGGTCCTGACCCCACACTCGGCCATCCTGCTCCAGCATTCGCCCTCGAATGTCCGTCGCAGCGCCATCGTCTTTTTGGCCTTAGAGCCATCAACGCAACTCGTCACCAACGTCGTCACTTTTCGGGTACACCATCCTACTGCCCTCTCTAGCAGTTTTCCCTGGATGTGCCCATTGCTTCGCTTCGTCGTCCTTTCGCTCGCGTGCGACCGTCTTCGCAACGCTTGCTCACTGCGTTCGTCGTCTGTCACCATGCGGGCATCGGTGTTCCCCCTATCCCGAACCACAGCGTTGGGGTGGTTTTCTTATGGGGGTTTCACACTCGACGACACCGACTTCCACAAGACGAACCTCGAGAGGCGCCTCGAGTTACTGACGTCACCAACTCATGGTGGCGAACGCTGGAACCTCCTTGCATTGACTCCATCCGTTCCCGCAACCGTCCCTCCGAGAGTTCCTGCCTCGGCGTTCCGCTTGGTGATGCTGCTTCTTCGTCTTTTCCCGGAACTTGATCTATGACTTTTTCTAGTCCATTTATTAAACTTTGAATGAAGGATGTACTGCCATCTTTGCAATAATATAAGATGCACCATGAAAGCCCTCACTTTTGTTCTATAAAATAGCCATAAAAATAAGGTGTGCCAATAATTGTTCTAAGTTCTTCAAGAAATTGAAATCGTACGTTGTCCAAACTTGAACAAGTTATTGTCCCTTTAAAAGTGTCCGAATCTATACTGTGAACGACTGTAGTTCTAGATCAGGCATGGGCACGGGTGGAGCCCCTCAAACGCCTGCTTGTCCCACCAACCTCTTTTTCATGCGCGAGGCCTGCGCACTGTAACGATGGATGCTGGTGGGAGGCAGTACGCGCTATGGTTGGGACGGTATTGTCTTAATTCAGACAAAAATGCCCGTCCCTGTTCTAGATTATAAATTCTTGGTTGTACACAGTATTTTCGTAAAGCACACTTGAATCGCCAATACCTGTCGAATTACAATTCGCGCCACGAGCCGCGCGATGGAACAAACGAAGCGAAATCCCGCCTGCGTTAACAAGTTGATAAAAGTTGGCATCAAAATCCACAGTCAACGTATTACAGGACGTAAACGGCCGGTCCGTGGGGTAACCAAAGGATTAAATGCAGCGTGTGTTGAAAGCGCACGACAATTTACGCGTTAAAATCCGGAGATACTAATTTATAACCGTTGCACTGTTACGAATAAAGAACCACCGCGCCGCGCCAGGAAGAGGGTTAGCACTTTCACCGGCTGGACGTTCCCCCATCGGATTAGCAGCGCAAATTGAAATCGCAGGAACGGTAGAGCACACGCGAAAGAACCGAATACTGTCTCTCGCGAACAGTATCGCCTTCGTCGTCGTTTTCCATACATGCGTCCTCTGAAATCGCGGCGCCGCGCCGAGCATAATCTCGTTACGCGTATATGCCGCGCGTGCACATTGCACCATGCGTTCTTCGCACACACGCGATATTTGCTCGGGGAACAGCGTGGATCGTTGCACGGAATTTTATAACGCATTAATTGCAGCCGACTCGAGATTTATAGAGGCGGAGTCATCAATTAAACGGATTTGCATAGACGTTTTAATTACTGCCGCCGCACTATTTAGAAGCGACATCTCTCATTCCACCTTCTTCTCCGCCTTCTTCTCGAGATCACGCGTTTCTATTTACCCGTCGGCCGTTTTTATTGCGAAATGAATTCATTTCAACCTGGTTAATTATTCGACGTGCGAAATGTCTAAAGTTACGGTGTCTTCTTTTTCTCTCACGAAGAGCACTATAGAACTACGGTGGAACTTTTACCGATTCGTCGAACGTTTTCGGATGTTTTCCTTTTTTACGAGGTTCGAGCCGGTGTTTAATACGCGCGTGGCCGAATGCACCTTCTCCGGGACACCGCTCTCTTTTTTTTCGATCTCGTCTCCTCGGCATAACTCGGTATAAACGAGCCAATTGTCGATTCAATTATCCAGCGACAAAACGGCGCTTTCACCCGATCAATTGTGGTGGAGGGGTAACCGGGCTCGAATTGCAAAACGCCGGTCAGCGTGACGAACTTTTAAAAAGGTTTAATGGCACGCGTGTGGGATGTGTTTCTTTTTGTTATCGGTTTATTCGGCCGATCGCCGCGCCGGAGCAACGCGCCGCGCCGCGCTCGTTTGATCGTAATGACCGCCTTTCCCTTTGTCGAAATCCAGCATGGGGGCCGTCTACTGTTTTTATCGATCACCGAACGTACGAATTATCGGGCCGACCAGCCGGACGACAGTATCTCTCTCCTATGGAATTCGCTGCCGCAGCTGCGAACCAAAAGATTATGACCCGCCGCGCCGAGGACTCGGAATTATTGCTCCCGATATGCTCAGTCATTCTCCTAATACTCGACACTTTGTCACCTCGAAACTCGCTCGAGAGGACTATGAACGCTATGGACGAAAATATAAACGTCCGAGTAAATACCCGAAACTCGTGCAACCGATACACTCAACACTTTTCTTTTCTTGCACGATTTTGAGAGATACAAGGTCTAAAACAGGACACCTAAATATCTCATCTACCTATGAAAATACAAAAAAATCTTTCTAACGTAATCTAAATGGTTTCAGAAGACGAATCAGATGGAAGAATCGTTTTTTATAAATTGTAATTTTTTAATCGTTTTTTCAAGGTTGTATGTTGTAGCAAACATTATTGTGCATTCATCCATGTTTAATAGGACGACCTTGAAATGACCGTGAACTCCAAAATTTGCTAATTAATGCAGAACTTACTTTACAGAAATTCGACCATGAACTTGAACTTGTAAATAATCACGTTTACTACTGCAATGTTTAATAGCACGACCTTGAAATGACCGTGAACTCTAAAATTTGCTTATATAAATATATATATATATATATATATATATATGTATATATATGTAAAAAAACACGAGTGACCTTAAAAAAACGATTCTTCCATCTGATTCGTCTTTTGAAACCATTTAGATTACGTTAGAAACATCTTTTGTATTTTCAGAGGTAGAGGAGATATTTAGGTGTCCTGTTTTAGACGAAACACCCTGTATTGTGCGGGGTGTTTCGTGCAATAACTTCTTTACGAGTAGCGGCAGGCTTCTTAAAGGAATAAACTGGTTTGGTTTGGGTTAGGTTTTGTAGAGATGGAATGCAACAAAAGGGGTGAAGCCAATTGGCTGTTCCTAATGGATGCAGGCCAACTATGCCTGTGATTGTGTCACAGATGTACAATTATAGGCAGAGTTCAATGTGATGAAAAATATCCGATTTTGAAAAGTAACGTGAAGAGTACACCATCGCTATGAATAATTATCGGTAGCTATCGATAGTTGATATTCCAACTATCGGAAATTACCGATATTTCTTCGTCGCTATCCCATAGTGCGCCTGCGGACATAAACTTCTCGTATCTTTATTTCTGTCGAAAGACGCAGTCGCGTCGTTCGCGTTCGCGAAATTCACCGGTGTGATTTAATGCCATATTGAACGTTCGAATTAGCATAGTCGGCTAAGCGGCCGCCGCAAGAAACGGAAAAAATAAATAACGCGCCGGGGCCAGACGTGGTCGTGATCTAGCGGCGTTGGTATTTCGCGTGGTTCACGATCACGATTATTCGGGTACGATTTTATTACGTGCCGATAAACTTGCTTTGCCCGATGGATATTCATAGCGGAACAGTGTCTAATCGATGCACGGAATGGTATTTGGGCTGAAAACCTGGCCAAAAATCACAATTGTAAATATTTACATACAGGGTTGTGTTTGCGTCCCAGAATAGATACATGAACATGCAATCGCGTGGTGCACCCCTTATCATTGATTAGCCATACAGTCATTCGTGCTTGCGCTTAGAACATAACATTTGTTCGATAGGCATCTGTTTATTCGCAGCATTCCGTTCGTACGCATCTGTTTCTCGTGATAATATTTATTTCGTAAGTGATCTTTGTGGCTAAATTTGTGATAGATATTGTTACGCAAGGTATGTACATTATATTAATTATATTTTTGTCAATATTAAAATTTTTTTGTACGTGTTTTTACCGATCTGCAAGCTTGACTAAAAGTTCTTGGATTTTCATGACTTTTTTTGCATATATTAGTGTTTTAAACATATACCACTCATCGCCACAGCATAAATGTTACGTGTTGTTAAACTTCAGGATATCTAGAATTAGTATACCGCAAAAAAGTTTTCACAAGTCTTCACATTAGAAAAAAATAATGCTCCAAATATAACCCCTTTTGGCTGAACTGGACTTAAGAGGACTAAAAATTTTCAAGTTTTCCGTACGCGATGCTATACGAATCAGGTTTTGGTTACCGGAGTTCACTGGTTGAAAAGTTATACACGTGTAAACATGAACAATTTTAAGCGTTTTTTACAGGTTAGAGCGTTGCCAAATTGGATATTTGTAGGGTCTACTGTTGAGCGCATGCGCAGGATAGATGGTGGGTGTTTAGCGCATATGCTAAACAAACATCCAATAGGCGGCGCGGTGTTCTAACCTGGCAAGAATTTAGAAGAAGTTAGAACACCGCGCCGCCTATTGGATGTTTACATGATAGCATATGCGCTAAACACCCACCATCTACACAACTTCTACCCACCATCTACCCAACTTCTTCTAAATTCTACCCACCATCTACCCAACTTCTTCTAAATTCTTGTCAGGTTAGAACACCGCGCCGTCTATTGGATGTTTGTTTAGCGAACACCCACCATCTATCCTGCGCATGCGCTCAACAGTAGACACGTGATTGCATGTTTATGTATCTATTCTGGGACGCAAACACAACTCTGTATGTAAATATTTACAATTTTGATTTTTGGCCAGGTTTTCAGCCCAAATACCATTCTGTGCGATGGTTGAACAGACTTTGGCTGAATTATCGCATTTTGCAGTTGTGTATTGTGTGGATGCTGAAGCGTCAATGAAGATGGCGATGGGAGATGAACTTGTATAATCAAACTTTCATAATCAAATCATATCAATGTCCCCGCAACGTTATATAGATGGCAACACTAGTTTTGCCACTCAATATGGCCGCAGTCTACCGTCCCTCCCCGCTCTTGTCACGACCCCTCTCGTCCATATATCTACTTTACGCTCAGTCCTTTAGGTTCGTGTAATAAACCTACGAAGCCTCTTGACTTTGAGCAATGGCAAACTAAAGAACTCGGAATTGGAAGCTCTTGTGCTGTGTAGACGCGGCCGTGTAGTCATAAATGTAAGGTTTTGACGACAGTATAGATTCTTGGATTTAATAGCTGTTGGATTTTTCTTAGAAGGAGTCTCCTAAGAATGAAACGGCTATCGTACGCGACGGATGAAAAGATAGCGAACGAAATTACAGAAATTCTGTCGGCTCTTGTCAGGCTGAATAGTTGGGAAGAAGGCTAGAGGTCGGAGGTGTGGGGGTTTCGGTCCGAGAGGCGAGAAAACGAAGAGCCGGGGCCAGGAGATAACATTTCTCTCGCGAAGCTAACAGGCCCGCTCGTTCTTTTCGTTTTTCCGCAAGGCGAATTCCTCGAATTAGACGCGCACGAATTGGACGGCCGGGCGCGGCTTTTAAGGAACCAGTTGCATATCGCGCGGACGCTCGACCCGCGAGTTTCGTCCATTATGGCGGAAAGAGAGTTTCGGCAATTAGCCGGCGCCTCGGGGCTAATCCTTCGTCCATTTTCTGAGGGTCCACACTTTGTCTCCCCCTCGCGACGCCGGCTATCTTCCCTCGGCGATCTAATGGTTCGAGATAAAGGGGGAAGAAGAATAGAGTGTGTGCGCGCGCGCGAGATAGAGCGAGAGAGTCGCCTCTGCCCAGCCAAGAGGAGAGAAGATCCTCTTCCGAGCGAAATGTCAAGAAGGAGGCGGTTAATTCTCAGCATTTACCGAGGTAGGAGTCTGACCCAACTATTCATTAGACGGGAGTGCAGGTTGTGTTCCCGTGGCATCCTCTTCGCGACGATACAGAGAGGGAAAACGAGAGAGCCGATCGCCCGGAGAGAGACCGAGCGAGAGAGGAGACGGAGAGAGGACGTTGTGCAACTGGGCTCAATTCACTTACCACGTTCCAGCTGCGCGCAGAAACGAGACTTCGGCCGAGCGTGTCGTGGCTGGCTGATGCTCGATGGACCCAGGCTGTAAAATATCCTTTCCTAATATTAGCACACTCGCCCCGGCGACTTTCACTTCAAAACCGATAGAATTCGACCGGTTTTTTGCAATCGCGTTGCCAAGAGGATGATCCGATTTCACGACATTCGTCCAGTTAAGAACGCCTGCGTTCCCATTTCCGTGTTCACACATTCCCATTTTTCTCGTTGAGCAATTTCTGGTTAATCTTCCGAGGAACAGAAAATCTACAAGTGTATAGACGCATGAAAAAAAGTATATTCATTGCGTACAGAATACACGTTCGTTGCTCGTGCAGGAGAATCTGCAATGAGGAGCAAAAGTGAATGAACACAATTTGAAACAACACACCCTTTTCCAAATTAAACCTAATCGCTACAGTGTGTGCGAGAAGTTAGAGCAGCGATGTCCAAACTCGGCTCCGGGAGCTGAACGCCGTCCCCACCACCGTTCGCCGTTTTCATAGGTTAACAATATGCTCGCTTCCCACGTTAAAAAGATGATCGTCGATTGTTTTATGACACGCGAGTCGGTTACTCGGTTTCTTGGTCGGCAGGGAAAAACACACTGCGCCTGCGCAAACTGACAGTGGGAAGGGGAAACAGGCGCGTGAGGGGTCTTTACGCTGGAGACCGCTGAGTTAGAGGGATTAGCTTATTAGATGATGCGTAAAAAGTGGTTTGAAAATCTTGCAATTAGTCGGAATCGCGAAAAAAATAGTAAAAGTTGATTTTTACAAGTTTTTTATCTGGGCTTGTATCGAAAATGCTGAAAATTTTAGTGACATTGGATAACTGATTTACGAGTTATGCACGATTAAAAGTGGATGAGATTCCAGTTATAAGTAAAAAATTGAAACTTTTGTAATTTTTAATTTTTGGAACTTTTTTAACTTACTATATTTAATACATATTGATCATAATCGGAGGATCTTAATCAGAGATCAAAAAGTGTCAGGAAAAAATTGGTTCCGTTAATTGAATTGATTCGTAAAGTTTTAGACTTTGTTTTGTGACCTCTAAATGAACTTGAATTGTAAGTCGAACTAAAAACAATACTTTATTTGAACGGCTTTCTTCATTTATCCTTTTGTAATGTTAGAAATGTAATCTTGCTAAAAATTATTGTAGTTAATTATAGAACATCGACGGTTTCTCAAATTATGCGTAATTTAATTACAAATGATTCCACTGGATAAACCACCTATGTACTTATCTTAATCTTGCGTCGGACAATTTTTTCGAATTTTCAGACGTGCCATTTTGTTCCGAGTTTCAACAGTGTAAATCAAAACTAATTCCAACTACGTAAATACACGAGTATTCCGTTTCACGAAACGAATATATATTAGAAACGTTAGAATTCGTCTCGGCAGTCGGTGATTCTATGAATTAATTAACGTTCTTAGCACGCCGTGGCGAGCAATAAATTTCAGGATAACGTTACTTAAATTTCTGTCGTCGCTAATATACAAGCTATTACCAAATCTGCGGAATATAGAAATGTATTTTTTATCGGGTTTCAGCAATCTGTCTTAAGTGGCTAAAAACAGAATCGTCTTTTCTGGTGGACCGTTTTAACTATTTTACCTCGAGAAACCATTCCGTTCGACAAATTAACGTCGATATCGTTTCTTAATGATCTGCTTATACGAGAGGAGGCGCGAGCATCAAGTCGAAAAGGAGAACTCGATAATTTATCTGACAGAACGCGCATCAAGTTCCTTCGGTCGAAGTGCCAACACATTATGGTGTCACTGTTTCTTGTTCTACTTTTTCTTTGGCTCCTGTATTTCGTAAAAAAAAAATATGCGTTTGCATAAACATGCGTAGTCTGGACTTCAACACAAGGCTTGCGTCAAGATGACGCGTTCTAATATTTTTAATTTTCTCTTATTGAGATCATAAAACAGCGATGTCCAAACTCGGCTCCCGGGAGCTGAACGCCATCCCCACCACCGTTCGCCATTCCCATAACGCCGTGACGCAGCGAACGGATTACCGATATGCTTGTTTCCCGCGTTAGAAAAGATGATCGTCGATTGTTTTATGACGCGCGGGTCGGTTACTCGGTTTCTTGGTCGGCGGGGGTGAGAACACACTGCGCCTGCGCAAACTGACAGTAGGAAGGGGAAGCAGGCGCGTGGACACCGCTGTCATAAAGATTGCTGGATGAAGAATTATTCAGCGAATTTATTTCTTTTAAAAATTTAGACAGACACGTTCTCGTTATTTTTGCAAAGTACATTATTATGGAGAATAGTCAGTTTTAATAGCCCGTTAAGCTATTGTCAACAATGGCAGTACACACTCGGTTGGCATCCGAGCCGATCCGTTTCCCCGAAACAATAACGTGCGAACCCGGGATTCGGCAGGATTCGTTCTACCCACGGCATTTCCCATCGGATCGGATCGCATCGCATCGGAACTGTTTTATTTTCCCCGAGTTTTCACGTTCCATAGAATGCCGGCGGTATCGCGTTTCATCGGGTCATAACTATGGCCGGCCTACGCGGAGGCATTCGTTCGCACGCACTCCGACCAGACAAGCCGGCTCGTGGAAAAGAAACCGCGGGGAATGAGAGAATGAAGAAGGATGGTAACCGACTTTCACTTCGCTGGCGCCAATCGGCGGTACGAGTCATCATCGGCTTAACTTCGCCGATAATCGGCCGCGCCGCTTACATAACTTCCGACGAAGCCCGAATACACTTTACTTTCCTCAGGTGACGAGGATTCAAATTCTCGTTTCCTTTATTCTTTTCGATCTGTACTTGGTTGAACTTCTCGGCGCCTTAGAAAATGTTTAGAAATGTGCGGGAACACGAAAATGTGGGGTACCTCATGCACAGTGGAGTATCTGACCCGAAAAGTCGGACAAAACTATCGTAAAATTCGCTTAATCTTCAAGTTTCCATATTTTTCCTGAAAATCACTAAAAATCAGTTTCCAGTTGCTAGAAAATGGCGTCCTTCGGTTCTTCCATTGTGCGCGGCTTTCCTTCGTATACGCCTGACTTAAGATAGCCCCACAGAAAAAAAATTGCACATTGAGAGGTCGGGTGACGGAGGAGGCCAAGAGCCAGGGAACGTCATCGAATTTTGAAATGAGACGATCAGGGAACATGGCTCGAACAGTGATGCCAGAAACAACCAGAACGGGTTGTTTTTTCCTCTCCTTCTTTTCCCCTTCCACTATCCCATTCCACTACCTGAGCACACTGCAACGTCCCCCACTAAGACCGTAGACTGGTCACGTGGCGTGCCGCGCAACAAAGAGGTGGTAAACTGTATTCCCCTCGATTTAACCGCTGTGGCATCACTGGGCTCGAACAACAGTCGTTCCTCTGCTTGGAAAAGATGTGCTCGGATGACCTCAGTATGACATTGCCACTTGGAATGTCCCCATGACGTCTGACGTAAACAAACGCTCGATGATCTAATATCCACGGCGACATAACCAATGAAATAGCACGTATGACGCGCTCAAAGCTGTTGAAAATCGTTTGTTTCCGGCGACGCATACTGTATAACAGATAAATACAGTACAATAACGGTATTTCACATTTCGGTATAAATCCCTGCCCACGCGTGACCGATCTGTCACATTGACAATCAATGTGTTAAATATAATGTAATATAATACTGCAACAATTTCCAAGTCTTGGCCGTGCATCGACGAGCAAGAACCTTCGAATCTACAACAAACCGTTGGAAACGGTGCTCCAGCCAGCTTTTTCGATGCAAAATCACCGCTATGCAACGCTCCTCGGGCAGGCGTGCATTAAAATTCTTTTATCAATTTCAATTAAGCGGGGCCGTAGAGTACGGGGCTGGGTTCACTTCCTACATCTCTTGCTTACTCGAGCGTTAATTTAATTAATGGTTAAAAGGGGGCATTCCACGTTCCAGGGGAACAGTGGCCGGCCGTCACGGTCCCCTGGCAAACGTTATCGTTACAATTCCGCTGGCGCGGTAACGGATTACGTTAGAACGCGAACGAAACTCGCGATTCGTAACGTCGGTAAATTATTGCTGGCTCCGGAGGAATTATTGCTAAACCCACGATCGGTATCCGCCACGATTCTTCTTTTTCCGCGGCGCGTCGAGACGCTCCGACCCCGGCCGCGCCGATCCGAGCGGAGCGGAGTCGAGCGGAGCCGAGCGGAGAGGCGAAATTCCTAAGCTCGAAGATCCACGATCGTGAGAAGCCGTTACGACATCCACCGTTCGAAGACAAGTGGACCAGTTTTTAGGGGCGGGGGAGGGGAACGGACGTTGGAATTCAACGGAGAAAATATTGCCACATTCGAGCTTGTCACGTCCCGTCGTCGCGAAGATAACGTCGGGCGGGAGCCTGTCACGGCTGGAAATATCTGTTTTCTGTATATCCGCTCGCCGCGCCGCGCGCCGCGTCTGTTTCCCGGAAACCCCGGCCGTCGCTGTTGCGGTTTGTTCCTCGAGTTTGTTGCGCGACGCGAGAAAGTGCAACAATACTGGAAAGTCCACTTTTTTTCGTACGTTTGTCAACCCTTACGGAAATTTCGGACGACGGCAACATTTTGTGACCGATTCTCAAACTAATAATCTATCGATTTTTTCGGGAATTAATGTTTACATTAACATAGTTTACTTAACACGTTGGGCCCGGCGCTGGTCCCTGGGGACCGGCGGTGAACTTTCCGTGTGGCCGGCGCCGGTCCCTGAGGACCGGCACTAGAATTATCGTTTGACTGGCGTCGGTTAGTTAAAAAATAAATATAGTCTCAATGAAATGTGATCAAATGTAGTTTTAATGAAATTTATTGAAACATTCTAAACAAAAATGCGGCTTATCTTTACACATATTACAATACGTAACAACTTTTTTGGTAATATTTGTAGCTGACTTTCGTCCAAATAGTTTTGAATTGTTATCATAACACTTCGAACAATACCTTCGGACTTTATGTATGTCTCCCCTTCCTTTTTATATAATTTATAAATAACAAGCGACAAAGAAGAATTCATTATCCTTCGGCGATACCCTACAACATTGTATCGCTCACCGGCTGCCGGCTGCCGGCTGAACGGAAAGAACAGCAAATTCGGCGCCGGGCTCAACGTGTTAACACTAGATTGCCCAAGGAAGTCATTTTGACTGCTTTTTAATTTCAACTAGAAGAAGAGTCGATCACCAATGATGAAAATGAAAGTGTCATCCATATGCCCAGGAAAAGTAAATTTTTGTTCTTGTTAATATTTACTAATAACTTGTTATATAACTGTAAATAATATAAAAAATATTAAAAATTAATTTTAAACTTTCTTTACACATTAGTTATTCTTTCACAATGCAGTCATTTTGACTGCTTTTGGGCAATATAGGTATATACTAAGTTTCAGTCTTTCTAGTGTTAAAGACCAATCGAACGAAAGAAAAATCGAACAACGATAAACTCGATTTTTGTCCACAGCAGGTCGCACTGTGCGTTCTCACGTTTCGGGTATCGAGGTGACGCAATCCTGCCGGGTTGCCTGATTTCCATTCTTCCCGCGCGTAGACAGACAATCGTAGCCCCACCCGGTGCCGTTAACGAGACCCGTAATTAATAATAGTTACGCGGAAGTGCTCGTTTCGAGCGAGAGTGTCTTTCTCTCCGTGAATACCCTGTTGTTGTATCGGCCAAACGCTACCGTTAAGGTGAAACGCTGGCCGCATAAAAGGATAATACCGGAAGTCGCCTTCCTCTGTTGCGCAGCCTGATGCCTGTCGCTATTTTCGTTTCGAGTAAACGTTGATCCATGGCTCAACGGACTGTCGAAAATTAGCGTTTCGTTAGTGGCTCGTCGTAAACAAGTTGAAAGCACGTTGAATAGAAGATGGTCCTTGCGCGGTGTGATTCACGCGATTCAGATTGACGACGGATATGTACAGTGGCTCACGAAAGTATTCGAACGCCCTTTAAATCAGAATAATTTGTTTAAAATTGCACAACTTAACTTGACATTTTCTTTCGTAATTAGAAGCATTGATTTACTAAATGACGTGCAAAAAAGATTTTGAAAAATTGCAATAGGTAGGCATTACATAAAAAAATGAAAATGGCACTTTTTAAAACTTTTTTATTCCAGCCCGTAATGAAAATTAAAAATATGCGTCTTGTAGACCTATGTTAGTAATACACATGCTGAAAATTTCGTCGAAATCGATTAATGTACACACGAGCTACAAGCGGTTCAAACTGATAAAAATCGCAGGTTTTCAGGACTTTTGGTCAGATTTTGTTTCAAATCCACAGATTCTTACATCTTTCGATGCGTGTCGTTTTTTTCTGCGTCGATCGATTTCGATGAAATTTTCGGCATTTGTATAACTAACATAGGTCTATAAAACGCATATTTTAAATTTTCATTGCGAACTGAAATAAAAAAGTTTTAAAAAGTACCATTTTTATTTTTTTCACGTAATTCCTACCAACAGTAATTTTCCAAAAATTTTTTTGCATCCCACTTAGTAAATCAATGCTTGTAGTTGCTAAAGAAAAAGTCAAATCATTTGGTCCAATTTTAAAAAAGTTATTCGAATTTAAAGTGCGTTCGAATACTTTCGTGAGCCACCGTATATACGCTCGAGCCTCTTTCAAGTATTTTTAAACGAACTTCTCTATCGCGTCTTATTTAGCGTTACATGATCCGTTAACCCTCCGTATAGGGTTATACTTATTTTTCGCACCTTCTGTAGGCACACTTGTTCGTTTATGTCCAGAGCCATTTCCTGTTTCCGGCTTTCAACAAATCTGAAACAATTCTAGGATGCTCATTCATATATCTGCGTTTCAACACTATATTTATCATGGTTTCCCGTACATGTGCTTATTTTTTAAATGTAGCATCATCCCCTTTTCGGCTTTAGCCTAGTCCCGACGTTGTGGTTGAGAATGTTTGGCTCCTAGCGTCCCACTGTTTCCATCGTGACCTCAAAGGCCCCCCGAGTATGTATCGCCGAGCCGCCCGAACTCACGGACGTCGCAAGCACGACAAATATGCGCGCGCGCGCGCAAAGGTCGATGCGTGCATGGCGCAAGTCTGCGTCAGGGTTCAGGTCGGCGAGTATGCGACATTGAGCCAAGGCCACTACAAACCGCACTGGCGAACGGACATTTACGCGTACGTTGACACGATGTCGCGCGGTGCTAGGCGCACGCCTCTGCCACGCATTCTGCTGCACGCAGGTCCAGACGAAAGTGTTCACGCGATTCCCTGCTACGAAAAACAATCGTAGTCGCGGTTTGCGTGAATTTTGTCAACCTTCGCACACCCGCGATAATAGCGACACGAGATACAAGGAGAATATAGGGGGAGTTTCTCTAGTACTGGACGCTTAAGGTTTTCCTTAAATAAATAATGGCCTTATGATTTTAAGACATCATGAGAAGTCTAGTGTTCCCTAGTAATGGGCACGGTAAAAATTACAGACATATTTTTGGCGCACAAACGTTGTCTCTGAAGGATTAATTACTGCAGCGTGTTGCAGCAGGTTCCATTGAAAATGTCAGACCTAATGGAAAGTTCGGTAGTTATATAAAGTAGACAATGATCGTTACATTATTCCACTTTCTTCCAACGGAGACGGGGCTACTATTCTTTTCAGTAGTCTAACGGGTCTTACAGTCTAATTGGTACTTTTCTGTGATGTTCGTTTCCTCGTCCGACTTGATCAACATTTTCGATGCTAAATGGATCGATGACGCGCGCGAGTCGTCATTGTTAGTTGTCCTTCGCAATGGTGGATCTATTGTTTGCTCCCGCCAACGTAACGAGTGTCAGGTGTCGATTCACTGTAGTTAGAACGCGTTGTAGTCTAGCGTCTTCTTATGTAGGTGGATCCAACTATTGTTACCCACCATCCATTTTACATTGGAATATTAGGTTCTGATCGTTGTCCGCGAAATCGACTGAAAGTGACCCGTTGCATTGACGCTTAGTATCTTTCCAAGACTTCCAAGCGCAGTTTAACCCCTTAACCTACGATTTAGATTCGAAGATGTTGGGCCGAAACTGTATACAAGCTCGCGCAGCGTTCCGGACATTTGCACGACTTGTTTATTTAGGTTTGGCCCGATCATCGTACGCGGGCTATGCCCGTCATTGTAGGTTAAGGGGTTAACCTACGAGCAGCTCATTTCTTCTACGCACGGAGGAATTTCAAATGCAATCACTTCGCAATTCGCCGTAAAGAATTTTCTATGTTGGGTCATTGTTTTCTTGAGCGGTTTCTCCCGACGACATCCTTTGTTCTATGATAATAGAATTCGTCTCGGTATCTTCTCTGCTTCCGATGGTTCTTTTCGTTAGAAGGCTCCCGCCTCGCCGCTTCTAATTGGTCACCGCTGTGATGTATAGGTTGCCTTGGATTTGTCGTATCTACCAGACACATCTCTAACCTTTTCGTCTGCCGAATCTCTAATGATCTCGCGTCGAGGCACAGCGATAGCCAATTTAACGAATCCCTGGCCTATTTTCTACCGAGGACAATTCATGAGTGAGGCCTAGCTACCATTGTGTACCGTTCCACAGGGTGGTCCCTCCGTCTCGACAGAATTAATACCTTCCACAAATGCGGCAACAGCTTCACTTTATTTTTAACCGTATCTTTTTAGAAACGTACAAGTTCCTTCACCATATACAGTATCAATAAAAACATAACGGTACAAGATATCAATTCCTTTTATTTTCTATTTAATGATACTTGCCATTATGTTTTAAAGAGAATTTCACTTAAATGACACGGACTTCTTTAAAAAAAAATCGTTATTTCAACAATCACAGTTAACCCCTTAACCTACGATTTACGTTCGAGAATTTTAAGCCGAAAACGTGAACAAGCTCGCGCAGCCTTCGAGCCATTCGCACGTCTTGTTTAGTACGATGATCGGGCCAATTGTAAATATTACGGGCCCGTAATATTCACTTTTGACCCGATCATCTACTACGGGCTATGCCCGTAGTTGTAGGTTAAAGGGTTAAGTAGGTTCTGCCAATCGTTATTAACAAGTGTTGGCTTAAGGGCAGAGTAATTGGGACAAGTAGACACCCTAGGGCCTAGCTAGGTGTCCGGGCAAAAAAGAAAATGGCGCGTGCATCGCGTAGCCTCGGCCATTCTTTACAGCTCTGCAAGAGGGCCGAGGAGATCGTTCTAATTTAAAACATAGATAATAACCCGTTTACTTGGCACTGCTTGGCACGATCGAGGAAAAAGGACCGATCTTTTGTCCGCGGCGCCTATAGAAGTAGACTGTTATAGCCTACTATTTTCAGCCGACCGAAAAGTTCTGCCCCATGCGGAGGCAAACTGCGACTAACGACGCAGTTCGCCACCCGTTATTGTGCAAAACTGACAGGATTATTTAAGATGCGACCGGGCCAGCTTCGCCGAATTTACGAGACGCGCTCCGTGTGCCGAGGTTAACCAAATAATATACCTCCTGCGGCCCGATAGGGGATCCAAATCGATTCATCGCGTTAAATGGACGTGCACCGGTGATGAACGATCGATCGTGAATCGTAAAATGTGTTTGATAACCTCGCAAATTTCTGGTTGCCGGTCTAGGCGCCAAACTTTTAGTTCTACGCAACTTTTTCACGCTACCGTTCTCAGACGTGTTTCAGACGTCTCCCGTTAACGAGTCCCGCAAAACCGTAAAAATGACACAGAAATTTGCTAAACAGGTATCAGAAAATAACCGAAAATCAAATGTTGATACTTGAACTATTGTCTAAGATTTTCGAAAAATTTGATTTTCTTTCTCCTCGACGACAGTTTCAGCGTAAAGGAAGGAAACATAAGAAGTGTTCGCCTGTGGACAACATGACAATTTCATGGTGTCGCCGGGCACCCCAGGGTGTAGCTCCAGGGTTCAATTAAATAATTCAAACGTCGGACCGAGTGTTAAAAATGAACGTCACCGTGACTAAAATGTATCTGTTCGTAATAAGAAAGAACAAGATACGTTCTACAGGTACACACCGTCAGGGCGAACAGGTTCCCGCCATGAATTTACATTTTAATCTTGTCGCGAACTTATTATCCAAAAGAGGGGGGAAATCCTGTAGGATCCTGCGCGTTTAATGCTCTCCCAGAGTATACACACACACACACACACACAATATATATATATATATATATATATATATATATATATATATCAATTGCTTATATTTACGAACCACATAAATCCTTCGGGAATTTAATTAACATTCAACTTGAAGGCAGAATGATGCATCGCGACGGTGTGCTGTTCGGAACGAATTTGGAACGAGTTCGGATCAGCCTGTCTATCCTCTAACAGAGATAAGGATAGCCGAGAGCGGATCCTTTTACCGACACTGGGATATCCAGACGGGTCGGAATGATGTTTGCTGCACTATTATAGGAGAGAATATTCAATTAATTTTATGCGTCTTTCTCGGGCAAATTGAATTTGGCTACATGCGGGCAACAATACTTTACTAGATGACGCGTAAAAGAGATTTTTTAAAAATTTGCAATTTATCGGGGAACCGTGGATAATTAATATTCGGACTTTCTTTACAATAGAATAACTCTTTTAAAATTGAAACAAACGGCTTCGGGTATTTTAGGGAGTTGGAAGAGTCACTTCAAGCTAAGTGACGCGTAAAAGAAATTTTAAAAAATTTACAATTTCTCGGAACCGTGGACAACATTTTCGAACTTTATTTTCTCGGAAAACAAGGCGTCAAATGAAAAACAATTGTCCCATATTTTAAGAGAATCCTTCGTAGTATTTTAAATACTACTTTAAAAACTATTTCCAACAAATAAAATATTTTATGTTTAAAAGTGCACGTTCTTACTATTTACAATTGGAAATAATAGCTCTGATCCCAAAAGAGTGATGGTCCCTGGTTATTTTTGGTCTCTGGTGGAAAGAGGGAATGTTTCTACACGACACCCTGTACAGTTGGAGGGAACCCATGGAATCTATCGTGTCTGGCCGGCGTTCACGAGGAGAAGAACTAGAGTAGCCCGGAGGGCCGGATGCCCAGGCCCTGTTATACGCCTATACCGCCACTTAAAAATCCCCGGGCTCGGTTCTAGATTAGGGAATTCAGACGTTGAAGCTGGCCAGCACACGGGGATATGCGGTCCTCGAGCATCTTTTTTGTCTAGGGGCCGGGGCGTAACGTCCTCTGGGATATTTGGGTCCACGTTAGATCCTGCGGAACATCGTTACGAGTCAGGGGACCGCATATAAAGGGAATCGCCGCTACCAGCAGAGTTTTATGGGGAACATTAGCTGATTGGTCGCTCGCGAAATTGCTGTTATAAATTCCGTTGATATTAATGCACGGTTCGTAACAATCTCGTGGAACGATTAATCGGATGCTGACGCGCGCGCACCGGTTGTCTCCCATCGAAACAGACTCAACAACACTTACTTGATTTGCTTCCAACATTCGAATCGCCCGCCAAAAGCGTCGTACAAGCGGAGGTCGGATAAAAGTTAAAAATCGACCTCCACTTTTTTTCTTCCGAATTCGGAGCAATTGCAATTTCAGAAGAATTCTTTTTACACATTACCTAGTTAACACTAGAACTACCGGGTTCAAAATCACACTAATATACATTGCTTTATAATAATGACATGATTACAGTTATTCGTATCTCGTGAAATCTTTAGGTTAATATGTGCTTCAATAAAAAAGTACATCGAAAAAGTTCGCATCGAAACATTCTTATAATTGCAATAACCGTGGAAGAAAAAATCAGTAACAAGTCACTTTGACCCGCCTGGTAGTTCTAGTGTTAACTAATCCTTCTAATATCTCAACAAAATTTCCGATCGTTTAGTAAAATTGTTAGAAAAGTTACCAGTTTTTAAAGAGCGTCAACTCAATTTCCGATTCGACCGTATATGAAACTATTAGAACAGGGAGTTCCAACGTATTCCCCTCCGAGAACTGGCAAGGTCCCCACCATCGAGCCTCTTCCCACTACTACGTACAGCCGCGCCGCGCGGCTCTCGTGATGGGAGCTTCCCACTACTGTACATTATAACCAGGGGGTGTAAGCTGGAATGGGAATATTTCAAGCACTATAATTCTGGCCCGAGACGGAGGTGGCGTTGTTGTTACCTATCACGTGATGGGGGCGCATGCGCACTGATGCGCACATAAGGAACGAAGTGGAGCCAAGCCAAGCCAAGCTCATGCCGATACCAATATTTTTCACAAGATTTTTCATTATATTTTAAGCATGTACATACAATTTGTAAACGAAAATAGGTGTATAATAAACATTTAATTTTATTTGAAGCTGTATAAATTTCTACCCTTTTCATTTGAAACATTAATTGTACGCGTGTACATTAAAGTACATATAGCTAAGGTAGATAGAGTTGTGTGAGTCATGCGAGTATCTATGTATAAGTGAGTAGCGTTTATATCTATATATACTGTCATTAGTTCCGGCCCGAGACACAGAGAGCGCTGCAATACTGTACAAATTTTTAACACGCCAGCTTACACCCCCTGATTATAACGATGAAGTCTAAGAGTAGGGGAAGATCCTAAGCGGGGAAGCTGCCTCAAACAGCTCCGGAGTTACTGATTGGAACTGCCTGTATTAGAAAATCGAAACATTACGATGTTTCCGCATGGTTCACACTACTTTTACTTATTCTTTCATTTTTGCGAAATCTTTTGAGTTCTCATTTGCACGACAAAATGTAAGAAATAATTAGGTGCTTTTAATATATTATATCCACGTAGAGAGAAAAAATAAACGAGAAAAATCATTTCGCTCAGCTTGAATGGCGTTTTCGAGCACTGTGTGCGTGTATCGCAGCGAAGATGATGATGTCCAAATTTAATAATCAATGCCGACCATTTGATTGTTTAGCGGATACTAGCTGACAATTTCGTGAGTCGGCGATTCCCCAGCGGGCTCGTAGGCTCGTTAGCTTCGACCGTCGAGTTAGCGCCCTAAACGCAAACATCAATCACCATTAACCCCGGCCATTCGATCGTCTTAATCGTTTCCGAAAATTTCGCTCGGCTTCGGATTCGTAAATCCTCGCTGAAGGTGGACGCGCGTGCATGGGGGCCGATTAAAGTCATTTCGGCCGGCTAATTGTAATCCAGCCGCGGAAACCAGATATCTTGGGCTGAACGAACACGGAATGAACATGTCCCGACCGCCAGAAATCCCCTTTTCGAACGATACACATGAATCATTTGCCCGACGATAAAGCAGAAATTCTGCACAGGCCTCCAGAAGTGGCTTCATAATTTACCGAATTAACGACGTAGACCAATAAATCTCACGATAGATGATTCCATTTAATAATCCTCGGGACCGGCTCGGGAAGAGCCAATCTTAATATCCCTAATCCACCTCATCGCTACAAGTCCCTAATTATCGTTGCTTGTTAGTCCTTGTATTGTGCGTAACTCGCTCCGTGGCGAAGAACCTTTGTTACTTCGAATCGTGAGAAACTGGCAATATTATTGTTAAAGGGCTAATACTCGACACTTCTTAACAGGCTTCTTTATCACAGAAAAGCCATAACTTTTTCACTAAGTAATAATCCCATGAGATACCATTAAAATATGCGACACTGAGACGACTATTTAGCGACTGCTCGTTCCACCATTGAAATTTCCAAAATTGCTATTTAATAGTTCATTAAGTTTTTTAAAAATATTTTGAAGATTCTCTCGATACAATTTTTAGCTGCACAGCTATAATTATGTAAATATGTATTACAGACTTGATTTTTGTAAGGTAAATGTTCGCAGAGAGGGAGCCACCTCTGATTTCGATATTTTAATACGCATTGTTACGGTCGCCATACTAACCAAGAGAGTTGTGAAGGTTTTAATCAGCTGCAGTGATGCCAGAACGGTTTGAATCGAGGGGAATACAGTTTACCACCTCTCCGATGACCAGCAGAGTAATATGTGATACGTTGCGCGGTACGTCACGTGACCAGTCAGTACGGTCTTAGTGGGGGACGTTGGTGTGTGCTCAGGTAGTGAAATGGGATAGTGGAAGGGGAAAAGGAGGAGAGGAAAATCAAACCCAGTTTTGAGTTGATCCGGCATCACTGATCAGCTGACGCCCTAAAAAGGTTACGAACAAAAACAAAATTTCGTTGAAACAATTCATTTAATTTCGTCTATGTATAGTTTCTGTAACTGGACATGATCCACCATTGATGGATCAGTTTATACGTTTTGCATCTATCAAATAAACAGTTCATAACATTTTTGTGCGTTTCCTCTCGAAGTTATGCTTCCAGTCGGTAAAGAGGAAGGTTCAAACAATATTTTAGCATAATTTGTTCTTACGTGATTGATTCGAATAAAAATTGCAGAAATAAAAACTCTGAAGAATGTATCAGCTTACCCCGGGGTCTTCCCTACTGACGGTGTTACGATGATGTTTCTGTTGCGTTTACTACGAATCGATTCGTTCTTACGTAGAGGCATAAGTAAGTGGATCAGTCCAAGTGAACAAGGCTGCTTTTTCTACCGTTCCTCGGCCAGCTCTTCCGGATGAGTCCGTCCAAGTGAAAGACACGACCTGCTGGTTGATCCCCCAACGATTTCCACGGAGATTCCATGGAATCCCGGGACGTGGGCCGCTTTCTCGTCTAGAAAGCACCAACGAAGCCACAGACTTCCTAGACGAGGCATGTGGCATTCCGTGAAACTGGCGACCTGGCACCAGGATGAGCCACGACTCTACACCGTAATCAGGGACACGCGCTCAATCCAGAGCTGACTTTAACCCAGAAGGTTAACTATACCACTTCCTGCCCGGTGTTTCGCTAGCTTGCCCTTTATCCACGACTTTACGAACGAGACGGTCCGATTCCGACTACCGATCGAGATTGATAGAAACGGTATATACCAGATTCGAGCAAACGTAAACAAACCTTACATTTACACTCGACCGTACAGATTTCATCTATTCAATTATTGATCGTTGAATTCGACTTCTGATCTAGTGGGAGCTCCCCTAGTATTTACCGGACGGGACATTAGTGGACCTAGTAACTGTTGGGTTATCAACAAGTCACCAGGACTATGAATTTATTATTCGTTGTCAAAAATGAATCAACGATCTCAGAATTGTTTCGAAACGATGAATTCAAAGTATTCCGGTTGATACTTTGTTGCAAGAGCCGGACTGCGGAGGAATTCGGGTTCCAGCGGTTTTCTCCTCGGCCTCAGTCGAAATAAAGTTATCGTTGAGAGAAGAGCTTCCTAACCACGCCGTGAAATAAAGTTCCGTTTATTTTATAAGTACCAGTGTCGATTTATTAACACCCATATCCAATAGTAAACTCTGCCGAGCTATTGCAAAACTCTAAACTAACATGGTCCGATTAAAAATTTTTAAATATTCTAGAAATCATATAACTATCAATAGTGAACATCTTTTGAGATTTCCTTATGTAAAGCATTAATTCGAAGAGGAGGCTTCGCTGTAGATATAGCGTAAAAGACTAGGATTTTTATTGCTTGTTACATTAGCATCACTACACGTGAGGAAACACTCACTGTGGCGGAACCAGTGTCACGCGATTCCAGCTGAAAGTGGCTACTGTTTACGAGTTCGTGTAATGAGCGTATAAGGCGAGACGTGGAAAGAAGACGCTAAAGGAGAGAATAGTCGTGACCTCAAAACGAAGGTCAGGACGCCTGACTGCGTGTGCGCGTGTTCGTGCGCGCGCGCGTGTGCCCGTATACGAGTATAACGTTGCCTCTGTCCAGACTGCACCTGTTTTCTTGACGTTTCCAATCAAGGTCCTTACTTTAATGATGCATCTACTGCGATATCCGATGCGATCGAGTCGAGGGAAATCGGATGTGAAATTGTATTTTTATTTTTCTGAATAGCTCGACGATTTCTCCGGCAATGGGTTTCGTTTGCTTTGAAGATTTCAAAAGTTACGTCAATTCGTATTTACGTTCGAGTCATATGTGTTCGTTTAGTTATCCGGACAGTTGCTGCTATCTACGCATTTGCGACAAAAAGCGCTTAGAAAAATTTCAGAACACTAACTTTACCTGCAGGTTGTTCCAATTACCGAATAAAATCAAACGTTTTTATTTAACTTCCATTTCCTACGACCGACTTGGACAGTTTTTTAGTTTGGATAAAAATCCAAAGTTGGAAGAGTGTCTTGTAAAATCTCTTTTAACTTTGTTTATTTAGCTACAATGTTTCCAAAGAACGACAAGTCCACATGTATAATTATCTCGTCATCGTAATTTACGATTCATCGTACCACCACGAGCGAATACATGATATGAGAATGCATTACCTGGCTCAGTTGAAAATGTTTATAAATGGAAATAAGACAGTGACTACGATGAAATTAGTATGACACACGTATCTCGTGAACGTGGCTGCATGGTATAATTTCTTCCGAGATATGTATCACTAAATGGTACCGTGAGGTAGCAATACAAGAACGACGGAACAGGAAGTTTAATCATCGCTTTGCATTTCTCGACAGCATACTATTCCGTATCGGTAACGGCAATTGACAGCATCTACCAACAATAGTAATTAATAGAGTTTGCTTTCTTTGTTAGAATGCTAAAGTTTCTTTTGTTACCGAGAATCGATGAAACAGCTTCTACGAAAAGATCGAAACGTTTGTTGCGCAAATATGTCTTTTTAATCGCTATAGACGGAATATTTATGACCACAGTTGGCCCGTGTGCTCGAGGAATATTCATCATTTAACCTAAACGTTCTTTTTTCCCAAGTATGTCGCCGGGTGAAATAATTGCGACATACTATATAGCCTTAAATTGTGTTTCATTCTTTCGAGGTTAACAAAAACTCTGAGAACCGTGCCACCATTCATTCGTACTAAATATGGACACGAAGTCGCACGTAATTTCTCTCGATGATTGCGAACACAGTTAAATTCACGCAAGGGGGCCAGCGTAACAGAACATCATTCTATCCGTGTGAAAATTAACTTCTCAGAGTTGAAGCGTAAAACTGTTCCACATTTTATTCATTCACAAACACCTACACTCGATATAGTGGTAGAAGAAAATTCAAATGCTGCGAAACGAAATGTAGGTTATCGAGAACGTAGTGATTCGCGAGAAGGCTATAAACCTGTGGCGGCTACTTCCTATGCTCGTCAACAGAGGGACAGTACGACAACCCTTTACGTACTCCTCTTCGCCCCGTGATCCTCTATACTTCGCCATGTGTTTGCGTCCCTCTAGATGGCGCTGCTTTCAATCGAGTTGATTGGACGTCATCGACACATTTTATTTCGTAGCGTCAATGATGTCCAATCAACTCGATTGAAAGCAGCGCCATCTAGAGGGACGCAAACACATGGCGAAGTATAGAGAATCACTGGCATCCAAATCTACTGTTCAATTCGGGACAAAAAGCTGTGTAGCTGGCTTATGGTAATACCGTATCCATAGTATACAGGGTGTCCCAAAAATGTAGTACTTCCTTAAAAGGAGTGATTCCTCAGATCATTTCAAGTAACTTTTTTCTTTGCGAAAACGTTCTCCGCGGCTTTGTTAAGGAGTTATTAAAGAAAAACACGGACCAATCAGAACACCGTTACAACGCACGGGCTCCAGCTCGGCGACAAGTCCGGCTGAGCGTGACGTTACCATTGGCCGAGCCGGAATCCGTCGGCTGTAACGGTGTTCTGATTGGTCCGTGTTTTTCGTTAATAACTACTTAACAGAGCAGCGGAGAACATTTTCGCAAAGAAAAAAGTTACTTGAAATGATCTCAGGAATCACCCCTTTCAAGGAAGTACTACATTTTTGGGACACCCTGTACATATCAGTGAAGGCACGGGTTCGCTGGATGGCCTTACTGACGAGTCGTCTAGCGGGCCCAGGACGTAACGGTTCCTTCTCTTTTTTCCACGGACTTGAAGGACTGTGCCTAAGCCTACGGGGGCGTTCCAAAAGACGGAAGGGGTATCAGCTTGTCGGCCATCTTGAGCGGCAAACACTGTGGTGCGCTCTATAGGCAACTTTAAGTACTAGTGTAACCCACGCCGTTCCCACGCCACGTATTTCCTATGAATTGCAATTTTTTCAAAATCTTGTTTGCACGTGATTTACTAAATCAATGCTTCTAATTGCTAAAAAAAGTCAAATGGTTTGGTCAAATTGTAAGAAAGTTATTCTGATTTAAAGGGCGAGCGAATACTTTTGTGAGTCACTGTAAATGTATATTAAATTTTAATATTTCATATGTATATACAGATATATATATATATATATAAATACACTTGTTATACATTCATTTGTCAGAATCAAATCATTTCAATGTTCCCGCACCGTTGTATAGATGGCAACACTAGTTTTGCCTTTCAATATGGCCGCAGTCTACCTAACCCACTTTATGCTCAGTCCTTTAGGTCCGCGCTTTTTTCCCATCGTTTCATACCCCGCATAACAAAGTTGTAAACTACAGCTGTTAGTATTTTCTCTGGAATTCCGACCAACTGCAACTAATTATTCAAACTTCTAAAAAAATCCATGTCAAAGGGTCCGATATTAATAAATCGTCTTTTTAAGCGTGCCCAGATGTTTATTGGTGTCGCTGTAAGTATTCTTGTGGTTAGAATGTTCTCTCGTCGGACCTGTGGCGTTAAGTGCTCGAGCATTTTTATTTAAATAAGGATATTAATAGCAACCTTAGTTGGTGCGGTGCATAGTGGTCGATCACGTCATTGAAACGTCGTTGGACAAGAAAGGAAATCGGTCTGACCAGTGTTACGTTACTAGGCGTGGGCATCGGAGAAAGGTCATCTTCCCCATGACACCGGTGACGAAGTGTAATACACATAAGTTGATCGCCATATCGACTGAAAGGCTCCGGTGACCTTATTCTCAAGGAACGTCTCTGCATCCTTTTACGACATACGCGCGACAGAATACATACGACGGATCCGTAGCGCGCGCAGATGGTACCATCCGCGTTCCAAATTCGTCGTATCCATTGCCGGCCATCCCCGTAATAAAACAAGCTTATTATTATTACTGGCTTAGTGGTGTAGATCGGTACCGTTAGTCTGCAACAGCACAGTTGTCTAAAGGTTTTCCATCGGCGTGCGACTTTATAGGCCTTGATCACACGATCGCCTAACATACGGAACGCAGACACGAATAACCCGCTGCCAGAAACCTTCCTGCATAAACTCGTGATTTTTAGCGTTATCTGGCCCGTCGTAGCGAAAGGTCACATTATAATATCGAAACGTCCGTTTTCATATTTGATCGAACGTTCGATTCGTACGTACCTCTCTCGATTCCACGGTATTGGATCAGACTGACCATATTGCCTGTTGCAAGGTCATGCATAATGCACGAGATCGGATGCAACTGCTGGATAATTTCTCGCACCAATAAGCACGTGTAGCGGTAAAAGTTTCTATCCGTCGGTGCAACTCTGAGCAAACAATGCGGTGCACAAATTATTCTTCGAATTTAACCTCTATTCACAGTGAGTGGTCAAATTATTAGAGCCACGGTATGAACAATTCATTTTTTCAATATCCATTACCCCCAATTTTCCACGAGTGTAGCATTTGCCGGTCCTGTATCACTGTCCCCAACTGTCTCATCAAGTTTTCTCGTAGGTTGTGTACTTTCGAGAGCTAACCGATTCGGCAATCAAGCGGTGACGAGCAAGGATCGCGAACAGCTCGATTAGAGGAGCAATTAATTCCGGCGTAGCCAGCCGGGACAATCGTTTAAATAACGTCGGAACAGTCCGCATTCGTTTATCGTTCCCCGATCTCCGGCGGGTTCGTGGTCACGGACAGCGCACCTGTAAATTCTGCAACAACGCGAACGGATCCACTTCTTCGTACCTAATACACATTTCCCAGCGTGGAGTAGTGCGCGATGCACGCGATGCAATTACGGGTTTAACGCACGGGCGATCGCACGCATACTTATGCGCCGGATTAAACCACGACTGCATTCTGCGGATTGGAATGCCTACTTTGAGAACATGTAACTGCGCCGATTAGAGGCCGCGAAACGGACTGCTCTTGTCACACGGGGACGTTTACATTGAAACGCGCGAAAGTCCGTGGACGACGACGACGGGCTCTCTCTCTCTCTCTCTCCGTATCTCGTTACACACCGGCGCGGCGTCGTTTCCAGCTAACCTTTTTTTTCTCTTCCCCTTTCGCTTTTACACCAGCGCAATCATTCGACACCTCGCATTCCAACATCTTTTGCACCGGTGCACCTCAGCCCGTTCACGCGTCTCTATACAAGGGGATTAAACAGGGGCCCCGCGTCGTCGCTTCGGAAAAATCGTAATGGACGCTATCCAGCGAATCTTCCGTCCGATAAGATATAAGTTAATGTCGTCGACCCGGTGGCATCGCGTCGGTGCGGCATATGAAAACGTTCGCGGTTCATCGGGCCGTCGCAAACTGAGACCTAATCGAAAAATTAGCTCTTTAATTTGCTAAAAAATCAACCCTCGCATGTCGAGTTTTATTAAGTACGCGTCACTTTATAAATGTTTAGCAGTTTTGAAAACGACAAAGTCGCAGAAACTGCAGAACATTTGAGGAACTTGAAGATATTGTTGCACTATTTTCAACTCGTTAATATTATTAAGAGATGTCTGTGTCGATCCTGCATCTCGCGATTAATCCAGCCAATTTGTATTTTGCCTAAAAGCCCGCTTCTAGTTGTTATTAAAATGCTAAATGAGTCGACTCTGATTTATTACAACTACAGTGGTAGGGTGTTTGTTAAGGAGAACAAACATTTCCAGACGATACTATTTGGTGAATATTGATCCTTTGTTGGTTAGCACAACAAATGGAAGAATGCGTTCCGCCATCGGATCGAAACGTGGCACGCACAAAGAAGAGTGCAACGATGTGTGGGTCGACACGCGAAGTAGGTGAATGGTTCCGCCGTGGTACACGGCGATTGAGCAATGCATTAACGAGGGTCAGGTGTGTCGGCAGAATTATTACTGCACGGATTGCGGTTGACTGGGTACCACTGATCTATTGTGTCTCACCGTACGAGACCATAGATTCTGCCCACTTGATTAGATTCGATCACTCGGCATTGCGACAGGTACTGTGCTAAATTAGGATCGCGAATGCGTAATTACGGCGAGTCAATGAACCGAGAGGAACTTAAATAGAATTGAAAACTCAGCATCACGTTTGCTCCGAGCGATAAACGCCTCGACATACTTTGCCTTTTACCCGAGATCTCAAGCTTCTCTCAACTGAAATCTGCAGAAAAATCTTTGCAACAATTACCTCATATTTTATACCATGTTCAATGCAATATTATATCGCAGAAGAGCGCATTGTGGCGATTCTAAAATTAAATAGTACTACAGACTTTGTTCTTATGAAAATGTCTTCAGTCTTAAATAGGTACAGAGGGTGTATACAAAGTAATGGCTATCCGTCCTAGGGGTGAATCTACTAATAGAATCTACTAGAAATACTAATGTAAAGTATTCTTACAAATGTTTCATAATCTTCTATTCCCTCGGTGGGTCCAGAGGACACTACCATTTTCACGAGTCCGTCTTAACACTTTGCCGTCCGGCAACACCACAGTGGTGTCGCGCACAAAGTATTGCTCAACGGCCGGCGACACCACACTGGTGTACTGGACGGCATAGTGTTAATTGCGCATTATTTACTATTTACTATTAATATTTAATATTTACATATGTATACCTTCCAATTTTCATGAAAATAGGGGGCAGGATTGAAACCTCATAAGAGGTAACGATGACATTAATAAAACTTGAAAATTTATAATCACCCGATAACCTCAAGAACGGCCGGCGCCAAGCGAAGAAATTTTTACGAGACGTGCAGACGGCAAAGTGTTAATAATTGTGCCTGTCTTGCAGCTTCAATATTGGCACCACCACTGTCTTTTACATTGTCTATTAAAGAATGTAAGGGTAAAATTCAATGGTACGATTCAAAGAAACAATTGGGAGTCGTGCGAACCATTTCAATCAAATCCGCGCACGCTCCTTTGCCGGAAGGAATGCGACTGAAAACAGCGCGTTCCTGGAATAGCAGCTGGATTAATGGAACTTTTATTACGCATCTGGCGCGGCTTGTTCGTTTCTGTGTTATGCAATAGTTGCACGTCCGCGGGCCGAGCCGAGCCGATGGTGCAATCAGTTATTAATATTACTGAATCGCGAGTGGCGAAGATGCAGAAGTCTCGTCGTACTTTAGGGGGTTAATACAACTGTATCGTTTATCAACGACAACTGCAAATATGCCGAATGAAATATAGTCGAAGTAATAGCACCCATAAAAACCGCCGACACCCGGAGGGCTCGATCGATAACACCTACACACGCGCAGACATCCGAGCCCTTGCGAGAATTAACGTAACTCTTCGAAATGAAACTCGGCTGTGCACGGTGCAACACTTATCGCCTTTTGTAATTAAATATCGTGCCTCTCGATTTTGGCCAACGAAAACGGAGGCTCTAGTTCACTAACTTGTTCCAGGATTTAGACAGAAACAACTTTCTATTTATCTTCTACTAACTTCTATCCGATAGTCTGCCCATTACTGCCTCAATAACTACGAACAAAGAAAGCCAGAACAATATGTATCTGCAGGTACGAATTGCAAAACTGAAGAAACATAATTTACAGAGTGAAAGGATTCCATTGTATGATTTATAACGTACCGACATTCAGGTTGTAGTTTTTCCAGACAAAGCTGGATTCCATAGTCTGCGTGCAATGTGAGAAATTAAAGAACGAGAGAGAGAGAGAGAGAGAAGGTCTCGGACGAAGATCGAAATAATCATCGTAAAACGTTTCTCTCTGGAAGAACACGAATTTCAACATTAAAGCCCCACAACAAATGGTGCTCGGCTAACGTGTCCGTACATCGCTCGGCATTTCCCCTTATTTTCAAGCACAATGTACACGCCCATAAAGAGTCGCAAGTCGTTTATCCCCTATTTGGTCGCACGAGCAACGGCCATGAAATTAAGAAATTATCGTTTCACGTTTTCCTTCGAAGTAATGCTCGCGCTGCAACGCGCCGTAGCGAAACAAGTGTTAATCCGTTTTTAATACCCACGCAACAATGATGCTCGTTGCGTTTACCGGTCTAATTACGAACAAATACTCGAGTATTCCACCGCGAAGATGATTAACGAGCCCGCGCAGGAAAACGGCTCGAGTATTATTTAAACTGGTCGATGGGATGCGAGAGGCACACCGCGCGCGATGTCTTCCGAGCGAGAAGAAGCGGTGCACAATGAGGCGGTAAGCAAACAGCGGGAGAATAAGGGGCCATCGAGTCATCGCATAATGATGGCAACAAGGTTATCCATCGGCGTCATCCCACGTTACAACATTTCCGGTGCGTCGGCGCTCAGCGAACGGAGCCGCTGCCCGATATTAACAGGGTACGCTAATGCCTTGATACGTGCGTGTGCGTGTGTGTCCTTAGAAACTTTTCGGGAGTATTGTGGACTAATGAGATTCTTTCTATGGTTCTGGGTTAAGTGCTGAGCGGCCAATCACTGTCCTCTTACCGGAAGACACACTCGCCTTCCCCGCTCCATGATCCAGACCCACGAGAGGGTGTTCTGGTTTCCGACTATTTTTCAGAGAAACTATCGAACCCTTTGCATTGGGGTTTTGCATGCACGTTCATTGATATTTTAGGTATACGTGTGATTTTTTGAAAGTAAAAATGATAAAAAGGACACAAAAGATACATTTTTTACAGAGCTTTTTCTAAATATCCGAACACAGCCGGTTCTGTTGACAGTCGAGGATTTGGGCCGCTTCGCCATAGTGGCCTCCGAGTTTTGTAATTACATTGATCGTAAAACGCACCATTCCTTAGGCTTTCATTAAAAAATTGAGAATTAAAGTGTAAACTTATTAATTTATGCCACTGTGCATGCAAAAATACGCGATGGACTTTGAAATCCTCGGGAAAGACTAATTTTGGTAAGAAAATATTCGTGATTCGACGTGATTCCAATTGCATATCAAATAATCTTTATATCACTATTTCTGAAAAAGATATTTTTTGATGGCCACTTTTTGTAGAAAAATGAAGTATATACATATTTCTTGAACATGATAGAAATGATCTTAGACGTTCCGAAGGGAGCTGTGTCGCAATACCTTACATAAAAGAGAAAATCGCAAAAATCGCCTTCTACCGAGAAATAAAAATTACGTAAAGCCTCGGGAGACTTCCGAGGGTACCTGTCCATTGTGTTCTCGACTCCCGACCTTTCCCGCACAAGAAAAATCGCTCGGACGAGGACGGGTCGCGAGGACAATCGTAAAAGGCCCTCGGCCGTCGTTCGTACACGATTTCGATCTTATTTTCGTCCGGCCACGACAAGTTCTCTCGTTCAACGGGAGTGAGGAATTGAGAGAGAGAGAGACGGAGAGAAACGCTCGAGGCTGATGCTTTTTGACGTTTTGTTTCGAAAAAGGGTACCTGACGCACACGCGGGATTGTCGAAGAATACAAACTACCTCATTTCCACCTTGTCCTTGACGGAACGGTCACGTTAACCGAACCGCCTTTAGGCGGCCCGGACCCGAGCCCGAGCCCGAGCTCGAGCCCGAGGCGATTGCAGCCCCGACTGTCTGTCCGGTACACCTAAATGGCGATCGACCTAAATATCTCCATTTGTCTTGGGGGATCGTGAAATTGTAATGAGACCGGCGAACGGTATGTAGAACAGGCATATAAAATATGATTGGAATATTTGTTAGCGAGGGGCCTGCTTCGAATCCTGTGGCTGCTACATCGGTGTGTACGGATTGAAATCTCGTGGCCGAGGTCGGGACGAGTTAAAGTTATCATTTTTCCTGTAAGCCAATGTCTAATAACTAGACTGCGGATTTCGGCTGAACTGTACTTTAGAGGACCCACAATTTCCAAGTTTTCTGTATGTGATGCTACACATGTGGACGAGAAAATGATAGATGTGTGAGTTTTAGTACAGGAAATACAAGTTTTGGTTACCGGAGTTCACCGGTTGAAAAATTATACACGTGTAAACATGAGCAATTTTAAGCATTTTTGACAGGTTAGAGCGTCGCCATATTGGATATTCGTTGGGTGATAGAGGTAGGCTGTTGAGCGCATGCGCTGGATAGATGGTGGGTGTTCAGCGCATCGGAGAAGTAGTACCGAGTGGTATAGTCCAAATTGGTTTGGGGTTGGTTAAAAGTGCTCAACTTTACACGCGTATAACTTCTGAACCAGTGAACTCCTGGCAATAAGACTTTCATTTTCGGTGTTTTCACGTCGAAATCTATAGTACTGCATAAAAGAAGTTAAAAAAAATTGGTCCTCCAAAGTACAGTTTAACCCGGATTTCTATGCAAAATAAAAATTGTATAAGTCACTTACGAGTAAACAGCAGATCTTAATGCAAAACAAAAAATTTCTACCCGAATTATCAAAAACTGGAGTGACATAGAAATTTATTTTCTTTCTTAATAGGTTCAATAGGTCGAAAATGATATAACAGTATTTACGAATTCTTCTAATGTTTCTACCGTTTAAGATACACCTACTCACTTCATAGTGATACGACAACGCATTTAAGACGACATCTGGATGAAAACCACTCAGCGGCACGGGTTAATGACCTTTGATTGTGTTTGACTTTTACCTGTTGTTTTATATTCACAAAAGCAGAAAAGAGTAGAGAGTGTGCGTTTTCAAATTATAATCTTTGAAAATAAGGGAACCCTAGTGACAACACGACCTTTTTAAACAGACTATCCGCGGCACTTTCGTAGCATAGCGAACCACGTCGGCGTATATGGGTACAACGTCTCGAACGTTCAACTTCTAAGCAATCATTCAAGAAACTGGCTTCGATCCGAAACAATTACCACCGTGTACGCGGGGCGCGGAGATCGCGTATACAAGCCGCGCCAAATCCCGCGCATTCCGTTTCATTTTATACAACACATTACCGGGTAGCGTCATAAATACCATGTCCCCGAAAGTCCTGATACATCGCGCGGGTCGCGTCCACCCATGGAAACCTCGACTAAAACGGGAGGTGAGATCGAAAAGAAGACAAAGTTCTCACGTTGTGCGCACGTGTGTTGTCCGGCTTGCCGTGCGTAATAACACAGTACAAAAGCAACACCGTCCAGGGCCGCATCATGCCCCGCTCCCAGGCTTTAGTTCTTGCATCAACCACCCACTACCCTCGCCACCCACTTTGCCGCGATGCGATACAACCTGTTATACCAACCGCTCCACACCAATACTTGGGGCTATAACCTCATTTTTTGAAAAAACCATTTTTTCCAAATCGAAATATTTTCAATAGATACTCTTATGTGTTCTGTATAAGCTCCTAAAAGCTCATCTTCATCGGTATGTTAGTTCTTAATGAAAAAAAGTTGACACGATTCTATGCACGTCTGTAACACTAACACTTTTTAAGATATCGAAAAACCCTTTGAGATTCGTTCATAGGTTATTGAAGACTACAACATATTCAAATTTGCACTATCCGAAATAATACTCGAAAAAATGTTCTTCTCTTGTTCGTTGCTTCGTCCGCGGCGTACAGCCATCGCTAGACTGCTGGCGCGCGCGGCCATCTTTGCCAATACGCGTCTAAGTCGCGCTCTGATTGGTCCGTGTTTTTCGTTAATAACTCCTTAACGAAGCCGAAACGGCTATTTTTGCAAAGGACAATGTCGCTTCAAATGGCGTCAGGAACCGCCCTTATCAAGGAAGAACGACATTTTTGGAACACCCTGAAACCCTGCTGAAAATTCAAGTCAGTATGTACTAGCAATAGTTTTTCGCGAATATCTTGAAAACTAACAGAGACCCCCTCGTATGTGAGGAGGAAAAAAGTCGTTCCAAATATGTAGCTGCATAACATATTTAAATTTCACCAAAATCGGAGAGGAGAACCTCTTTCTAAATAATTATCATACTTTATTCCACTAATTGATAAAAAATTAGTGCCTGATCAAGAACTAGTTGCTTAACGGCATACGATACAAATCCGAAGCGATTCTAAGTGTCTGAAATCCCATCATTAGGTAGCACGCATCGGAGCATCAACACAGCAACAGGACGCAAGAGAACGCAACGCGACGCAACGTATCGCATCGCAACACGCGCGTGTGTTCTTTTGAAAATACGACTCGTAGTACGCGTACAATTACGTTCGCGTTTCTCGGTACGCGATGCTCGCAACGCGCGACCGTTTTTCCGCTGCGTTCTTCTTCCTCCTCCTCGTCGTTCTCCAGCTCATCCTGCTCCGATCCTCATCCTGCTCATCCTGCCCCTCTCCCCGTCTTCTCCTTCTCTCCGCGTGGTTGCGTAACCGCGCGTGCTCTTCCTGCATGCGGTTGACGTAACTCTTATCCGAGGTGCGGTGCACGTATGCACGTGTACGCATGCACGTATACAAGCAACACACCCGCGTCGAGGAACCGAGCATCCCTGCGGAGGATACGCCCGATAACTGTGCACGCCCTGCAGACGAGACCGGCTCCTGTCAGACCTCCGTACCACACCGAGATTATCGACAACCACGATCTCGATTACAAGGCGACCCCCGAGTACCATGTATTTCGGTGTGCACGCCGAAAATTCTCCGGATTCCTTCCGCTTACGGTACCTGACCACTTTATCGCCGCGAACCTTTCTGAGCGTGCTCGCTCGGAATTGAAGGGTTCCAACGATCGAGATGTAATACGTCTTTTATTCGAGCTCAGCGGTCCCTTCAGTTATTCAACATCTTCGTTCTGGACGATTCGAGACTGTTCGCCACGAAGGATTTCATAAAACACATATCAACTAATAAACTACAAGCAACTCTTTCTTTTACATGGTAGATATTAGGATTGGGCGAAGCTGAATCGATTTTTTTCGAAGCGATTTTCAATTGTTTTGAATCGATTCTTGGATATACGATTTTGAAACGATTTCTTTTGAATTCTGTAAAAGCTTTAAAATGAGACGAGAATTATTACGGTACTATTTGTTTTAACAAAATCATCACTGTTTGAACATCCACAATTTCTCGAGGCTGGGGAACGTAGTGTTCGAATATTTTTTGGATACACTGTTATTTCAAAATCGGTTGAAAAAAGACCATGTAAATAAAGAATTAGGTGTTGAAATTGTATGTCTTTCACAATTAATCAATTGCACCATGGTTATAGATTCATATTTATTATTGCTTTCATCAGACATCTGTATGATCAGGGCTGGGCACGGTTGGGGTTCCTCAAACGCTTGCTTCTCCCACCAACCTCTCTTTCATGCAGCGCGCATGTTCGTTGCGTACACCGATGTCTCGTGTCTTCGTTGCCCCATTGTATCGCGCTTGCTGGAAGGGGACAGAGGGCGCTACGGTGTGGACGGTTTTGCTTCAATTGATGCAAAATAGCCCATCCCTAATTTGTCTACCTATTACATTATATTCTCTTTTTATTCAGCAATTTTAACTTCCATGCGGAAATTATTTATTGCATGTGTATGACATTTAAAGAAGAATAGAATAGAATTTTTCATTTCCTACACATATATGTATGTATAAAGTGCTTGAAACATGTGCCATCGTTTTCTTTGGCTAACTGCTGAGCATTTCCTCGTCTAAACGAAATAGAAAATCGCATGGATAAGCACCGGGAAAAAATCCAGAAGTACAGCCAGTGCAATGTCCATTAAAACGCAACTGCAAGTAGCACCGATCCTTTCAATCAGGCTTACCACGGACGATTGCTCCGCGAGCTCGTTCCCGTATTCGCGATGTCCCTCGATCTTTCTTTTTACATATTTCCGTGGTGTTTCTCTCACGGTTGCCGAGGCTGCCGGCCGAGAAAAATAAAGAGAACAGAGAGAGAGAGAGAGAGAGAGAGAGAGAGAGCGAGCGAGCACGATGAATCGCGATGCTTTCGAACAAATGGATAAACAAAACGCACCGTTCCGCCGCGTATCGTTATACTGCATCAAAGGACGAGGAACGTTACACGATTAATCTCGATTGTAATCGTTTAATGTGCCTTATCAGAAGGCACGGAACACGGTTTAACATAGTCGTCGCGAACACGGTGCGTTCCCTCTACCGCGCGCACATAGAGTTACACATTGCCGGGTCAGTTTTGTTCGTTTTTCGATTTTCTCTTATTACTTTTTTCCTTTTCTCTCTCTCTCTCTCTCTCTCTCTCTCGTCGTTGAACTCGGACAGTTATAGTTGGTTGAACCGAGGAGGATGGTCTGGGTTAGGTGCGGCGCGGAGGAAGACAGGGCAAGGGGGGCGCGGTCATTCGGAATAATCTGTGTGCATTGTCAGATCTGAAAGATCGATCATAACGTTCGCTTCCTTATTGCGGGAACCCGTCCATCGGCTGACACGTAAGTCAGAGTTTGCATGTCCGATAGGAAATCGTTCTGTCGGAAGGGCGTGGGCACTCGATCGTCCGAGCCTCGTTGAATCGAGTCCTTGCCATATTCCTGAGCAGATCGTCGAAAACGCGAGGTGTCGACATGTTCCCGGGAATTGTTAATAAAAGCTATTTACTTGCATATTCGTCAAAATGTACGTTAACACTCGCAAACACTCCCCTAATAACCCTGTAGATTATAATAGTATTTCTTGATTACATACAGCGTGTCCCAAAAATAGCGAACAACCTCGAAGTAGGCGGTAAGTTGTTATTATCGGTGAAATGATTAATTTTAATCATGCAGTCGGATATGAATTGATTGGCTAACTATATATGTTCAATTTAAATAATATTGCCGTTCGCGGATTCATCTCGATTAAAAAGTCATTTATTTTGCTATCATGAATATTTATGACTATTTTGCAGCGGTCAGAAACATACACGATGTACATGTAATTTCTCTTTGCTAGGAAGCCATTAACAGTAAACTGACTCTCGCAAATCTGATTAGGAAATATTATCATAAATCAGGAGATTTTTCTTTATGAAATATAATGAATTTCTTAAACGTTTAGAAGTGTATATTTCTATCGGTCTTCGGTATGCATGACGCGTAAGAACGTCTATACCAGCTCATTGGAATTTTAATGAAAAATTTACGTTGCATACGAGTCAATAAAATACGTTATTCGTTCGATGCGATATTTATTCGTTCTGTAGCTTCCTTTCAAAAAAGGAATAATCTCTGCTATACGAACAGAGATGTACATTTTTATGGGTATTCGATCGCATGGCAGTGCAAAAAATCTAAAATTCACAAAGCATGTGTTAGATTCCTCTTCCCCTTCCACTACCTGAGCATATTCCAACGTCCCCCACTAAGACCGTACTGACTGGTCACGTGACGTACCGCGCAACGTATCACATATTACTCTGGTCACGGGAGAGGTGGTAAACTGTATTCCCCTCGATTCAACCGTTCTGCCATCACTGGGATAGATCGCTCTACTCTCCTCTCTTTCTCTCGGGCTAACCCGCGAAAAGGTTAGGCCGCGAGAAAGTTGACATTCTTCCAATAACAGCGTTCACATGGAACGATCCGCGGCAGATACAGGAGGCAGACAAGCTGGTCGGAGAGCGCGGCAGACAGCGGATCTCTTAATAGGCCGTACATCTTCATGGCCGTGGAATCACGGGGATTATTACCTCGTGTAATGTCAGGTGTGAATGTCAGTGAAACATGCGAAAGCCAATGGCACGGGTTTTCCCGCGTCGCGACGAGTGTCGAGTGTCGCACGCTACCGCCTTCTAGGCGCGGATGAAGAAGGAGTCCGTCCCGCCACGCGAACGCGCGCGCGCGCACATGCAATTATGCAAAACCCATATGATTTAATCGTTTGGTCGCACGAGCAACGTCGTCTAGACCTGGCTAACTCCGCCGGATGACGCGGAGCGGAGCGGAATCTCGGTGCGGAGAATTGCCTCCGCTTCCCAGAGGAAACTGGTCGCCGAGGCGGTTTCTGTGCCAGCAGCAGCGGGTCCAGCCGAGAGAACACGCGTATAAACCGGCCCGTACAAAGGGTATTTGCGTCGATTAGCATTAATACGTCCGACGTCCAGCTGAGGAGCTGGTCTCGATCTCTCGGGTACCACAGGCAGCATTCCTCTTCTGGTTCTCCGGCTCGTGAGCCCTCTTTTTTCACGCTCTCGGTCTATACCCACGTCGCGTCGCCACAGCGGCGAATGCGGCCGAATTCGTGGACAAAATTAATATCTTCAAATCTATTAACAAATTATTCAAATCAACGTACAATGACATCACTTTAAAACGACAGTACTGTACTTTCTTTTATTCGAAACGTTGACTCTGTATTTATGCGCAATCATGCTGTTGTAATATACATACACGCACGTATACTATACATCTTTGCATTTTATATACAAATTATTAGACCGCGGATTAAAATTTAATATGAAATTTATAATTTCCATGAAGATCCTCAGTCTAAAAATTATTATGCCCGGTTTTGAGGGTGGCATAATCTCATGTAGGTGGACGCATAGAGGACGATGAAGGTCAATTCAATTTGAAGGTCAAGTGTATTAAACATAAAAATGGATAGATGATACATAAACGGTAAGAAAATGTAAGAATATAAGCGCGTCGTTTGCAAATTATCAAAATTGTTAACGGAAGAATTAAATCTCTATTTAACGCCGGCGCAGTCTAGGTGCTATAACCTCTACGTGACATTGAGTAATGAAAAATATCACTAATCATAAAATCTTGAGAAAAAAATTCAAAGAAATTTTTTCTTCATCAGAAAATGTATCTTATCAAAACAATGTTTTTTTTACCATTGTTATTTACCGTTAACAACAATAGAGTTATATTATTCACCATATGCGCATTTCTCGCGTATTAATGTGAAAAAAAGCTGGCAAATGTCGTAAACTTATCATTAAGATATACGGAAGAGTACATGGTAAGTAAACCCCAGATGTACGCATAGGTGCGTCTGTGTAATTAGTTTTCTATTTCCCATTCCGCCAGTGTTTCCCCCAGTTCGTTCACGGTGAAATGGTTGTTCTTATGGTCGGATGTTTGTAATCTTCTTTAATTATTGCTCTATACCGACAACTTCCTGCGACGACAGCAGATGACGACATAACTGTGTTCAACGAGTCCACGAGCACTATTACATCTGCCACGATTTCTCTCGGTACATACTCGGATGCAACCCACACTTGGATGCGCTCTCTACGAAAAAAAAGTTTATTCGGAAACACTCGACTTTGAAACTATTTAAAAATTTTCTATTATCGCCTTGCCAACTTGGAAGCCATTTTGAACTTGTACTTTTGTGGTCAATCTTACACTTCTTGCGTTGTGCAAATATTTTTCTCATTTAGGGGGTTAGGTTAGGTTAGACATATCTTTTAAAACACCTCTTCAAATTAATTGCTAGAAATCGTGTGGCTAAAGAATGATTTCAATACACTGGACCTATATGTTGTAATTGTTAACGTTACAACTTTATTGATACTTTTCACGTTATCGTGGAAATATGAAAGAGTAAACAGATTGACTATTTTCCCATGAAAATACCACTGTAATACCATTAATTGAGAAATAAAACGTTGAACTTCATTCATACGGTTGTGTCGCGAAACGGAGCCGCGTGTAAACAAATTGTCAGTTTCTTAAATCCAAGTAGAACAATTCTCATCGAGTATCGCTATCCCGTATCAGGTTCCAGTTACTATACGTCATCGGCAACGTTATTATCCGTTCATCTTGTAGCGAGGAGCATCTTCAGCGTGTTTCAGAAAGCAATATATGAAAACTGCTGTCCAGTCACGACAAAATACCTTTCACACTGAAAGTCGCGATTAATCAAGAAGTATTTATTGTCGGTGACCTTTACTTTCCAGGTGAATTCTTTCTCGGTGTATAGGTGCATAGGTGCATAGGTGCATAGTTCCATCGGCTGGGCCAAGGTAAATGAAGAAGAATCGCGGCGTGATTGTCGGACAACATCGGGCAACGGAGAAGGCTCGCCAGGATGAACAAGGACCGCTCGAGGAAAGCTCGAACCTTGACGAAGTGCTCATAAATACGTCGGTACGCGAGAATGCATCAATGGTAGCCAATATGTCTACCGTTGCATCGCGACAAAGCCGTTTACACGTCGCCGGGACACAATGGCATACCATCCGCACGATGAATAACTAATAGTTTATCGATGCTCTTCGAAGACGCAAGAAATCGACGCGGCTCCGAGTGAAAATTCAATGACCGATCAAATTGCTACAATTTCCAAAAGAGTCGTGCGTCGATACACCTGCACTAATTATCGAGCTCGAATCCTCTAATTTTACCGATCAATCCGTTATAATTTCCTAGAACAGGGTCATACTAAACCTGCACTCATTTTAGTGGGAAACTGAATACACGTTGTAAGGACACATGGGGTTCATCATTGTATAAGACTAAGGAAGGGAAGGGTACTAAAATAACTTTAAACGAAATATATAATAACAAGCCCACTACTTTCGCCCCAATAGTACCACACAAACTTCGGTCGTAGCTTCGGTGCTGCCGAAACTCGCGCATGCGCGTGAAAAGCCGCAACATTCCCATCACTGGCTCAGAGGACTACGACCGCCACGATGAGCAATACGCGCGGGCGGGAGAAGTAGGCGTCTCCCTCGAATTTGCCTCCAAGTGAGCGACTTCTGGACATGCCTGGCCTACAAGCACTTCACTCGTCCAACGTCATTTGTAACAAACATTATTAGCTACAGGATGCAACAACAATTTGTCTATAATACTGCACCAAACTGTAACAAACATTATTAGCTGCAGGATGCAACAACAATTTGTCTATAATACTGCACCAAACTCGAACATATTGCAAAAGGTTCTCTAGGTTTACATCACTTGGTTTTCCTGTAATAAATTCCTAAAATATGAATATCGTCGTTGAGCAAACCGGACATCGTGAGCTGAAGCTTGAGAAGGGGCAAATTACCGATCAGCTTCTCATTAATATCGAAAATAGTGGAGTATACACGAAGGCTCAACAAGAGACTTTGTGAGAATAGTCTGACGATAAACGCAAAGATGGATCGCGGCAGCTGCGCGGACCGTTCCCGCTACATCGCATCGGTAGCGATCCCGAAGATAAGCGAGCTGGTCCCTTTATCGATCCCTAATCGCGTTTGAACGTAAATCGAAGCGGGGCGTGTCCGTCTGCTCCTGCTGGGTATCTAACGTACAACCGTGAAGAGTTTCCTGGTGTAAATCATCGGATTGGAAAAACTCGACTGTAACGTGGACACGCCGGACGCGATAATAAACATCCGGCCAAAGCGGTTAGTTCGATGTGATCCATAAAATCTGGTTTTAACGGCGGCAGCGTTTTGACAAGTCGCTTCGTGGTCGTTCGTTAATAATTTCAATCAATCTAAATGTCGTTAATTCACCGAGAAATAGTAATATGAATTGCATCGTGTTTAACGTCAAACGTTTAATCGAGCAGTCGATTGATATTCAAGATGGACGCTGTAAACGATGGAAACGATTCAGCTTAGTCGAGAGGCGTACTCATGCACTAAATTGGACCGTTTCCACGACGCGTCGTCTTATGGTATTAAGTTTACGGATGAAGTCAGCTGCAATGACTGCGCATTCTATACTGCCTCTGTGTCTCTGACGTCGCGCATGGTAATTACCTCTATTCATTTTGGAATAAACGCGAATGACTGAATAAATGTCCGGCCGAGAATGTCGCCTCGGCAGTGACGTAATTCTTTTCCGGTTCGTTTCTTTCGTTTTTTCGGGTTCGACTGACAGACAGATCAAACACACTCGCTCGAGAGGATATTGCCGAGAGAAAGACGGAAATTCGACGGTGTTTGTACAATGTCAATCGTCTGGAAGACGTGTAACGACTAAATACCGGCAGCCCCCAGTGTACATACACGAGCTCCGCGCGGTAACAGCTCATTTTTCGTTTGCGACTCGTCACTGTTAAAGAACGTTCCGACAAGGTCGGACAGATTATTATGCGCTGCTATTTGTTCGGGGAAGTTTCAAGTGTCTCTCCTACTCGGACGACGAGGAGGCGAAAAAGCTGTAATTTGCATCCGGGACGGTTTCAATTGGTTCCTCTCGGTCTTGCGCAACAGTTCCGACATCGAAAGTTTTCTTCAAAGAGCACGAGAAATATTTTTCTTTTAAAGAAAAAGGAAATTGCATTTACGCTACCAACATTTTCCACTCGGTTAACCAGCACTTTATTCAAGTGCAAAAACATGAAGGGAACTTTGTAAGATGTACGCAACAATTATAGACGATTACCGATAAGTTCCTCGTCAACAACACGTACGAAGTACAACGTGCACGAGTGCAGTGAGCTACCGGTCTCATCAATAACTCGATTAACATCATCGCCGCTATTATCGACCGCGATTATGTTCGCATCTACGCCGATGAACATGTAGTATTAGTTTTTGTTGTATTCGAGATAAAGAGTAAACGTTCTTCTAACCTTTTTGCCGACCATCTCTAGCGACAGATTTAATATTTCTTTATTTTATTTCAATCCGGATCGAGTGAAAATAAATGTTAAACTTTAATCGTAAAATAACAACTTCGTGCTATGTATTCTTGACTGTGTAACCTTGAGAGGACTCAATGACATTGCATGTCATGACCTTGAGGTAACCTTGCACAGAGAAATCGTCGCTGAAAATTGGCAATTAGGAAGTAAATTCGTAAAAAGGTTCGTACAAATCGATATTGTTTTATACGCAAAGTGCAATTGCTTTCGTTTATTATTTTTTTTTAATAAACATGTATTACAGTACTGAAAACCTTGTACTTCAAGACTATTTGTTTACATATATCCAACAATTCTTAAAAATCATTTTCACTGCTGTTACGCGAGAAGCAGCCGCATTTCAATATCGACAGTTTCTCGAGAATGGGAAATTTATTTTTCAAATATTTTTTCGATCGGCTGTAAGAGTTACAGGGTGTGTTCCGAAGTGCGAGGAGTTTTTTGTCATACTTGGGCGGACCACCCTGAATAAATCTGTTGGAGAAACGTCGGGGTAATCTCGGCAGAAATTGAATGGGAAAAGTAGTGGAAAGAGGGTTCCTTGAATCATCGGTAACGAGGATTCTGGAAACGCGGGTACGACGGGCCCCCCGTGTGGGTCTTGGATACCGTGGGCTTAAGCAGCTCGCCTCTCCGCTTTTTTTATCATTAATGTTAATTGATTCTGTTACCGGCTAAGGAATTGAAAGTAATTAGGCCCGTCGGTTAATAACGAGTTCTGCATCATAGACAACGCGTGGAAACTAATGGAGTTATTTGGATTTTTAATAATCCGCCACTACCGGGATTATGAGCAGCCGCCGGGAATTGGCTGGGATGCCGCTTCGCCAGAAAGAGAGAGCCCGATGGTATTAAACAAGTTACTTTTCCGTTTTTATCGTTAATCTTAATGCCCTCCCTCCCTCCCCTCCCCTCCCCCCCCCCAGCTCTCTTTCTTCGGGCTGGAATTTAAATGAACATACGGGCTTGCTTAGGTGGCCAGTTGTAAATTAGAACCGGCGGAATAATAGACGCGCGCGCATAGCTTTCGTATTTCATGCATACAATGTGCATAATTGCGTGTGCCACCGTCGTCGTAACAAATTTTACTACGGCACGAAAAAATAGCTGCTATTATCCGGCCGATCCGTAAGCACATACCGTAAAAACTAATCCCATCGTTTGTCTTCCTACAACTGCTGATACAATCGCAGAATTCTGGTTCTCAAGCCTGCAGAAAATGTTCGAACAAACGGGATTCAGATTCGAATTTATTTCCTCTCTTTATGATTTCATAAAATTAAAACGACATTTTTAGATTCTACGACATCGAGACGGTTGTTTAATAGAAAACTTCCTGCATGCAACAACCGCAGTTACTAAAGTTGTATATTTATTTATACTCAACACAACTTGTGTCTAGAAACCGCAAAACTGAATTGGTTTATATAGATGGCCCTCCCTTACCAATTAATTGGCTGAACTGTACTTTAGAGGACCCAAAATTTTCAGGTTTTCTATTTGTGATGCTACACATTTTCACGAGAAAATGATAGACGTGTAAGTTTTAGTACAGGAAATTCAAGTTTTGGTTACCGGAGTTCACAATTGTAAGTATTTTCGACTGGTTACAGCGTCGCCATATTGGATATTCGTTGAGTGGTAGAGTTAGGACTGTTGAGCGCATGAGCTGGATAGATGATGGGTGTTCAGCGCATCGGCTCGGTAATACTGAGCGGTATAGTCCAAGTTGGTTTGGGATTAGTTAAATGTGCTCAACTTTACACGCGTATAACTTCTGAACCAGTGAACTCCTGGCAATAAGACTTTCATTTTCGGCGCTTCTCGTCGAAATCTATAGGACCGCATAAAAAAAAGTTTAAAAAATTTGGTCCTCCAAAGTACAGTTTAACTGAATTAATTTCACCTAATTGCATGCGCGCTCATAATGCAATATAATAACACAGCGTATAAATAACTCGAAACGGTCATTACGAGGAAGAAAGTAGGTATCATTGATGATTATTTTCATTGAATCACGACGCGAGGGATATACATTTATTATTGATCGTATATCGATAACTGGACGACATTTGCCGCCATTAGGAAATTTGTCAGTGACAAATCCAATCGGCGGGCCAGTTTGTTATTTGGCCTATCGCTTCCAGAGATTTAATTTCATCGTCCGCAGAGAGGTTGCGACACGCGCGGCAATTTGTTCGAGTTTAGTCGATGTTCATGAAATCATCCGGTATACAATAGCCATTAATTATCCGTCGTCGATGGCCGGTGATTCCGTGCGGGTTCATCGTTCCACTGCGGAATATTCGTGTCAATATTTATCGGTTTTTAATTGACTGCGACCCAGCTGGCTCGCCCAACGATTTTCTTCTCGCGGTCTGTCTCGCGGCTGACGCGACGGTTCTGCTGTGTAATCCGAACTCCGAATGCAAATGATCGGCCTTAACGATTTTGATCGAGTGCTCGGTAGCGGTGTGTATGGTAATCTGCAGTTACAGATGCCATCCTGTACTCTGAACCAATCGATAACTTCAACTGTCCACGGGATTGCTCTCGCGATTTACACACGGTATATTATTGTCGCATAGCCCATTTTCGGAAAAAGATTGACGGGGATCTTCTGCTCCAACGCATCGTTTCATAAGTATCTGTTCGGTAATTTTTATAAAATAATCGGATGACTATTCTGCGTCGACGTTTTGCATACAGTGGATCAGAAAAAGTACTTCAACTTTATATTTTCGCAAATTGATTAGTACACTATTTTTCTTAACGAAATTATCATAGTTCAAATATGTAGGATCTCAGGAAAAAGGAAGGCGCCGGGAATCGAACCCGGGCCCTCGCATTGGTAGCCGATCGACTAACGCGCTCACCCACGGAACCCTCCCCCCTTCTTCCTAATTTCCTACGGTATTTGTGGTCTGGGAGGTCCTAATCCCACAAATATATATTGACAATTTCTCGAGAATTTAGTGGTAAAATTCTTTTTGGAACTATATTTTCAAAAATATTTAAAATTGTACAAGATATATTTTTTAAAGAAAGCCACATTATAATTTCCCTTGAATTTATGCATACTACAAAAGAAACATTCGTTGCGCTATGTAATATTTCACGCAGTGAATGCTTGATTAAATATTGATAACTTAATTTGATTGTTATACATCTTTGTTCTGAAGATTACTTACAAGCACGTAGGAATCTTCGAACACTCGATTTAACTGTTATTGCCTTTATCCCATCTGATGATGATCTGCTATACTAACCTGTAAGTAAAATTATTTATTTAGTGCATCTTGCAAAAAAGTATTCTTTCATTTAGAAACTTTATAATGGAACTCTTGATACACAAATATACATACAGGGTGTTTCGTCTAAAACAGGACACCTAAATATCTCCTCTACCTCTGAAAATACAAAAAATGTTTCTAACGTAATTTAAATGGTTTCAAAAGACGAATCAGATGGAAGAATCGTTTTTTATAAATTGTAATTTTTTAATCGTTTTTTCAAGGTCACTCGTGTTTTTTTACATATATACACACATTCTTTGCTGTTTTAAACGAAACACCCTGTATATTAAAGTTTGCACTAAATTTACAATTCGTGGAGATTAATTTTTTAATCGGACACCAAATGAGTATTGTAAAACTGACTGTAAAGAGAAACAATTAATTCTGCATAATGTTAAAACAATATGTAACAATATGTAAAACAAACAAATGAAATGATTATGGATTCAATCGTAAAGTACTTCTCAGCCTTACTGAATAACAAAGCAATTTATGGAGCATTGTTTTTTTTCTGTCTAGCCAAACGGAGATATCATTTTACGATTCATTTGCGTTCATCGTCTGTGCAATTTGATCGCAATCACGTTAAGGAAGCAGAGGATGACCTCACGACCTTCCATTGTAGGGAAAATTTCACCAAAAACGAAGAAGAAAGTCCTGGGGAACAGGTGAGAGCGTGGAACGACTTTAAAACTGTCGGCTGGAGGTAGGAAATGCATTGAGCAAGAATGATGGAGGCATTGCACCTCGAGTGCAACAATAACAACGGCTGTAACGGCGGCACAGGAACGGACAGGAGCCGCTTCCCCATTCTCGAATCCTCATTCGCGTATGACTCGTATAATCCAACCATTACGTTTGTGTTCCGAGGTTACGTTGCTCGTTTACCAAAAATCACCGGGTACCGTAACTGTTATAAATAGACTGCAGATCTTCGTGCAAAATTTTCCACCTCCGTTGCACACAAACAGAACAGGGATTACATAGATTATCTTCGAACTCTTGTTTCTTAAATCTTTCCAATATTTCCAGTACAGTGAATTTTCGATAATAGTCCCGAGTATCTGACCTATAATTGTCGCAGAACTATCCCCACTACCGCGGTGTATACCTCGTGGGGGGGGGGGCCAGAAGCTCGAGAGGCCTTGGTCGCCGAGAAGTGTAACATAATACGGGTCGAGTTTGTCGGTGTGATGTGACCACTACTAATCCAATGGAAAATCTTTATTTTTCATTATTTTCTTATGGGGATTTTCACCAACATATTTGTAGCATTTCTCTAATGAAAATGATAGCAAATATAAAGAAAGAGACGGGCGCGCAGTGGCTCAGTGGATAGAGCGCGCGACTACAAACAATGTGGTCGTGAGTTGAAATCCCACCGCCGTCACCAATGGAAATATTCTTCTATGTGATATTATACTGCGACGTTGACCATTGGTGGTTCGGAACCCACCGTAATAAACAGTAGGTCTCGCTGAAAAGTAGGCTGAAATAGGCTGAACATTGGCGTTAGGTGAGAGTGGACAAAGTGGAAGAAGGGGGAGAATGGTAAAATGGATTTGAAACCCTGAGGGGACCAAATATCAGTACCTATCCTATAAAGAAAGAGACGCGAATAGTCGCGACCACCGGCACTGTTCAAAGACCTTCGTCTCTTTGCGTCCCAAACTATAATCGTTTATCTTTTTGCCACACACACACACACACACTGTATTTCAGAAATATTTTTTGAATAATTATGTTTGTTCCCTGTCTGTAGCCTCTGCGAGACCAAGTCGGTGCCAAAGGTGTAGCTCGGAACAGGTATCACCAGCTTGAAACCTGGCACGTCGTAAACCGTATAACCACGCAGAACATCGGTCGTACGGGGACGCCGGGCCGGTATGAGGATCATTTTGCAAAAGCCAATAACTCATCGTAGCGAAAGCGTCGTATAAATTCCGCTGGAGCGCCCACAATCACTTTCACAGCGCTTCGCCGTTTTCATCCGGATCGTGCACCGACGCGACGATGAAAGACGTGAGCTTGTTTTCATTTGCATACTTCGATGCGATCATCATCTCGGAGTTTTCATTGCTTGGAAAGCAATCTTCGATTACTCGGAAACAGAGATCAACCCGACAAATTAATTATTTGGAAAGTTCGCGTACCCGTCGAGGAAGATTATCTGAAAGTCTCCATAACCAAAAATGGTCATTCGAAAGTTTCGATTACTTTAAATTAAGGTACATGCGAGAAAATTCAATCATTTCAACAGAGAGATCGTTCGAAAATGTCCAATTATTTAGAAAAGAGGATAATTTGAAAGATATAGTTACTTTGAGACAAGAATTTGCATTCTCGGAAGTAGGAGTCGTTCGAATGAACTGCAAATATTTGAAAAGAGGGACTATTGAGCAGGCCATTTTCTGATTTTGGATAGTTTCTGATAAAACTTTTGACTTCGGAGAATTGGTTCGTTCGATTTCTGGTGTCGCGAAGAATTTTCCGAAATTCCACGGAAACAATGGAACTTTCTATTATTGCGAACAGCATTGCGAAATTGTGTCTGCTATACATCTCGTTAGGAAGTACAATTACTGCACGATACCGCGCTACGGTGTATCGTGACTTTTTGTACGCGATTGAAACGGTCCCAGTTTCTTTCCCACGTGAGTGGTTCATTTCAATACAGTGTAGCAGTTTCAGCAAAAAGTTCCATGCAATTAACATCCAAAGAAGACAATGCTTGCGAGTATGCGTTTTGCATACTGAGGAACACACGATGCTGAAATTTCGTTGGAGCAAACTCGAGCTAATAAGTAACCTACTAATTTATTTTCCTTCTAAGGTCTCTTCCACACTCAATTTCTAAATCGCGTTAATTTAACTATTCTTTGCTACCTTAACTTTAATGATAGTACTACACAAAATAATATTAGGTCATAGATTCGCAAACAAAAAGACGCCACCGAGTCGAAGGAATCTTGCGAAAAACTATAATGAAATTCTTGAAGCGCACAAAGTAATTCAACCAAATCTAAATGATAAATGTCCACCTAATTGTCAGCATGTACATAGTTGCTAATAACTCTTGTGAGGTTGATGCAAATTATTTTCTCGTTGTGGTTACTTCTACATACACTCAGTCTGTTATGAAGTAAAGTGCAAAATCATATGCAATTAAGAATTTGTTACTTCGTGAATATCCTTTGAGCCACCACCGTAATTCAAATTGATCAACAAGTGTCTATTATCAAAGTCTTGCGTGTGTCTCTATCGATCCGCGTTCCTATCCGCTGAAACTGAACACCGCCATATACATATATTTGACACCTGTAGGCGTTCAGTGCTGTGGCGTAACCTATAAATACGGAACCCATTCGATCCCACGAAAGAGCGCAATGGCACGAACGAACGAACGACCTCGTTGTCGTCTGTCGTATACGGTCACGATCGCACGAAAAGACCATCCTTTAAAGGTCGAGTGGGCGTCGACAGTATTTACTTCGGGGACATCCAGGACACTGATCCATTAGACACATTAAACACAATATTTAAAACCTTCGAAACCCACGGCGACATTCTAACAGTTCGCGGACGACGATTTTTGAAATTTCTCTAAGAACATTCGATTGTGTATCAAAGTTGAAATTTGTAATAATCCGTCTGCTAAGATGCAAAAATGAATCTCTTTATATTTGAGAATCACTGCGCTTAGCCAGAGTGGTATACAATAGACCAGATGTCCATCAGGCCCATGGGCCTGTGACTGTTCATGCCTGGACTCTCGGGGTAGAGTCAAGATGCAGTCCTGGTCATTTCCGGTTAAGTGTAAACAGAGTTTTCTCCACTGATATATCAGTGGTTTTCTCTGTGCCCCTTCGCATTTTCTCTTCGCTTCTTATACGATATTCAAAGCGTTTAGACGTCCTTCCGGTCTAGTAATAAAGCAGAATTTTCAAAAGTTACGAATCTTTTACAGTTATTCACAACCCATTTCCAATAAAAGTAATAAGTAAAATTATTTAAATAAAAATAAATTTTTTAAAATACCACGTTTTTAAAACGGTCTAAAGAGTATAAAATAATAATAAATAAAAACAAAAATTTGAAATTGTGAACTTTAATAGCTGTGAAATTACTTGTAAGATTTAAAACGAAAAACGTGGGGGTCAAGATAATAGCAAGGAGTGTAGGGAGTAGCAGCCGTTGAGAAAACTCGCACAACAGTTTATATCCTTTGCGGAGCAATAAAATTTTTAGTGATTTAGGTGAACTATTCATGCATCAATTATCTATTGCATGCGCCCCACGTTTTTCGTTTTAAATCTTGCAAGTATTTTCACAGCTATTCAAAATTCACAATTTCAAATTTTTGTTTCTATTTTCAAATTATTTTATACTTTTTATTCCGTTTTTTAAAAAATTAATTTATACTTTTTAGTCCATTTTATTTTTATTTTTTTCAAATTATTTTTTTTTATTTATTATTATTTTATACTTTTTAGACCGTTTTAAAAACGTGGTATTTTTAGAAATTTATTTTTATTTAAATAATTATTTTCTGCTTTTTGATTTTGTGTGTGTGAAATTTTTCAATCGATTTCAAATAATTTTTATAATAAATATGTAACTACTACTAAAAAGATTCAGTCTAACGTTTCACTAATATTCTCAAAGTGTCAGTTGACTAAAACTGATTCAGTTCAATTTTTAAACATATTCAAATGGATGGCTGCGTTGATGATATAATACTTTCAACAAAGTTTGTAACTGTTTCAAGAAAATATTTAACGCAAAATATGCAATGACATACCTGGTGATTTGGCTGCTTCCCTGTGAAGATCATTATTAACGAACTGCTCCTTTTTTTGTAGACATTATTTCTGACACTTTCAAACACAGATTTTTGTTAATTTCTAATCTCGTACACGATATTACTAATACCTATATCATACATGCTCCCCAACGTCAAAAGGCTTCCTCTCCTACTTCTTGCGCGTATATTTCAATCGATTTTAAACAATTTTGATGAAATTAGAACAGAAAGGTGTAACAGTTCTTTCGATTGGTAAACAAAGCGAGATGTACTACCGATCGTCTATCATATACTGAGCTCCGTCGGGGCGAAGTGGGCTCAAGGAGTGGGGACGAGTCACAGTGCGTACGCATAGTAAAGTAGAGAGCATGGTCGCGCGGAGTGGGGATCGCTGAACGCGATGACCGCGGTGTAACAGTCATAACGGTAAAAATATTTAATTGTTATTTCTCTTAAACGGATAGACTTTTTAAAAAAAAAATTTTTTGAATACTGCATTGTCATCCAGTTCCTGAGCTACGTTTCCAATTTCAAGTCTCTAGCTCATCGGGAAGTTAGTTTAAAATCAATTTCAAGATTCGTACCGAACAAACAAACAAACAAACAAACAAGAAAACGAGCTAATAAAAACGTGATAAAAAGCGTGCAAGATATATATGATAGTTACTGTATGACAGGGATGTTACACATCGCGACTATGCAGGGACCGATGCTAACGCCGGTAGGACCGGCCTTGGTCCAATGACCTCGCGATCAGCCAAAGTGTCCAGTCCTTTTACCGACGTAACCGACGGAGGTGGAACACCGTGGACCGGAGGTCGACGAACCTAATCGTTCGCTCCTCTCTCGGTTCGCGCGTCATCACGAAAACCGGCGGGTATTTAACGCAGCTCGTTACACTGGACGGCATTAACCTGTTCACCGGGAGGACGGGTTCACTCGTCACTGGTACTCAGCTTCACCTTTCAGTGACATTTTACTTCCTTATTTCTTAAGTTAATCGATCCCCATACGTTTAATTGCGTTCTGCTATCTGTAATGGCGTGACTCGAGTCTTTCACGCGGTTTATGGCGACAGAACTCGCGTTCAGTTTCGTATCCGTCCATAGATGGATGTACATAGTTGGTGGTAGTTGATTATCAACGCGTGAATCTTTATGCACTTGTGGACCGAGAAAACACTTACCTTACGTTACCGCTGTAACGTGATCTAAAAATTTCATTTGGGATTATCATGTAAAAAAAGATTTCTCTCTCCGGAATTGACTCTACATCCAAAAATAAGTCGAAAAGACGGAATAACACTTCTCCGTTTGACGCTTCGTTTTCGAGAAAAACAAGTCTGAAAATCCGTCGAGTTTGCTCTGGCAGTTGGAGGACGTAGAATTGGTGAGCCATGACCAAACGCGTCCGGACAATTATTATCTAATAGTTAGTTTCGTAACTATTAGTTCTCTAATTTCTAAGATTTGCATGTAGAATTTTCGGTACATCTTGTATATAAAATTTTAGAATCGTTGGAGCCCGATCGAAACATTACCGGTTAAATGATTCTTCCATTTTGTGAATTATTCTATTTGATTCATTAAGTTTGACGACAATACCAACAATTACTGTATATTGTTGATCAGATCGGTTTAATTCCTTGGGTTTCGACGTCTTTTGCACAGACCACCTGACAGAATGAACTTGCTGGCAGGACTGTACTGCTTGCGTAAGCAGATAAACCTGATAAACAAACTGATCAGCAGCACTTCATTATGCTGCCGTAACGAACAGTAAAATTTCTAAAAACCAGCGGAGAGCTGTCTCGGCTCGCAACCTGCAGCGCTGCAGTCGGTATATTAATAACAACAAGCTGAAAACACTATAAAACCAAGCCAGCTTAACAACCACATCGACTTGGCCGTTCAAGAACAATTTTAAGCATCATCATCGCGTAGTTACAGGCTAGGAATCGCTTTGGGATTTCAGCCAGCATGTATTCGTTCGTTTCGAATGTACCGCGGCAGCTTGGTCGTATCGAACTATAGTAATCTAATTAATGCCTTTATGTAGATAAAGTTGACTCGTCCAAAGCGTTATAGGGCTCGTTATCTGAAACACACGTTTAACAGAGAGTTACCTAGGGCGATGCAACGTAACCGCTGCACAGACAGGTACGTACTGTGTACGTTCCTCTGTAGCGCATACCCCACCCCCCCTAAACCCAAGTCCCCTCTTTGCCCCCACCTAAATGACTTCCTGCAGTATTAATTGTAGCGCGAGTCTCTAAGAGACCACCATGCCCGTGAGAACGCAAGTTCCGCATGTAAAATCCCGGCACGGCACTGCACGCGGCGCGGCGGTGGGGATTTATCCGTGATCAACGATCGGCGAGCCTGGCTTTGGTCCGCTTGGGCGTGCCCCGGACTCTCTCAGGACTGCACGTCTTTCTCCGCGGGGGACGATGTTCCCGAACTGATACCTTTTGAGGGACTGGGACTACGAGACGAATAAATTGTATCGCGGCGCCGTTAACCCCGCCGAGAACCGACTCCTCGAGACCGCCGCGGCGCGCCGCATCACAAAATCACCGCAGAATCATAAAATGGGTGGACAAAGTTCACATCTCCCTTAATTATGCAGTACAAATAAGACGGTATCAAGAATTCTGTAACTCGCATAATCTGATTCTGATATATTATTTTTTCACTATAATTAAAAACCACCCCCTTATAAAGTGTATACCCTCGGTGATGTTTTACATAAATCAGAGAATTTGCTTTGTTCGTTTGGAATTTGAATTTCATTAAATGCTTGTACATTTTACGATTAATTATTTAGCTCTTGGTTTCTGCAGTTTCCAATTAAACACATCTCCCTTAATTATGCAGTACAAATAAGACGGTATCAAGAATTCTGTAACTCGCATAATCTGATTCTGATATATTACTTTTTCACTATAATTAAAAACTACCCCCTTATAAAGTGTATACTTGTTGTTCGTTTGGAATTTGAATTTTATTAAATGCTTGTACATTTTACGATTAATTATTTAGCTCTTGGTTTCTGCAGTTTCCAATTAAATAATTTATCCATGTACTGGGTGGCTCAAAAATGTTTGAGTTTTAGAAAGGGGTGATTCTAAGAAGCTTTTACCTTTTCGAAAATGTCATGCAACGCGCACTGCTGATGGATTCCGTTTCTGCGCGCTAGCGGTGTTGTCGCTTCGTGCACGAATCGTGAGCAATACAATCGAGTCAGCATACGTGTAATTACTGTTCGGAATTGCTATATAAGAGAATTCGAAGCAGTGCATTTACGGCTGAATATGTGAGTTTTAATTTAAAATAAATTGTTACTCATATTCTTGCTCACGATTCGAGCACGGCACGGCAACAACGCTACCGCTCGAATTGAAACGAATTAAAGAAGGTGAAGAATTTACTGAAATCGATATAATTAAATAATTGTTAATAATTACTATTTGGTAATATAATTATCGTGGGTGCAATATGTTTGACTCCTTTATTTAACAGAAATTCTTGAATATTTTTGCTAGTGGAACGATATTATTTTACCGCCGATTTATAACCCATACTACGTTCTCCCACTGCTAGTCACCAATGTCATCCTATTTTTATCCTATTGTTTCCGCTTTTTAACGACACCCACTTAAAACAAGATTAGGTACCTAATTTGAGACACCGGTCTCATAACAGGAACTTCCTGGAGTCCCATATTGGAAAATAATAACACGATGACTATTAAATAGCTACAAGGTTATGTCTTCGCTATTTAATGATAATGAACTTTGAAATCTTAAACTTCGTTGCATGTACTATACAACAACAATTATGAAAATAATTCATAAAAATAAATAAATAACTACATATTTTCAAACGGTAATCCAAAAGTTATAGTTAACAAGTGCTCAAATATAATATATATAAAAAGTCGTTACTTTGAACAAGAGCTAACTGTTCGATACTCGACAACATAATGTATCGGATGTTAACAAATAAACAAGAGTACCTATTATCTTTATAAACTACAAGACCGTGCATTAATAATTGGCTTTTTATTGTTCCTCAATCTTGTTTTAGTATTCCTGAAGGCCCGATTGGAAACGGCTTACCCGAAAATGAGTCAATTTTCGTAATCCCCTTGATTCGGGCGATAAAAACCACTTCGGTTAAATGATTCACAGAGAAAATGCTCAGTGTGTTTGCGGAGCAGTATATTCTGTCATTATGGAATCTTAAAGAAAGATCGGATTGCTGTGCAGAGCTCTACCGTACTCCGACACAGTAATTACCACGGCATTAGTTTCGCACTTTTTGCACCTATTAAGGTCACTCCGAGATGCCTTCGCGGAATCGATAAAAGATCTCATCGTGCACCGGCAGTGACAAAGGACAGTTCAGGGAAGTGGCTCTCAGGGAAAATTACTAACGGTGCAACGGCGCGGCGGAGTGTGCTCGGCATTGTTTCGCCGCAGAAACTCGTTCGTTCTCTTCGGACGCGAACAAAAATTCTGACATTATGACCAACTTACGGATTTTCTCGTTTTCCGCCAGCTTATCCATACTCGGAAAGCACTTACTCCTCTCCCTCACTTTCTACGAACCACTAATTAATCCAACAATAACAACAAAATAACCGCCCTTAAATATACGCTTTGCAGCATCCGTACTGTTGTAACATCAATGTTTGTAGCACGCAAAATATATATTCAGTTCCCTCATTGTGTTTACATTCAAAAGCAGACATTTTTCTACAGTTGTATCAGTACGGTTTGCTTTAGAAATTCATTTCTACACACTGACCTCGATCGTGAATAAGTCCAAATTTTTTAATTTTTGATTTAATTTTGTTCATATTTGAAAATTGCTTCTCCGTGTTATTGGAATTCGTAAGAACAACGCGAAGGTCATAACCTTTTATTCGTGCTCATAACGAAAATTTAAAACATGCGAGTTACATGTACAGAGTTTCATCGGAATCGATTAGTGTTATTATGAGCCACAAACATTGAATCACACGAGAACGAAATTCCTAGAAAAGGCGGAAAATCTGCGACTTTCACTCATTTTCTCTCATCTCGTAATGTTTGTAGCTCATAGCGACATTAAAGGATTTTAGTTGAAGTAGCAAAAGTTAAAAATAAAATCTTTTCACGTTTTCATTCCAAATTTCGAACAATTATAATGTGAGAAAAAAATTCTCTTAATACATTACCTAGTAAAGTAATCCTTATATCAGGGAGTTCCAACGTATTCCCCTCCGACAACTGCAAGCTCCCCACCATCGAACCTCTTCTTCCCACTACTACGTACAGCTGTAGAATTACTGAGTGCTGCGCGCGCCGCCGAAGTCGGAGCTATCGGAGCTTCCCACTACTATACATTATAACGATGAAGTGTAAGAGTGGGGGAATAGCTCAAGGGGGAATAGTTTGCTTTATAACATCTAAAAAAAGGTGGTTTGGTCCAATTTTAACACTAAACCTACCGAGCATTAAAATTGACTAGTTTGAATCGTCTTATAAAAATAACAAGATTTGATTTATTGTAATTTTGTGCGATTTTTATCGGAATATGTGATTGGATAAAGAAATCTATAGAGTCAACTCCTATGAAAGCATCTTTATAACTTTAATGGTCATTTGACCGACGGCTGTGGTAGGTTTAGTGTTAAAAAAGTGATTGGTTTATAAAGGGCGTCAACTTAACTTCCGACCCGACTGTAAACGCATAAAATTCGCAGTCTATATGCAGATTACTATTGTCACCACTCGTGTACGGTAACAACTCGTGTTCTCGAGTAAATCACAGGCTATTCGCTCGATCATCAATAATTTATCATATCGCGACGAATTTATGTTCATAGTTGATGAAATCGTCCTCTTGTCGTAGAATCACGGGTATCGGCAGACGCTGCAAGACCGATCTATAATTAATTACGACAAAAAAGCTGGGATCGCGACGGATGTTGCTGCAAGAAGCGCGGCACGCGATTGTCGTTGTTAACGATGTACGGAAGCGAGACGCGCTCCGACTGTTTGCAATCACGACGTTAATACGTTTTTCATCGTGATCGCGACGTTATACTTTGTTACAGTAATTAGCGATCCGCGCCATCGACGCGGAAACGAGCACCGTCGCGTCGTTGTCGGATAATTTCGTTGTACGGCTCTGGGTTGTTAATCCTGGAAGCGAATGTTTCCAGTGAAGGACAAATTGGATGCGTGCTTCGGTTGGAAGGTGATCGCAATCGCCATGAATCAAGAAATTACGTCTATTGTAAGCTTGGAAAATTTCTCTCCCAACAGACTGAATTTCAAATATTTGTGGCGGCTACTTCGTATGCTCGCCAACAGAGGGACATTACGACAACACCTTTCCCGCTACTACCTGAATCTTCCTCTGTTTGTATATACAGGGTGACCCACATAACTCTGAACAGCTCAATATCTCGAAAACTATGCCATCGATTTTAAAGTTCTTAGTCTTAAATTGCATGGAACTGACGGGCCTTTCTGACTACATAAACGTGAAGTGGCCTCCCTTCCCCTTTCACGGGGGAGGGGAGGTACCTTTGTAATTTTAAATGGAACCCCCTATAAAATGTTACATATTTAGATTCTACAGGAAAAAACAAGTCAATGTTGTCTGAAACATTTTTTTGTCAGATACTTCCATGATGAGATATAACAGTTTGAAGAGATATTGAGCTGTTCAGAGTTATGTGGGCCACCCTGTATATACCGTCCTAAACTGTCCTTACGACATCCACGTCTAAGGGACGGGTCCGCTAGATAGCCTTACCGACGAGTCCTCTAGCGGAGCTAGAACGAAACGCTTCCTTCTCCTTTCTCCATCTTTCCATAATTCAACTGCCGCCATATATTTAATATTTGCCACTGTTTCGACCCCTAATTCATGCTATACAATGCAATACAATTCTTACGCTTACATATATTTTATGAACTATACCCGATGAAACATGTTCAAAGTGAATTTGGCAATTTTCTGCGAGGATTAATGTCATTCAAATCCTATTTGGTGCAACCGGATATCAAATTTAGCTTGTCCATCGTTCACTGAAAAAATGTTCAACACGTGTGTGCGTCCAAGCAACTGAAATCGGAACTTGCTCGAACACCTGTGCGAACGGTGTGTTGGATCCCGGGTCGCAAAAGAGCCTAACCTAAAAGGAAACGAGGCATTCCGACTACCCCGCGGGTCGTCCTGTGAAAACGTCTCGTGAACGTTCCGAATAAATCCCCGCTGTCGGCGAAAGGTGTGCACTCGGTGGTGTACACAGCGTGCCGCATGGTACCCGGAAGAGAACCGTTTCATCCTCCGATAATTTCGCGATCGACGCGGTTTCACGCGTGCTTCGTCACGCGGTCACGCGTATCGCAGGTGGCCGGCGAACGTCCGCGCGCGGCAGGTTTATGTAGAACGTATGCGAGTCCCAGCAGGTTGTTTCGCTTTTGAAAGCAGCGCGCTCGTGGAACGATCCCGGTCGCATCTTCCGGGTGTCTGATTGCGATTAAGTGTCTTCCTATCCGCCAGTTTTTTCTCACCAGGGACGCTACCGTGCCTGCCTTCCAGAGATTTAGAGGACGCCGCCGTAGATTTATGCTGAAGAGTGCGCAGAGTGTTTCGAGCGTTGTTCGAACAAATATTTCATCCGCGTTGCCCAGTGATCCCGAAACGTGGCCAAAACCTCAAAAATTAACTTTCCATTGGAGATGATTTCATGACCTTGAGTTGACCTTGAACTAATAAATTGGTATCAAATAATAATTCTTCTTGCGTTCAGAGATGCATTACTATTGACAAAGCTTAGCGAGCTTTCGTTTATTTTTCTCAAGTTATAAATATTCCTTCGTGATAAATAAAAAAATAATATTGGTAAACGTGTTCGAGCACCTGTGCTGTTGCGAGTGAAAGAGCAAGACGATCAGCTTGCGAAACCCACAGTCAAAGATGTATAAATTTCGGCAGGTCCCGATTGTTGCGTGATCGCCGATACTCGTAAAATTATGCTGTCTTATTAACACACGTCGATACGCCAGGGGAAAGTTGCCTTGTCGAGAAAGCGGTTATTTCGGTTTGATGCCGAAAAAGACGTTTTGCGAACAATTTACTGTCGCAGCTGTGTCGTAACCATCAAGTGAATCAAACGAATCGATTTATTATCGATGACCGACAGCGATCCAGTAAATCCCATGTCTCGTTCCAATTACGTATACTTATGATGGATCAACGAGGTTAATCATCCCGTAAACTCTTGATATTTTAAAAGTTCACAGACCGATCGATAGACACTTATCCCTGTCAAGCCGGGTGGGTAAAATATCAGTTTGTCTGATGACATTTTTACAGACCAATTATCCTACATCGATATACGCACGCTCGCCAATTTCACTTACTGTTACATCAGAAGGTGTTATACACGAACGATAAAAAACTCGTATCCAAACTGGTTTGATTAGTGAAAACAGTTCTTATACTGACCACTTCGAACAGCATTGCTTACGTTTTGCAATTTATCGCGGGTGAAATGTTAGCCGATGTTTATCTCGAATGCCGTTTCGCTCACCGGCACCATGCAAGTAAATTAACAGTTTTCGATTTTAAATAATAATAACTCTTCACGACACGTAAAAAATTAAAGTATAAAAGGAGCAACACTTGTTCTTTCATATATTCTAAATTGCCAATGAAAAGATTTATTAACTAATAATGTATTAACATTATCGATTAATTTAACTTTGAATTAACGTCTCATTATTCGAATAGAGTTTCCTACCATTTCCTACAAAATCCAATTATTCAATGAATCAATCAATTTTTTACAAAAAAATAATTCGTTTCGTTCGGTAACATTATTTACAACAAATGATATTGTTAATACAACGTCTGTATCCGTCTAATTCATTAACTGTTTGTAACCAGTATGTATGAAAAGGTTTAATTTTTTTCAAATTTTCTTTTATTTGTGCACAATGTAAGGAAGATTAACCGTTATAATTATAAGACAGTCTACACCAGTGGTGGGTACGGGTGGAGCTCCTCAAACGCCTGCTTCTCCCACCAACCTCTCTTTCATGCAGCACATTCGTTGCGTACGCTGATGTCTCGTGTCTTCGTTGCCCCATTGTACCGCGCTTGATGGAAGGGGACAGATGGCGCTACGGTGTGGATGGTTTTGCCTCAATTGAGGCAAAATTGCCCATCACTGGTCTACACGGACATTTGGAAAAGACTAAAACTTTTGCATACACTTGATTCATACCAAAGCCCCCGTTTGCAACGATTTTGCTACTCCACGTTTTTCGTATTGCTTGCTAAGAGCAGAGGGATTTTCAATTATAGCACATTTCTTGGTAGCTTCCTGTTCTTTTCTCGAGCACGAAATGATCAATCGAGTTTTGTGGAGCGCGCTCTAGGCAAAGACGATTTCAATCAACCGAACTCGGCCCCGATACCGAGTTGCAGAATTTCAGTGTCCCTTTCGCGTGATCGTGCCAGTATCGATCGGGTCGTTACGTAACCCTTGACGGTCCTGGTACAACGATTCGAAGCTCTGGCGCCCATTCGAGAATACAGCTTTCTCTCCGTGTGAAATTATTGCTCGCAGCGGTTTAACGAGATTGGCTCTAGCGGTTTTTGACTATCGAATAAACGAGGCGCGGCGATACCGTTCGCACAGATATTTGCGATCCCTGCATTTCGCGGAGATATATCGAAAATGGACTTTGCAATTTTATTCGGTTCACTTCGTCTACAATCGTGTTCACAGGCAGTGATGGTATATGGTCTCGGTTTTCTCGCGCATGCGCGACGATTTTAGCGTCAGTAAGGTACAAAGTTGGGCTAAAATGGGGTACCTTAGTCACCCCGTATAGTTTCGCAAATTTTTTTTTCGATTTTCAAATATGAATTGACAAGTAGCTATTTCTCCAATATTAGTTGCCATTATGAAATCGAATATATTAACCCTTAGCACTCCAGTGGTGACTCTGAGGCACCACTAAAAATGACTATACCATTATTCAAAATATTGTTTACATTATTAAATTGATATTCAATAAATTCGTTACCAAACATTTAAGTATTCTATGAAGTATTATATCAGTTCCATTTCTTCAAAATGATAAAAATCATATAGAATGGAAATATTCTTGATCGAAAAAAAAAGTTATGGAATTGAAATACTTCGGAGCGCAAAGGGTTAACATTAACTTGCACGTAACAAGTCTTGCACTCTTCTGCCCGGTTTCCCACCAACAACAGTTCCCCCCTACTTTCTCCACAAACATAAGACGTGCGGTACGTTCCTGCATTTAGCCGCGCATGCGCGAAAAAACCGAGACCATACACCATCACTGTTCACAGCAGTGATGCCAGAATCGTGGAACCGAGGAACTTGCCCCTCCGGTGGATCCTCCGGCTGGACCCCCCACTCTGACGTACCTTCGTCGCCTTACGTTGTTTCTTACTGCGCACGCGCTACACACAAGCGTACCTCGACGCCGTCGAGTCGAATAGGCAGCTCACACGGACAGACTAGAGGTACGCTTATGCGTAGCGCGTGCGCAGTAAGAAACAACGTAAGGCGACGACGGTACGTCAGAGTGGGGGGTCCAGCCGGAGGATCCACCGGAGGGGCAAGTTCCTCGGTTCCACGATTCTGGCATCACTGGTTCACAGGTTCCAAGAACCTGTGATCCCTTATCGAAGCCGTATATTACGCTGATATTAATCGTAAAATTGTTACAAATTTTAGAATATATAAATAAGTTTTTATTTGAAAATATTCCACTCGAAAATAACTGTTGAAGAGGCTATTTGGAAATCGAACAGAAGGTAATAACCATATTGTGTTAATTGAGGTTATGTTTTACGGTAATTGATTATCAGATTCTGGATTTTACACATTTAAATCTACCATTATATTAAATCATTGTGCAAGAATACATAAATTTGATTGAAGAGTACGAAATTGTCAAAAACTTCCGCCGTTCACGAGTTACCTCTGTACCTACACGCCGGATCTAGGAAAATCGTTGGACGAGGCACTCTGTAGCCGTGAATAAATAATGATTAGGTAAAAATCGATCTAAGATGATTCAGGACGCGACTCCATTCACGTGGTTCGCGGAAGGTAAGCGAAACTGTTCTAGCAGCAGTGTCTCCTCTCCTCTTATTAACTGTGTTCGTAGATAGCCGGATCTAGAGAGTCGTTGGACTATGAAGGAAAAATGTTCATAGATCCTAGGCACTATACCTAATGTGTCTAATGGATAAGACGGGCCCGAGGCCCTTCCCTGTCCCAGTGGACGGTCGCGATCGCCATCTGGTATTTGCCTTCCCTACCACATTCCAGTCTGAATATATCCAATGGTCACGAGTGCGTCGGCCCTACCTCCAACACGTAGGAAGAATCCTTTCCGGGGCCGTGGTCCCGGAAATCGAGAGGATCGCGCCAGCACGAGGCGTGGCCATTAATTCCATCGAATCCCGGTATAAGTAAGATTAAAACCGTGGCCGGCGTGCGGTACGTATCCGCGACCGGCATTGCACGTACCTATCCCAGAGCACGGACCCCGTTTCTTCGTTCTGGTCTTTTTGCAACCGGGGAACCAACCGCCAATACATCCACCGAGCCGTTGCGAAATACAGACGAAGGAGTCCCGCGAGTCGAAACGATCGGTATTAATCGCGACGGGCCTATCCCGGCCGCGTTTAAATTAACCGGCTGTGTCCACGGGACGCGGATGTATCGCCGGCCGATCGCGGAATTAGAGAAAGAATGGTAATAAAGATAACAAACGCGCAGCATGGGGCGCGAGAAACGCGCCAGAACGGTTTGTGCAGCGAACAAGTCTCCCGAGCAGCAGTTGCGATCGATCTCACGGTCGACACGCGTCCCTTCGTCCAATCGATACGTGTGTGGGGGAACCTGAAAATGTCGGGTCGGGTCCGGTTGTTGAAACTATAAATGTCGAAAGAACGAAAGTCTGTCTGTCTGTCTGTCCTTCAAACAAATTGAACAATATTTTGGATAGAAATTTTTAATGGTGACTCAGAGTCTCCACTCGAGTGCAAAGGGTTAAAAGCCAGGTGTGCCGATGCTTTTGTTTTTACCTGTATAGTCCTATTGTAATTCGTCCGATGTTATTGAACATCTTCTGTGAATGATTGGTGTAAGCCAGGGGCCCCTCGAACGCCTGCTTCTCCCACCAACCTCTCTTTCATGCGCGAGGCTTGCGCACTGTTCACAACGGGCGAAGCACTTCCTTCCTCTATGGTAACGGCGGATGATGGTGGGGGACAGTGGGATCTATGGTGAGGACGGTTTTGTCTCAATTCAGACAAAAATGTCCATCCCTGGTGTAATCGTTAATTGCCCTTGCATACATGGGTAATACGTTGGGCAACGGGTTAGAGTCAGAAACCTCAGCTACGAATGCAACGAGTAACGTGTGAGAATGTGATCGCTGAAACACGATCACGCAACAGTTGAACCGTCGAGAGACACTTTAAGCTCCCGCGAGAAAAATGTGGAAAAGTTATGAAATGTAGCGAGGTACAATGGGTATGCCGATAAAAGGACAATACAGAAGACTTATCGGGTAAATCGTATCCACGGTGGACCCGGTGGACCCGTTGGAGGATCGTGACTCCTTGTGTTCTCCGTATAAAATGATTTCGCTTTCCCACAGGCGCCGAACTTTCCCAGAAGAATTCACCGGCAATCCCTCGATCGCTATCGATCCCCCGGATCGTACTTGATCTAATCACCGGGCGCAATCACAGTTTCGCTCCGGCGCGACAGCCTTCGCGATGCTCGAGCAAAATGCGCGGGCACCTGCGCGCTCGCTCCTCTCGTCATTGTGTGGAAATGATTACGCGGAAGACACCTGGCATTCCTGCGTCATATAATGCGCTCGTCGGCGCGGACATGTCACGTGTGCACGTCCTCGGAATGTCGTTTCCGCCGCGGGAAACCCGATCTACACCCTTGCCGAACGTTTATCCGTTAATTACCCGAGGTGCCTAATTAATTAAGTGCCATCGTCCCCGTGGCACATTTGCTTAATTGCGACGCTGCTGCCTCGGCTACCGCGCGCGGTTAACGAACGTTCCGAACACGCTTCTTTCCCTAATCACTCGGCTCGCTGCGCGCTGGCCGGACGCAAGGACGCGATCCTGCTCGCGCTCATGCCAACGACACGTGCACGATTCACGGCTACGGTGATCGGCATGTCCATTCGTGTCTCTTCGCGTGTACTCCTCTTGTACGGCCGCGTGACCTTGATTAGTTGCTTGCCTCTGGAAGTGTGCGACAATCCGAAAATTTCGGGTACCCGACACTCGGGTCGGTACCGGAACTGTGTTTGGACTCGAAATTATATTTTTCCGAAAGAAGCGTGTGGCCAGCAGCGAGAGGACCAATCGAACTGAAAGAAGCCCGGAGATGCATCCTTGGAAAGTTCGATCGGCTCTTATGGTAAATCGCACTCGGCAGAGAGAGAGAGAGATACTCGCGGAGTAAACTTTCACCCTTGGGTTCGTAGTAGTCGTGTCTTTACCGTGTGTACACACCACAATGGTTAACCTATGACTTTGCACGGCGGAATCTTCTTCCCCCTTTCTCCCTTTCTCTCTACGACCTCGCGTGTATACTTGACCCGGTGCCAGACTCCTTAACCAAACATGCATAACCGCTTATCAATTATATCCTCTGCCAGGAGACACACCGTGCTCGAAAAACAAAACAACATCGTGCTCCTTGTGTAACGGATCTCGCGATGACATTTAGAAGCAGACTCCGCATCTTTATGCAAAACGATCCGATGTCTGAATTTTTGTTTGAATCGATTACGAAACCATTTTACATTGAAATATTTCCTCGGCTTTTCAAGGATTTCGATGTGGTTTTACGGTATTGTAAGTTAATTAAAACTGGTGGGGTGGATAACGCGATATGTTTTGATTGAAATAAATGTGGGCGTAATACCAAGAGTCTTTATTCAAAGAAACTGTACAAGACGACAGTCAGAACAAGAATGTCCTGCTGTCCCAAAAATCCTAAGCCGTGAGAACGTCTTCGACAGTATGCCTCTTTGTTTATGACATCCCCAACCTAAAGGACTTTCCCTTAGGGGGGGGGGGGCAACGCACTGACAAGAGCCGCATGGCCTGCCTCGACCATTTGCTTATTTTCGACTTTTCTAACAGTATCTCTTTTTTAGTTAATTAACCTAGTACGCAATTATATGTAACCAATTGTATCACTCCTCAGTGAAATTTTGCACTCTAGTAGCAAGATATGTTCAATAAACAATTGTCTATCCCTTCGAATAAATGGAAACGTGCTGTTCTTGTGCAGCTTCAGCAACGTCTCAAAAATATAATTTACAGTAATTAGTCAATCAGCAAGAGAGTTAAATGTTCAATTTAAATGTTCCTTACAATATATTCGATTTTATATTGCGACCATCATAAATGACATTCTAAAGTTATGGACGTGTGTTCACAAAGATTCTAGCCGTTATTAAAATATGCAAATTTATGGCATCCGCCATAACCGGAATCCTCCTCCGAAATGTCGCGTATTTATATATGTATATCAGTGAGCATATTAATACCTTGCATTTTTGTTTGTCCGACAGCCTTGGAGTCTATTTCTCGAATTCGCAGGCGACCATGCAAGGCCGCCGAGTCATTTATCCCCAATAATCTGTCACATCACTCATGCTTAAATAGCAACCCATTTTTCCCAAAAAATGCTCACCATTTATGGAATTCATCCGAAATTTTATGAGAGACCACTCGTCCCGTCAAGGGCTTATGTCTAGTTAATAATCTGAAAAAACGCGATCTTCGGGAATTTTTTTCTGAGAAAGACAGAATTTAATTTCGAAACGGTTAGCTAATTAAACGATCTGTGCATTGCACAACTTGCAGCCAATTTTTTGCAATAAAATCTCAAGAGATGTCTCCGTAGCAGCCATTTTGCCGGAAGTTGTTTTCTTGGAGCTGTTGAATGTAGTAGATATACGAAGGATTTGTTTTAATCAATTTTTTAATAATTTGTCAATGGTTTAATGCATGATGACGCTTTATGATGATCATCCAGCGCCAAGAAATCGTGTTCACTGAAGAGCGCAACGCCTTCTGGGAAAAAGATATATTATTATTCAGCCTTTTTTACAGGTTTGCAGCTAAAAACATATTATACTTTTAAATGAGATACCCGGCTTGAAAAAGTGCATAAATTGTTGCAGTAAAGATACCTAAAAATCATCTTTTGCTCAGACTCACCAGGCATGATTCTTTAATCGGCGGCCATTGAATCGCATCATTAGCCAATTGCATTTATGCATCGAATCGTATTCGATTGTTTATTTAAGAAACGCTCGATCCCAAGCAGTCGTTGTTGGAAGAAGTTTAAACCTTTTCGAGTTCTTTAACCAGATGCCGTTCACACCGCAAAGTGGCAGAAGATCGTGCGATAAAATGGCGCGTATTTCACGCGATCGTGCCGTCGTCGAGGGTTTAAATGAATATTCACGATCGAAGGAAATTGGGAAGTTTTTCAACGACCGGTTGCAAATTCGAATCAAGGCTCGCTCGAACTTCGCGACGGTCGCGATCCTTGACCTATGCAAAACCGTGCGTACAAAAGCGCCGGTGTTTCTGCAGCTTTAGAAAACGACAGCGCCGCGTGCGAGCAGTTTACTTTTCTCTGAAAGGCCGACCTTCAACCTTCTCCGCGCGAAGTAACTTGCATGCGAGATTGCAGCAATGTCGTTCCACCTGAACGACCCGTCGTGTTAGGCGGCGCATAATGATGACTCCTCTGACGCTATAAATTTTCTTCTTTCCTTCCTGATCGCTACCCGCCGCCAGGTTGCTACGCGAACCGTACCAGAACATCCGCAGATCGCTGTCCAATTTTTCACAACACCTGCGCAGTTTCGATCATCTGCGAGCACGGTAAATCGTCCGCTATCCAACTTGCCATGTTGCGAGATTCAAAGAAATCCCGGAAAGAGGAAGTGAAAAGTCAGGACTAAACTTTTGCGCAAAATAAAATTGTTCTTTGTTAGCTGCAAGAAACAGGTGTCGAATAACGATTCGTTTGCATAATAATTTTGATAGATCGAATTGGAATATTTTCCAAAGAAATTTCAAATGAATTTTGTAGATGCTTGTCCTGCTTGAATGTTCTTGTACCCATCGGTTCTTCACGCTGGTTAAGTCGAACACAAAGCAGTTGAAACATCGTATCGTTGCAACGTTTCACTTTAGCTTTTTTAATGCCGCAAATTACTTCCTCCGAATCGTGTTTCTCTTGCCGGTCTTAGATCGGCGAACGCGAGGTATGTTAAAAGGTATCGAAACAAGAAAAGCATAGCTTTCTAAGCGTACCAGGTGAACGCGCAAAAATATTTGTGATCTTCGTTTCCGGCTCTCAGCTCGACAAAGAAAGTTACGTTGACAATCGATACATTTAAATAGTCCACCGCAGGTGACAATAAAATACGGAGGACGCCGCGCGGCTTTATCCGACGTAGTCGCGCGTTTTTCTGTTCTTTGTTCCGTCGCGTCGCGTCGTTCGCCTCACCGCAAAAAGTTATTAGGAACTGGTTTTAGAGTTTCCAGTTAAGTCATCAGTGTAACATTTTAGAGCCTTCAATGGCACCGATGGCGGCAGTCCTTCGGTAATCGGCGGCTATTTTATGTGTCTTTACGGCACTCGAAGAATGTGTTCATTTTTTAATTGCACTTTGGTATTGCTCCCGCCTCGTACTATGCATCTACAATGTTGCATACACATAGTTTTATTTTATAATTTTCTAAACATGCATTTGTACAACTTTATTTCTACACGTTTTTAGACATTTCTCATTTTACGATTGTATTTCGTTCATTCTTTAGAACGTCTAGTTTTTTGTAAATCCCATATATTTATGTTTTATCACTTCAATCTCTAAATCTTCAGGGTTGAAAATTTTACAAACCATTAGAAAATTTTTATTGCATTTTATTACGATTTATTTAAATCAGTTTCTCACAATCCTTTTGATCCATGACAGGATCGAATAAAAATCGCAACATTTGTCTTTTTTTTTATCATAAACCTATATCTTTTATTTCGGAATCATATACTACATAAAAAATGCACAATTTTTGTTTGAAACATTTTTTTGTCACTTTGTAAGAACTTTATTATGTGTTCCTGAATCTTTTATTAAACGAATTACTAAGTGTCTCGAGGTTGAGTGTAAAAATTTCGAGCATATATTATGATGTTTTTAAATGAAGTAAAAAATCTTCCAGAAGAAAGTGACATTGTCATTTTAATAGAAAAACAAAGTTATCCTTGACATGAACATGAAAAATCAGCTAAATATCTTAAGAAATATTGAACTTACAAAAAGACGTTTCAAACAGATGTTGTGCATTTTTCACGTAGAATATGATCCCGAAATAAAAGATATGGGTTTATGATGAAAAAGACAAAGTAACCTTGAAATAACCTTGAAAACGTCCACGCATTAGAAAACTAGTAGTAGTCTTCGAGATTTTTGACAATCTCAACTTCAATGGGACACCCTGTATATTATCCTGCGATCGGTTGCACAACGATTTTCGAGGAGCGTATAAGGGTTAACAATTCGGATGAAATCATATTTATATCGGCGCAGCGTCTGGCCGGGGATCGAACACGAGCAATCGTATCACGACATAATTCAAGGAACCGACAGTCGGCCGATCGTGCTGGAAATAAATCTATCCGGCGTGTATACGACGATTCGATCGTGCAAATCAACGGCCGAAGGAACGCACGATCCGGGAATAAGTTATGCCTTTAATGTGTGCGTGACCAAGGAAAAGTGCTCGATTTGTTTTGACACCGAGACACCGGGTACAAGCCGCTCGTACAATATCGGCAACCTAGATTTCGCGCCGCTTTTACGACACCCCGCGATAACTCACCGAGCCAGACGTCGCGTATCGGTTTACGATATCCGGTAGCAGCGGATTCGTGTTCGAAAACTGTCGCTACAAATGTAACCGCTCCTTCGATTTCGCAGTTTTCTAGTTACGGCCCAAGAAATCGGTAATTCTTGTAACAACCATTTTTCGACGCCGGGCAAACCGCTTTTACCAACGCTACTGCAGCACAGATTTCACCTAACCGATTATTGTTCGGCGAGCCGATTCTAGTATACGGTTCCACAATCCCCGAGACACCTATTATCCGTGACGATTTGTCTGCACAACTTTGCAAATTCAAATGGAAAACTCCGAGGATGTTGAAGGAATGTAGCGTGAACGATTGCGCCTGATAGCTGGGCATGTCGGGTTGTCCTACTTCCTTTATTTGTCGTAAATGCACTAGAAAAGTTTGCGTACACACAGATACAGTTGAAGAGATTAGAATCAGACATGATTTGATTTCGTTCGCCAATAATGCAAGCAAGGGATTTCAATTTTACCAAAGTTTGCACTTTACGTTTGTAGAAAGTTCACGACACTTTGAGAATGTCGAAGACACAAAAGGTACAAACCCTTATAAAAATTCTTTCGTAGTTCAGACTAAACGCAATTTATCCAAAAATATACTAATCCATCCAGCTTGACAGAAAAACTGAGGTCGTTTGATCCATTTGTAAAAATTCTAATTTAAAGTGTGCGTCATCAATTGTGAGGCAGAGTTAGTAGAAGTGTGCCACAACAGTGTTGTTTCGATACAAGGCGAAGGTTCGGGACCGTCTTTCGCCGTATATCGGATCAGGTGCAGTGATGCCAGATCCACCCAAAACTGAGTTGATTTTCCTCTTCTCCTTTTCCCCTTCCACTATCCCATTCCACTACCACTGAGCACACTCCAACGTCCTCCACTAAGACAGCAGACTGGTCACGTGACGTCCCGCGCAACGTATCACATATTACTCTGGTCATCGGAGAGGTGGTAAACTGTATTCCCCTTGATTCAACCGTTCTGGCATCACCGATCAGGTGCGCTATTCGACTTGACTTTGTACTTGTTGAGGATATGATAGGAATGGTGTCTCTCTTATCATAAAGCACAGCGTTAGCGAATAAGCAACTTTCTTTAATATAAAAACTTGGAACTATGAACTTATTATATATATACCAGGTATGTCCTGCCCAAACCGACTCTTCTGTCGAACTGAACATTGGGCGGACGTGCAACTAACGTCTTCCCCACTCTCGTCTCGTGCCGATCGTCATTTCGACTTATGACACACATTCAATTAGCCTTTTCTCGAGTTGTTACATTGTAACAGCCAAAGCGATGCCGCGCCGACGTCCCGACATTCCCGGATGTGAGTTTTACCTACAATGTGACTACTTTATTTCAACACTCTCCCTAAAACTCAACATCCAAAAAAACATTTACCGCTTCCTGGACTTTTCTCAAATCGCTTTACGGTAGCTGTGAAAGCGACACCCTGACACTCCTGGATTTGAGCTTTATTTTCAAATGATCTGTTTTATTTCAATAGTACTCGAATGGACCGAGGGAGAACACGGAAAATGAGCGAGAGGCGACAGGTAGTGGCAGACCATACAGCAGTCGGTCTCTCATTCTGGCACTAGGTGAGCGATGTCGAGTGAACAACTTTGAAAGAAGAAGAGGGTATAGCAATTCCCTTATTTCGAAACAACCGTGTTCCTCTCTTGTGCACCAATCCGATAGTTCACAAGCAGAAGACCAGAGGCAAAGATTGCAGAAACTTAAGGAGCACCTGCGACGCTAATTTCCAAGATGGCGAGCGGAGCGGTGAAAATCCCGGACTGTCCGAATGATTAATCGCCGCGGTTCCAGCGACAATATTCGCACGCGTGTGCACGCACGTATGTAGATACACTTGTACAGCACCTGCGTGTGGACAGGCATAAATCCATCGCGTGTGTCGCGCGGATTTTTATCAGCGATCCGTCCTCGGGGAACACAATGGGCAGGTAAGCGTCGACGGGACACGCGGCCGGTGACACAATTCCGCGATCAATGCGTACCGACGCATTGTCGGACCGATCGCCACTATCGTCCATTACAGAATTTATCGGACGTTTTTCACCAGTGTGTTATTTTTCGTTTCGCTCAACCTGGAGACAAATCATCCAGACCCCGTGGTACGCGCACAGTCACCGATCAACAATCTCGGTATTATCGGCTGGCTCCGACGACGACGACGACGACGACAATCGACGAAGAGAACGGTAGATATCGATTTTATCGAGGGGGAATTCACGTCATCTTATCCGCGCTGGATTTCTTTCGATAATACATCCCTAGTAGCATTTGTGGTTGGCCAACGGTGGCCAACGGTGGCCAACGGTTGAGAGTTAGTTGGGATATGGTTAGTGGTTTTGCCTACAGATCCCCAACGTGAGGCCGACGATGAAAAATGATGTGAATTTGCCAACGAATATCCAACGTTGGGCCTACAGATATTATGGTCGGTTAAATAACGTGAAATTTACGACGGTGATACTACATTGGCCCAACCAAAATCTGCCAACATTTAAATATGTCGTCTAACTTTAAATACTAATGTAACCCACGTTACGGACCCACGCTCGGCCATTGATCACTCTGTACCCGGTACATGTGCGGCAAGGTTGGTGAATCGTCGTGGCTTTGTTTGTTTTGTGCGTTGATACCCATTAATTTACAAAAATGACAAGGTGTATTGTAAAGGGATACAGTGTATTATATTATATATAATATATTATGTAGTATATATCCCTGAGGCAGTTATATTGGAGTCGAATGTGCAACGATTTGTTTATTTTTACTGTTTATTTATTTTATCTTTATTTCTTAGAAAAGTGTTTTAGTTATAAACTATTTTGTAATAATACAATGTAATTTTTATTTTGTGAATACTGGTAAGGTTTTGGCAGTTTTCCTTACCCTAGCAACAAACGTTGGTATTCTTTAATTTTTTCTGCCAAATAAAATATTTTATTGTTTTATCATATATTTTGCTTAGTTAGTTAGAAGACGGTCGAATTACGAGGGCCCCGGAGAGACTTTCCGCAGCACACTTTTCTCTGCTGCTGCATTCCCGTTTCCTAGTTTCCCAGTCTCCGCCGAGCGATTAACCGGACTCCATTTTCTTCTATGGGATCAACCTCTCTTCACCGCCTAAGCAACCCGTACATGTCTACACCTTACGTCGTGGACATATCGAGGTGTTGGTTAAATACAGTTAGAAATCGCCGCGACAGAGTACAAGACATATAACCGAGAGGATAAAAAGTTCGTGTAAAAAGAATAATAGTTTGTTAAGTTCATTGTGCCATGGTTAGATCGCGGTTAATCGCGTTAATCATTGGAGATCGGAAATTCAGTGTGCCTAATACATATCGAAGTCGCAGCGTATCTAGCCGTTCCGTTTCCCAGGAGCTAGGCTCAGAGCCGGGAGGAAAGTAACGTCGTAAAATAATGAATAATCCCCGTTGCAGCCGGGGCCTGAGTGGACGCACGCGTGCATGGGTCCCCGTACCGTGGGTCTATGCCGCGTGCGCGCTCGCTCGGTCTAAGTAGCGTCTTACGTCAGTCGTAAAACGAGCTCACGACGATCCTAGGAAATGGGTAACGAGTGAGCATACAACGGCCGGATTCTTTTCCCGGTGCTATAAGTTCGCGATGCTATATAATGCCAATGAATACGCTGTTGCTTCCAGGATACAAGTGAGGAGCTGGTGCGAGCGAGCGAGCGAGCGAACGTGCGCGCGCGCGTCACCGCGACACGGTGGTCGAGTTGCGTAATGTTTCGCGCTTCTGGCTTTCGCGAAACAAACAAGAAGAGCTCTCGTCCGACACCGCTAAAGGATGTTTGCCTGCCTCTATGGCAAAACCCGGCACCGTCTATTCATGTATGTAAACACGCCTTCAGTTTTTCAGCGATGGGACTCTCTGAACGCGCGCGGCCGTGTTGGGACTTGGGACTCCGAGCTCGAGGAGACCCTGGGGACTATGGTGGCCAGTTCGCGGAAACTTCTAGCAGAGACGTTTGCTGTACCTAGATACTCCAAGAGACGACGATCAAATTTTTATTAGAATGACTCGGTACAGGGTGGCCCGTAAATCCATTCCCCTTTTTGGGATCACTCGTGAATCGAGGCACGCAGCACACAAAATATTCAAAAAACTCTATTTTATTTTGCAGTTTACTAGCAACCCGGTATACCAGCTAGGTATCTGAAACACTATACCATTTAAGCATTAAGAATGCAAAGCGTCACAGTATCGGGGCAACGATACTTCAAGGACGACCATTCTAAGAATACAAAGTTCCAAAGGACAAGAGTTATTCCAGGCATACTATTAGGTCGGTGTAAAAATAATTGAGGTTTTCTGCGCTTTGACCTTTGCGGCGTTAATTTTAGAATAAATTGTTATTCCAATACGTTCGTTTTATGCTGTCGTAAGGCGCACAGTGAATTCTACCTGCGCAAATGGTTTCTGCTTTTGTTATTCCGCGGTGTCTATTTGATCCAATGAGTAGAGTTTATTTGAAACTAAAACCATATCTTATCGTATAGCAATTATTTGTGCACCGCCTTAACAAAAGTTGCTTTGTTAATTACTACCTCGTAATTTTTAAACTATGTTATACCAACAAGGCTAGCAAACCCTTAGACATCTCAAATTGAAGCCCACATTAAGCGTTCATAGATCCATCACTCGAAGAGTCTTAAGAATAGAAAGGGTCTGCCTTCCAAAGACCTCGGGCGGTGTGCTGGAGATCCTGAATTCCAAGAGTGTTAGGAATGCAAAGGGCTCCAAGGGTTTTATGCGATGCACAAAGCACCAGAATTGCAAGTGTCTTAGGAAGTGCAGAGGAACGAGGGTCCCCAAGGTACACACCATCTTCGGTCAGGATCGTGAGATTCAACCTAAAAGTTCTTGTAGCCATGCCCAGCAATTAATTCTTCGGGATCCCCATATGGTGTGCAATGAGTCAGGGTTCTCAGATTCAAAAAGTTATAGGTATGGCCAGCAATAATGCTTTCTTTGAAAAATACCATAAGAATTGCCTCCTACAAGTATCGTGTAATAACAGGACTGGGTGTATACCGTTGTTCCACGTATTTTTGCAGGAACAAATTGAGTCTGTTAACTAGCCCGAGGCTAGTCGAAGTTCGTCGCTAGTTAAAAATCAAACAATAAGTGCGGGACGACCGACGGGAAGCCATGAACGGCGTCTATGCGATTACGCTGGCAAATAACTGGCGGTGCAACAGTTCGCGCGCGTATACGAAATTACAGCCGAGCGGCGCGGCGCGGCGCGGCGTCCGACGTAAAACGGCCGCTGCTTTATTACAAGATGTAGACATCACTCCGTCATAGATATGGTCACCCGTGGAACGAGCTCGTAGACCTAGCCAGATGCATCGGTTGCTAGCCATAACGCCGTACGGTGCACGTCGTTCCTGCTTGGAAAGTATAACAGCCGCGTCAATAAAATATCTTCCGTGTGGGAAGGTGCAAAAGACGCGTCGCTGCAGGATAGACCAGCGTGGACAATCGCTTGAACCTTCGCGAGGATTTCGCAAGAACCCTGAACCGTCTTTACATAATACAAGGGAAACGTAAATTAGCCCTAGGGAAACTAAAAGAGAACAAAAGAAAATAGAACAAGCTAGATGACGCAAATATTTTAGAATGGTTCGTCAATTATCAAAAAGGAAAAATGGCGAGGCAAGGAATTGTACTTCCTTGAAAGGGGCGTGATTCCTGAGCTGATTTGAAGTACATAACTTTTTCTTTTGCGGAAATGTTCTTCGCGGCTTTATTCTCGAGTTATTAACCCTTTGCACTCGGAGCTATTTCAACTAAAAAACCAAACATTTCTTCTAACCTAAAATATTTCCATCGTACATAGGTTTTTTTCATTATATGCGTACGAAACTGACATTATACCTGATACAATATTTAAATGATTAGTAATTTATTATTAACAAATTTAATCATGTAAACAATATTCTGAATAATGGTGTGGCAATTTGTAGTGGCGCCTCAGAGTCGCCATTCGAGTGCTAAGGGTTAACGGAAATCGCGGACCAATCAGCGCGCGGTCACAACGGATGGATTCCGTGTTCGGCCAATACCAACGCCACCCTCTGCTGTAGCCGCGCACCGATTGGTCCGTGATTTTCGTTAATAACTCTTTAACAAAGCCGCGGAGAATATTTTTGCAAAGGAAAACGTTACTTCAAATCACGTCAGGAATCGCCCCTTTCAAGGTGTACAACATTTTTGGGAAACCCTGTATATTGATCTGTACATATATGATCTTAACATGATTTCATCATCAATTTTGCTACGTGCGATAGCGGCAAGATTTCTGAAGATTCTCTCAAAATTTGAAGTTTCTCGCATAACTATTATCGAGAGTGTAGAGAGAGTATATAATATAGAGCGCAACTTGTAATTTTAGAGATCCTACGACTATGACAATATGCCGCACCAAGACATTAGGCAGAAGCGTGGATGGTAGGGGCAGCTTAGCCTTGACTTGTTCCCCTTGCCCCGCAAACCTCACAGATGACTTGTCTTGAACTCTGAATAATACTTCAAGACAATCTGTTTACACCCCCAAAGAGGCCTAATCTCAGATATCCAATAGTTGTTCTAAAGGAAATCTTAAAAATCAGTTGTTTTTCAATGCCGTTAGATGAGAAGCCCCTCTCTTAATATGCAACTGGTAGATCAAGTAAATGCGTTCGCAGATGACCTTCCGCGGCGACCAGCAAGTGTCGATGCCATGGGACTATCTATCTTTCTCCGACTACCTTCCCCTTTTTCTTCTATTTTTACGTTCTCTTTGTGAACCTGGCTCTGTGACGTATCCAAACCCACGCGTCTGTATCACGAAAATATCGCCGGACGAAGGTTAGCCAGATCTGTTTTGCGACCGCGATAGTGTCCTTTCGCGATAGCTGGCCCCGAGGATGACGGCACTTGCAGTTTGCAGTATAGTATCAGCCTCGGAAGTTGGAGACCTTGGAGGCGGAGCTCTCGTGCTCGCGTGTTGTTGAATATTCCGGATTGTTTATCGAGGGATCGCACAACTTCCGGCCGGTGTATCAGCGTCGAGCCATTTTGGGCGAACGTGGAACGCGTGATCCAGTTCGTTCTTTTTCCCACGTCGGGATCCTCGGCAGAACTTGATTGGTACACTTGACCTCGACTGCACGGTCTCCGACGCTGCCTCGAATCATTGAGAATGCGCCGCGTCTGAAATCGTTTTCTGTTCCGCAAACCTTCCGCTTTCTCCTACATTATTAGACTGCGGATCTTTATGCAAATGATTACCAAAAGTTGATTATCGGTGAACAGAGGTGTAGGATCTCAGGAAAAAGGAAAGCACCGCGCCGGGAATCGAACCCGGGCCCTCGCGGTGGTAGCCGATCGACTAAGGGTCTCTGAACACCCATCCGGGACGGGCCGGACCGGGATTTAGCTAGTTAGTTTAGATAGTTTACTTCAGTGGTGCCACCAGTTAACTCAAGATCCATGGTTCCTGTGTGAAACTTTTGATCCTTACGATGATAGTACTATACAACGCGACGTAACAAAAACAAATTTTGACCGTGAAAAATAGAGGCAAGGTCAACGTTGCGGCAACGTAACGGCTGAAAAAAGCAACCTCGGCACGAGGTTGGCTACCGAGTATCGACGAAGGGTTACCAGACGCGTTTAAGCGATCGGCGAGTATATCAAGGCCGCCGGCGGTCGACATGAATGACCCTTCTGAATGAAACGGGCCGATCAAAATAGAAGAAGAGAAAGAAGAGGATGAGGTTTCCGTAGACGGTGGAACGAAGATGAATGTCGCGGCGGTCAGGATTCGTTCGCCTCATTATACGAGGGTCATGCGGATAATTAAGGTCGCATTATAATCGTATGATAAACCGGCCGACGCGACGCCGCGGCGCGGCGCCATCTTATGGCCTTCTCCATACATAAGTAGTCCACGGTGTCCAACAGGAACACCCGTAAAATGTGCCGACGGATTTGATCCTTCGGCGGTCTGGGTCGCATTAAAAGCGCGTTATCCCCACCCATAGCTATTCTCATGGGGGCTCGAGGTGCGCGACGATGCCCTATACGCCACGGTGAATCGGGGCCCCGTGCGATCGCCTCTCGTCTCAAGGTCACCGGACAGCCCCCGAGGGCACTGTCGATTATAAATCCACGAGAAATCCGTATTTACTGCGTGCACGTTGTCACGATGATCGCGGGCAGCGGACGGAGGCGATCCGGCCCCGTATCCTTCGCAAGCACGAATCTTTAAGCTAGCTGTCCATTTCAGATAAATTTGAATAAACCGAACTCCATTGACGCGCCAGATTGCTATCATTGAGTGCAGGACACAGGAACCATACAGGATCCTTTAAAAGTTCATAGCCGGATAGGACGGTCAAAAGTGCCCTTGAACCGAATTTTATCGACGATGGATCATTCGATAGGGCATCGAGAAAAAACATACTGTGCAAAATTTCAACCCTGTATCTACATCGGGAGGGTAGTTACGGGGTTAAATCGAAAAATCAGTTTTTGGCCTATTTTCCCTGGTTAATGATGTTTAGAAATTCTGGTAAAAATCTGACACATGTCAAGAACCCAAATGCATACTTTGCAATTGGTTTCAGATTTTTAAATTGAAAATCCTGCTTGTAAAAAATCAAAAACCTCAAAAAAAAGGAAAAAATGCAGATTTCACATGGAAGTTTTAGATCAACTAACTTTATATTTTTACAGTACCGATATATTGTTGTAGATATTGTTCATGCATTTTTTCAGATTTTTTGGTTTGGTGCGCCGTTGCTGAAAGAAATAAAAACTGACGTTTTCGCCAAACGGCGCACCAAACCAAAAAATCTGAAAAAATTCTTGAACAATAACTATAACAATATATCGGTACTGTAAAAATATAAAATTAGTTGATCTAGAACTTCCATGTGAAATCTGCATTTCTTCCATTTTTTTTGAGGTTTTTAATTTTTTACGAGCAGGATTTTCAATTTAAAAATCTGAAACCAATTGCAAAGTATGCATTTGGGTTCTTGACATGTGTCAGATTTTTACCAGAATTTCTAAACATCATTAACTAGGGAAAATAGGCCAAAAACTGATTTTTCGATTTTACCCCATAACTACCCTCCCGATCGAGATACAGGGTTGAAATTTTGCACACTATGTTTTTTCTTGATGCCCTATCGAATGATCCATCATCGATAAAATTCGGTTCAATGGCACTTTTGACCATCTTATCCGGCTATACGCTTTTACCAAGTTGTAAACAAAATGTTGATTCTCTGAAATTTTTTAATCTTTACCAATTTCTATTCTAAATGGATAAAAACGCAGTCTACCTATTAAACAGATAACGTCATCCACATAAAATTGTTATTTACGCTAATACCACGCGCGTCCGAGCAATACGCCATTAAACGTCTAAGGACACGTTTTAGGAAAGGTCTTATCGTGAGTTTTTACACGTCAGTTAGATATTACAAAAACGGTTCGTGTAACGTCGAAAGTAGATCGTTTTATCATCTTCGAATCATGGCGTCGCAGCATTCCGCGAGGGTTCTGCTCTCGGATGGACACCTGGCTTTACGAGCGCGTCGATGCGCGAGCATAACGCGAGCGTATCGTTTCCTTTCCGGTGATTTTGCAAATCACCAGGCCTATTCGACCGGTCTTTTTCCTGTTCGAAAGTTAATAGCGTATTATTTATAAACCGATCGGGCAATTAATATCAGCTACCCTTCTCCCCCTCGTGTTGGTCGTCCACCCTTCGGCGTCGTTGCGGTTCGATGCGCCTCTCCCCGTAGCGTTTCAGCGGCGATGCGGCACACAGCCGTCGTTATAACGTCCAGTTTTAATATCGAACCGAGAGGAAAAGGTCGTGAATGGCCAGCGCGGTGTGCTGGGTGGTCCCATTGTGAGACGGGAGAAGCTAAAGTGGATTTTAAACGTCCGCCGGGCATAAAGAAGTACAGAAATTTACGTTCGTCTTCGCTGTTGTTGTCTTCTTCTTCGTCCAAATCGTCTTGATCGTCCCGTTATCGTCGTTGTCGTTGTCGTTGGTGTAGTCGTCGATTGCCTCGTCTAGTCTTCAGGAAAAGTTGTTCTTTGTACCTCCGGCTGGCTCTCTCATCGACGCGCCGGGGCTGCCGTCGAAAGAATGCCGTGATGATATACCAGTTTCGTAAAGATCTCGTGCCCCCGGTGCTACTGCACCACTGTGCACCGCTGCACAGCGTACGACTGCAACCACACCCGGCCGACTCGGCAAGAACTGTCCCCCTCCTTCAGGAATCTCTCGGCATTAGCGCTTTTTTCGAGCCTGTTTTTACGAGGCGTCATTGCAGATCCCTGCCTGCCGGCGCACACTCGATGACACTCGTTTCTACCGAGCTGAACACACCGCCACCAACGGAATCGGGATTGCTACCGGTTCGTCGGGGACACTGCCACCCCGGTGTTGCTACACACGGTGGACAACTCGCAAACCAACCTTGATTTCGTGATTTTCACCAAACCCAAAACGGCCTACAGGCCTACACGATTTATCACATAATTGATTACTATGTACTTGCGCGGTTCCTTCATAGTTAAAACCATTAAATAATTAAAGTAATTAAGCGATTAGATTCCGATCAGGCCTTCCAAGTTTCAAAATTGTGATTGGGCCTAAGTATTTGCTCAGGGCCTGTACTTTGAATCAGTTCAGGTCGCGCTCAATTTGAGGTGTGTTAGAATATCAAGGACTTCGGACATCGGTAGAAGCGCGGCTCGGCCAGTGTTGGAATATGGTCCATCTTTTCTGGCGCATGCGCGGCCAAAACAGTATCTATATCATGATGACGAGGTAGTGGAGCTCTAAGACAGTTATATTGGCGGGAAAGTATCGAAACAATCTATTCCGGACAAAAAGACTTCAGGACGTGTCCTACGAGTTACAAAATATACACATGTTACACATTCATTTTTCAGAATCAAATCATACCAATTTTTTAAATTTCTGCTGAGTGTTCAAGGTACCCCATTTTATCGAGAATCTTAGTTTACTGAGGCTGAAATCGCCGCGCATGCGCGTGAAATCTTGCACCATATCCCAACACTGCCTATAGAGCGCACCACAGTGCTTGCCATCCAAGATGGCCGACAAGTTGATACCCATTCCGTCTTTCGCCTCACCCCCGCAACATAATGCAAAGTCCTTGAGTCCGTGGTGCCAACCAACCAGAGACATCAAACCGGTATGATTTTAATCTTATATTGAGAGTTAACCGGCGCTGGTCTAGGGCGTTTCCTGCCAGAGACGAACTTTCAGTGTTGCCATCTGTATAACGTTGCGGGAACATTGATATGATTTGATTCTGAAAAATGAATGCATAACAAGTGTATTTGTATATATATATATATATATATATATATATTAATTTAAACAAAATTATGTGTATCTATTTCCCGCATGATTGCATTGCAAATTCGCGCAACTAGTATTTAAAGTTGCCTATAGATAGCGTTGGGATACGGTGCAAGATTTCACGCGCAGAATCAAATCATACCAATTTTTTAAATTTCTGCTGGGTGCTCAAGGTACCCCATTTTATCGAGAATCTTACTTTACTGATGCTAAAATCGCCGCGCATGCGCGAGAAAAGATGCACCATATCCCGACACTGGGCTCGGTTGGTTCGGTTGTCTCCGCCGTCGTTCCCAAAGACATAATTCTCCTCCGCGCGTAATCAGTACAAGGTTATCATTACTTCGAGGAGGGACCAAGCAGCAGAGGATAGAGGGTACTCTTCTCACCGGAGAAATCGTTTCTCACTCCGGGCGATTCCGTTCATTTGCCCCGGTGTTTAGCGGCCCCGGCGCGAACTTTTTGCATCGGCGCAACTTTGTTCCCTTCTCGAACGATGAACGCCTCTTCTTCTCGTGTGTTCTTGCGTGGTAAATCGGCCGCGGGTTTCGCAAAGATCGATGCGCTCGCGACCACAGGCGCCGCGCGCGTGATTAGACAGTGAAAAAGTCTGCCGGTGACAGTCAGATTGTCGGAGACCTTTGGACGTGCAATGTTTTCATTATTCGAATCAATTTTTTATTGGGTGGAACTGCAAAGATAGAGTGGGGCTAAATGTTACAACACAAAATGTTATCTCAACTCAATATAGATTCATTGCTTGTATGTCCGGATGTACATCCGTGACGGGCATTCTGTACGTTTTGAGTACGTCCCGATAACATCCATATGTCCCCTATACGTCCTCGTTGCGTTCTGTAAATGTCGTAGGAAGATTCCATTTACAAAGTGGGACGTCCTCTGGACGTTTACGCACCGTTAAAGTGGGACGTCCCCTGGACGTTTACGCACCGTTAAAGGGAGACGTCCTCTGGACGTTTCCGCACCGTTAAAGTGGGACGTCCTCTGGACGTTTACGCACCGTTAAAGTGGGACGTCCTCTGGACGTTTACGCACCGTTAAAGTGGGACGTCCCCTGGACGTTTACGCACCGTTAAAGGGAGACGTCCTCTGGACGTTTCCGCACCGTTAAAGTGGGACGTCCTCTGGACGTTTACGCACCGTTAAAGTGGGACGTCCTCTGGACGTTTACGCACCGTTAAAGTGGGACGTCCCCTGGACGTTTACGCACCGTTAAAGGGAGACGTCCTCTGGACGTTTCCGCACCGTTAAAGTGGGACGTCCTCTGGACGTCCGAAAATAATATTCTCTGGACGTTTACACACCGTTTAAAAATCTAGATATCAACCGATTTACAGTATTTAAAAATAGTAAATGGATGAATTTCACCTCTAGTAGTAAAAACATTATTATTTTCAAATGAGATTAACTCTTACATTTAGTTCTTCAGTGCATAACCTCATTTCGTAGAAACAATGAGCACATTCAAACTACCGAAAAATACAATAGAAAATGTCCTCGTCCGCAAACAGTTAGATTTATGTGTGTTTTATTAATAAATTATATTAAATGGTTTGTCTTTCACCGTACACACACGCATGGGATGAAAAACTGTCATGTACCTAGGTTGAAAATAACTGTTAGCTATTTGATTAATTATATTCATGATAACTAGTGCAAGATCGCACACAGCGGTGAATTAGCGAAAGAGGTTCTCACGACGCTTCATCACGCATTGGAATCTCTTTTCCCGCACGACTCACCGCAAAGGGATTATCGATAGAGAAAGTGGCAATAAATAGTTGGCGGTGGTTTCGTCAGGGAAGAGGCTCGGCAGTGGTTCATTAAAATGTTTCGCCGGAAAAACGCCTCGCATCGGGTGTTAGATGCACGCCGAGCGTGGCGTTGAAAAACAGCGCAGGAAATTGTAATGGTTTCTACTCAAGCCGCGTCGTTAGCGGTAATAGTGCCAATAAGCGCTTCAGGAAATAAAGTAATTTGTCCCATATCGCTGCAATATGTTTGTATAAAGACTTGTCAGCCGGAGAATGTGTTTGCGCGTGGAAAACGAACATTTTTCACATCATTTACTAAAGGGTAACGTCAACCGCCTTTAAAATTTGTTGTACACCGTTTTTGTACAGATGAATATGAAAATTGCGATGATGATTGCAAAACCAAATATAGACAATGCCCCGCGACTCATAGTCAACCGATTAGCGGGTGATTCTACATATAAAAATCAGTCGAAAAGAAAGAATGAAATTTTTTCATTTGTAGCCTAGTTTTCGAGAAAACGGATAACGTACCGATTGTATAAACAATTCTTTTGTATGACGAGGGGAGAGGGTATCCATAAAGCGGATTCCCCACATTTCAAAAAAAAAAAAAAAAAAGAAAAAAGGTCTGGGTTAGGTCCAACCGGTACGGAGTCCAATCGACATGGAGTCCAAACGGCACGGCGTTAAAACGACACGAGTCCAATCGTCACGTAGTCCAAAAGGAACGCGTCCAATCGGATGGCGTCCAAACGGGGGTGTCCCTAAATTTAGACCAAATGAATTTGAAGCCAATTTGACGCCTATTCTAGTCGACTTTTCGCGAATCGAGTCGAGTCAAGTCGATTTGCGCTCCAATACGTAATTGGCGGTGATTGTGAGGTGCACGAGGGACTCGGGCCCGAGGCTGTCCCGAGCAGCCGAAGCTGAAAAGGTGAACGACGGGGCGTGGAGAAAGAGAAGAAGGCAGAGGATATAAGGACGGAAAGGGGTCCCCCGTCCATTCCGACGAAAAATCGAGCGTGACCACGAGAGATGCACTACCGATCGATGTATCGGTCCGGTAAAAAATGCCAAAGTTGTAAAATTGAATGGACGTCTGGTTTTTGCCGGTGATTTTTGCTCGCCGCACGAAAATCGTCGGAAGCTATCTACCCGCCAGCTAGCCAGCCAGCCAACCCAGCTACCTTCTCTCCGCCCTTCCCACGATCCATTACGCACGCTGCGAACGATCATCTACCCAACTACAGCTCCGCCGGAAGATTGATCAGCCCTGGACATCGCATCTCTACTCGGCGATCTTACAGCTTCATGGATTCCACCTTGGCGCGTCTCCGCGATGCTGCCACGAGATACACAGTTTGACAATTAAGTCCCACGTCGGCGGATTCCTCTATTGTGTCCGCTCTACAAGGAATGCTACTGTGCCCAGGCTGCTTTACAGTTACCGCGAGTATGTTTGCGAGCTTGCGCCGCGCGGCGAGCAGATCCTCGCAACGCGATGGGCCAGATGAATCGCGAAATCTCGTGCCACTTTATGGACTGTGGATTCCATGAGAAACTTCTAGGCTCTAGGATCGTCCTTTGACTGTTTTGTTTCTCGAAAACGAATACACTCGTCATATGTGTCTTAAAACGCATCGTTCCGTTGCAAATGTTCAAGAACAAGGTTTCGAGACATCTTTCTCTGAAATCGATGGGATTGTTCATTTTACCTGTTCATTGAACCACTCCGAATTTGAATTGAACAGTCTTCCCAATGCTCCCACATAAATCATACTTCCCAGTACTAATTTTGATGTCTCCGTCAAATCACACCTTGCCCGCACGACACCCCACAATAACATCGTGCAAAGAATACCGACCAAGAATCCATAAAGTTGAAGTCGCACATTAGTCTATCCTCGCGGATAGGCAGAGAGCAGTTGGCCAGGAACGATTTGCATTTTCTAGAATATCGCACCACGCCCTGGCAAATCACGAGTTTCGTATTTTCCCTTCAAATAAAATCACGAGTTCACGGCGCTGGAACTCGGTGAGTGTGGATCGTGTTGGTAAGTTGATTCTCGGTTTCGTCCGCGTTGGAACAAGGTTGCCGGTCGTGATTGGATAAGAGCGCGACTCGCTCCGAGCGAGAAAAAGGCCACCGAAAATGTCTGGCTGCTGCCATACCATGCCTTGCCAAGCCATGCCATGCAATGGTACGCCGTCGCGTCGTGTTATGCGCGTTTTCTTCAGCAGGCGGTTGGCTTCCTCCTTCCCAGACGGGTCGGAACTGCCTGTTCACGATGTTCGTTGCGGTCACACCTACATTGGGTAACCAGAAGGGACCACACAAATTGGCAACAGTGACCGGCCTCTCTCTGTCCGTGCTTCTTTTTCAACGTGGTCGCCATTGATTCACCGGCGTAGAACGACCTTTACATAGCCTACACCTCTATGCAGCAAAAACTCACCGCGCGATGACTTTCGAAACATCAGAGGCCTGGCGTCCGACCGCGTTTCGCTCGGCGGAACCCACTTCGACTTCTTTTCTTTTCCGTTTACTTTGCCACGCATCTTTTATCCGATACTTCGACGCACACCTGTTCGATTTTTACCATATTATGGACTCTACGCCATTTTGTACGGGTCGGTCTTGGTGTGCCAACCACGGACTTAAAGGACTGAGCATATAGTGGGTTTATGGGTGAGAGGAGTCGTGCAGCGAGCGGGGACGGATGGTAGACTGCGGCCATGTTGGATGGCAAAACTAGTGTTGCCATCTATATAACGTTGCGGGAACATTGATATGATTTGATTCTGAAAAATGAATGCATAACAAGTGTATTTGTATATATATATCTGTATATATATATATAAAATATTGCACATTCGGCTCCAATATAAATTTATAAATAAATTATGTGTATCTATTTCCCGCATGATTGCATTGCAAATTCGCGCAACTAGTATTTAAAGTTGCCTATAGATAGCGTTGGGATACGGTGCAAGATTTCACACGCATGCGCGGCCAAAACAGTAATGTATCTATATCACGATGACAGACATAGTGGAGCCCTGAGCAAGTTATATTGGCGGGAATGTCTCGAAACAATCTATTCCGGAGAAAAAGACTTCAGGACGTGTCCTACGAGTTACAAAATATACACAAATACGCATGTTATACACTCATTTTTCAGAATCAAATCATACCAATTTTTTAAAATTCTGCTGGGTGCTCAAGGTACCCCATTTTATCGAGAATCTTACTTTACCGAGGCTGAAATCGCCGCGCATGCGCGTGAAATCTTGCACCATATTCCAACACTGCCTATAGAGCGCACCACAGTGCTTGCCATCCAAGATGGCCGACAAGTTGATACCCCTTTCGTCTTTCGCCTCACCCCCGGAACATAATGCAAAGTCCTTGAGTCCGTGGTGCCAACCAACCAGAGACATCAAACCGGTATGATTTTAATCTTATATTGAGAGTTAACCGGCGCTGGTCTAGGACGTTTCCTGCCAGAGACGAACTCGAAAGTTTCCTGTAGCGGATTCGTGTGGTTTCCGGTAGGAGGTCGGGTTCGAAGGCTGGCCTGGCCACCAAAGAGTCTTCGATAGCGACGATTGTCCGAGTCGCTATTTTTATGCAATGTTCCAGGCGAGTCGTTTCATAAATCTATGCAGGCGTCGCGTCTTAATCGGTATTCTCACAGCGGCGCGGCGCTCGAAGTATATCACGCGCTTTGAGCATTATGGTCGCGCGAATATTCTTAATCTCGCGTTTGTCGCGGCCTGCGTCTCTAAGGATTTTCTTGGCGCCATAATGCACGCACGGACCGCGAACCGTGATTTAAGCGGACAGCTTCGGGAATTGTGAATTCGCAATTCGCCGAGTCGCAAGAAACGGCTATTTATACGGGACGGAACAGAGCACGGCGACAATGGCCGAATTTCGTATGCTGTTCGAACACGCGATCCGCCAGCAGGACAAAGGGCCTGCATTCGGGGCACGCGCATTTTCGTTGTCGGCTAAACTCGCGTCGAATTCTTCCACCGAGGCGTCGAGGCGCCGATTAAGTCCGCCGCGAGATTTTCGTCGTTGAAATATTCAATCCATAACGCCTGAGAATCGCCGATGTAACTGTTGAGAATAAACCACTAATGGAGAGTTTGTAAACTGGAATAACCAACTTTCATATATATACATATATATAAATATATATATATATATATATATATATATATATATATATATATGCATAATACTTATTTGTCACACGTATCCTTCTCTCACGGCATACCATTCCAAACTGGGCTCACGCTGCTGCATGCCCGACGCAGTCTCGCACACCGACGCTCGCTTCTTCTTCCGACGCTCGCTTGTTCCTCCGACGCTCGCTTGTTCCTCCGACGCTCGCTCACTTCGCTCGTACAATTCAAATGTATATTATACACGTTTTCTAACAGTAACGTGGTCAAAGTGTCCAGACGCGTGTCTGCGGACCAAGCAATTGCATGCATTCCCGGGTGGAAGCATCTTCATAATTTCAACAATTGTAAAATCACAAATCTGAAAACGGTCATTTGACCGTTGTGGCGGTGGTGGGTTTACTGTTAAACAGGAAATAATACTGAAAGTGATGAATTGTTTCGACTTTCTAAAAACAACGTAGCATTAAAAACAAAAGTCAGCTTTCTCATGGCTGATGGTGTTCGATGAACAAGCCGTTCATACTAACATGTAGCGAAAAAACAGGGAAACGAAATGGAAAGGGGGAATTCCAGGAAGCCGGTGGAGGTAGCTGTTAAAAATCGAAAGTGGATTTCCGCGCGTAACCGGTCATCGGTAGTGGGGTAGGTAACATCGTGTTTCATGAAGCAGGAGCACGTGTAGCTTGCATGTGCACGCGACCAACAGGATGTGTATATGTATAGTTACCCTCGATCATCGGCGATTAGAAAGTATGGTTAAAAATCCGTTCGTGCGTCGACGTCCAGTTCGTCGATTCGCTGCAGCTCGGACGCTTGAAATATCAATAGTTCAGATATTTCTGAAATATCAGGTTCAGGATATTTCAGAAATATCTGAAACACGAATTGAAATGAATGAACCGTGCTAAAACCTGATGAGAAGCTTGCAAGATCTCGAAAAGTGATTTTTTTGGTCAGAAAAAGAAGTTCATAGCGATGCAATGGACATAAACCAGCACATCGCCGACCGCTCGTTTGGAATGAAGAGACTAGAACAATCCAGCTCTAAAAATATAATATGTAGAAATTCGCCAAACAAAACTATCTATAAATTGAATAATTGCGAGATAAAAAGATGAACGTAATGAATAATTTTAACCTGCAAAATAATTCCAATGTCAAAACCGTTGGATCTACTTTGACACGTGATCGCAAACGTTCTTACAATCTTTACAGTCTAAGAAAGTGTTTTGTCTCGAAAGAAGTAATTGTTAAAAACATTGGCCTCGGAAGTGTTAAAACAACAATTTACCGTATAGTGTAAAATCTGTTCGTTATGAATGATTGGACAAATTATCCACACCGTGCGTAACAATTATATTGTTTTTGTAAAAACAGGCTTGATAGTGGTTGTCCGATATGCTAGAACGAAAAAAGTCGATAATATATTTCAGTCGACGTACGAGAAAGAAACATATCTCTGTAACGGACAGCTGTCGAAGGAAACAAATATTTTAGCAATTAGAAAATAATCTGCCGTTCAAGGCGTTCAATCACCGGTCATTGTACACGCAGTTGGCAGCCGTTGGCTTTCACATTATGATAGACAGGGGACCCGCGTTGACTAGGACCGACAACCATCATTACAATTTCATTAATTTCCCACAAAGCACTAGCGACGAGCCGCGGCAGCATAACTCCGCTGACAATGCGATGGATCGTGTGAAATACCGAGGGAAACGTTCATCATCGCCGCAAATGATGATGATCGCCGCGCGGGAAGAGGCTCGTGTCGAGTCTCGATATGTTCAGCCATCGATTAGCACCTTCAGCCCGAGACAGTAACTGTTATGACCGAAATGAGAAAGAATTACTTTCTCGATTAAAGCTTGGTCTAAATTAACGAGTTTACATTGAAACAATAAAATTTCACATGGAACTCTGGACAATCTGAGTTCGTGTTATTTTATTCTAAAAGCATTCAATTGCAAACGAAATTTGAACAGTGCCTGGTCAACTGAACTCTAGAGGATCGGGAAATAAGTAATTAAAATAAAATTCCTGTCATCGATAATGGTTGCAGTTCACCAAAAAGCAATTCTGGTCATTTCTAATGGTTACTGGCAGAGCCAAAATAATTGTATTCATTCATAAGCAAAATTTGTTGATTAAATTAAGTATTACGGGTTGAACTTCGTTTTGGAGAACTCTTTTTTTCAAGTTTTTTTTATGCAATCCTATAGATTACGACGAGGAAACAACGAAAATGAAAATCTTATTGCGAGGAATTCATTGGTTTAAAAGTTATACGCGTTTGAAGTTGAACGCTCTTAAGCCTTTTTGACAGGTTAAAGCGCCGCCACATTGATATATTTGCTAGATGATACAAACAAAATGGGCTCCATAGTTCCGAGCAGATTTTATACGATAACTTTTTTTGTCATATCATGCTTATTTCAACAGAAATCGTGATTATCGTGTCTGTTGAGAAGCAAGGTAAAAGAACCAGCCTGTGCGAGTTCGGGCAGAATTTTTCTAGAAACGAAAACTAAACGTTCGTTTCGATTCTAAGAGAGAAGTATTGAAATAAGAGGCGTAATAGAAAAATCTGGCGGTTCTCCTTGAAGGGCGCCGCCGCGCTCGGAAACGTATTGACATTCAAACGGAGTAGCGGCCCTCCGATTTGAAAGTAGACACCTGTATGCCCGAGCCTCCCGCCACGGAGCGGGCCCGCGCATAAACAAGCCTCCGAGGCGAGAATAAATCTGAATTCGATTTGCCACGAATTTACGAGGATATTGTCGCCGTGCGCTGAGAAACAGTGCGACCCGACACGGGGAGATTAATATCTTCGTTGCGTCCGCGGGGCTCGTGTTTGCGTAAATTTCCCGTTACGTTTCGCGCTAGGGATCGCTCGAAAAAAAAATAGGAACGCCGTTGGATAATATCTTATGGTGAACGTTGATGTATGCACGCGGATGAGAGGAGCGTTCCTCGATGCCAGAGCTGAAGAGACCGATGCACGGTGGGGGTGTTTGTCCGACGCAGTCGAAATCACAAGGTGCGCGCGAACGGTACAGAGGCTTATAAGAGAAGGACTCGATGTAGTCGTCTTCCTAATTTTTGAAAGTCTATGGTCTATGGCGGCTGAAAATGAATGGAAAAATGGAAAAAAGGAGAAGGAAGCGTTTCGTCCTAGGCCCGCTAGAGGACTCGTCGGTAAGGCTATCTAGTGGACCCGTGGCTTAGACGCAGGATGTCGTAAGGACAGTTTAGGACGGTATATATACAAACAGAGGAAGATGCAGGTAGTAGCGGGAAAGGTGTTGTCGTAATGTCCCTCTGTTGGCGAGTATAGGAAGTAGCCGCCACAGGTCCAGGGCTAAGAATTTTTTAACAGCTCCTTCAACTGCTGCAGCATTTTCAATCGTGAACTTGAGGTGATGGACACGTGTCGGAGCAATAAATATTAAACGATAAATACTAAGCTAGAGTTTATTTACACTATTTACACTTAAACGATACGTATATACAGTTCTTAACCGAAAACATAAATGATATCAACGCGTCGTATGTATATATATATATATATATATATATATATATATATATACGTACACATGTTGTACATTCATTTTTCAAAATCAAATCATAATAAATTTTGCGAAATTAGAGGGGCGACCAAGGTACCCGATTTTCGTGGTTGACCGAGGCTAAAATCGCCGCGCATGCGCGTGAAAAGCGCCAACATTCCCATCACTGACCAGAAGGCGTAACCACCTTCCCCACTCCGTAGCCAGATCCTTCGAGGACCTAGTACCAATCCTTGTGCAACGCACTCGTCGCTATCTCTTCTCTCTCTCTCTCTCTCTCTCTCTCTCTCTCTCTCATAATGCCATTCCAAACTTGCACTCATCTGTTTCTCATAAACATCCCCGTGACGGTCTCAAGCATCCCCCTTAAGGCCTCACGCAGGCCAAGATCCTGCCATAAATCCTTCCAGGCTTAAGAGTCGCCTCGATACCAACTCTTGATCTGGCTTAAAACACGTTGACGCTAACATGTATGTTCATAAAAATCAATATCTTTATATGAGACAATCTTTTAGCAGTGGTAAAAGTATTTGACTATGAAAATGAGAATTTGCATGGAGATCCACGGCCTAATGATGAAGGCGAAAGGAGATGGGTCTGTACTGACCCGTTGCACGGACGGCGCGTATGAACGGAAAAATGTATGTGGGAGTTAGAAGAAAGTGCTGGAAGACACGGAGGAGAAATAGAATAGAAGAGAAGAACGAGAAGAGGATAAATGACTGGGTATTAATAAGCGGGGAAAGATAAGGAAATAAGAAGAAACGGGGAGGGATAATGAGGGAAGAGAGCGATTAGACTGAGGTTAGGAATAAGGCTCCGCGGACGTTTAAGGATTTATTATCTAATTTATTTTCACCGCGAAATCCTTAAAAGAAGAAATATGATTTCCTTCGAGTTCTCATTTCGCGATCTGATCGACAAAAATCTGCTGTTTCATGGACGTCTGCGACCCTGATAAACCACCGAGCATGCAGTATCACAAAATTAGTATCAATTAATTCCATTTATTAGTTATAATTGATTTTCAGAAATTGCGACGCATCGAGAACGTGACAAACAACAAACTACGTATACATAAAAATATCACGAAAGATGCAGCGACTTCGGGTCGGAAGCATTGCATTCTACGAGGTGGACACGATTCTTCGAGATTCCATGATGAAAATCAAATTTATTTAAGTCAATTGTAAAACGTAGAAGTTACATGAAAATGCATTTGCTCTTTTAATAATTTCATTTCATTTTTCTCATAAATGGATACAATCCGCGTTGCTAGCAACCACAGTCGTTCCAGGGTTAACAAAGTAGCAAGCGAACTAGCTCGCTTTGCCTCCATGTTTCGCACGCTGCCGAGAGATCTTAATCATTTAATTCTCAACTTTTGTCTCGTACAGTTCTGAAGAATCACTCCAGACATGCTCTTCCAACTGTTGCTGAACATCTCAACGATGTCACTCCCAGCAGCTTTTCTACACATTTTTTTGCGAAAACCGTTCACACATTTTATCGGACAGTGGTATCAAAGTCGCGGTTTTTCGCGATGGCCTTGTTTACAATAAACCAAAGCGTTGCAGTGGCGCATTTTTCTAGATCCACGAGACAAACGACGGCGCGTCAAGGAATTCCAATCTCGCCACGGCGGTGCTCGCCCTCCCGGTTCAATTACGATCTACCTAAATGGTAGATTCCACTCGGCCCAATAAAGGCGTTTTGCAATTAGCACCAACTGCATTTCCATCTACGCTGCTCCTCCCGGTCTGCCTCTTATTGCCGATACATTACGATAGCGTCGCGAGACTGCGAAAGATGCTGAAAAGGTAGATGGCTAGCAAACGTCCGACCGGTGCGCGCGGCCGTGCCTTCGATTCGCAGGTGAAGACAAGTTGAACGTTCCCCGTACGAACGAATCAGGCTTCTAACAAATTCATTGGCTCGAAGTTATTGCGCCGTTGCCTGCCGAACACTTCGATTATAACAAACTCATTCCTATCTTCGCAGAAGTTCGTTATTATTGGCTTTGTTTATTAAATCTTCTCAATCGGCGGCGAAGATGCCGAAGAATTATTCAAACGACCGGTCGGTGAAGTCAACCAGTTTAATTAGCCGGTGGCTATTAGCCAAGACGATCAAGAATTTTTCAAACGATTGATCGGTGAAGTTAATCTTCAATTGCTGAAGCGATTTATGGATTTTCGTTTCTCACGATTGCAATATTTTTATAGTTTCTTTCGATAGTCCTGTGTATGTCAGTTTGAGTCTTCGATGCTGATTTTACGCTACTTCAGGACATGCCGAGCATCGCTTTGCCAATTGATGTAACACAAATGCATATGTGGGATTAGGACCCCCCAGAACACAAATACCGTAGGAAATTAGGAAGAAGGGGGGAGGGTTCCGTGGGTGAGCACGTTAGTCGATCGGCTACCAACACGAGGGCCCGGGTTTGATTCCCGGCGCGGTGCCTTCCTTTTTCCTGAGATCCTACACATATGTGGTATAATGTTTGTTTATTTCAAATATAAAATGGAAGGTATTGAATAGATAATATTAACGTCGGAAACAACTAGGTGATACAACTCTCGATCAACGCACACGTCCTTCACTCGCCGTAGTCAACGGAAAACTCTCTCTCTTCCCTTCAAGAATGTCCTTTTTAAGTCCTCGTTCACACCCACACTTGCACTCATCCCTTAATCCTATCTCTGTCTCAGAAAATCCCAGCCTACCCTTGGGCCTGGTTTTCGTCAGTGACACTTTCTCTCTTATGGCCCTCTTCGTTTGAGTCTGGCTTTCGTCAGGGCCTCGATGTTTTATGGCCCTCTTTCTGCCATCCACATATAACGGTACTTTAAACCAATTTACCCATGTCACAGTATTTAGGAATCTCTCATGATCCTAATCAAATTGTCTCCACACTGATTTTCGTATCAGCATTGGAAGATCATTCGTGCTCGATACTTTCGACTGATCGGCTGCCGAGCTCTCTAGACGTAAACTATAAAAATGTGAATAAAAATCAAGTCTCGAGAAGAATTGTGGCGTTAAAGCCGGCAGCCTGATAAGAAAGAAGAAAGACCAATCACGCGTTCCCCAATGATCATTGCGATGACCAATCCGGGCGTGGGGCTGTGATCACCAACATCTCCCGGGGCTGTCTAAATCATTCCGCTGCCAATAAAAGTCATCCCTGCGATCTTGTTAACCGCAATTACACGGGCCGAGGATCGTGAACGGACCGTGGGACGATCGATCGCCGAAATATCGGCCGGCACAAAGGAGAGCGATTCCATTCCGGGGGCGTCCTCGTAGCACGCAATTAGCTTAATAGGCTGTCGGCGTGGGTCGTGGGCGAAATTAAAAGTGGCGCATATTTGTACTGAATGGACGCGCAAACAAAGAGAGGTGCCAGATAGATTCCCAGAGGAGCGTACCGATGCTTGGTGATGGCTGCCAAGTCTGGAGAGGGTCGGAAGAGAGAGAGAGAGAGAGAGAGAGAGAGAGAGAGAGAGAATACACCGTCACGAGAATCGCCGCTAATAGCCGCTTAAACGTGAAAGTAGTAAAGGCACAAGTGGTCCTCGTAGCTTCCTCCAATATACAGGGTGTTCTGTGGCGTCGGGAAAACGCTAACTATAATATTCTAGAAGAAACGATCGTGTAAACATATGACGTATGGCCTTGGTACAGCGAGTTTTCTATTGGAACAATTCCGTTGAAAAATGCAAACAGCTGAATTATAATTGCATGTACAGTGGCCTGACAAAAAGATTCAAACGCTGTTTAAATTAGAATAACTTTTTTAGAATGGGACCAAACGATGACTTTTTAGAATTTATTCCCAAAGAGACATGCGAAACAGATTTTGAAAAAAATTGCAATTGGCCGGAATTACGTGAAACAATAAACAAAATTTCATCCTCGATCTTGAGGATAAATGTATCTTTCCGTTGATGGCAAGTTTATACGTTACACGTGCGAATGATCGACTTAACCCCTTGCCTTACGATTTATTTTACGGTTTTCGTGATTAGAATTGCTTTGTAGTTCATAATTTCTTAGGAAAAGGAGAAAATGTATATCTATTGCATGTCTATATGTTCTCCAATGGCTGTACATTAACGACAACAAAATAGAATTATATTTCGGTTTAAAGGAAATTAATAACACACATCTTTATCAAACTCTTTAATAAAGAGTTAAATTAAAACAACAAAGTGTTAATCTTTGGTATGAAACACCTAAGATTCATGACTACTACGTGACATTACTGAACCAGTAATTCGTAGTTATGATGATATTTCCAATAATCCAAAATTGCTTTTGACTTCTGTTTCTTATTCACATTGTTCACATCAATCGTAATATATCTCAACTTAAAGGAATTACAGTGTTAGTATAGGCAGAATAAGCTTATTTATGAAAAGGTTCAATTTATGCTTTTCAAATTTACCGCCCAACTCGATTTCGAACTACCAACGATCGATATCGACCAATGAACGATCAACTGTCGTCCTATATAATCAGTTCTCACAAGTTTGCACTGGCACATGGCTCAGTCACGTTTAGCCATGATGGCTGTAACACTGTTCACCGGAAAAATTGTATATTAATCGTGTTGAAAAACACATGTCGTTTCCGACATTGCTAAAAATTCTTCCACACAACAAGTAAGTTTCTTTTTCAAAATAATTCTTTTTCCTTTCTCTGTGTTTTTTGCTTTTCATTGGTTATCTCGCCAAGATGGAAAATAATAAAACCACGTTGTATTTACAATAGATTAATACAATTTTCAGACGCAATTTCCCCTTGAAAATGGTCCACACAGGGACCGAAACGTTGGGAGTTTTTTTTTTAAAAACTGCAAATTTGTTGGACTTTTCAATTAGATCGAACCTTTCGCCAATAGCATCTTATCAGATTTATTAAACTACGTTCAGAATCTTCATCGCGTCTCTCAGACGATATTGTAAGCGAAGGGGTTAAATTCGGCTTCGATTCATTTCGAGGAAGAGAACCGCACGATCTTTTTCCAGTACCAAATAGAATTGTGTCGCGAATCGTTTCCCCGTTACCACGGGACACCGTGTATAGTCGTCCGTGGTAGCTAAGCTCTGTTAGCTATCCTAGCCGAGGGAGAGAGAGAGAGAGAGAGAAAGAGAGTGGTCGTCCGGCCAAGGGAGAGAAGTCGTAAAAATTCCTGAAGAACGCGGCGATACAGAAGACAGCAGAGCGGCGGATGTTCCAGTTCGTTCCTCACTCCGAACGGAGTGTTCGTGGGTTTTCTGCGGCCGCTTTCCTTTCTTCCTATCTTCTCGCGGCGAGGAGCGGCTCTTTTTCCACCGTTCGACCGGCAGCCAGGCTTAACGATATGTCGGGGGGGGGGGGGGGGCTCGACACACCGGCCGCCCCCTCCTCCCCTTCGGGGCCAGAGTAAACGTACGTAACGCGACGTAACGAACGTAATTACGTGCACTAGTCCTTCGTACACGGTAACCTGTTAATTCCTGCGTGCCCCCCATCTTCTCTCCTCCCTCTAGCTTGCCGAGAGACCCCACCCTTGTTTCACAGCGAGGCGTGCACCTCGGGCGCGATCCTCTTCGCGGCTGAATCCTTCTTCAGCCTCGCTTCAGCCTTGCTTCAGCCTTGCTTCATGGCTGAAGCCGCCGCAAAACGGTCCACCGTTTTCAGAGCTCCCAGACCCCTCTGTCAGGTTATAAAATCAGCCTAACGCGATGCTAAATTACGACTGCTTGCTGCTAAGCTGCCGCGATACTGGTCAGGAGGGGCTGCTGGCTTCTGCGCTTCTAATTAAACGTGCTTTACCGCCGTAACCCGATGCAAAGCGACCGACACGCCGCCGCGCCGTGCCACGCCATGCCACACCATGCCAACGCCATGCCAACGCCATGCCACGCCATGCCACGCCGGCCTGCGACCATGCTCCTTCAGCAGGACTCAATGCGCCAGGATCGCTGGGAAATTAGGCAAAGGAATGCCGAGGTACGCGCGACCCTTCTACACACAACCAGTGCTGAAACGATTACGCTGCCGCCGTCCGAAGACTACTTTGAATCCTTCCAATGCCGAACGAAACGTTCACCTCGAGAGAAAAATGAAGAATTCAATTCATACAGAGGAATCCGTAAATTAGAATTAGACGGCGATTTTGATAAACGTATAAAACGAGACTCTAGTAATAGGGAAGAGTACCGGAATTCAGACCGGCATCACGGTGCGGCATTTAAATGAGGATTCGGCGCATCCAGTCTTTTTATGAAGTATTTACAAAAAAAAAATACTTTTCTTGTTAATGAACTGAGGATATTACTTGGTTCTGTCGTTATTTTCATGCTGCTTCTGTTCTGTGGACTGAGTTTCGCGGTGGAAGCTATCGAGTAACCTAACCTAGCAGCATACTCGTCAACTATTCGTTGTATCAAAAGAAATTTCAAACAAAAGTTGCGTGGTATCAATCGGTGCTTAGAATCTGTGGCTCTAATGACCTAATAACCCGATGTCTCTAATCATCAACTGAAACTTCGTATCTACCGCATCAAGATTTAGCTTTCCCGTCCAGATTAGAAACTCGTCGTCAAAAGTGTTGGAAAGCTGACCAAGCAAGACTCTCGCAGGCAGATGTTGCTAGCTGCACGAAGTAGCAGCAGCAGCAGCAGCAGCTGGAGCAGCACATTTAACTCGTTTCTGCACAGATGGTTGATTATTGAACCAGCCAGGACTGGCTACTAGATAGGGGCAATCTTCCATCTCGTCGAGAGCGGTTCTGCCAAATGGCGTGAGCATCGCGATCTGAAAATCGCGTCACATCGTCAAGCGGTCGGTTTCCAGGAAACGGGGAATTCCACAGCTTAACGCGAACCTGTTCCCTCGAAAACGACCTTCCTACGCCGGACAATGGGTGTAGGCAACAGGCGTGGGTGATCGACGAAGGATACCGAACCTGATCTGACCTTATACGATTCGGTGTGCCAGAGACGTGCTCGTGCTTGCTTTGAGTACACGGAACAGGGACAGAGTCGCGGATGACGTTTCGTTGGTTTCGATCTATTTTAAGAAATTCCGGTCTGCAGACCTATAGTGTCCCTTACCCTTCGGAACACCATCGTATCACAAATATTTTCAAGAAAAATTTAATGTGTTAGGTTGGTGTCAAAATATTAGGTCGTCCCACAAGTTCGTGTGCCGTTTACTGTTTTACTGTTTATATTAATATTTGAAACATACTTTCAAAGTCAACGAAAAAATATAACCACCTTCTCTACAACCTCTTCCCACTTTTTTGGTAAAGATATTATACCGCCACTAAAAAATTTTTGTGTTTTTTTATTAAAATACTTTTCAATCCGCGGAACGAACTTATGGGACAACCTAATATAATTAAGGTTTTCACCAGTATCAACTTCAAATATGACTATTGGAGATCTAAGTAAGTTACACGAACAAAGTTTCATCGAAATTGGTTGACGCATCAATATCTGATGAGCATTGAAATATTTAAGAATCGTTGAATTTTGGTCTTAGGCTTGTTCTAAATCGCAGTTTTTGCTATTTTTAATTATTTATAGTTCATACAGACAAGCGCATTAACTGGGGGACATTTGAACACGGGCAGGCACAATAATGTCTTCCATGCGTTTGTAAAGGCACACTAATTGAGATCAAAAACCTTACTTTTTATTTTATGTAGTTACGTTATTGTGAAATATTCACAGTTTAAAGTTGAACAAAATATTCTACCAAAAAGAAAGAGTTTGTGAAGCAATATAAATTTTAAACAGACGAATCCACAAGTTAGCTTAATGATACAGTAATTGAGACAAGTTTTTATTTTATAATTAGTGAAATTACAAAACTGCTTCCGTTAGAAATTGTTCGATAAATTCCTACATTCAACCACATATTGTTGCAAGAATTAATAAAATATACTAGAATATACTAGAACATACTAGAATATACTCGAATACATTCGAATATAGTGGAATGTGCTAGACTATACCAGAATATACTAGAATATACTAGAATATACTAGAATATACTAGAATATACTAGAATATACAAGAATATACCAGAATATACCAGAATATACCAGAATATACCAGAATATACCAGAATATACCAGAATATACCAGAATATACCAGAATATACCAGAATATACTAGAATATACTAGAATATACTAGAATATACTAGAATATACAAGAATATACTAGAATATACTAAAATATACCATAATATACCATAATATACTAGAATATACTAGAATATACCAGAATGTACCAGAATATACTAGACCATACTACAATATACTCGAATATATTAGAATATAGTGGAATGTTGTTGTAAAATAATAAAACAAAGCATACCGCTCATATTTTATGCTCGGTATTGTTAAATCGAAATGAGGGATTGAAATAAACATATTGGAATCAACATAAAGTATTAAACACCAACTTCGCTTTAATCGTTCACGTAAAATCTTCCGCTAAAAAAAATATAACGATACCTCGCAATATTATTTTACACGATAAAAGATCGAATAGAAGAGGAAAAATGAGAGACGTGGTAACACGTCTGACCTATGACGACTTATGTCACTCGTTTTTCTCGATACCATGCGTCCGTGACTGACGCATGTTTAGCACCACTGAAACTAACGCGAAACTATGTGTACAAGAAGTTACAGTGTGAGTTAAGGTACTACACACCGCTATCGGACTCTTCGCGAAGTTATTAAATGGTCCGCTGTTCAAGGGTTAATGAATTCCACAGCGAAAGGGCTTCATCGTCGAACGGGATAAATACCGGAAGGATGAATCACAGGAGGAATGCGACACGGTTAGAAACACACATTGTTGCTTTTTATGGTGGTACTAAAGAATAATTGCTTCGTACGTCTATGATCATCACCGTCCTCAAAGACGCGCTCATAAAGAGTCGCCGAGTTTGCTCGGTCGCTCGAGGAGATGAGATTCTTCGTTGCAAATCCCCTATTCGAGAAAACTATACAGACTGACGGGGTACTTCGAAAGCAGTAGTTATCCCCAATGGAAAAATATATTCGACACATTTAACAAATTCATTGATCATTTTTGCTTTATTAAAATGCACAGCACGAAACATATGGTGCCATTTAGAAAAGTCAAGGTGACCTTCACTTTCTTACGTAAAAAGCAGCCAAACAAACAGGTTTTGGATCATTAAATACTATATATATATACTCTTGATTTAAATAAATGAAATTTAATATCAGAAATATCCGAAAATGTTATTCTCCGAACATTTTTGTCTCCGTATCAGTTCTGACGCGGGAGGCTCTTCTGTGCTAATTGTGAAAGTAGATTTTCTGATTTTGGTCCATTCTGAACGTATTATGAGACAAGTGGAAAAAAAAAGATCGTGCGAACTCATCGAAGTAGTTCCCAGCGAGCGAGTCGGCTCTTACATCATTCGGTCAATGTATCGAGCGGAAAAGTAAACCGGCGATGACGATCGGCGGAATGTGGAATGTGGATACGTGTCTCACGCGAGCTGTACAGGAGTGCCTGCGAGAGGAAACCCGATTAGAAGAGACGGGTCGGTTTTCCTGGACGCGGCATCACTTAGAAACCAGTAGAGCTGGTTCACCGGCTAAACGGTGTACGTGTTACAATGCAGCACCGACGCGAAGGTCAACCCCGTAAATTGTTGTCATTCATTGGCCTAACGTGTTAACTACGTGCAAACAGTCGACGAGAATCTTGCCGGAAGATTGATTTCGATCCTCGAGAATCTTTATTATTCCGGGGGTTATTCAAAGACTCCAGGGAAAGAGAAACAGACGTTTTCTTCTTCCTCGTTCTTACGTATGCGAAACTGCTATGAAAAATTCGAGTGTGTACGGCATTTAATCTTTGTTACCGTTTTAAATTGCTCCAACTCGATTTTGTCACAAATCTATTAAATACACAGTGTTTTACATATTTTCTACCTTTGTGCATCTCACCCTGAAGCCTAATAAGTCCACTTTTGCCGTAAACGCAGAAAATCCGCAGTCTAATGATTATAAACGAGGAACTGTAGAAAAAGGAATCAAGATTGGAATTTAATTGTCTAGACAAACGTGTTAGCTAAGTGCAAACAGTCGACGAGAATCTTGCCGGAAGATTGATTTCGATCCTCGAGAATCTTTATTATTCCGGGGGTTATTCAAAGACTCCAGGGAAAGAGAAACAGGCGTCTTCTTCCTCCTCGTTCTTACGTATGCGAAACTGCTATGAAAAATTCGAGTGTGTACGGCATTTAATCTTTGTTACCGTTTTAAATTGCTCCAACTCGATTTTGTCACAAATCCATAAAATCCACAGTGCTTTACATATTTTCTACCTTTTTGCATCTCACCCTGAAGCATGATAAGTCCATTTTTGCCATAAACGCAGAAAATCCGCAGTCTAATGATTATAAACGAGGAACTATAGAAAAAGGAATCAAGATTGGAATTTAATTGTCTAGACAAACGTGTTTTTGTGTTATTTCGAATAATCTGCGAAAGGTTGAGACCACTTGCGCAAATCGGCCGCCACGGGGTTAAGCGTTCACGTGTGCACAATCGAAAATTAGCGCCGTTGCGGTAATAACTCCGCAAACGTGTCACTGGGTTGCTCGCTGAAACGCACGAAACACGTAACACCGGTGTAATTACTGCATTAACTGTAATCATATTGTCGGCACGTGAAGACCGCGAAATACTCCATTATAATAGGTAATTGTTGCGTTCCCCATTACGGGGCGCCTTTCGAAATCTTCTTAACGTTCAAATGGACCGTACAAACGGTTGGGCAAGTTTGAACGTAAACCGAGAATCGCACGCGTGAAATATACTGTGCAAATGATCCTTCCCATTATCGGACTTAATACTCGACTCCGATCCCCCGATCTAACACCATTAGACTTTTTCTTACGGGGATATGTAAAGGACAAAGTTATGTTTGAACCACCGACGACAAAAGAGGATATGAAACAAAGAATACGTGACGCTTGCGCTTCGGTGACTCCCGAAATGTTAAAAAATGTTAGAACAACTTTGATGTTTCGAGTAAATAAATGTTTACAAGCCCGTGGTGGACATTTTGAACATTTAATTTAAAGTGCATTTTATTTCTTCACGAATAAGCAAAGGACTTAAGCGCGTATAATTCCACAACGCTATTTCCGAGCGCTTCAAGTACCTACAACTCGAAACTTCAAACTGTTATATCTCATCGTGGAAGTATCTGACAAAAAAATGTTTCAAACAAAATTGACTTGCTTTTTCCTGTAGAATCTAAATATGTAACATTTTATAGGGGGTTCCATTTAAAATTATAAAGGTACCTCCCCTCCTACGTTAAAAGGGAAGGGAGGCCACTTCACATTTATGTAGTCAGAAAGGCTCTTCAATTCCATGCAATTTAAGACTAAGAACTTTAAAATCGATGGCATAGTTTTCGAGATATTGAGCTGTTCAGAGTTATGTGGGCCACCCTGTATATAAATATGTATACAATATAATATACATATATGTGAAAATTATCTCGACAACTCTCAGTAATACGAATGTGGTTCGTATAGCGGACAGTTGCTCGCCAAGGGAAAAAATTCAACGTGTCCATTAGCGTTTTTCATCTTTCTGTTTGCTCTCCGATAGCCCTCTCAATACCGTGTACACTGTCAAATTTTGACTCTCGAGAGTAACTCGCTACGACACGTACCTTTAGGTACCGATTCTAGGGTGTTTTCAAGTTCACCGATGGGAATTCGCAATCAGTTGGTTTTGCGCATCGAGTTGCAAACCGCGGCAGGCGCGCTGAATTCATTATTCGCGATCCCCGCTCGCTATCAGATTCGGATCGCGCGAAAAAACCAGTCGGCGAAGGCGTTATCGGTGCCGCTGTCACGGGGCCCTGGTATAGCAATGCTAATAAATCGTTCCCCGGAGTACCGGGAGGAAGAATCGGCTTCACTATTAGTAGAATGGCATGTGGCAAAGGGCAGCATGTTAAATGAAGGGAGATTAGGAACGCTGCACCTGTGCCTAGAAAGGGTGTACGCATAATCATACGTTAAATGCCTCTAATCCGATAAGAAATTGACTGACAAATCGCCATTCTCTACCCATGGAACTTCACCCACACGGCCGTAACGCCGCGTGTAATTGTTGGTTAACGTCCGAACGATGGTACCAGAGAGAGAGGGAGAGAGAGAGAGAGAGAGAGAGAGAGAGAGAGGGGGGGAGAGAGAGAGACAAGCAGCCAAAGAGAGAGAGAAAACAGACTTTAATGTCAGGCGGTGCTTCGTCATTCCAGAGATACTCGGCACGCTTGCCGCGGGTATTAGCCTATCTTTTTACAATTAGCAAGCAGAACTGCTCACGTATTCCCGATTTACATCTGTATTCGTGGCGCGCGCCTGTCTCCTTTCGTTCGCCATATGCGTTTTCTTTAATCGACACGTCGAATCCTTTCGCGGTGGTTCAACCAAAGGAGGATCTCGTGGACTTTCGCTTTCGTTACCAACCAGCAGAGAGGATACGCATTTTTTGGTAACGGAGACTGAACGGAAATCTCCTTCGTTTGTAACTAGATTATGCAATCTTCGCGTAAAAGAAAAATTATCCATAGCAATTGTGAGAGATCGACAAATGGAATTAAAATGTGTGTTTCTCTTGTGATCGTCTTAAAAAGGCGAAAATAATGGTAAACGATACTTAAGTATTAAAGTGAATGTTCCCATGCAAAAAATACAGATTCTCTTTTTCTTCCTGCGACATTTTGTGGGATAAAGACGTGCTAATCATGGTAATCGCGAAGAACATGGTACGGCAAGTGGTTAAAAAATGAGGGAAAGGACTTCCGACTTAAACGATGGGTGAAACATTTTCATCGGCTTCTGTCTACAAACACTTTCCACCATAAGTTACAAAGATAACTATCTGGTGAATGCATACCGACTCAAACTTTCGCTTTCAGACAGGTATGTCGTTAACTGTGATAAATACCTAACGAAAGAATTTCCTGAATGAAAGACAAAAAGGACGACACAAAGTAAAACTTCATGCATGCCATTAGCGCGTTGCCTAACGACCTTATCAGTGCAACATAAAAAGTACAAATATCTTGTTCGAATTTTTATATAGACGAAAATGCACTTACTCTCGACGAACAGAAAAAAAGTCAACTAATAAGTTAGCGCGTTGCCTAACGGCCTTATCAGTGCAACATAAAAAGTACAAATATCTTGTTCGAATTTTTATATAGACGAAAATGCACTTACACTCGACGAACAGAAAAAAAGTCAACTAGTAAGTTGGCGCGTTGCCTAACGGCCTTATCAGTGCAACATAAAAAGTACAAATATCTTGTTTGAATTTTTATATAGACGAAAATGCACTTACTCTCGACGAGCAGAAAAAAAGTCAACTAGTAATTTAGCGCGTTGCCTAACGGCCTTATCAGTGCAACATAAAAAGTACAAATATCTTGTTCGAATTTTTATATAGACGAAAATGCACTTACTCTCGACGAACAGAAAAAAAGTCAACTAATAAGTTAGCGCGTTGCCTAACGGCCTTATCAGTGCAACATAAAAAGTACAAATATCTTGTTCGAATTTTTATATAGACGAAAATGCACTTACTCTCGAAGAACAGAAAACAAGTCCACTAGTAAGTTGGCGCGTTGCCTAACGGCCTTATCAGTGCAACATAAAAAGTACAAATATCTTGTTTGAATTTTTATATAGACGAAAATGAACTTACTCTCGACGAATAGAAAAAAAGTCAATTAATAAATTTCCGGGTAATAAAGTAACAAATTAGCAATAACACTGATCCAGATAATGTCTTGCTTTCACCTACGAGTCGCAAAGTTAAATGCAACAAGAATATTGATAACGTGTACAAAATTGGATGATCAGGAGCAAGGATGAGCATTCGGAGAAATGTTGGAGAAGTGGCTGTTGGCAGTAGTAGCCAAATAGAGTATTTATAACGCTAATCCCTACCTGTATCCCCAAGCGGAAGCTCTGGTCGACCAGTAGCCAAGCCGAAGGCGGCGGTGTTCCCACTACTCCAGCACTAGTCCACGCAACCAACTATGTATTGCTAGTCACCTATTTCCGTACACGTGTGCGCGAAATCGCACAGAAACACTCTCGGCCTTCCTCGTGTCCACGTGCTCGTTCCGGTAGCCTCGAAATGTCTCGGCGTATCGGCGGACCCGGCGTCCAGCTTTGCGTCAACGAATCCTGTGCAAGGACACCGTGTAGCTATCAAGCTGACACGGTGAACGAGTTCGCGCGAACCATTGATCCAACGACTGGCGGGGGTTTCGCGACTCGAGGAAACAGTTCCCGTTCGAGATCGAACGCGGTGTTCGCACCCTATCGAGGAAACTGTGTCGTATTTTGGTGGCAGAGTCCGACCACCTGCGACCGTCCTTGGGCCGGTTAGGTCTACCGATGGTAGTTCTGCGCGCGCGCGGAATCCGCGGATTACCTACGAACGTCCGGGCGACGTCCAAGGCAACGGATCGACGAGTAGTTGTTGCGGATCGTCGTGGAGCGATAATCGTCAGAGGGAGATCTCGCGATGGCTCGGGCCTATGGTCTCGGGAGAACTGACAGTGGCCTCCGCTCACCGGAGTAAGGTACACCCTACTACCTCACAACTACAACTACCTAGTGCTCCTGCTACCACTACTATAACCACCGACTATACTAATGCTACTACTATTGCCCGGGATCACTCTCTCCCTCTATTCGCCCTGTCTCCGTTGATCCTGCTCTGTCCCGTCCCCATTGCCTCTCGCTCGCGCAACCCGCTCGCCGGTTGCCGATCTGACGCGCGAGGCCCTCGTTCCTCGTTCATCTTTTCTCTTCTCATGCTAGCCCGAAGAACCCCCCTGCCAATCCACCTTCATTTTCTCCGGCGTCTCTCGTTGCACCGGGCATCCGACTGACTGAACGTCCTTACCATATGTGAAAGGCGCACCCACATCGACTCCCTGGCCTCGTTGCTCGTGTTTATGATTTCGCGGCGCGGCGCGGCGCGGCGCAGCGAGCCGGGTCCCCGACTGCGTCGAATGCCGCGCTAACAACACGCGCGTACACCCGTTTTCTAGCTATCCGAGTCGCGCGCAGGGGATGCCACCGACGATCGCGTCCTTCTTATGTAGAGACAACTTCGGCATCGTGAGCCAACGACTCTCTAGTAGAGGTGGGCGACTACTCGGAAATGTTGGGACGGGTCGGGCTATTGAATTTACTAGAATTCTCGGAAATTTTCGGGTTTCCCGAGAATAATCAAAATGGTTGAACGCCAGAATAAACAAGTGGTTGAACTCCATGGTCACGAGCGGTGACCGATACTACTTAAGAATAATTATTATAAAACGAATGGCATTGAACACCGATTTATTCCTGTCCAAATTGCCTAGATTATAACTTAAGGTGAGAAGAATATTATTATCCGGTAACTAATAATTGTCCTTAACATCAAATATCACCGGCCATGTGCCTATTATCATCTGTTTTGAATTTATATGAAAATTCATTGTTAAGCTTGCACAAATGATAAGATAAAATAAGGAATAGTATCTTTAGCCAAACCTTTAGAAATTCGTTTAATTTATATATATGTATATATCAAGAAATTAATGCATTTAATTCTTTTGGCCCCATATCTTTTGGTACTCGCGCACCTCTGGTTTCTAATACAGGTCGGCGACATTCTAGAATCAATGTCAATTTTATACCGAACCGGAGTCTGGAACAAAAGGTATTACAGAAGGCACGGCGCGCCTAGAAGTCGAAAGAATATGAGGGTGTGACAGTCGAGCGGTAATCGCGCAGTATCTTGAGTGGCCATTATTCCGAAGCTTTTCCAAGGCAACCGGTTAAGACGTTCAACAGAGCATTGCACTTCGTTCTCTCGTCCTCACCGCCGCGCCGCGCCGCGCCGTGCCGCTCGTCAAAGGAAAGCAAAAGCTTACTACAACCTGTCCGAGAATGAAACCGAGGTGTCGTTTCGCGAGCCTAATCGTTCTGTTCCAACTAAACTGCAGTCCGCGGCTGGTTTTCTTGTCGAGCATCCCACGAAACACTTACGATTACGCTTACCTTTATAAAATCGCTGCCGTCGACGATCAACCTTCCTATAATTGCTGTCACTTAATGAGGATAACGTTCGCACCGGGGTTTCTTAAAATTGTGCGATTATATCCGAGCAAAAACATCCACTGACCTTGACTGTCATCCTGTAAAAAACGTCGGAAGTGTATCAACATTTATCATTTTCTTTTCATTTTATACTGATTCTTTCTGAAACAATTTTGCAAATAATTTCGAACTTTATGACTAGACAGCTGATTTTGATACGTAACAACGTCTTCTATGTATAATTTATAGAAATTGTAGTTGAACAAAAAAAAGTTTTGGACTAGCAATTTTCATACTTTATCGAACTATACATTTTATTGTAAAATGTTATTGTATTTTATCAAACTGTAGATTTTATTGTAAAACTCTGCAGTTTATTTATGATAATTCCGTTTGCTGTGCACTCATTCTTCGTTTTTGTATAATTTTGATACTTCTGTAACAATTAGTTATTTTATACATACTCTCTTTTTTCAGAATACCAAATATACATTTCATGAACAAGTTTGATACTAAGGAATTGATTATGTTACAGAAATGAGAGAGAACCGAAAAGTAATTTTGTATCTATGTTGAAAATATATGTTTGTTGATTTTACAAGGTTGCTGCGAGGGAGACCCACCCACTCACTTGGAATTTATTTACCGTGAATTATGCGGAATAGGTGCGTACCTATTATCGACACAAACCTACAAAACGTATTTTTTAAGTTCTTGATATAAACCTACCTAAGAAGAGTTGTAGAATTTAAAAATTTTGAAAAACATCTGAAAAACACAAACAATAAAATATTTGAAATAATTGATCATTTCAAATGAGATTATTTGCTATGACACCTATGTGGCTCCTCGTTTTGATCCGCCCCCTCCACGACCTAACCACAACTCATTCTATTCACATAATTTTTCCATTACTAGTGCAAATTCTGGATGACAGTTACAATGCAAAGATTATGCGAACAAAATTTCATTTTATTTGCAAATTTATAAAAAACAGGAAATCTACTTTACCGGCTAAACCAAGCCTATTTGACACCATGTTATATATATATTTTTTTTTCTTGAAACACTCCCAAGAACACAAATATAACCTCAAAACGAGGAGCCACGGAAATCGTACTCTCCCCCATAAATCGAAAATACATTAGCACTAAAGTGTTTTATTAACACTAGAACTACCGGACAAGTCATAATGACTGGTTTCTAAATTTTTCTTTTACAAATATTGAAATTATAAAAATGTTTTCCGGAGTAATGTTTTAGACAACTTCTCTATTAGAGTACATATTTAAACAAAAGTTGTACGGAAGTTGAATAAACGCATTCTTGTCGTTATTAGAAGGCAATATACACCAATCGCGTTTAGCGCTCGGTAGTTCTAGTGTTAATGTCATTTGAAAAGAAAATGTTCAATAACAAAGCTTCATTATTATAATATTTGTGACATATTCTCATTCAATGTTAATCGATCAACCGTCAAAGTACAAAATCCGAATAAATAGAAAATAAATAATTCAGGCTGGACATAAATTGAAAATTAAATGAACTCCACATCTATCATACAACACGAATTTAAATTTAATTGACCGACACAACACAAAAGTAAATTATCGCGAGAAGGCAAAGCAATTCGAGAATAAAATCAAACCGATGAACAAAGAATCCGATCCATTAAAAATAAAGATTAATAATTTTGATTTCTAATTACCGATAAAACGTGGAAACGAGTATTCACCAAGTAAAGGGTCCTTGTTATCCGCCATACACTTCTTTCTGCGTCGTACACTGTCTATATCGCAATAACACAACACACGACGCGACGCGGTTCGCAAAGACACAGGGCGGTACCGAGATAAATAATTGCGCATCCGTTCACTTTGACTATTCGGATTATAATGAGTTAGTCGAATCGATGGGACAGCGGTGGGGAGAGGGCCAGGGGTACGGTGTGATGGGGTGTTACAGGACGCCAATAGAAATATTTGTCGCGGCGCAAATACGTCTATTACGACCTCATGTTCTTGCTGGCTATCGCGCTTTTTTCATTTGCCAATAAGACGCAGAAGTCACCTACAGTATGAATCGTGAAGTCATTGCTCATCTGGTCAATGGATTTTGTGTTACGTTTTGGGTCATACCTAAGACCGGCAGGTCATTGTATCATTGGCAAATGAAAAAAAGCGCGATAGGCAGCAAGAACGTGAGGTCATAATAGACGCGTTTACGTCGTGACAAATATTTTTATCGGCGCCCTATAACACCCCACCACCGTACCCCTGGTCTTCTCCAACGATTCGGCTGCGACTCATTATAATCCAAATAGCCAAAGCGAACGGACGCGCGTTTTTCTATCTCGAAACCACCCTGTGTCGTGTGTTGTGTTATTGCGATATACAAAAGTGTAAGACGCAGAAGGTGTACGACGGATGCCAAGGACCGTTACTTGGTGAGTACACGTTTCCGTGTTTTATCAGTAATTAGAAATCAAAATTATTAACATTTATTTCTATTGGAATGAATTGTTTGATAATCGGTTTGAATTTATTCTCGAATTACGTTGCTTTCTCGCGATAATTCGATGTTGTGTCGTGTCGATCAATTGAATTTAAAATCGTCTCATGCGATAGAAATCGCGATTATTTAATTTTAGTAGAAATGAATTTTCATTTTATATTCACTTTAAATTATTTATTTTCCAATTAATTGGAACTGAATGAAATTAAATGAAATTAATTGAAACTAAATGAAATTAAATGAAATTAAATGGAATTAAATGGAATTAAATGGAATTAATTGGAACTAAATGAAATTAAATGAAATTAAATGAAATTAAATGAAATTAAATGAAATTAAATGAAATTAAATGAAATTAAATGAAATTAAATGAAATTAAATGAAATTAAATGAAATTAAATGAAATTAAATGAAACCCTTTGTACTTTTCCCCACTGTGGATCGGGTGTATATCCAAGGTCTTTGAAATCTATGCGGAATCCCCTATCGTGAGTATTGACCAATCTTTCGTCAAGGAACCGCAGAGAATAGAGCAACGAGCACGCGTTGTTCTGTTGGCGCACGTGAAACGAAATCCAGTCCAGTTCTGCGTGAAGCAACCAGGTTAACAAAGATAAATATTTCCTGATCGGCGTCCATTAAGACAAAGAACCTTGGCGTATCCGGCGCTTCGCCGCCGCGGCCACGAGGTGGATTTAGGTAGATCTTGCAAATGAGCCTCTACCGTGCACTTGCCATTTTGTTTCCTGGGTAATAAATACGCTCGAACTATCCGCGGGGGCAGGTGAGAGAGGAGGGGCGGGGGGAGGGGGCAGAGGGGTCGTAGAAGGGGTGGCCGAGGGAACGATACAGCATCGTATTTTCTGCCCGTTCATGCGGAATCGGCATGTCGTAGATATCGTTCGCGACCTTCCTCTCTTTCTCTCTTTCCGGCACGGCGAGAAGGACAGAGCTTCTCTGGTGTTGGGTTGGGTTGGGTTAACGGTGTATCGGCGACCATGTCGGTGCTATTTCTTCGTTTGTCCACACTGGCAACGATGTCACGGCCTTTCACAATCGGTCAGACAGAAGAATAGAGCGAACATTCATATATTTTCGGGACCCCGATTTCCCGAGGCACCTGTGCCATGTTAGACACTTCCGTGTCGCACGCGATCCGTTACACAGAGTCTAGGTCTTGATATGAGCTAGGTCTTTGCTGTCCATTTTGTAATCAATGAGTTTGTCCAACAGGATTTGTCTTTGTTGGTCATTATCTTTTTTGTTTCAGCGTGAATTTGTTTCGGCGACAGTAGTACAGTTTATTAGATATTTTCATTGTTCCCACCACGCATTGGAAATGCTCGGGGTTCCGCATCTTTATTATCACGTTCTTCTGCATCCGCATTTAATCGCTGAGTAGTCTTAGGAATTGCGCTGTGATTCGTCCGTGTTTTTCGATAATAACTCGGAAATAAAGCGTTTTGACGCGAATTGGCAAAGGAATTGGCCATTTTCTTTTCGTCGACACGTTTTGGGACATCCTGTACGTACGAGATGGAGCGGGAATTGTAGTACAAGCGGGCAGGGGGCGAATCTACATAAATAAAAACAAGAAGGAAATTTGATAGAACATTTTCTATCCGAAGCATTGTTTTCGAGAAAATCGCGTTTTACACGTTGGGACCGGCGGTGAACTTTCCGTGTGGCCGGCGCCGGTCCCTGAGGAGACCGGCACTAGAATTTTCGTTTGACTGGCGTCGGTCCGTGGGACCGACAGTATTAAAGTTAAAAAATAAATATAGTCTCAATGAAATGTGATCAAATTTAGTATATATTTTATACATCATACGAAAATATAGTGAACATAATCACACATACACCTAAAAGATGTCGAAAATAGCGCGACAAAGAAGAATTCTTTATCCTTCTTTATCCTTTATCCTCACCGGCTGCCGGCTGAATGGAAAGGACAGCAAATTCGGCGCCGGGCTCAACGTGTTAAAGATGCAGCGAATGCAGTGCTATTGTATGGGAATCGTCTGCGCGTCTGATCAAGACCAACCAATTCTACTTCCTGCGTATTCTAAAGCCCGCGTGTAACCGACGTATAAATTTTGTAATGAATGCCGGCTATTCTAAATGTCCTTGACCAAATGATCTAATCACGAATACGAAAATACATCGCTACCATTTGGATTAAACGACGGCTGAACTCTTCATTTTTTAGGTTTTTTCACTAAAATAATTCATACACCACTGCTTTGTTTACACAAAATTTTATGTAAAATTCTGCTTGAAATTTCTCCAGCCTATGTTTAACATAAATGCATATAATACACAGTCTATTCGTGACAGATTAAATAGAAATGGTCCGAAGCAAATCACCCGTGCTTTAATCCGCGTCGATTGACCTCCATTTGTTACAATTCACGGCGGGAACGTCGTCGATAAATCGTTTCGCTACATTACGCACGCTTAAGATATACTCATCAGTTTAATACCAGGCGTTATTATAATCCGCTCGGCAACGGAATTAAAGGTTGTCAGGTTCGTCCGCCAACTGCGATAAGCCGCGCCTAAAACCAACTTGATTGAGACTGTGTTGACTCCGTGCGCGACATGTCGTTGGACAAAGACGACTTGCCCAGACATAACCGACTTGCCCAGACATAACCGAGAACACACGACTATAAAGGAATGTTGCCTAAGGTGGGGAGGCTTCTTTAATTGTAAAATGTTGAAAATTTCGAAATTTTGTGATGTATTTTGATGTACAATATTTCTGTGAATATTTACATTAGTTCTTTACTTAATGTTAACTAACCGAAACCCTGCGATCTCTCCATATTGGGAACACGGTGTCCCTAATCTGGGGAGGTAAGTTATAATGATATTGTCTTCAATATGAATTCTTTTTATTTGAATAGTTTTTTTTTATTCTTCTTTGTTTGAAAATTTGTAGTCTAAAATTTTGACAGTGTTTGCAGCTGCCTTCAATTGATTTATCATATTTAAAATATTTTTAAATTTTAAAATAATTTCTTCATTCCGATTTGATATATGCGTTGTGATATCAAAATTTGGACAAATGGTACAGTAATACTACATTAACAGTTGAACTTTGAAACATCGTGATTGTTTCATTTTCTACAACAAAAGATATTACTTTTTGTTTTATCGTACGTAATTGATTCAAGTTGCTTTGCCCTTTTTTATCAGTTCAATGTTCTATCACTTGAAAATAAACGTTCCTTGAAAAAAAATCGTTAGTTAGTGGTAGACATTCCTTTTTCAATTAGACAAATAATTTCATCTTTTTGGAAAACGCGAAAAATTTACTTTTCATCACAGAATCTGGTTTTCTTCCCACCGTGTGTGTGTGTGTGTTGGGAATTTTTGGTCGGGGACAAAGGTATCCTCGATTCTTGTAAACATGCAATAATGTGTCACAGAACTAGATCATGGATCAAACTCCTCCACACGCGGGAAGAGTAATTAAATAAATGCACAACCACGTAAAGGAGCAATTCTTTTTCATTCGTCTCGAAAGGGTTAATATTTACTGTGTGCATTCCCTTCGAAAAAAGGGTGCTCCAAACGACTCCGTCGATTACATAAGAACGCAAGAAAACTCCGTTGCCTCGAAGCCATTCGTAGCGGTGGGTCTCGGGCGTTATAAACTAAATAAATAACGCCCAACACCTGGTCTCATCGTATCTGCGTACATGTCGCAGGGGAGATTAATAAATCGCTCCCTTCTCTGTTCTGTTCTCTCGCCGACGCGTGCTGTTCGCGCAAAAATCTAGGTAAGCCCATTTGCCGTAGGACCGCGTAAATCACCGTCATTGTCTTGTTGCTTTATTGCCGGTGGTGGCTCTGTCGGGCCCCTCCGCGTGCCCGATCGGACCCCCATGTTCCCCTCCTACTATCCCCATCCTCACCTTTCCAGCTGGGTCCGCTTCTTTCTTCTTCGTCTTCTTCTTCTTCTTCTTCTCCTTCTCCTACTCCTTCTGCTCCTCCTACTTCTTCTTCCTCTTCTTCTTCTTCTTCACTCGGCTACCATCTCTGGCCGGCCACGGTCCCCGCGAGCACGTACACAAGGGGCAAACGAGGCGTTAGCTTAAGTTAATTCAACCGACTGACTCGCCTCCCAGGTTGTGAATCGCCGGCCGGAAGTGCACGGATCGTTTCTGTGTTACTTGAACGCAGAAGAAATGCGAACGGAGTCGCCTGGCTCTCTCTCGCGGTCATTACCAAGGGGACGCGCACCGTGAACAGATGGCAACGCTGATAGACGTTCTTTAGTCTGTTTTAATTCGAGCAGGCGGACAACGCGGAATTTTATCCAACCCTCGTGTCAATACCACCAATTTCTCCTATGACGTTCAATAATAACGTGCTCATTAGACCCCTCTCGGTTTGATTATTTTTCAAGTAGGAGCGAATCACAAACTCCTTTCCAATCGCTCCGCAATTTCTCTACCGAGAGTAGTTCACCCACCTAGTGAGAGTAGCACATATTTGTTAGCGTTAACGTGTTTTAAGCCAGATCAAGGGTTTGTATCGAGGCGACTCTTAGGCCTGGAAGGATTTATGGCAGGATCTTGGCCTGCGTGGGGCCTTAAAGAGGGATGCTCGAGACTAAACAGAACCGTCGATGGCCGATCGCAGGCGACCGGGCTGGGTCTTCCGGCTATGTGCAAGTTTGGAAAGGCATTATGAGAGAGAGAGAGAGAGAGAGAGAGAGAGAGAGAGAAGAGATAGCGACGAGTGCGTTGCGCAAGGATTGGGACTAGGTCCTCGAAGGATCTGGCCACCAATTGAGGAAGGTGGTTGTTGTGTCGTGTCAGTGCTCAAACAGTAATTTGTGAGCCGCTGAGATACACACCTCAAAGAGAGGTAAATTAAATAAAGAGATAATCGGGTTTCGGATAACTAAGTCACTTTTAATAAACTGAATGTGGAAGACGGTATAAAAGAGACGGTATAATAGCGACAGATAATTCACGACTGATCTTACAACTAACGCGTGAGAAACAAGTAACCTCGTGGGGTTGAAAAATCCCTCCACAAAGTACAAAATAGTGGGGGCCCCAGCCAATGATATAATATTTGGGAGGCTACAAATGACCTCCCAAAACAAGGGCAACGCCCATAGACGAAATATGTGGTAACGACTGTCGCTGAACAGACGACACTCGGTTTCCTGCAATTTCGTCGGAAACCATAATTTAGGCTTTGGGCAACAGGCCCCCCCTTGGCGCTAAGCGTGGGCCTACGCTACGTCAAGTGCCATTGAGAGCTGCACGGCTAGGCTGACTTTCCCATGGTCAGCTGATACTTTCCAGCCGCACCAGAGTCATAAAACAATAAATTCGTCGGAAGACGCTATAGGACCCCTTCGACAATGACACTGTTCAAAATCGACCGTAGCGTAGACCCAAACAGAAATACGAGCCGGCCATACAATAATCACGTCTCAACAGTGGTTATGCCTCCTGGTAAGAGCACTGTGATTAAAAAAGAATATCTAACATATTATCTAAAATTCGCCGAATGATCGTAGAACATTATGCAAAGTAGATGTTGATTAACGTTCGTTTGAAATGTTTTTCTATGGGACTGCTTGAAATGCTTAAACATTAGAGGATACTCTTAGACGATACACCATGTATATTGATGCAGATTAAATTTCTAAATCTGGATGTATGAACTCGCAGTGGGCAATATATGTGGAAGGATTGTTGTTATCAAGGATTTTTCTTGATGCGATTAGTTAGCACTCTGTGCAGGCCATGGTTGGCGATCTTTGAACGCATGGAAAGGATTACGTGGATGAATATAAGTCAGATCCCCCCACCCTTCGAGGAAACATGACTAATGCGTTGCGCGTAGTCGAGAATTGCCAGACATAATTCGCGGGGGGATGAGAAATCACAGCGCGCATCGGGACACATTATACGTGGTAGCCTAATTTTATTGCGGCGGCATTTACCACCGAGGTGGTACTACGTAGAACGTCATTCGAGATTTGTCGCCGTGGGGATTAGTCGAATGCTGGACCCGCCGACCGGATGTTGCAAAAATTACGCGGCAGCGTTCTCTCGAATTTGACTCGTCCTGGGATTAGAATTACACGCCGATTCGCAGAAGTTGCGCCGCGTTACCCACCCAGCATCGCGAAGATAAATTCAAGTACTACTTCACTCTTCTTTTTGACATTCACCGCTCTTACGATTTATGCCGGAGGAATGATCTTTTATTAAAGTGGGTAAATAGTTAAACAATTGAAAATCAGACCAAAACGAATAATTATACGACCACTGAACGAAAAAGTGATCATTTCATTTTGTACAGTGTATTAGTAAAGAAATTCTGAAAAAGAAGGGAATTTATCCGTCTCGTACTTCACACATGTATATAGTGTATGCGTCGAGTGAAGAACGTATTGTACTTAATACACAAACAACCTACTCGTCAGCCCACCTATCTACGTAGGAAGATACCGGTACAGTGCAGTCTACCAGAAGCACGCCACCTTAATTTCTTCTATTTGTCTAATAAAAAAACTATGTTATGACAAGGATTAATTGGTTCCAGCCGACGCGACGACAAAAATCCTTAACATCCGGTATTTACTTCCGAGAGCGATACACAAACCGACTTCATCACTTTCAGGCAGAAACGACAAATATCTTTGTCTTGCGTCTTGTGGAATCTGGGAAAGTGAAAACAGACTAAAATCTTTATCAAACATTCCTCAAGTCTTCACTCTACATTTCTTAGTCGATATTATTAGAGTACGGACAATTTATTAGAGTGCAGATTCGATGCAATCGAGAAAGATATTATGTAAGACTCAATTTCCAATTCAGACTGGTGGAATAAATACCAACGCGTGTGGATGTAGTTTTCACAACTGCAATTTTAATATAACATTTACGTACATAAACTCAACATATAAATCACTCAATATGTACTGACCTGAATCTACACAATTGTCGATATTTAGTACATTTATTGTTCAACCTTTAATACAATGCTTTAATCTAAACACTTATTCTCAAGCCTCGTAGTTCCCCAACCTCACCCGTCGTGTGGCTCTCGTCGCATGGTCAGTTTTGGCGGGACCGTTCAAACTTACAGTTATATTATTTTCGATTTATTAAAATGACTGAATTCCTAAATGAAAAAATTATTATTTCACTAATATCGACTTGATGGAAGTGGTTAATGTAATCTGTGTTTGGTGTGCCACCCTGTATGTAGAACCGAAGCTGGCGTGATATCACGACATCGGGATGTAGATGTTTAAACCTACGAGAGCATAAGTTGGTAGGAGGAAGACATGCCGGTACCCGCGCTTAAACTATACTCGTTACACACCGTTATTAATGGTCGATGTTTCACGCTAGACTCGCATGTATTCGCCAGTATTCACGTGTCGCTCTAATCTGCGAACGCCTACGAGGGAAACGTTTTATTCAACCGACGAATATCGGCCGACCCAGAAGAGTCAATTAACAGGGCCGAGAAGTCATAACTTGAACCCCTGACGCGTCCGACTCTCGCGGGTCACCCACGCTGTCTACCGGAAGTGAAAATGCATTTTTCAAAACCGCCGATCATTTTTCTATATGACCTTTCAGCGACGCAATCGATCATTTGTAGGCGGATGTAGATAACGCCGCAGGAAGTCGTGTACTCCGTCTCATGTATTGTCAAACGCGCAAAGCATACACGCATTTCAGACCGTGAAATATTTCAAAAATTACGGCAATACGCTTTTTAAAAAATACATCATCCAGTATACATATAGTGCCCTATGTGCTTCATATAATCGTGTTTTATTACATTGAGTGAAAAGTTCTTTTCGTATAAATAAATATTCGAAATCGATAAACGATAAGAAAGTAATAATGTTTGCACAAGTTTTTCCTGCAATGTGCAGTGAAATTATTGCATTTAGTATTTTAATAAAATTGAGAGTATTACTAAACTGCTGAAGTCAGAATTCGTTGATTTCGTTGAACATCCCTGTTCCATTCACATAACCTTTTCTTATGCAATCTACTTTTGACATTTCAATATTTCACAAAACTGCAATATATTAACACTGGCACGACAGTCACTCGGTGGCCCTACTCGGTAGCCCTACTCGATGGCCCTACTCGATGGCGCTACTCGATGGCCCTACTCGATGGGATTACTCGGTGGGCCTACTCGGTGGGCCTACTCGGTGGGCCTACTCGGTGGGCCTACTCGGTGGCCCTACTCGGTGGCCCTACTCGATGGCCCTACTCGATGGCCCTACTCGATGGCCCTACTCGATGGCCCTACTCGATGGCCCTACTCGATGGCCCTACTCGATGGCCCTACTCGATGGCCCTACTCGGTGGGCCTACTCGGTGGCCCTACTCGGTGGCCCTACTCGATGGCCCTACTCGATGGCCCTACTCGATGGCCCTACTCGATGGCCCTACTCGATGGCCCTACTCGATGGCCCTACTCGGTGGCCCTACTCGGTGGCCCTACTCGGTGACCCTACTCGGTGGGCCTACTCGGTGGGCCTACTCGGTGGCCCTACTCGATGGGCCTACTCGGTGGCCCTACTCGATGGCCCTACTCGATGGCCCTACTCGATGGCCCTACTCGATGGCCCTACTCGATGGCCCTACTCGATGGCCCTACTCGATGGCCCTACTCGATGGCCCTACTCGATGGCGCTACTCGATGGCCCTACTCGATGGGATTACTCGGTTTCCCTACTCGGTGGCCCTACTCGGTGGCCCTAATCGATGGCCCTACTCGATGGCCCTACTCGGTGGCCCTACTCGGTGGCCCTACTCGATGGCATGTGTCGCATTTCCAAAATTTTTCATAGATGCGACAGTTTGAGAAACAAATTACATTTGGTGGAGCTGATAAATATATAATTATGTGTATATTGCGCGTATGGTTCCTAAGAAGAGTGTTGTACTAAAAGTAAAAATTAATTGAATAGTGTACGCTGATATATGAGTTACAAAGTATCGTTCAGTTAATTATTCAGAAAATGAATAATGTGTAAATGAGTATTGTTATGTAGGTATTATCGTAGAAATATCTGTATCTAGAACGATCCAGATCTTTCACTTTTATTGCTCATTTATCGTAATTTCGAACATGCTGAATAGTTTCAAGGACGATTACGTGATCATAGTAAATTCTCTTCCGCATTACATGAAACTCTACTGTGCACAACATGTACGTAACACAGGTAACAATTTTGCCCCAGTTAAGGCAAACGCTATTGCAAAGTACCTTATTAGTCTTTCTAGTCTATTTTCGCTCTGCCCTAATTTCGTGTGTGCACTGAAATGTTTGTTTCACTCCCTATTTTTCTGTGCTGATAATTATCGAACATTTACCGATATAACTACAAATTGATTTTCATTTGCCAATTCGTAGAAACGAGTATGAAATATATCATTTACGTAATTGCATTTGTCAAATCAAATTTGGAAGTTCGCCTAAAAATTAACATTTTTTTATTGATCATTTTATTGATTCGTTAGCGTCTCCTTTGACACATCACAAATAGTAGTCATTTGTCAAAAGATTAATAGAATAGCAGCGACCATAAAATTGAAATGCGTCATTGTAAGACTTTGTCGTCGTCATTAATTACTTTATTATTTTTGCGTTGTTGTACTTGAATCCATATTTCCTGCTTGACAAGAACCATGTAAAAAATTCTTCCAGTAGTCGATTTAACATGCAAAACTCGAGAAAAAAGTGTTCTACGACTAAGAACGATTATCTAGATATTAATGAACTGACTAAGACGATCGTGTTACACAATGAATTGATTACTGTCGTATTCCGCTACAAGCGGATGAAATAAAACGATAGAAAAGGATAACCATTATTTCAGTGTCGCGTATACAGGGTGTTTGCGAAATCATGGTAGAACAGGTAAGGGGATGATTCCTCACATAAAATCTAATTCGAAAATAAGAAATGTAGTTTTCCTCATACGAGGTTTCATTTTCGAGAAAATTGAATTTAAAGATTCATCGGATTCGTGTGCATTCGATGAATTTTCAAACTCGATTTTCTCGAAAATGAAGCCCTGTATGGAGAAACTATATTGCGTATTTTCGACTAGATTTTATGTGAGGAATCATCCCCTTGCCGGCTGTGCCACGATTTCGCAAACACCCTGTATAAGCGCGACGGCGCTGACAGCCATTTTCCATTTACTACGCGACACAATACACTACTTGATATTTATCTCATTTTTCTGGGAAGCAAGTTTTACCTACAGAGACTGAAACAAACAATCGTTGACATTGTCGACACTGAAATAAAAAATAATGATGATTGATAAGCGATCAGTCAAAGTTTGTTGTCGAACATTCCACAATACATTTAATATACTCAAGGTGACCTTAGTACCTGCAAGAGTAAGTAAACAAAGATTGCAAGATCGACCAGAAAGAATTTTTTTGTAAACAAAAAACAACTGTTAGCTTTAACCTCTGGAATGAATTTCTAAGAATACATTAACTGCCACGTTTATTGCTAGACTGCAAATGTTTATGGAAATGCAGATTTTTTTTTCGAAAAATGGAACTTTGACTTTTAGATCATGCTTACGTAATTCCAAAAATATATCTATTAATTTTGCATATTTTGGAATCTTTTCATAATTTCGAATTTCTTTATATTTTGGAATTTTTCATATTTGATAGACAAAGTATTAAATTACAAATGTAATATAAAGTGTATAAAATTGAATTATTCAAAATTGACTTCTATTATAGTACGAAGATAATGTAGACAGATATACAAAATTTAATTACCAAAATGGTGTGCAATCTTTTGTAGAATCTTTTCATATTTTACTGTCAACATGTTATGAAAACAATGTAGAGAATTTTCATAATTTCTTCTATCAGAGTGTGAAAACAATATCTCTACACTGTTACTATACTGTTACTAATAAGACACACAAGATTTCATTATCAAAGCGATTGATGGCGCAGTTCGTTTCTTACTCTTATCACTTGAAGCTTGCAACTACGTATTGCTCGTGTCACCGGCGACGCGACGTAACAGATTTGCACAATTGCCCCAGGTCGCTACAATATTGTTTTTCGTTTCTTCCTCGTTGCGTGACAGTCCGATGGAGTGGGCAGTTTCTATATATTGACATCAACTTGCTATCTATCTCACAACGCTAGTAAACCGTCGCGATGGAGAAGTTTTACGTGTAAATTCAACGAATTTGTAGTGGACATTCCGACAGACAATTCGATGACAGACGCTACAATGACGAAGTTATACTCTTCCCTGTGTATACTACTCTACTTAATCGCCAAGGATTATGTTGAGGCGGGAATATGTACGTTTGTACTTCTCCGTAATTTTCTGTGACACAAAATATAATTAGTGACAATTATTGTCATCGTCGTCTATTTTTCAGGTGATCTCGATATCAACCCTTCCAACTTTCAGAACGTTTGGCTAAAAGTTTACAAGGGGTTCGTGATGCATTAAATGCGTTTTATTTTTTCACTTTAAGTATCATAAACTGGACATTTCGCGTATGTTTTACAAAGTAGGTAAACTATTGAAGAGATTAATTTCAATCAATTTGGCCGAATGGTAAATCTTTGTTTTCAATTAAGTAGATTTACTTATCGTTTTATAGATGTTCGACTAGCTACGTAGACTCGAAGTGGTTCTGTTTTCCAATTATATTGAAATTTAAATGTGTTACAGAGCTCAATATTTTGAGTAAATTTCTCCTGCACATATGACAGGCAGTCTCTTTTAGTTTTCGCGATATTCGCAAGAAACGGTTGCAACTACTACATTGAACCGTGTTTGCACTCTTCGTGATCACATGCGCGTCAGGTCGATGAGACTTTTTATCCACCGTTTATATAAACATGTCATGGAGATCGCTGAGCAGTCTATATAACGGGCGAACTTTTCAAAAGAAATAATAACATTGAAGTTTTGAAAGTAGTCACAATCGTTCATTTGGTCGCTTAAGAGACCTACCTCAAACTAACCCAGACTCAACCTAGACTCAACCTAGACTCTCATCAAGTGTTGATTAAAGGCTTATTGTTCAAGGATTACAATACCATTCATTATCGAATTATTGCACAGATTTTTGAGAACGGTTTTTATAATGCTTTGAACGTTACAAGTTAATTCTGGGTTAAATCTAGTTTAACCTTCCGTCGGGCGCAACTGATCTGAGAGGCATAGCGCGGTTATATGGGTACCCCCCCCCCCCCCACCAGGCAACATTGTCATTTGGCGTTCCCAGTAATTGCCTGTTTTGACGTGCTCTAAGGATCCTTTCCACTTAGTTTGCCTTTGACCATCATTACCGGAAGTTATTCAAATTTTGTTCAGATCAGCTCAGTGTGCCCGAACTCATCACATTTTTGAGGGTACGCATTTTCGAAATATTAGCATAAAAATAATTTATTATCTTCGCTTTAATTTAAATAATGTAAGGGTTTTCATTAATTCTGTGAAAATACATTGACCGTATCGTAAAGTCCCAGTGCCGAAGGTTCAGGTAGCACGTAAGTATCTGGAAAACACAAGCGACTCAGTCACCCCCACCCTTGGGAAGTGCCCAAAAGAGCGTCCCTTCAAGTATAGACGGTACCAAGTGCAGTATTTCCCTAACAGCAGTTGTATGAATGAACTTAATTAGATGTTTATTGTGTTTTTTGAGTGTGTGCCCGTCAAGCACATTGCGCCCGAACTCGAAGGTCGAGACATTGCGCCCGACGGAAGGTTAAGAATGCCACTTGATTCGTGAAACGAGAGTGTCACGGAATGAACAGTGCATGAAACGCCGTTACCTTTTAGAAAAATTTATTTATTACGCAGACTTCAATATAATTCTGTTCGAGTCCTTTATAGAAAAGATTTTTGAAGTCCTTTATAATTTCTAATTATATAGAATTGTTTATGGGGGAAGGTCTATAATAGACAAGTTTAACGAGTTATTGACATTCCGCTTTTCTCAATACAGTAATAGCTCCCTCTTCAAGTCCACCGGAAGCACTTTGGTAAACGCAGGGAACATTGCGAAGGACATAGACCCTGACAAAGATAGTATTCTTTACATACACGGGTTCATGGAGGACACAGAATCCGAAAATGTTCTAGCCGTGCCTAAAGGTGCTGTGATTCGTATTCACAAAAAGATTACAATAATTCTAATCAGTGTAGAAATAATGATTTCACGTTTTGTCCTTTTCTGTTGACAGCGTATTTGGACAAAGAAAACGTTAACGTTATCGTGGTCGACTGGGGCATTCTAGCTTTTAACATTAATTACTTTTACGTTGCTAGCCAAGTGCCTATGCTTGGAAAGGCAATCGCTGAATCTCTACTAAAACTCGCCGGTGTCGTAGATTTGAGCACGTTGCACGTGATTGGACATTCCCTGGGTGCTCATGTCGCTGGCCAGTTAGCCAGGTCTGTGAACGTCACTCTAAGTCGGATAACAGGTACATGGAACATTGACCTTACAACAATATGCTCCAACAAGAGAACATTTTTACTTTAACACTAGAACTACCGAACCAGTCAGAATGACCGGTTTATCATTTTTTCTTTTATAAATATCGTTGTTACCGTTCCGCAGAGTGCGCCCCGACGGTGTGTCCGTTATTTATAATCCGGTAATACCTCGTAACAAAACTCTTATTTATTATTAATTATACAGTTGATTTCGCGACACGTCTTTATAGTTTGGCGTCTCGCTTCAATCTGTCTTCTGTCATTTTCTGTCAACAACTCCGTTGACCGGTAACTGCAATATCGACCGTGGAGTCTTCATTACGACTTCACGTCGTAACGCTGCATTACCGATCGTGACGACTTCGCGTCGTCACAATCATGGACCTAAAGGGCTGAGCGTAAAGTAGATATATGGTCGAGAGGGGTCGTGACAAGAACGGGGAGGGATGGTAGACTGCGGCCATATCACTGATACATATACTATCGATACGGTATTCGGATTCTGGAAATGTCCCGAAATCAACAGTAGATTTGGATGCCAGGGCCGCTATCGTTCGACTGGTGTACTGTACCCCTCGTACTCCTCTTCGCCCCGTGATCCTCTATACTTCGCCATGTGTTTGCGTCCTTCTAGATGGCGCTGCTTTCAATCGAGTTGATTGGACGTCATCGACACTTCTTATTTCGTAGCGTGTCAATGACGTCCAATCAACTCGATTGAAAGCAGCGCCATCTAGAGGGACGCAAACACATGGCGAAGTATAGAGGATCACGGGGTGAAGAGGAGTACGAGGAGTACAGTACCCGGCGAAGTATAGAGGATCACGGGGCGAAGAGGAGTACGAGGGGTACTGTACACCGGTCGAACGATAGCGGCGCTGGCATCCAAATCTACTGTTCAATTCGGGATATTTCCAGAATCACTGATATATATATATATATATATATAAATAAATATATATAATTTATATATATAATTTATATATATAATTTTATATATATAAAAATTTTATATATATAATTTATATAATATATATATAAATTATATATATATATAATTTATTTATTATAATATAATTTATTATTATAAATAAATATAAAATTATAAGACAATTATCATAAACGCCAGTCGCGTTTAGTACTCGGTGGTTCTAGTGTTAACACCGAATTCTAATAACACACTAACGATAATCGCCTTTCTTACGTACACTAGAAGAACGTACACACAATATATCGACTAAAAGTAGGTCCTAGTTGTTTTTCAGTGCTCGCTTACGTTTACCAAGTCTGTTACACTTAAAATTTCCACGACGCGTCTCCAATCTTCCACTATCGCTTACGGCCCGTGTTGGCCGTTCTCGATTTGAATGTACTTTTGCAGCACGGCGGATCCTAAACTTTGTAAATTTAACCCTCTGTCTACCTTAAAAAAAACTTTCATTATGCGATAGAAAATTTATACCACAAAACGTACTAAATATAAAAAAAACACTTTTAGGTTTAAATAATAAAAAATAAGAAAAGTAACAAAGTCATGCAACGACAAGATCCCAAGAATTTTAAAAGTTTAAATAACCGCAATGGTAAGAGCGAAAGCTAGTTATTTTAGGATATTGCAGCTGAAATGTGAACAGGTGTAAAAAATTCGACTGACACGATTTGGTTTTCGAGACAATGACTTTGACCGTTTATTTCAACGTCGAGAACTAGACTGCGTGATCGAGGACGATACATAACGATCAAGGAGGTCTTAAACCGATAGACTGTTCTGACAATACAGTTGAAAGGCGACGAGCACACTTAAAGAACAGACATACACACTTAAAGGTAGAGCATATGTCTCGAACAATATACATACTTAAACGTAAACACAGATGCGGACTGTATTATCGAATATCGCGCTAACACGCTGTATCTACATACAGTCGGGTCCAATGGACCCGCTTGGTAGACAGAGGGTTAAGCGAGCACTACTGTGTGATACGTAGTGGAGTCGACGAAAAAAAAAAGTTGTGTTACAAGGAGCAATTGTTCGGCGCAGGATTAGATCCTGCGTTCCCTCTGTTTTATCCATCCGCGTGCCACATTAAGCAAACCGACGCAGCAACCGTCGTTATCCTTCACACGGATGGCGGCTTTTACGGTACGCCTATCGACACGGGAACCGTCGATTTTTATGCGAACAAGGGAGTCAGTCCACAACCAGGATGCCCTATAATCATTGGCGGAGGTAAATCATAATACACGTCGTTAACACATTCAAGTTTCCTCGGGGATAAAATGTAGCGAATTTTAATGAACACCGAGCACGCCACTTACAACTTGACAACCAGTCATCTGTATAATTCATAAAGCATTAGCTTAAGATATTTGAACGGATCGCGAGATTATTATTGGTCGCCACTTGACGGCGGTTTTCAAAGTAACACAATATATTCTACACTTTTCTCGAGAACTATGAAATGCTCAATTACAATATTAGATACCCCAGAATCACTATTAGTTCTTAAATCAATGTTACTGCCACAGACATTAAACACTTTGCGTAATAAATACTGGATTGGTCTTTTTGCAATGCTGCGGGATCTGGTTTTATTCAGCTATTAGAAAAATCAACATTTGTGGTTCTAAAAATACATAATCGAAATTCAGTTCATACGTTGTCGGTACTCGTTACAGACGATCATCTAAGATTATTCGTTTTCATTCAAAGAAATCTGTAGCCATCAGAGATCTACAAGGATCTATGCAGAGTCCCTCAGAAATCCCGAAGCATTTCCGTCACGTAAATGCTTTGACAAATTTCTGGAAAATGACAAAAGCAATGAGGTGGTGTATTTCGGTGATTCCACGCCAAATAATGTGTAAGTATAAAAAGGTGTAGTAATTATTGGACCAGTCTTTATGAAAATTCCTATTTTCATATACAGGGTGTCTCACCCGATTTTGACAAATGAATTTCTTCGCTATTGTTAGTCCTATCGAAAAATGTTTCAGATAAGAATTAAATGGTACTGAGTGGGGCATAATTTGATTTTATTTAGGGGTGCGCTGAAATTCTCGAAAATCTCGTATGGTTTCGGGATCCCTAAAATATTCGGGATTCCCGAGATAAATTCCTGTCCTGACCGGGATCCCGCACACCCCTAGTTGTCATTACCTCCTAATCGGTTGACCATGAGTCGTGGGATACCCTGTATATGAAATGTTCTCTGTATTTCACAAATTTGCATACGACAGAGGCGCATAAAGATTCTTGGCCTAGTCATTATTACCTTTAGCGAATTGTTAATAGAAATACTTGATAGTAATGTTATAATATTTTGAACACAATTTTTCTTAGACATGGCGCATACTGTTTCAATACAAACGCAAAGTCACCATTTGGAAAGCCGTCTTAATATGTGACGCACGTACGCGTGAGAAAGCTTAGAAATGAATGCAGTATTATGAGAATAGGATAAGAGAGTGACATAATCAACATATTATTAAAACCACAAGCGCTTTAATAAAATTTTACGAAATCTCCATTGAAGACTGTTTATTAATACCAGAACATTACGAACAAAAATTATTTGCAATAATACTCAACTCTCACATTCAAATTTATTTCGAAAATATATATGACAATTTATTTCTCAAAATATTCTAATTCTTTGACGAGAACGTTGATCTCCTTATTGGAACTAATACAAATTGTTAAAGGACTGAGAAGCCAATCATTGTAAATCCAAATAAATATATTCTTCTGGACCTTTATATATGCATTGGTATTTCTTTCCAACTAAGCTTTAACAGACGACTTTAAGGGACATACACTGATTATCACAGCTTCCAGTTAGTAATTTCAACTGGACCCAAGTTTTGCTACTTGAGGATTAATACTCGAAATTGATAAACAACAAAGCATACGTGTGTCAGGCGATACATCACTCACGTCATTGTCAGCCGTATTGTTTCCGGCGTCCGAAAGTCACAAATGGTGCTTCCGTTCACCAATCGTGTCAGCTGACTTCGTCTGATGAGACGAACCACCAATTTGGTAAAGTGACGCATGACTTCACGAATATAATTTCATTTCCAATGAGCATCGTTATGAATAATGAATACCAGATCGCGACATTCTTGGCGCATTCTGTCCTGAAAGCATAGTTATGAACTTCGGGAATAAAAATAATTCATATGCGTAATATATGAAGAAAGGTAGAAATAATAAATCTCAGGAATAAAATAATTGTATCTCATATTAGGAATCCATTTTCTTCATCTTTTCATCTACACAATTTTGACTTTGGCTTTGATTTTGACTTTGATTTTATTGCGAAGGAACCGAATCATTTTTATATCAGTAGGTTGCAAAAGAATTCATATCCCTCTTTCAAAACGTGTGTAAAATTTTTAACAAAACAGCTTTTAGTGGAAATTAATGATAAAAATGAAAAATATCGTAGTCAATGACAAAGATATTTTCCTGTAACTAACTACAGATCTTATGCACTTAGAACAAAAATAACTGATTGAACTAGAAAATATACAAAACACATATGGTTAAAAATTATGTTTTATAATAAAAATTTACAAGTTTGAGAAATGCAATGACAAACACAATTTAAAAATATTTCCAACCTATTTTACGACTTACGGACATTGTTGTTTGATGAAATAGATTTTTATCTGATTACTGTTTCGAACGTACAAATTAGACAATTCTTATTTTGCACATAGGTCCGGGGATATGGTTGGAAAAATGTTGATTCGCTCTGCTTGTCGTTCACAGGTGTGCTAGTGAACTCGGCATGTCTCACTTAAGAAACTGTTAGAGATAGAAAGGATTGTTTCGGTAAGGAATGCGAGGCGTCCTCCTCGCATTCGACCGGACGTTCGTCTTGGATTTAGTATCATTGGCGGCAAATTAAACGGCAGCTCTCAAAGCGACCGGACGAAATTAAAAGACCCGTGGGTCTCGCACACGCAAGCGAATTCTAATCGAACCAATTAAATTTGCCGAACGACTGTGTTCGATTGGTTTTGTCGTCGGCTCTGTTCAAACGTCCTCGCCGGCTTCACCTAATTTCCGTTGATCGGGGGCTTCACTCCATCGGAGAATTTACGTGCTGATCCCTTTTCCTTTATCTCCTGAACCACTCGCGTCCGATATATGATGCAGAAATATCATGACACTATTCGTCGCTGTTAACAAAGACTGTGAAATAGAGCTGGCAATGTTGCAAAAGAAGAACGTGAACGACCAAACAAATTCAAATTATACCGTTGAGAAACCTGTAATTCAGGGATGGGCATTTCCTCCATAGTCCCCACCATAGCAGCCACTGTCCCCCACCATAGTGCCCACTGTCCCCCACCAGCATCCGCCGTTACCATAGAGGAAGGAAGTGCTTCGCCCGTTGCGGACGGTGCGCAGGCCTCGCGCATGAAAGAGAGGTTGGTGGGGGAAGCAGGCGTTTGAGGGGCCCCTACCGTGCCCATCCCTGCTGTAATTTACAATGCTGATTATTTCGATCGGTAAGTTTATTCAGAAAGGAGTCGTGCTGGTTTAACGTTACTGTTAAAAATCGAACATTTAATTAAAACGAAGAATAAAAGAAACAATATAATAAAGAGTTCTAATAAACGAATTAATTGTCCAACGCTAGAGGAGAAATCGAGAAATGAGGCACGAATCTAACGCGAGCCAGTTAGCAAAAAGTGGCATCAAAGTCTGTTAAATATCTGGAACTTTCATTGGAGAAAGTCGACCTTAACAATAGTGAAACTTTACATAATCAATTCTTGTTTCGATATCTGCGCAACGTTCGGAAAGAACTGTCAATAGTGCAAACGTTTGGTCTCCGACTACTTGTCACGAGCCTGTCTAACCAACAGCAGAGTAACGCGCATTGAAACGAATCCTAATTAGGCCGGTTAAATTAGCCTGAATGGCTGGGCTCATTAACCGAGACAGCACGTATCACTCGAGCGACGTGAGAACTGCTATAACAGCTTGATCACTGAACCGAACTTGTGATTTATGTCCTCTTGGGCAGAGTTTATGCGAATCTATCAAAGCAACGGAAGCTGAACGCGTGAGCGAGCTAACTATTATCTGTAACTCCAGTCCTTATATTCATTGCAAACAATATTGTATCTTTAGCCAGAGGTTTTTGTTAAGAATCACAACAATTCAACGTACAAAAATCTTGTAATTTTTAGTTGTTCCAAAATAATCGGTTATAGGCCTTGGAACGTGTAGGTTCTTTCATTTCGAATCTAAATAAAACAGACGAACTGTTCGAACGAAATTTTCTCTCATTTATTGTATAAAATCTATATTCCATTAAAAAGAATCTTTCCAAATTTAGCGACTTTCCTCTATACTCTCAAGAACTCGATCCGACCCTCCCCCCCCCAATATTTTCGAGTTCTCGCACAGCTCTGCCAATCACGCATCCTCGAAGAAAGAGGGCACGGAGTAGAGCTCGTCCTCGCGTGGGGCCATTCATGCTTCGCTGAATAAGACGAAACAAATGCAATCGTTACGTATCCGCGGACCCCTACTTCCGCCAGCTAAGCAAGAAACTCGTGGAGAATCGGCGAAGAGGATGAGAACGGTGCACACTACGATACACGTCGATTTCCACCGGCATAGCACGGCGACTCATCGCCGGAGCACGAGTGTTGCGCGCGAGACGCTGCAACCGGTGTGCACCTCTCCAGAGGGCATAATTCTTTGATCTCGATTTTTGTCCACTCCCACCCTGTCCCCCCCCCCCCCCTTTGTCCCCCGTGGCCCCTGGCCCGCAAGTTGGCCAGCCGTTGCACATCGGTGCCACCGCCCTCCTCTGCCTCCTGCCCCCCCACCACGCACAGAAAATTCAAGACCGGTTAATCCAGATTAACTTTGAGCCAACGTACATAGGTTGGTGCGCGCGGCCACACAGCCGCACACGTGTTCTGGTTTGTATGTACGTTGTACTACGTGTGTATGTTTCGAACGGCGAGCGAGCCTCGATCGGGAGTAACGATCTTCCGCGATCAAAATGCAACGATACTTCCCCCCCTCCGGCCCTCCCCACTCTCTCCGGAGCACTCACCGGACCTGTCTTACCGCTGCACCGTACTCTTCCTCGCGCGATTGTGCCTGCGCGCCACGACCTACACGGTGTTTCACCGATCCGCTGAAAAATCGGTTATGCCACCGAGTTCTGGGTCATTCGGTAGATCGGTGGATCAATGTGCAGCGCGTTGTCAAATCAGAGCAGACTTCCGCGCACGTTTTAGCACTCGGAAGTCTCCCCCTTGTGCCGAGTATATGTACCTTTTTGTAAATTCTTCCTTAGGGTAAAATAACTTGGAAAAAAGTGAAAATGTTTGGGTTTCTTAATAATAAACAAGTACTTAACAAATGGGCTCTTAATATGAGACCCAGTATGTTTGTTCAGTTGTTCGTCTTTCCAGGTATTTAAAGGCTTGAATTTTGTCCGATTCAAAAATATAAATAAAGTGTACTGAGTTTGGCAATGTTTCTATGAACTTTGTAATATTTACAATTGATTACATACAGTGGGTGAAAAATGTATTCGTACAGTTTTAAAAATCAAATAACTTTTTTTAAAATTTGACCGGACCACCTCTCTAGCAAATGAATCATAAGCTAAAATGGGATAATTTCAAGATGGCCGGATCGTCCATAGCAATGTCGACCTGACCCGCGTACGCAGTATCAATTCAATCGATTCAGATTCAAATTTGCGTTTAGTACGTGTGTACCGAGCGCGCCTATCGCGTATAAGGTCGCTGTATAAGGTATCGTTCTCAATATTAATGATGGCAACGCATCGCCTGTAATGAACACATGCGCAACCTGTCCCGCCCACGTGCGTTCGTTTTATACGCATGAAACGACATTATCTGAACAGTGCTGTATCAAGGGTTCTACCAAGTTCTCAGGAAATTGGACTATTAGCTTCATTTTAATAATTGACGCATTAACTCAAATTTGTCTTGTTACCATAAGCTTTATACGGCTTGGTTTACCGGCCAGGAAACATCTAATTACCAATAAATAGCGGACCGAGTTGTACGCGATGACTAAACAACCAAAAGGAGACAAACTAATTTCACTTTGCCACCTCAATTTATGTAAAAACACTTCCGCCACGATTTTCCGTTTGCAGCCGACAGCAACCTTCGGATTTGCAACCAGAGTGCAAACAAAATTGAAAAACACTTTCTCTAGACCACCTCCTAAGCCAGGCTTGATTAACTATTCATTGCTAAGCAGTACTATTAATAATGTTGCACATATTTCTTTTTGAAGACCGTTCGGTCCTTGACCAGCATTTCCACTCTCCGTTGCGCGAGAAGCTTTGCTTAAAGTTTTTCTTTTGGAAGAAAACTCGGAACTTTCGCACGCCACTTATGTATGTGGCCCGTTACCGCGAAATAGTAGCATCGGAAAAATGTCAGTGCACCATTCGATGGTAGCATGGATCTAGTCACGATGTATAGACTATTCTAGACGAACTGCGTGATTGCAGACAATTCGAAGAGGATGGTCTCTCTCGGGTGGCTGCCTTGACCGGGGGCTGGCTCTGCGCCACCACCCACGGTACCCGGGGTCGGACTATCATAAAAATGTCAGCGTTTGATTCGAGCCGGCGACAAGGAAGCCGCCCGAGGCGGCCGTTAGTGCGGTGCTGTGCGAATACTTCAATCCGGCCTTTATTATTTCCACCTATTCGTAGATCGAGTTCCGCATAAGAGCGTGCGTCGGCATGGCATAAGTGGGGCGTTAGTTGCGTTGGCAGTTTGGTCGGCCTGCCTTCGGGTGCCGAAACGTCTGAACGGAGGGAGCACTGATTTCAGCATTACGATCAGGATCTCGGATCTCGAACCATCACAGTTTACGGCTACCTAACACGCTAGAGATCTCTGAACGCCGAGACTCACCGACGACGTCCGACAGTGAGTAATCTGCATAAGTAGTCATCAAATCAACGGACGGGTAAAGTGACGGTGATTAAAATAAAGGTGCCTCCCCGATTAAATCAGCCCCCTCCATCAGACACGTGTACGCGGTCTGTGCTCGGCCTCCCGATCCTTGTCCCTATCTTGCTCACCAGCTACCAAGTCGATCCTCTATCCCGCTCGCGGGCGAACCGGTCCAATGAGGAGGATCCCTATCGGCACCTGCACCGACCAACCTATGAATTGATATTTCACGTGGATGCGTGGACGCAATTGATTACCGGAAAAAAATCGATCGCCGGCTGGGTTGGGTCCGAACGGATACCGTCGACACGTTTAACCACCTCGCGCAACGTGCACTGCACACGCTTATTCGAATCCGTGAAAATAGAGCACGGCGTACTGATTGGAATGCACTCTTCTCCTTCATTATCGGGGGCGGTTCTATTACCTGCGTTTATGGACTCGGAGGGCGGGAGACTCATCTGATAAACCCGTGGATCTTTGTGCGTTTATAGCAAACGTTACCGAGTTGTGTCGACGGCTCCAGTGGGAGCTTGTATTTTCTGACGATGTCTTCGCGCTCCTCCGAGGGTGGACGATGCGTTTGTCTTTGAACCAGACATCCTATTTAATTATAAATTAGTTACAATCGATCGACAATCATTCGATCAAACAAATCAAGCGTGTATCATTGTAATTACTCATATTTTTAACAGGGAAGACAATTAGAATATCGTTGCACATTTAATTCTTTTTATTTGATCCTTCATGAAATGCTCTATGCGAGTAACTAGAATTCAGTGTAGCTAGACTTTTACGTAACAATTCATTGTGCAAGCGACTCTGTTACGTCGTCTTACTGTATATCAATGAGGTAAGTTCACACTACTCGACACGCCGCTGTGTACCTAGCGTGAAGCGACTAAAGTATAGAAACGATGGTAACCGATAGCGTCTTTAATTTCGCGGAGTCGCGTTGACAGAAAAATGGTCGAGACGCCGACTCGATGGCGTCCAGTGGATTGATACCTCCTAGGTGTTCCCCGATCGGCTATACGTTTTCATTAACGATCGTATACCGGCTCGGACGGATCTTTATGATCCGTTCGGATCAGACCGAAGAACGTTTGTACGGTGGACGATGGCGCCATTGACAACCGAATCCTCGTAAACACTAGCTCCGGCTCGAGGACTATAAGGATATCGCTAACGTCCCGATTGCCAGAGGATCCGTCTTGTCTCGTGGCCCGCGATCCGTGAAACGGCCCCAACCCCCAGCTCCTTGTCCTCCTGAACGATAGTTAATGAACTTGAGTGCCTTATCAGCCGGATTCGCTGTATCAGCCCCGGATGGAGGCACGGTTACTATCGGGGGCCCCGCTTGCGCAATAATTCTCCGGCACATGCTCACCAGTCTTAGAGTATCGTATATCGTCGTTGGACTTGCACGTATATTTGTATATCCAGCACGTCGCCTTTCGCGCGTCCTTCGGAGGACGTGATTCGTTTCTGGTTACAACGGGAAATAAAAAACTGGCAGCAGCCGCCGCCGCCGCCTCCTTCTTCCGCGGCAAACGCGTTCTTTTATGGCCGGAAAGGAAATCCGATCTCCGGGAATTATACACTACGGATTACAATGCCTATATACAGTTACGGCGCAACGAATAGGCTGACGATTCGAGACAGCAACCTTTCCGCGAGACATTCCTCCGCGCTAACGGTTATCACAGTTCGGGATGGGTTCAATGTGTACAGAAAAAGTACAGTAGAACCTCGCTCGTTGCACGAAACGAGAACGCCTGCCGGTAACACTGTCCAACATCAAAATTTTTTCCTAATGACTGTTGGGTGGTTCTTATAGTGTTTCTTGCACTGATTCCGAAAAAACTCTATAAGAATCACCAAACAGTTATTAGGAAACATAAAAAAAGTTGAAATTTGTTGGACAGTGTAATCGAGGTGGTGCAACAAAACAGGTAACCAATCGGGCGATCTGTTTTCCCACATCCCCTGACCCATGACCTGTAAAATTTGCAGGTGTACAGGATAGTGAACAGCATATTCATTCATAAATTAAGTCTACTTTATTTATTAATTGGAAGCACGTGTCTCAATCTTCCGTAACACCGTTCGAATCATAATACCGGGCGCAAAGTGCTATCAATTCCTCCGCCGTTGAACAATCATGATAGCGCGTGACGAAATAATTAGCGGCAATGGACACGATTACTTAACGCTCCCTTAACGTGTTAACGCTGCCAGCCAGCAGATTGATCGGGGACTAACGAGGAACGAAAAACCACGGCTTATAAGCAACGGTTCAGAAGCAACAACTGAAAATTGAAGTCGTAAAGATCATCAGCTTCCAATTACACAGGCCACCGCCGTATACGCGCGCATCATTGTCTCGGGTCTCCTTCGCGTCAACCGATTGTTATCATGCGCCCAATTTATTATGCAGCTTTCAATCAAGTTGTCTGATCCCACGGTCGATCGCACGACTACCATCGACTAAACGACTACTTATTGGAACGATCGTTTTGACAACACCACGGGAAAAGCTCGTTAAATCAGTCCGCTAACAATGAACAATTAGCAGCGTGACTTCGACTTCTTCGACTTCTTCGACTATAGATATTATCGTGAAGCTTCTATTTGGATTCGTAGAGTCACTCTTCGCGATAAAACGTATTACAACTGCGAACTTTTGTCTAGGACCAAATCGAGTGGGTAATTTAATTGGTCGGATATCAGTAACAGATTTTTCGGCTGTTCTTTCTTTTGGAGGACCACATATTTTAACATTTTTGAAGAATTTTTTAACTTTTTTTATGTAATCATTACGAAAATGTAAGTATTATTGTTAGGAATTCACTGGTTTATAAGTTATACGTATGTAAACATGAGCAATTGTAAGCGTTTTTGACAGGTTAGGGAGTCGCCATATTGGATATTCGTTGGGTGGCACCACCTAGCAAATATACCAATATGGCGGCTCTTTAACCTGTCAAAAAGGCTTAAAAGTGCTCAACTTTACACGCGTATAACTTCTGAACCAGTGAACTCCTGGCAATACGACTTTTATTTGCGGTGTTTTCTCGTCGAGATCTATAGGACTGCACAAAAAAAAGTTGAAAAAAATTGGTCCTCCAAAGAAAGGTTTAACCGATTTTTCTAATAAATGTCGGACAGATTGGAGATCGTGAAACAAACTATCGAGTCGAGTGAAATAGTCCTATTCAGTTCTATTAAAACATGTTTGAACAGCTTAGCTTTATTTTGGCTTAACACAGAATACGACAGAAAAAGTATTACATTTCTTTGTTTATTTAAGATAAATCTTAAGTGCCAGGTAGTGAGAGAATCCCCCCCCCCCTCTATGAAGTTTCTCTTAAACTCTCGGAGACTCGGAATAAAGAAGGGAATCGGTTCACTGGCATAAAGGAGATATCAAAAGTAGCTGTCCATCTCTCGATGTAGAACCCGAGCAAAGATTGATGTAGCAGAGCTGAATTTCATCATCGCACGTCTTTCTAAACCGACTGGCAGCCGATGCCTCCTAAGATTCTATTTAGACAGCATGGGAACGTTCCTGAATCATCGTTGATCGACACCCCCGGTGCACAACAACGCTCCTCCGGCACTATCTGCTCTTCCGTTACGTTCGAACGGTGCCAATATACAATCAATCGCGGGTATTCGCGTAATTGATACCCATCCACGGTGTAACAAACGATGTTAGCCACGGTACTCGAAAGCACTTTCATGACTTGGCCCGATCGTGGATCATTTCTCGAACTTCGTGATAGATACAGTTCCCGCCGCGATTTTGCAGCCTTCTTCTAACCGTTCATACATATTTTTTTGTCCCACTGGTTAAGACGGGCTTCTCGTGTGACGGCAGTGAAAACAAGTGATTTTTAAGAATTATTTGTAGAAAAACTATTGGATATATGGTGGGAGTATACCTTTTGGGGATGTAAGCAGGCAGTCCTGAAGTACAAGTGTTTTTTTCATCAGTTAAATTCTTCTCATTATTTAGGTTAAACCTTTTTTTGGATGACCAATTTTTCATCTATTTTTTATTTATAGATGAACCATCTATATCCAGCGCATGCGCTCAACAGTCCTACACCTACCACCCAACGAATATCCAATATGGCGACGCCCTAACCTGTCAAAAACGCTTAAAATTGCTCATGTTTACACACGTATAACTTATAAACCAGTGAATTCCTAACAATAATACTTACATTTTCGTAATTTTCTCATCGATATCTACAAGATTACATAAAAAAAGTTAAAAACAGTGTTCAAGAAAGTTTAAAACATCTGGTCCTCCAAAAGAAAGAACAGGCATTATTTATTGTATAGTATACAAGACTTCTTAACAGCTTCGGCAGTATAGTGAGAAAGTATCTAACTTTATGCTGTGATTGAAAATATTTCGAAAGAAGAATATGACAAATTGGAAAAGGTTTTAGGGTTGAAATTCATATTGTTTAAGAAAATGTTTGTAATTAATAACACAATATAACACAATATGTGAAGAAATGAATGAGCTTCGTCCGAATGACGTATAACAGGTGTCAAAAACATTGGTGGGGAGAAACAATTCGAAACTCTTACCCATGATTTTGTTAGGAAGGTGTTTTTGTCACTTGGACCATTTCTTCATGCGAAAGAAAAATCGTTCCGTTACTATGAATTATATTTATATAAAATATCCCTTGCTGGAAGCGCAAATTAATCTTTAAAATAATATTCTTTATCAAAGAAGATTATCCAGCAGTCGGTAAAATATTACGAAGTTGGCCTTGCAACCACCGTATTCAGCTCCCTAATCCTTCCCATCACAAGCGTCGTTATAAGTCAAAGGGGACTATCCAACGATTTAACGAGGATTCAAGGAAAAATGTTCCTTGAAAGGGTAATAAATAACGGGGGAATTAATTATGATCGTTCTGTTCGCCAGGTGACACAACATTAAGCTCCTGCATCCATCAATACCGGTGTGTATCCCTCCAGTAATAGAAGGGCTAGGGTAGCTCGGGCTCATTCATCTACTAGGAAAATCGTTAATTAACGCGTGCGAGAGAGGGTGGCCTTGTTGGGTGGTCCGGGGGTAAAATAAAAGCCAGCGCGATGCTCGTTTATATCTAAGATATTAATACGACGCTAATTACCCGACGGTAGCTTCGGCAAAGTAGGCAGCTGCCGCTGACGCTGACACAGGGTCCAGCGTCGATAATCCTGCGAGTCCTGCAATAACCTCGGCGGAAAAAATAAACGCGGGGAATACTCGCAGCGATGATCAACCAATTCACCGGCCAATCAGTGTTACTCAATTTTTTACGAGTAAACTGGATATATCGGAGGTGGAGGACGCGCGACCCTCGCCTCGGCGCGAAATGCCAGGCAATCAATGCTTCGAGCAAATTGCCAGACTGTAATGACAATGCAGCCGACCAGGCCTCGGAAGCGTGCTGCCATTGTACGCTTTTCTTTCACATCGCGAACACGCTTGCTAAATAGTCGTGCAACATTTCCAATGCGTCGGCTTAACAGGGTACGCACGGCCATGTCTTGAGTCGCTTGCTCATTTTTATCACGACTCAATTAATGACTTCTGACGAGTACATTTTCCGCTAATCGAATCTTCTATTTCTACCGCTCCCAGTCCTGGTAGTCCTTTCATTCTTTTCAGTCATACAGTCGCTCACGGCGAAAATGGAATAGCGCCTATTTAATCAATTTTGTGATTTCGGCGCAAGGGTCATTTGCATGAAATTGGGAAAGAATATACAGAGTGACATCTTCCAGGGATTGTGTTATTGTGTTGGCGGTCGCAAAAAGACTGCTACATGGCTCATACATGTGCAGAAACCATGGCATACCTATGCATTCCTACTTAAGCCGCCATGTTGAACTAGTTATATTACCTTATTTGGTTAGGTTAGGTTTGGTTAGATTAGGTTGGGTCAGGTTAGGTTAGGTTCGGTTAGGTTTAGTGGGCTTAGGGTTTGCTTAATAATCCTGATTTGTACTTTTATACCTCAATTCGGTATTAAAATTGTGTTTCGCCAGCAAAAAGTTCATTTGATTTCCGCATTTTGTTAGACACCTCGTGGGACGTCTACAGAGTAAGTTTGAAGGCAATCGGAGGTGGGTGCTAAAAAGAACTCTTACCCAATCACCAACTTCTAGTTCAATATTGTCTCATAACTTGTACAGAAACTCGAAGACTTTTCAACATATTTGCTACCAGCAAAATTTCATAAGTTTTATTTTATCGATGTCATTGCCACGTAGGATAAACGTTGCAGTCACCGCATAATTAACGGAGCATCGTCGTTTGTCCGCAGCATCGTCGTTTCTACTTGTGTGAAATCGTATGAGCATCGGCGGCGATGTTACGACAAAAATAAATAATACCGTCCATTCTTCATTGCTTTTAACAACCTTGCTTTATGTTCCATCGTATTTTTCCCCCTTTCAATTCCAAAGTGGCTCGAGCATGATACGAGTATACAATTATACCATGGAATGACGCGGACAGTCTAGTCGCCGATGGCTTGGCCTTGCGTCAGGTTGAATAGCAACAATGATAATGATGACATTGCGGACGGGCTGGTATGTTGGTGTTAAAGCTATTACGACGACACTATTTGGGTTGGCGCCTTGATCAGCAACACCCGTGAGCTATGACAATCATAATGTGAGCGGCCCGACGCTGGTAAATGTTTGTCGCTCGTCGTTAACAGTCTCGCGACTGGAGTCATTGCAGAATTATTCATTTTCCTCCGTTTCACTGAAAAGTGTTCACTCAGGACCATAGACTTCCAACAATTGTAAAATAATCGTCGGTAGGTCAATGTGTTGAGTTACGTGTTTCTTCCAAAACTGGATTTGGATTTGAAATTTTCAACTAATTACGCTTGTCGCTGATGCGCCGAGAGAAGCAAAAACAGGACGCGCCGTTTATTGGATCGAATAAAACTTGCAGTGGCCCTCGAGGGTGTACTATATGCATTATTCAAACAGCGGCACCGGTTATCCAACACTTCGCTAATAACACCGGGCCCATTTTTCCCGGTGCTAGCCCAAGTATTCTACGCTCGAAGCGCATCGACGAAACGTTCGCGATGGAATGTCAAGAAAGGTGGTACTCGCGTTGATCGACGACAATAAACCACGAAGGGGAGAGAACGCCAAGATACACGGGAAAAAGTGACACGTAGAAAAGCTGAGTAAACATTTTGATCTAGCCGTGGCTGGCATATAAAACCATAAAAATCATTCTCCTAGCGAGGATTAATGAAAGATGGCCGCTGGAAACGCGACGCCAATACCACCATTGGCATTCTAGTTTTAATACACAGACTGAAAAATGTATCTCCGCGATGTCCATAGAAATCTGGCTTCTTTATCAGTAGTTATTAGCAATTATCTTCTTATTTATTACGTGGAAAGGGGGAAGCTGCGGCGAGAACATAATTTTGCGTGCGGCGTAAAAGTTCCGGAACAAAACCTGTACTCCGGGGGCATGAACGCCGTTCATCCAGGTTGCGGCAGCTTACCCAAACGGTGTTCGTGCAACATTTAATCGTTACCTTGGACTTTAAGAAGCTCTCCCGATTTGTCCCGGTCGGGCGATCGATCACTCAGCGGCAAACTCGTTGTTTCGAAAGCGAGCCAGATGATCGCGGGTGTAATTACGATGATCGCGAGGCGTTCTTCGACTCGCTTTCACACCGCGAGCCCATCCCATTGCCGAGCTTGTCGAACGTATCACGCACGGAACGATGCTACACGGTTATTCCGCTCACGTCTCTCATGCGCCGCGTATGAATGATAATTCGTTGATCCCGTAAACTATTAATTACGCCCGCCTCCGGGGATATTGATAACATTCTTTCCAGACGTTCTCAACGACTTTCATTCGTGCTACGACGCGAATCCATAGCGGGAATTTCTCCGAAAAGTTTCATGCCTCGAACAAACGGCAGACTGCACGAGTTTCGTATGACGAATTTGATTATTTTTAACTTTCTATCATAAACTAGCGTATATAATAGCAATAAACGTGGAGGGGAGTGATTCTACTTGAGAAAACAAGTCTAAAATATAGAATAATTTTATTTTCATTTGACGCCTCGTTTCCGAGAAATTAGAGTGCAAATTCGTCAAGTAGAATCATCCCCTCCACGTTTATACCATCTTCGCACACCCAGTAGACATGTGAAATAAAATAATTGGGTGAAGTTCCTTTTAGCACCCACCTTCGATTGGCACCCCAACTTACCCGCCGAAATATTGCCCATGCCCAGCAGAGTCATATGGGTTGGTCACGTGACGCGGAAATGTTCTGCGCATGCGCAACAAACTGTTTTCACTGATTAACACACCCCCGAAACTGTTGTTTCTTGTCTTTAATAAATTTAATAAGTCACAATGAGTAACAGTTCTGATGAATCAAATCAAAATGATCCCGAGTGGAAGCCGCAAGAAGTAGCCCAACATGTTGCGGGTGGCCAATTTTAAACTAGTCATATTTATTTGGTTCGGTTAGGTTAGGTTAAATTAGGTTAGGTTAGGTATGGGTTAGGTTAGGTTAGGTCTGGATTAGGTTTAGTGAGCTTCCAGAGGGATGGGGGGACACGATGTCTACCGTCATTGGGTCCCAAGTAGGATGGTTGGAGGTGGAGCTTCTCTCCCCTCCCGCGAGTGCATGAAAAGGGTGGTTTTACTCCGGTAGCAATGCAATTGGCAGATCCCGGAGTGAGCCCATATAGCCCAGGGCACGGTAGAATGTGGGGTTTAGTTGGTATGCCTGACCTCGGTCAGGTGAGCCCAACATAACCCTCTCTCCCACTACAGCGTAGGGGAGAGGGTATCCATAAGGCGGATTCCCCACATTACAAAAAAAAAGAAAAAAAAAAAAAAAGTTTAGTGGGCTTGGGGTTTGCTTAATCATCCTGATTTGTACTTTTATACCTCAATTCGGTATTAAAATTGTGTTTCGCCAGCAAAAAATTCATTTGATTTTCGTGTCATGGCGCCATCTTCATTTTGTCAGACACCTCGTGGGACGTCTACAGAGTAAGTTTGAAGGCAATCGTAGGTGGATGCTGAAAGGAACTCTTGCCAAATAGATTCTTTGGAAATGCTTTGGAAACCATAAAAATCACGTTTACTGCCCCGTAGAGCTAATGTTAATAAGTAGTACAAGGATAAAGATTAATTATTAAGTCTGTAGAAAGAATGTAAAAGAATGCGTCACTCATCTCTGACTAATGCTGCAGTTATATTCTGCATCGGTAAATATTAAAGTATATTTTTTAAACACTTTTGTTTGAGTAGTATATTTTAAAGCGTGATGCACGTACTTGGTCAAATAATTTTGTTATTGGCAAAGCGAGGTGCTTTACCTGCAAACAAGTTTTTCCCAGTTTTGTATCTCCCGCGATGACGCATGATATGTATTCATGTTCGGTGACGTTTCGCTTCGAGCAAGAATGACAATGACTTTCCATGCAAACAGTCGTTGACCATCAGTCCGTTTGCTTTGGTGCAGTCGAGCTCAATTTGGCAGTACATGCTAATCAGTCTTCACATATACATTTTCGGATTCCACACAATGACTGGTCTCGGCGAATTCCGCGAAATTTCACTCGCGAGTCCATATTTAGCTGACAATGAGAAGTGAGAGTTCAAATGAGACCGGACACATTGTTAAAAGTCCCTAATACTCCAATAATACCTACTTTCGATTTGTCCTTGGAAACAATTTTTTACATGCCCCTGCTGACAAGTAGAGAAATCGTCACAGATTTTCACTTTCTTGGACAATTGGATGTTAATTTACATTCGAGGCATAAAATATTTTTTAAATTTCTTTGATCAATCTTTGTGGGCCTGGCAAAGAGTTGCAGGTCCTTCGGGAAAAATGTCGAAGTCACGAAAATATTTTATCGAGCCTGTAGAAAAATTGTAGGGCCCAGAAAAAAATTTCACAGGCCCACAGAAAAATTGTAAATCCTGTAGGAAAATTGTGACGCCTTTGAACAGACTGTAGGGTTCGCTATAATATTGCATAATGTTCTGTTGGAAATCTGTGAGGCCCAGGAATGTGCATTTAGGGCCCCAAAAAATGTTGTACCTGCAGTAACAGGCTTGCGATGCCTCTGAAATGATTGTGACGTGTTTGAAAAAATGGGGCCAGTGCAATGCCCTAGAGGGCACTCGTTGCTTGTCGATCGAAAGATTGAGGATATCTACACCACGGAAAAATTAAATTTGAAAAATATCTTCACGTGTTTCCTAGCAGTACATTAATCAAACTGCTACTTTAATTTTCCTTCAGCTCATAAGTCAGGCAGATCCAACCAGTAGCTCCGGAGCTACTCGAGACACCTTCCCCACTTAGGTTCTTCCCCCACTCTTGCCCAAGCTGCGACGCGCGCAGCACTCGCCAACTCTACGGCTGCACGTAGTAGTGGGAAGAGGTTCGATGGTGGGGACCTTGCAGTTCTCGGGGGGGAATACGTTGGAACTCTCTGCTTTAAGTGTACAGTTTATTTTTATGCATTTTTCTAATTTTCTAAAACAGGCCACTTAACTACTCTTTAGTGGACGATCTTGTTGAAACGAATTCAAAAAATGTCGCTTCCGTTTGGCTCGCCACTTGAGATCAGTTGAATCGCACGAGACACATTTCTGTTAGCCGAGGAAGTGAACTAGGTGGCCTGTTTTCGATGCAACACCACCGTGTGCAGCAGTACTTGGTCGACGCAATATTTGTAATGTCTCCGTAGATACGATTCGAAGTTGATCGAACGCGTATCAGAACGCGTAAGAATTTCGATGAATGAAAACATGGAAAACAGAACGAGAACTAAGGGGCAGAGGAGGATGTAAGAAGAGGAGGGGTGGGGAGTAATGGGGGGAGGGGGAGGGGATGGGGGTAATCCTGCGCGTTTATTGCCAGCATTTATGGACTGTCGCGGAGGCGATAATCTTCAAAAAGATGCCGACACAGCGACAGAGGATGTCGGTAGGTGGTTCCGCAGCATAGGGGAGTTGATGGTAGGTTGCTGTTTTCCGGAAAATACATGTATTAAAGTGCTACGCGTTTTAAGTAGTGAAGACGTGTTCTTGCCGGGAGATATACCGATACGTCTTCCTCGTTTTATAACGCGAAGATAAGAAAGTCGTGAGGAATCATCAGGGTACAGGTTCGGCTAAAAGTATCCGCCATGTTGCGCCGTGAATTATCAATATTTCCCGCGGGATTTCGTTTCGGTAAACCGCGGGACGATTTTATTGGCTTGTACCAGGCATATCAGATTCAATAGCAATTAAATTGTGAACGGTACAAGTGAGAACAGAGAGAGGGCTGAATCTTTACGGTGGAGTGTATGGCGGGCCCATTACGAAAATAGACATCTTGAATAAGACGTCAGTTAGCCACAATTGCGCCTAGGAAGATGTTCTTTTCAACAAATTGCCAACTGCATAGTTGTTCCCGGAAAAATCTCATGGGCCGGATAAGCATCGAAGTTTTATTTATCATTTCCCGTAGCAAAAATCAGGATCTTCGTTTGCAATTCACTGTGCGATCGTTAGTTAACACGTTATCGCTGGACTGCAGATTTTTATGTAAAACGAATATTTTTCGCATCGATTATAAGGTACTGGAATCAAATAAAAATTGATTTGTTCCTTTAATAATTTTAATAAGCTGGTGGTCTCTCAAATCCTATTTGCCTTTTTATTGTTTCACGTTTTACCGAGAGTTGTGGAGTTGGAGTTAGAGGCGAAAGAAATTTCTGTTGGTTCGACTAAAAATACTATATACAACATTTTTGCAGTTTTAAACAAATTATTCTGATTTCAAGGGCGTTCGAATACTTTCGTGAACCACTGTATAAGAATTATAATTGAATTATACGACGATGTGGCAAGCTTTGAAATAAGATGGAGAAAACACTTTCCGGACCGCAAAGGGTTAAACGATTGAGACAGTTGTTGTTAGTTCACGATCTAATATTTGGGTGTCGATGCAACGCGTCTTTTGAGGCTTGTAAGCAAATCTTTATTCTTTCTGCTAATCATAGGGTAACTAGTACCGTCAATCCGGAGGAACGCAACGCGTCAGAGGTCATCGCTGATTGATCTCGCGATCAGTCAGGAAGGAGCTGCAGTGCTGCAGCGACCGCGGGAAGAATCCGATTTTTATAGCCGGCTACTACGAACTTGTACAGGAATCCCGTGGATTCCAGAGAAGGGACCGCAGTCCTTAGCACCAAGTCCCTGCCGAAGAATTACCGTCGACCGGGAATTTCAGCCGCGGCGACCGGCTGAATGAGTCCACCTTGGTTCTCGGTGTTTAGGCCTGAGGCGCTATAGGTGGTCCACGGTCGGCAGGTTGCTTGCTATCTTCGCTGAACTGGTGCAAGTTCATTCACCCGCGGTTCACACCTCACTGGACACAATGCCGGTCTACCCAAGGCTCCTCTCGTACACTTTTATCCTATTTTTAGATCGGTCTCGATAGTGTTAATCAACACTAGAGCGGCGCGAGAACCCAAAAATATCGGGTCTGGTTGGGTTCTCGAAATGATTATATATTCAGAAACCTATAAAACATGTCTGTATGTGCAAATTAAAGTACGAAATAGAATTTTATATTATTTACAAGCGAATCATCATCTAATTAGCACTATGCCGTCCAGCGACAGCACAGTGGTGTCGCGCACAAAGTATTGCTCAACGGCCGGCGACACCACAGTGGTGTACTGGATGGCATAGTGTTAATTGCGCATTATTTAATATTCACTATTAATATTTAATAGGGATTGAAAACTCATGAGAGGTAACGATGACGTTAGTAAAAGTTGAAAATTTATAATCACCCGATAACCTCAAGAACGGCCGGCGCCAAAGTGTTAAGATCTAATCTAATTAAGAAAGGAGCGCCGTGCTTTGCATCATAATCGAATCGAACAACCATTTCCCATGCGGCACACTAATAGAATCGCATCGCCCCATTCCGGAAGTGTCTAACACGTCCGATACCACTCGGAGATTGCATAATCGTAAATCGGGCAACAGCGCGCGTGGCCGTTCCCGGTCGATTTCCGATTTAGCTTGGCACAGATAAACAGGTGTGAAATTTTATCGTGCTTACATAGCAGCGTTCTGGCGCGCCCGGCGATATTAAATTCAACGAGAAAACTCGTTACGGCGCAGTCAACTTAAAGGTGAGCATCATTAACGACACGCTCCATAACTCTGCTGAAAGCGCGCGGCGTTCTGCCCTCCCCATGTCCCCGCCCCCGCTGGTCTCATCTGCGCGCTCTCATCGGCATAGGCATCGCACATGCACCCGTCAGCGCGCGCACACTCGCATGAACAAGCGCGACGCAAGGTGCGAAAGCTTTGAGTATTTTCTAATGAATGATTATCACGAATCGGTCCGAGAGTACCCGTCCGTAACCCCCCGGTTATCGGAACGGAGTTATCGGCTAACAAGTTGTACTCCATAGAAACATAGTAATCCCCATTCCAGTGGTAGAGATAAGACCACCTCGCTGCGGTCGAAGTAACGCTATACTCGCGGCCACGTTGCCCTATCTCACCCCTGCGCAGCGATGTGGCCGAGACGATCGCGAATCTGAAACAATTTCCATCTCGAGGGTTTCCAGTCTCTTTGTCTTCCTATTCTCCTATTTTTATGCAGGGTGATTCACTGAGTAATGGACCCAAAGCCAGTGCCGCCACGGAACGCGGTTTGGTTGGCTACACTTACGTGTCCGTGACAGTGATGGGAATGTTGGCGTTTTTCACGCGCATGCGCGAGTTTCGGCAGCACCGAAGATACGTCCGAAGTTTGTGGGGTACTATCGGGGCGAAAGTAGTGGGTTGGTTATTATATATTTCGTTTAAAGTTATTTTAGTACCCTTCCCTTCCTTATTCCCAAGATGATGAAGAAGAGTAAGTTATATTATGTTGTACATAGATATGTGCCGACTATGATTGTCGTTGCACGTGGCCGGAGAGGTTATGTTCTCGTGAACGAATAATCCCAAAATTCACGATAGGTGAAATAGAAGCGAGTTTTCTGGATATAGGAAAAACACTCACGCCGATTCGCGGGTCACCACTCTTTTATTTATTGCACTAGACGTTTTACAACCGTTCACACCGTAGCGCCCTCTGTCTCCTTCCATCAAGCGCGATACAGTGGGGCAACGAAGACACGAGACATCAGCGTACGCAACGAATGTGCGCGCTGCATGAAAGAGAGGTTGGTGGGAGAAGCAGGCGTTTGAGGGGCTCCACCCGTGCCCACTACTGCTTTAGACCATATTATCGCATAACCTACAACTGGTAAATTGAATATTTGATGTTTATTATATACAAGATTTACTTCGCAATGGTTATCAAATAATTAATGGTTATATATTCTTCCTTGCTTTACATTAATTACAGATTTCGTTTGAGGGGCTCCACCCGTGCCCACCACTGTCATACAGCGTCGTTGGCCATGGTGGTTCGGAACCCACCGTAACAAACAGTAGGTCCCGCTGAAAAGTAGGGTGAAATAGGCTGAACATTGGCGTTACGTGAGAGTGGACAAAGTGGAAGAAGGGGGAGAGTGGAAAAGAGGGGAGAGAATTGGTAAAATGGATTTGATACCCTGAGGGGACCAAATATCAGTACCTATCCTATCCTATCTTATCTATTATCACTATTATTGTGCTGATAAAAAATTGTGTTCGCAATTATTATAACCAAAAATAGATTATTTTCTTCGTCAATTGAATTCTGTACGTCGCCTTATGGTTCGTCAGGAGTTTTTCTGCGGCCATCTTTGGATCGTGTTCACGGCTGACACCTTTCTCCACCGATCTGTGCATCTAACAATATTGCCAATCGATTATCTGTGAGAATCGATGCGTGATTAATTAACGCATAGGCGTTGATATTTAATGAACACAACGTGCACGATATATTGAAACGTAACACTATTTCTTGACAGCGATATATTACTAATTGCTTTCGTGTAATGGATTTTCTCTCTGATCGGGTAGGTGCTGGATGCGATTGTTCAGATAGAGTTCAAGCTTCATATATTTGGCAGAAGATTCTAAAACTGAGAGTCGTAATGATTTTCCGCAATAGATATACACTGAGGAGGCTGTGAAGTAAGCATTACGCTATTTAAAACATTAAACAGAGATTAACCAAAAAATGTTTATACGGATATACCGTCGACTTGTTTTATTACACAAATTTTTATTAGAAACATTTTTCCAGTTGCTCGAGTTATGATGCAGATTATGATTGTTATATTGCGAATTTTATGACCAAAAATTAGTAAATTAAAAACACTCGAAGAACGTCAGAACACTGTTACATAATTTTCAACTGACTAAAATTATTAAATGAATTCCTATTTAATTCACATTTCTCGTAATCCATGTCGACCGTTTTAATTCTGCATAAATATGCGCAGTCTATTAATTAAGTGACATAAACTTTACACCTACCAATTGAGACAAATGAAATATCTATCGTGAGTATAATACCCCGGATGTTGAAATTAAGATAAAAATATTCTTATCCATTCATCGTCGCGCGAAGATAAGAATTTTTTATTATAAACGCAGACTGTAATTTATTCCGTGTCACGAGAACTTATCTAGGAAATTATAAAAATTATTATCGGAATAATTTGTTAGAATCCTAGACTGCTCTGAGATTGTTATAGCAAGAAAATGATATCATATAGCTGATTCCGTTGTAAATACCTTTTCAAACACAATATTTATTGCAAAATAAATTTTACTATTCTCTCGGGCACAAGCGTCGTGTGCCATCTAGCGTTTCTACTGTGCACCCGTTGCAAGTGTTCATTGAAATAGTAAGGATGTGAAATACTTTCAGGTCATAATGTTGATAGATTAATTGTATTATATTATCAGACTGCAGATCTTTATGTAAAATCAAAATTATATGCGATAATTGCAAGATGCAGGAGCTACGTAGACATTTCTTTCTTTTCTTAATCATTCTGATCAGTTGGAAATAATACGCCAGTATTTCTAAATTTACCTTAAATATTTTCACTACTTTGTATTCGATCTACATATTTTTGTCATAAATGCAAAAAATCCGCAATCGAATTATTATCAAGTTTGCCAATTACACGATCCAATTGATCTATCTGTACATATCCTCGGGTTACTGCCAAAACAAGGTAACTCCATAATTTGAACTTTTGAGAAATCGTCGTTTGAAAATTTAAATTGAAATGAAAAATCGTCACAGCTTCAAAATGATTTATTGATTGAAAAAAATCAAAGTAAGTAACAAAACAAAAGAAAAATTCTAGTTTTGTCAGTATGTTTTTCGAACATTTTTTAATCTAATGGAGTACGTAACTCCGAATTGAGTAAAAGTGGAGTTAGCTTGTTTTGGCAGTAACCCGACGATATATGTATAATAGTGGCAATATCATCATGACATATTTTATACATTGCCTAGTCACTCCTCATTAATTATTCAAAACTATTACCCCATTCTTTTATATTTTTAACATTCACACGTATCAGTTTCTTAAAAGCATATAGTACCCGAAACAGTTATAAATAAACATAAATAAATACAATATTATTGTATAAACTTTTCTGCCACTTACAACAGATATGGGCATTTTTGTCTCCATTGAGACAAAACCGTTCCCACCATAGCGCCCACTGTCCCCCACCAGTATCCGCCGTTACCATAGAAGTGCGCAGGCCTCGCGCATGAAAGAGAGGTTGGTGGGAGAAGCAGGCGTTTGAGGGGCCCCTACCGTGCCCATCACGAACTTACAACGTCCTACATGTTGACCATGTACATCTGATTCATTTTGCTAAATTAAATCTTTTTAAACTCTGAACGACTTTAAATTCTCTCAAAATAAATCTTTTTCATAAACTCTTTTAAACTTCTTAAAGAAATCGCATTCTTTTCAAACGTACAATGCGTCTCAATATCTTATATCCATGCTCTTCTGATTCCTTTTGCTTAGTAAAATTACACCATTCTTAATTAAATTTCTTTTCCACACGCATCGTGTCTCGCTTCATAAATCACAGATCAGACAGAGTAATCATACTGTATTTGATTAAACAAATAACGTGTCGCGTGTCAGTTTCACAACACACAGCTGTTAGTTCATCGACATCGTTAACACGGATTCACCTGAGCGTTCCGCCATCTTATAGTCAAATACGTTTCGCAATTGACATGTAAATTAACAGCATCCTACGAATGGCTGTCGTGCGCTTTCCCACGTACGTTCATACCGCCAATTTATCGTTAATGCGTCTGTCAACAATGCGGACCAAGTAGATCATTAATTTAACAACTGCCGCGTCCGCAACATGATCGGCGCGAATCAAGCGAAATAAATAGGTTTCAATCATTCTTTCCCACGATTATGCAATAATATCGCGCTCGACTCCATTATTTTCCCTTAGAACCACCGTTTCAGATTATAATGTATTACACTTATCACTATAACTTGTATAATTTGAATTCCTTGGTACACATCTGTCGATACATGTACAGTGATCAAATTATTATCAGAACCACAACACGAGAAACTCATTTCTTAACCGCATGATGAATGGTGTTATCTCCAGCGCGGCTAAATTTGCATTTATCATTTTCAAACATCAAGACATTTCATTCAAGAATGATAAGTATATATTACGAGTCAGAATTTGTGTACGTGAATTCTAAGGAACAGAAAATGTGTTTCCTATTTTAACCCTTTGCACTCGAGTGGCGACTTTGAGGCACCACTAAAAATTGCTATACAAATTTAAAACATTGTTTACATTATTAAATTGATATTCAATAAATTAGTTACCAAACATTTAAGTATTCTATGAGGTATCATATCAGTTTCATTTCTTCAAAATGAAAAAAAATCATATAGCATGGAAATATTCTTGATCGAAAAAAAAAAGTTTGGTTATGGAGTTAAAATACTTCCGAGCGCAAAGGGTTAATAATTTCATTTTAAAATCCGTCTAATGACTTTACAGGTTGATATTTTATGTAATCGTTTTTATCATACATGCATAAAATACGCAAAATCTAACGAGAAGAATCTATTCTAACTAGGATTTTATTTAAAAATTGATTGTTACAATGCAACATCGCGAATTTGCGCAAATGGTTCTAATATTTCACAATAAATTAATTAACATAAGCATTTTTGAAAATAATTAATTTCACAATTCGTGTTTCAACAAATCTCAACAGTTGTTTATTTGATCGTGTATAAAACGTCTTCGAAGCTTTGGGGTGTAGTGGTGCAAGATTAAAACTATGTTATCAAGAATAAGAGACACGAGGAACTTTTTAAATCGTGTCACGGAACTTTTTAATGATATTCCTGGAAGTACCACAACAAATCGGGTGATTAATATACAATTCTTCCGGCGATATCAGGAATAATCACGCGCACTCCACATGGTATTACAATCACCCAGACAGTATATAAAGGCTCCATTGATGGCCAAGGTGTGCGACAATTAACGTAAGGCTCGACAAGAATAGTAAAAATCTCGACCATGTACTGTACAATTATCGTCACTCTTCTCTCATTATCGATCGTGGCGTTTGGTAAGTCTTCGAAACAACTGTGCAATAAACAGTTAATTTCTAATTATGTTCTTGCGACATGCTTCACTTCACTTTCATTTTTCCCTGGCTTTGTCGGCCTTCAACTTCATTTGACTTTATTAAAAGTATTTTTGGATATAAATCGATTTATCATCGAGGCACAAAAATATCCACTGGAACCGTGAACTCTAACAACCACAATGCTATTATAGAATGTGAGAATGTAAGATGAAAAATTGATTTGTTTCTATTTCAGCAAGCGCAGGCGATCTCGAGCAGCTAATAAGTGGAGACGACACACAGCCCGGGCAATTTCCGTATGCTGTGTTCATCAAAGTGAACAATAAACCGTTTTGCGGTGGCGCTATCATCGGCAAGTACCATGTTCTCACTGCTGCGCATTGTATAAAAAACCTGAAGAACAAAACGGAAGAAGTGGTGGTTGTAACTGGAACGATTCACCTTAATCAGGGTGGTGAAACCCATCGCGCAGCTGCCTTGTATCCTCATCCCTATTACAGTGACTACCTCGATAAAGATGTTGGCGTAATCAAGGTATGATTTTTCAAATCGAATCAATTCGTCGATCATCAAATTTTAATGCAACGTGTTCAACGTTCTCCTACAAAACGGTGGTTGCATCGACTTTAAAAACGTTTCGATCGAAACCTATAAATAGACTGCAGATATTTATGCAAAATAAAAATTGTTTGCATCAATTACAATGAACACTTTTTCCTTTCTTTAACAATTTTTATAAGCTGAAGCTAATGCATTCTTCTCAAGAGTTCTTTTAATATAAATAAAAATAATTAATTTTAAATATTTCATGTCACAGCTTCTCGACCCAATCAATTTTAATGCGAATCAACAGCCGATAGGATTCCCTAGCAAAAGGACACCTGCATACGTCTACGCCACTGTAACTGGATGGGGTGGTACGTCTTCTCCTCCAACAGCCATGTCTAATTCACAACAATATTTGACAGTCAAAGTAATCGACACTCAAACGTGTAGAGCGACTTCCGGTTTTATCATCAGTGAAATCTGCACTTTAAACGGCCCCGATATAGGCACATGTACAGTAAGTATACCACTTAACCTAATTCTATATCGACGACATACTGAAGCAAAGCTGTAGCTCCGTGATGGGCACGGTAGGGCAGTGCCGCCAGACGTAATCCATTCGGATGTCGTTTCCGCCACCATGAGCACGCTCCAACGACCCCCACTAAGACCGTAGACTGGTCACGTGACGTGCCGCGCGCGACCGAGGCGACACATAACGGTAGCGGTGGCATCAGTGAAGCCATTTCAGATTTCATTTAGTAGGTAATAGATACGATACGCGGCAATAACCTATAATCTGCGATATGTCCTGTCATTTGTCCACTCACTCGTGTTGCTTCTTGTGTCCCCATTGCGCACGCGCAACGTGTCATCATTCGCTCCCCACTCAATTCCTGTTACGTTCCCGTCGCGCATGCGTGCTTAACCCGGTAATCGGAGAGAGGGTAACTTTTCAGAGGCACCTACCCCTGATCTGGCGGCACTGCGGTAGGGGCCCCTGAAACGCCTGCTTCTCCCACCAACCTCTGTTTCATGCGCGAGGCCTGCGCACTTCTATGGTAATAGCGGATACTGGTGGGGGGACAGTGGGCGCTATGATGGGGAAATGCCCTAGCTGTTCCTAATACTAAATACTCGGCCTGACATATACACCGAGAGCATTAGACATTGTTAGATGTTTTAATACAAGTTCCTTGCGTTAAGGATCGTTTTGTTTCTTCTGTAAATCTTTGCGCTATTTTGAATTTGACACACTCATTTTTGTTCCGAATGCATCAAATCGACAGTCTAGATATTATTGATCGACAGACTACTATATATTACATGAAATATCGAATATATTACAAAAAGTACCTTGCACTTATTCTAATAGATAAAATAAGGTGATGCATATTTTTCTATCGCGTTAAGCATTGTTCAGCCATTGGAGTGTACCAAAGGATTTTATTATTCAATGAGCAATGAAAAAAGCAATATTACTGAGCGATGAAACTTGCCGGAAATTAAACATCATGCAATCCTCTGTTTCTGTTTCTTCTTCAGGGTGACAGTGGCGATCCGCTTGTGTACAATAATGAAATTGTCGGTGTTGCATCACGAGGAGTTCCCTGTGCACGTGGTTTACCAGATATTTTTACAAGTATCTACGACAGCCTCGAGTTTATTCAAAAAACAATGGAGTACTGATTTCAACTGTAATTTTTTCATCATTTATTATTTATCTATTTATTTCGAATCGTTATATTTATATCTTTAACATTATAACACTAATTTATATACGAGTATTAATAAAGAAACTGTGATTGCTCGATTTTCAGATCTTCATAGTCCCCTAAGATTATAATATTTCTCTGAGACGCATCTCCTTATTAAACCTAATGGACCTATGGTCTCTCACGATCCCGTAAAAGTGCTAAATATTGACATTTGCTATTGCATGGCAAGATAATTTCAAATACGACATTTCTTTAACCGATAGTAAATATTTAACACAATCTCGTTTCTCTCAGTAACAGTCTTCATAATTTTAATTTCTCATTAAATATAACAAATTATTTTGTAAGATGTGAAAAGAAATATGTTCGCAGAAAAACCATACGTTTCAGAATATCGTGTTATGTTTTATAACTTTAAACAACTACAGTCTTCAAATTATGCACATTAAATGTTTCGATCTTAACGAGTATTGTAACCGACTGAGTTGCTACAAGTGAAGTGGCTACCACAAGATCTGGATCAGTAATGCCAGAAAGCATCCAAACGGATGCTCTCCTCCTTTTCCCCTTCCAGTATCCCATTCCACTACCATGAACACGCTCCAACGTCCCCCACTAAGAGCGTAGACTGGTCACGTGACGTGCCGCGCGCGACAGAGGCGACGCTTGGCATCAGAGAGGGGGTAAATTGTATTCCCCTCGATTTCCTCGATCTGGCGACACTGATCTGGATTAATACACTATTAAGTTTGACAGTGTAGACCAGGCATGTCCAGAAGTAGCTAACTTCGATGCATTTTCGAGGGAGACGCCTACTTCTCCCGACCGCGCGTCTCGCTCCCCGTGGCGGCCGTAGTTCTCCGAGATCCTCAGGCTCGTGCCTACCGCTTGCGGTATGTATTGCGTGTGGCGCTTTGGGGCGACTCTGATACCCATAGGTTTCCACATCACCCACGAGGTACTATGGTCAATGCGTTCTTTTTTGTCAGTGGTATCCCCTACAGGCATATTCCATTGTAGGGAGGAGGAACTCCCTGTCGCTAATTTAATTATAAATTAGTAGTAAAGTCATTTTTCGAACTTGCAAACAACAGAAAATATTTTCGTAAGTTTTTTTGTAAAATTTTTGGACGGATCACAGTGAAACAGGATATACTACAGAATCAAAAATAAAATGCAATTGAAGTTTATTCAATAGTGTTTACAGAACTCTGATTAAATTGTAGATTACCTGTAACAGGGCTATAACGAAGCCAGCGCCCACTGAATGAAATTCAGACTATGGTAAACGGATGCGAAAATATCAGGCCTTCCTGCGGCACAGTCACCGCGGGACGTGACCCCGACGACTTTGTCTTTGTAGACCAATGGACTGCCGCTGTCCCCCTAGATCCATGAACGATTAAATTAAAAAAAAAAAAATAGTAAAGTCTTGGATTGCAAACAACGGTAATTAGAAATTACGATCACTCACCCCACACACCCCATAATTTAGTTGTTCCGTCGACGTACAGATATGTTGACCAAGTCCTTGCGGATAGAACCCTCGACACTTGTTAAAGTCCAACATCCAAACGTACAGATATTGTTGGGTGTTGGACAAACGTTTTAGCCCGGGAATTTCACCCCATCCGACCAATAAACCATAAACGTTCTCTGGTGGTTTCATAGTATACAGCGGAATAGGCTTCTGATACGAATTATAAACAATTTCATCCGCCAGCTGAAAAATGAGATATTTATGTTAATACGCATAACATCCGGAATACGTAATATTTTAATGCATTACACTTGATAAATTAAAAATACTTTAAAAATTAATATCTATACATGTTATATAAATTATTAAATTATAACGCATATTGTGATCAATTTTTCGTGTTACAAATACAGATTTATTGTTATTTATGATAACGGAATATAATATAATAATTTACAGTATATACAGGGTGAGTCACCTAACGTTTGTACCTCAAATATCTTTGTTGTTTCTAAAGATACGTAAAATATGGTAAGGATAAAGTTGAATGGTACAATGGAGCTGACACAATGCAAAAAAAATTTTGTTTTTATGTCATTTTTTTAGAGATATCAAGGTCACCTTGACTTTTTTAAATGGAACCACCCTTTTTTAAACACCCACAGACGTTGAATAATTTTCATTCAAGCGATACTCTCGGAAGAAATGATTAGATTATGTTACTGGAGATAACCTGTCCAAGTGCGAATAAAATTCGTACTTCTTATTAAAAAGTTTTTAATCGTTCAATATAGAATTACCACGTACGAAACGAGATTGTATCTTTGCCATTTAAATAACTGTATAGTAAAAAGTGTGTAATCTGGATATTCTTATATTAGAATCTCATTTTAATATTGGAATCGATATCTTATTCGAATTGTCTATTGCGATCTGATGTCAATTGAGAAGACTCTTACTTTGACCACACCCACGTCAGCCTCATCGTCCTCAGGATAATTCGGAGCACGAAGCATAGCGGAAACACGGTGAGCCTCGCCGCCGGAGTTAAGGAAGATGGTCGAAGTGACAGCAACCATCTGGCTAGGGTCCCTCAGATAATCCGTCAGACAGTGCGCGGCAGTGAGGATATGATTGGGACTAAGGATCGCACCACCGCACCTATGTTCATTGTTGACCCTCAGAGACACCACGTATGGAAACCAGCCTAGTTGACTATCCTCCGGACCCGTTGGCCTAGTGTCGCCTGCTCTTACTGGAACTTTTTAAAATAAAACAATCAATTGAATCTCGCCGCGCTACGCACATCGCACAGAGGCCAACAACACTCCGCAAATATTGAACTCTGAACAACCTACACTCGCCGCGGATAGTATGTTGAAGCGTGTGAAAAATGTAGTTTCTCGCTTGCGAAATAGAAAATTCGAGTTGCATGGAGTAAATGATGTATATACAGTGTGTTCGCGCAATCACTAGCCAGCGTTTTTCTTGTAAAAAGTAAATATTAGAAAAAAAATGAAAGAGGAAAAAGCAATAGTACTGTTAAAAGTAGAATGTAATTTTTTTGTGTTTATATTATTGTAGGATTTCAGGAAAAAGGAAGAGGCGCCGGGAATCGAACCCGGGCCCTCGCGGTGGTAGCCGATCGATTAACGCGCTCACCCACGGAACCCTCCCCACCTTCTTCCTAATTTCCTACGGTATTTGTGGTCTGGGGGGTCCTAATCCTGCAAAGACATTCGCCCTCGAATGTTCATTACAGCGTGATCGTCTTTTTTGTGTATGTTTGTCCTCGGCGCCATCAACACAATCTCTTGCACTCGTTTCGTAACTTCATATTTCGTATTTCGTGCTTTGTTTCGTTTTTGTCCGTTATCGTCGCCATTGTGATGTAATCGGTGCTCCCCCCATCCCGGACGAGCCCCCAAAATGTAGGATCTCAGGAAAAAGGAAGGAGGCGCCGGGAATCGAACCCGGGCCCTCGCATTGGTAGCCGATCGATTAACGCGCTCACCCACGGAACCCTCCCCACCTTCTTCCTAATTTCCTACGGTATTTGTGGTCTGGGGGGTCCTAATCCTGCAAAGACATTCGCCCTCGAATGTTCATTACAGCGTGATCGTCTTTTTTGTGTATGTTTGTCCTCGGCGCCATCAACACAATCTCTTGCACTCGTTTCGTAACTTCATATTTCGTATTTCGTGCTTTGTTTCGTTTTTGTCCGTTATCGTCGCCATTGTGATGTAATCGGTGCTCCCCCCATCCCGGACGAGCCCCCAAAATGTAGGATCTCAGGAAAAAGGAAGGAGGCGCCGGGAATCGAACCCGGGCCCTCGCGGTGGTAGCCGATCGACTCACCCACGGAACCCTCCCCACCTTCTTCCTAATTTCCTACGGTATTTGTGGTCTGGGGGGTCCTAATCCCACACTATTTTGTTAGATGTGAAGGTGACCTTCAATTTTTTCAATGGAATGCTGTATATCTTTTTATATCACACAAAAGCGTGTGTCTAGACTAATTCATCCGTATACTGCACAGTGACGTTGTTCAAGGTCATGCAAGGTCAGAAATGGAAGAAACATTTTGACCAATGTGTTTACAAATATCCTTTATTCATACGAATCAGATGACGTTGACATTCACTTCTAGTTTTTTCTATGACGAGACAATTTCAGTGTTACATCCCGCACCGATTAGTAATATCGCATAATAATGTATTATTATTCGATGGACGAGAATTATTCTGATTTAAAGGGCGTTCGAATACTTTCGTGAGCTACTGCGCATCACTATCGGAATCGCGTTATTCCGCGTAATCTAACAACAACACTCGATGTTGTTGTAAAAGTATATTGTTAGATCTGACAATAAGGTGATGTGGCAATAACACTTGATGTTATTTCGATAACATGATTCTGATATTGATGTAAGTAGGTCGTTCATATTTCGTTCGAATATTGCTGATTCAAACATTTCGAAATTAGGGTTGTATCATAACTTTTTGGAATTTCCAGGTTGGCAAACCTTATTTATACACATGTACTCGTGTTATTAAAGTGATACGTACTTCGGTACGTGTACACAAAATATACACGGTGTACTTGAATACAAATGAAAGAAAGATGTCTAAAATATCTAGTTGATGCGCACATGTCTGCGAGATACAACCATATTTTTATATTATGTCATAGAACGTAAACTTACTAGAATCGGACACTTAACACTAGGTTCACGGAGCACTAAAATTGATTATTTTACATTGCTCTATAAAAATAATAAAATTATATTTACTTAGATCTTTAGCGATTTTTATTGTAATATGTACACAACAAAATAAATCTATTTAATAATTCCTCACGAATGCCTCCTTACACTCTTAATAAACGTAAATAAAGAATTTTTCAATCCGTCATTTTGACGGGCCCCGTAAATCTAGTGTTAAGTTCAATCGATTATAGATTTTTAATTTTTAATCAATAATCTAATATACAGGGTGGGGCACTATAAACCGGTTACCTGAAGAACTTGCTTGCTTTTAGCTAGATGGAAGAAAATGCATCGGACCAAACTTACTTGATATCGAGACGCTCGTAATCTGATTTCATTCATTTTTTTATACTTGGAAACGTCAAGGAGATATGAAGGTCAACTATGTTTTTTTAAATGGAACGGTATGGTTTTTTATTTACATTCTGATAGTGTGTTTCAGGACGAATACAATGACCTATTATCAAGGTCATTCAAGGTCACGCAAGGTCACGCAAGGTCACGCAAGGTCAACGGCAACAGAAAATAAAGTGTCTCCTTATTTACGTATCCACTGCTACTTCAAGCGTTCAAAATGACATCCTCAAACACACTATCAGAATGTAAATAAAAAACCATACCGTTCCATTTGAAAAAACAGAGTTGACCTTCGTATCTCCTTGACGTCTCCACCTATAAAAAAATGAATGACATCAGATTACGAGCGCCTCGATATCAAGTAAGTTTGGTCCGATGCATTTTCTTCCATCTTCAAAAGCAAGCGAGTTATTCAGGTGACCTGTTTATAGTGGCCCACCCTGTATACTTTTAATTTTTGTATTACATCATAGAACGTAAACTTACCCCATCGGCCATTTGAGTTAGACACCTACTGCTATTGCGAATAACGTAATTCATGTAAATGCACTACAAGAGAATGTTTAAACACTATCGCGCTTGTATTATGTATTACTATTCTTCTCGGGAAACGAAAATTAACGTTTTCAAGCGAATTACATACCGTAGGCAACGTCCATAAGCAGAAGAAGACACAAGGAATGGAGAAACATGATGAAAGTCTGCAGCATTCAACGAAAACCACGATCATTGTTCGTTAAAATACCGATAGGGACTTTATATACTTCAGTAGTTGCAATAAACCTTGAAATTTGAATTGTTTGCTTATAACAATAAACCATAAGCATTGGTTTGATGCATATTGATCTCAGCTGCAATTGGAATTAGGCGGACTGTCGAATAAAGATTGTTCTCGTTTGCCAATAAATTATAATTGCTATAGGCTTCGTTAGACCTGCATATCACTCCGCTTGAATCGTCCGTATAAGTGTAACTACTTGTCATAAATATTACAACTTAGTCGCATGGGAGAATGTAAGAATGTGGCAAAGCTATCGTGGAAAACTCTATTAACACAATGGTGGCTAAAAATAACTTTGAAAACTGTTTACTTTAATCTTGAGATTATATGCTGGGTATATCTCATGAGGTCCTTGTCAAAATTGAGAACCGTATCACTATCTAAAATGATCTTGTTTCGCGACTGATTCTAATTTAGTTATACTCCACTTTGGACTTTGTCATATTGAACGATTACAGTCAGCCAAAACTTCGCCATACACCATATTTAAAATAGCGTAAGGCCTTCCTTCAAAAAAGGCCCTAAAGGCTTGCGTTTTCCCAAGAACTAGGAAGAATCAGTTTGCTACATGATAAAAGTTTAGGCGAAACTGTAATTGACAAGATCTGTAAATAAACTAGTAGTAAATACATGCTCATTTCACAGGATTTTATCTGAGCGTGTTACGAGATTTCTAAAAATAGGTTTTGTAGATTTATTTCAGATGTATACGTACACACCCGTCCATAACTATTAGGACACCCATTAAATGCCAATAAATTTTTAAAAATTGGATTGGATTTAACTTTTTTACCCGAGCATACAGTGAAAATTTAAAATGTGCATTTCGCAGATTTAAGTGAATTATATGGGTACACAAAGTTTCAACGAAATCGATTGAGGTTCATAGATATACATATACATCGCAATGTATGCAGGAATTTTAAGAAACTCCACATTTTAAATTACCTTATCAAGTTAATTAGCAATAATCTAATCGTTATCAATCTGAAAACAACATATCCTGCTCTTCAAGTACCAAAGAATACGTATATAAACTCCCGCTGACAATGGTTCAGCAGATCAGTACGTACTAATCTTCACCATGGATCCCAAGTTTGTGCTATTCCTGTCCGTGTTGGCGCTTGGTAGGTGTTCGTAAAGACCTTCGAATTCACATTATCCAAACCGTCGTCAAACAATAATTCTATAAATTATTTATCGTTCATTCTTCGTGGTAATAATATTTAAATTTCTTTGAAGCTCGGTAAAAATGTTTTGCGCAGTTTTGACCATTTCAAGGAGACCAACATTTAAAATAGAATTTGACAAGTACATAACTTTGTTGATAGATCAAATCATTTCATTGTCAGTACTTGATGAGTATGTCAGTATGTGGAAGGTTTATTATAAAACCCGTTTTGTTAAATAGTTACTATTATTATAGTCTTAGTCCATTATAGTAAAGGGGCCATTTTTCACATTGAAGGGATGAAGCTCTAACGTAATGAACCTGGCCAGAAAAAATAAAATTTCACAGTTTTGACTCACTATTATTTCGCGACATTTGCCGCAGTGAACCTCGTAGAACTTGGCCGAAATAAAGTATGTACCAGTGATTTAAAACATGGCACTTTTCAAACACAAAAGTTTTCGCATGTCAAATTCTATTCTGAACTGTAGCCCACCCTTCACTGCTACGACGAATACAGTAACCCCCCGATCTTACTCCAACGGAACATTGCGATCTATGTCCATTGGTCTACTTCTTCCACTGCGGGGTATCCGAGCAGTGTAAACATGCCGCGTAATCTGATCCCGGGTCGGGTATATCGGTGTGAATCACTACTAATCCAATTACAAAACTTCTTTATTAATCATTAATTTTTTATGGGACTTCGATCACCCCGCACTAGTGGGTATATCTCAGGGACAATTATGTCGGAGACATTTGGGACAATTACCGATGAAATACTGTAATTTCAACTGTATTTAGTGGTTTAGTTGACGGTATGGAGTAACTTTAGTATAGATAGCGAGTGAAAAAGAAAAAGTAAATATCATCGGAATTATATCATATTTGGTATCATTTTCATTAGAAAAATGCCACGAATATGTTCGTGAAAGTTCCATAAAAAAAACAATAAAAAATATATAAATATATTATATATTATAAAATATATATTATATATTTTTATATTTATATTTATAATATATATTATAAATATATATATATATAATATCAATATATTATATATAACAATAAAATATATAAAAAGTTTTATTATTGCACTAGTACTGTCTCACCGATACGCTATTTTTTGTTGCGTCTTCGGCCGCACGGTCCCTGTTTGCATGCTGTCCTTTTCTACGTCCGGCACGGTCACAAAAGAATAGTGTCCCTTCACGATCCAAGTCCCGGCAGAGGACCGAAAAAGGACTTAGATCGCGGGGTTACTGTACATGCAACACTATGCATACAAGTACTGTAAAACAAATAAGGGAATACTGATTCGACTCGTTTGCTTCTTTTTAGCAACCGCTGATGTGCCGGGCCGCATCGTGGGTGGAAGAGAAGCTGCACCTGGGCAGTTCCCTTACATGGCATCCCTCAGAGTCCGAAACGGCCACATCTGTGGTGGTGCAATTATTGGTGACCGTCATATACTTACCGCCGCACACTGCATCAAAGCAGCCACTAACAATGTAAACATCAACGACGTCACTGTTGTTACCGGAACCACATCCCGTACCCGTGGCGGTAACTTGCACCGCGTTGCTGCTATGTTTGCAGACCCAGGATACGAGCGTGACCCTGACAAGGATGTTGGTATCGTCAAGGTAAGGATCTTTACGAAGACTGTCGGACATCGGGCAATATCGCCTAATCAATAATTAGAAACAACGATAGTACGCGTTGAGTTCAACTTTTCCAAGAAACGTAAACACTAGTAAAAGATTACTTCCATTAAGTTCAAGCTACAACTATTAAAACTGGAAACGACAAAAACACAGTTTAGTATCGTAAAAACAATCGCGGAAAACAATTCCGCAAAAAGGTAATAACGTTTTGCTACATTATTCGATGAACAATCAATTTCAGTGAATTAATATACCGATTTTTTACCAAATATAATTAAAATCAAATTTATCCTACATCGATGGCGTAATATTCACAAATCTTATAGAACATTCGATTCGATTAATAATATAAATAATTGAATTGTTTCTATCGAAGATTATGAATAAGAGAACCATGTATCGTTCGAATCGTCCAAACACAAATGTCGTTGAACGGTGGCACAAACATGAATTTTATTTGTACAGTTTTCTGCTTCGTGGGCTGAGCAAGATAGTAAATCTTCTCCAAGTCGTAATTTGGGCCGTATATCTATAGGTTTATTGAAAATTAATTAAACAGTATTTAAATACAAAGGAAATAATTAACAATTGGAAACGTTAAACGCTGTGAATTATAGGTTCATTGAAAATTAATTAAACAGTATTTAAATACAAAGGAAATAATTAACAATTGGAAACGTTAAACGCTGTGAATTATAGGTTCATTGAAAATTAATTAAACAGTATTTAAATACAAAGGAAATAATTAACAATTGGAAACGTTGAACGCTGTGTCTTTTACACCGTTCAAACCCGAACTGTCCCGATTTGTTTATCCGCTCTGCGAATCGATTCGCAATTCCCATCGCCGCCCTTGTCTCACACACACTTGTACATACACATATATCACCGCAGTTGGACACTTCACACGCACACGTACATGCTCATTCATTCGCACAACTCGCCTAAAATACCTACATATCTGACATGAATACAATTTTTGCAGCTTGCCAGTCCCATCAAGTTCAACAATCTCCAAGCACCTATTTCAATGTCTGATAAGAGACCACCCGAGGAACAGTTTGCCGTTATCAGCGGGTGGGGTGGCGTGACCCCTCCTCCAACCCATGCTCCTGAGGTGCTGCAATATCAATATGTCCGTATGATCAAGTTCAGCGATTGCCATAATGTCTTCCCCGACATCACCACTGCAGTTTGCACAAATAACGGAAAGGACGTTGGCGTATGCTCTGTACGTATCAAACAGTTGATAACCACAATATTTTCGATATCGAACGCGATGCTGGGGTTAACGTCTGTTCTATTTATCATTCGCTCAGGGTGACAGCGGCAGTCCACTCGTCTACAACAATCAGATTGTTGCCGTGACATCTCGTGCAGTACTATGCGCAAGAGGATACCCAGATCTTTACAGCAGCACTGCCGACAACTTAAGCTTCCTTCAACAAGCAATTACTTGGTAATTCTAACGAATAAACCTTCCGACACTGTCCAATCAACACGCTGTAACAATTGTATAACTTCGTATCTTCTGTGTCTGTGAATGAAACATCATCAGTTATAGAAATGCATTTTTTTTATTAAGCTATAAAACCCCACATGGGATTATTAGCAGCATGCGCATGGCTGTTCATTCTTCAATACAAAATTTTAGAAAACCCGCCTTCGTCATTTGATTTTTTCTCGCCTGGTTCTCTGCGATAATAAGAAATAAACAACAATATTAGCCAAGTCACGTTTAATGTTAGATATCAGAGTTATGCGTTCGATTATCGCGAACTTCACGAAAAAGAAGCTCCTAATTTTTATATAATCTGTACAGTGCCGAGCGGCGGATAATGTATGCATATTGCGCGAACATTCACTAAAACTATCTATTAACGACATAGGAAGAGAATGTTTAGTCCAGTGACGCATTTATTGTGACGGAGAGATTTCTTTTTTCTAGGTTATATTCTCCGATATTGCAAGGTCATCGTCGTTTTTTATAAATGGAACGACATATATCGATTAATGTAACATTACAGCTGTTGAAATGACAAATTCAATTATATGTTGACCTTCAGATGACCTTGGAAGGAGTGATTCTTGAGAAAGCATAACTTAACGTACGAAGGCCATGTTGACGCCTTCATAGAGTCTTATTCTTTATTATGTTGTTATACTATTTTGTTATAAAATGAGAAAAATTTGCGAAAAACATTTACTTATATATAAATTTCGTATTTATATTTGATCCTCGTGCAATAACAATGTTTATTTAGAAAAATCGTTTCGTTTACATGACTATTTCTCTTTGCTTTAAAAACAGTCGAATAATAAGCCTAAGAAAATTCTTTACTTTGTATATTTCAATCAAATCATTTTTAATGCTATATTTAGTTTCATATCTTTAAGCCACGCCTTGAAGACATATGTATTTCAGACGTCCTAACGACGTCCACTTCGGGACGCGACGTTTACTTACTAAAACGCCTTTAAAACGTCCAATTTAAGTCGTAAGACATTCAGACCTAAAATGGACGTCTTTAAAATTAATTTAACACACGCCATGTCGACACATGATTGTGTGTCGGTACGGTATGCTCGTATGAGATGTGTTCAGTCATCAGGGCGAAGGGCGAGCTTCTGTAACACATTTGGAACAGCTGTTAAAATATTACGACAATATTACGCAAGCGCCGATATTTCGCAGCGCAACGAATTATATTACAGCTCCAATCTGATTCGCCCAAAGCAACGTTTCGTTGAAATAATCAATGACTAGCTGTATCTATACGTGCACGCGTAAATACGAGCACCCGGTATAAAATCGACACTGTTCGTACAGAACCGATGATACTGAATAGTATGAATCATGAATCTCAACTCTCATTGTATCTTTCAAGGGTGCTTCTCAACTCTCGATGCAGACATTGTTACAGTAATAAATTCGTGACAGTTTACCGTGATATCTCGAAATTGTTAATACTTATTACCGTATAATTTTCAAATACGTATATTCTTTCGAAACACTACGTAAAAATACGTATAACCAACACAAATCCTTGAATTTTTTAACCGAATATTCGTTATAATTACCTCCTCTTTATTTCCTGTTTACGGCGAGCAAAAATTCTCTTCCATGACGCGACATCTTCATTGTCGTTGGTTTACAAATTCGTCTAAACATCGACATTATTAAACTGTTTGAAATATTTACGATCGTTACAATCGGAATTCTCTATTTTGACTAAAACGACAAGAGACATTACGCAAACAGTTTAGCGATTCCAAACACGATACTAACACTGACGAATATACTGACATTATCAAGGTAAAAATCTTATCGTTCTAGTCAGTATCGGTATGCGCGATTGAAATATTCGGTTGTTTCAGCAGCAACAATCGATTTCTAATAATTATTTGATCGTAGCTCTCGAAGATTAAAACAGAAGATTAACAACTCCTGAAAAAATATATACGTTACCTCTAAACAACAAACCAAAATCGATTTGTATCAATAAAAAATTTAATATTCTTGCGAGGAGATATCAAAAGCTTCACCAACAGACTAAAAACTGAAAAGACTGAATGTTGTAAAAAAAGCTTGCATTCCCTATACAATAACATGAAATTCTTGTAATAATAACTGTACATGCCTACAACGTTAGATATTGATACCACGTTATAGTAAGATTAAGGTAATCTTAAAATTCGATCGATTAAATTCGAATTCATCAACGTTCCTCTCCATTAGCCCGAATTTTGTTACGTTAAACAGATATCATTCAAGAAAATGCCCGACAAAGTTGAAAAGTGTATTATAATTTATAAATAGTCGAAAGAATCTTGTACAAATATTTCTCTAGTAATTAACGTGTTAGACCAGGCAACTGGTTACTCAACGGTTCGAAACGCCACCGATAACGTTCTAAACGACAATGTTTGGAACTTTTACAAAATAATATTTCAGTGATATCAAAGTTCAGAATGCGAGCACGCGTAAATCCTACGTTCGCGATAAATGAAAACTCATCGGCGTAGTTACGAGCACACCAAAGGATCACGAATTTTCTGTGAAACTCTGTCTTGTGGATTTAATCGAAGCGATCTAATCGTTATCGATATGTAGATATAATATAAGCACCAAAGTAGTATATAAATCGTCGATGATAACGGCTCAGTGTAGCAGTACAATACTTATATTCATCATGTCCTCCAGTTTCGTGCAGCTGTTTTTACTCGCGTTTATATCTATTGGTAAGCATTTGCAAATACACCTCCCACTATCGAAACAATGCAATGCAATTACCGTCCTCTGAAAAAATTTTGTACAATTTTCCTGATTTTTCATCGTGACCCTAAAATTGCGTAACACGAGTTCGCCGCCAGCAGCCGTCAGACGCATGTGACCATTACGATTTTGTGTTTGAACACGTTCCTGCAAATGGTGGTTATGGTTGTCGAATTCAGTAGTAGTAGTAGTAAAGATACATTTTTTTAAAAAAAGCGTGCTTTTGTAGCGAATCTATAAAAAACATGTCCAAAAATGTGTTAATATTTTCTAATAGAATGTGTTGCAATTCGTACAGTGTTATATATACAGCAAACAACGTAACATGTTACTTATTTTCTGAAATAGGAAAAATTTAAAAAGAAAGCGTGCTTTTGTAGCGAATCTATAAAAAACATGTCCAAAAATGTGTTAATATTTTCTAATAGAATGTGTTGCAATTCGTACAGTGTTATATATACAGAAAACAACGTAACATGTTACTTATTTTCTGAAATAGGAAAAATTTAAAAAGAAAGCGTGCTTTTGTAGCGAATCTATAAAAAACATGTCCAAAAATGTGTTAATATTTTCTAATAGAATGTGTTGCAATTCGTACAGTGTTATATATAGAGCAAACAACGTAACATGTTACTTATTTTCCGTAATAGGAAAAATTTAAAAAAAGAAGCGTGCTTTTGTAGCCAATCTAGAAAAAACATGTCCAAAAATGTGTTAATATTTTCTACTAGAATGTGTTGCAATTCGTACAGTGTTATATATAGAGCAAACAACGTAACATGTTACTTATTTTCCGTAATAGGAAAAATATTAAACTCAAAGAAACTTACTTGATTCTAAGAAACAAACATTACTTTTAGTTTATTAATATTTTTTTATAATTGATATGGATATTTTTATCATCGTAGAATTGGTTAAGGTAAAGAACACTTCTTCAATGAGCTGAACACAAAAATTGACTGAATCATTTTCCTTTCCTGAATTAATTGATTCTGTCCGTAATTTAACTTCTACGATGACGGATATTGGCGAGGGGGTAGGTGTTACAATAAATAATAACTAATTATTTCTTACGTTTAATCTCTTTCTTAGTAACAGTCAATGGAACAACACGACTAACAAGTGGAAACACTGCTTTGCCAGGCGAGTACCCTTTCTTGGCATCCATTAGGATAAAGAACGTACATCTATGCGGTGGATCGATTATTAATGCGGAATTAATTCTTACTGCCGGACACTGCGTGAGAAGAGCCCAAAACGTTGACATCAACGATGTGACTGTTGTGACCGGATCTGTTCAGCTCTCTGAAGGCGGGTTTACGAGCAAAGTTTCTAAAATGGAAAAAGCGGCAGGAGACGGTGCAAATCCTGACACGGACATCGGATTGATCAAGGTAAGGTTTTTCACAAAAATTGTCCGACTCGAGTGGATCCGTTGTGATTATTCATCGGAAACAGAATATTTGTTGTCAGAGTACAGGGTGTAAAGAAATAGCGTGACACTGTTTTATCACGAACTCGCGTTGAGACCGGATTGGTCTACGAGGGTTGTAAACCACTGATACGAATGTGACAACGTGGTACGCGATTCCCTATGACCACTTAAGGTGATAGAGGTGGTGCGAATATAATAAATTAGGCACAATTTAACGAACAATTAAAGGACTATATTTTAAAAGTAAAATAACTTTGAGTAAATGAGTTGAAATACACGGATTGAATCTTGTCGACAAAGTTTGGCGGACTGTGTTTGATGATGAAGCGAAGTTGATGATGGATGGCGCAAAAAGGTAAACTCGGTGTGTGCGTGAGTTTTACTGTGGGGCAAGCGGATTCGTTGACTGCCATTTCCCGGGAAATGGTAAGGAGCACGGTCGTCTTAGATAATTGATCAACAAAAAATGGAATGGAAAGGGAAAAAAATGACCACCCCCAAACCAGGAGTCACTCGCAGGTACGCTTGTACCCTGGAGTGACGCACTCGCGGAATCCGCGTGTCCCAGCGCCTTGACTCGGAACAAAGAAAACGGAAAGAAAGGACTCGACGATGGCTCGACTTCTGGTCACCAAATGTGGACAATGAGTCAATAAAATGCTAAATGTTTTGACGGAGAGTAACGGCTTCTCGGGAATATTGCTGCTACGGGTAATTCGGTGCTATTAGTATCTGTTATTTTGGGAAACGTGCAGGGCAGATGGGGCATCGAAAGAGGCCCAATCGCCTTGCTTACGGTTCGAAAATGCGGATAGTTGTACTAAAAATAATGTAATATATTTTTGTAAAGATATCCTTTTCTGAGAAACGGAACACACTACACCCTCGGTTTGGTGGGAATCGATGTAGAGAGGGTGCCACAAAATTGACCTTGACCTTGACCTTGACCTTGGATCTCAAGGTCAAAAGGTCATCCATATTTTTTTATCGCATCGCATTCTACTTGTCTGAAGGACAAAAAAGGGCAAACGTAAACAGTGGTCAAAACTCAACCGTTTTTTTTTTGCAATTTCAAGGTTATGTTTTTTTTTCATTATCAAACTGATTTTATCAGCATTACAAATGAGTTATGTTAAATAAAGTTCAAGGTCAAGGTTAATTTTCCGTTCTACATCAATTTCTACCAAACCGAGGGTGTAATCGCTTATTAGCATTCCAGTAAAGCATTTTTGGTTAGATTCTGAACAAACGGCACGTTCTACACTTCATTTTATTAGGTGCTCATGCCAATATCCTTTCGACGTTCAAAAACGTTGCAATCTACAATTCCAATGCATATTTTTATGCCTTGAAAATGTTAATCAATTTACAGTTTGTTTAGGAAAGTAAAACTCTTTTTACAGAGTGTAATTAGCTTTTTATGAAACTTTCACCGGACATATTTGTGATGTTTTTCTGATTAAAATTATGACCAAGCATGACATAATTCGAAAGGTATTTGCTTGTTCAATTGATGATCCGGAGGAATCTCGATTATCCGAACTGATGATATCTGAATTCTGCATTATCCGAATGTAAACAGATCATACTGAAACGATCCGTATACAACACACTTTATTACACGAATTAGTAAAGATTTAATCTAACATTGTAGCTAGGTAATTGTTCTATTATTAGAACACTCATGTTCCATTCATTAGTACGGATAATCGAGATTCTACTCTATCGTGGATTAAAAAAAAAATTCACGAATATCTTGGTAGATGTTTCATAAAAAAAATCATTTAAAACAGCAAAATTTTGTCATTGAAGATTGATAAAGATCGAAGATTGTGGTCTAGCAATACGCTGTAATCGAATTATGTCACATATATCGAGACATTACTACATGTACTGGGTGTATAAAAATTATATGTCACGGCTACCATAGCAGGTTTCTATACCTCTGGATCGGTGGTGATCTGTTAAAAAAATGGTCCGAAAATTTGTCCTTGACCCTTTTCTTCAAGGTCAACATTCTTTTTGTATTAGATCTTATAGTACTCGTCGCAAGGAACAAAAGTCTCAAAGACACCATGTGTCTCAAGTCAACCATTCTCTTGAAAAACGACTTTAAAGTTCCACAAACTATTTTATCCCATATGTCTACAGGATGTTCCAAGGTGGTATAAATGTGGAGGGGATAATCCTACATGAGAAAATAAGTTGAAAGTATAAAATATTTTTTTTTCGTTTAACGCTTCGTTTTAGAGAAATTCGAGTTTGAAAATTCGGCGATTGTGCTTGATATTGAATATGAATCGTCTGTTCATGACCTACCTGATCCACTTCTTACAAACGCTAGGAACACGAACTTGACGGATTTTTAAACTAATTTCTCGAAAACGTCGTGTTAAATGAAAAAAAAATTATTCTATATTTTAGACTTATTTTCTCATGTAGAATCATTCTTTCTACGTCTATACTCCATCTTGGGACACTCTGTAGACATGTGAAATAAAATAGTTTGTGGAACTTTAAAGTTGTTCTTCAAGAGAATGGTTGACTTGAGACCCATGGTGTCTTTGAGACTTTTGTTCCTTGCGACGAGTACTATACGATCCAGTACAAAAAGAATGTTGACCTTGAAGAAAAGGGTCAAGGACAAATTTGCGGACCATTTTTTTAACAGATCACCACCGATCCAGAGGTATAGAAACCTGCTATGGTAGTCGTGTTATGTAATTTTTATACACCCTGTACATATATAATGTGCGTTGCGTATCTTCAAAATTTTATAATTTTCTAAAATCGAGATCTCCCCTTGTCAAACCAGGTATCCGATATTAGTGTCATTTTTACAGCTCGCCGCTCCTCTGGCATATAACGAATACACAAAATCTGTTGGATATACCTCAAATTTACCAAACGTGGACGATTTTGGTACTGTAATAGGATGGGGCAGCACAGGGAGTAACGAAACCACAGCATCTGACAGCCTGCGGTATCAGTATGTGTATATAACCGATATGAGTTGTAATGTCTTCAGCAACACGAGACATACAATCTGCACGAACAATGGGCCACTCGTTGGTGTATGCTACGTAAGTATCGAGAACTCTCCAAACTATCGTACAATTACTCGCATTCATGTTTGTACACCCTTTAAAACCGAATAACTGTTTCCAAATTAGACAAAACGATCTCAGTGTTTTAAGAAGTTGGGAGGATTAGTTTACTAAAAATAACTCGTCGCTTTCTGTTATTTCCTCTAGGAATGTACCGAAATATGCGAAGACCATCTTTAGCTTCTTGAAGTGATAGTAAAAATGTTCAGTCTATAACTGCAATTTTTACCAATTGCAATCGCTCGTACCTCACAGCAACATTAACCAATTTCGATCGTCATGAATGCCAGATGTCTTTAAAAAGTTTGGACATAACTGAAAGGGATAATCCCTAATACGTGGTTTCAAGCGGCTTTTTTCTTTGCCATTCGCATCGAAATGCTTTGTGTTCAAGTTACAGTATTTAATCGTTAAAAGTCGCCAAATTCTGAACAAGAAGTGTCGCAAAACAATCCCCACTCCCGCGGAGTATACCCCGTGAGGGTGAGCGTGAAGCTCGAGAGGCCTCGGTCGCCGAGAAGTGTAACATAATACGGGACAATGACAAAACTTCTTTATTCTTTATTATTTTTTAATGGGTTAGGTGTTGCTTTCACACCGACATACTCGACCCATATTATGTTACACCTATCGAGCTTCGCTGTCCTTTTCTACGTTCGGCACAAGTCAAAGAATAGTATTATCTGAACGTTAATTGTCGCCAGCCGGACCCGTGGTTGCGACTTTTAACGATTAAATACGGTATTAAGATGTTCGTTACAAGTCATATACTGAACGAATCTTTCTAGTTTCGCAGAAAAGATCGTTGGGCCGCAGTTTGAGAAAAGTTATTCATATTTGATGGATATTGGGACAATTACGCGAGTGTTTCTAAATAGTTTTGATTTGTTCTTTCGGGCCACGATTCAAACGATGTTACCTCTTCTTTTCTTTCGCTCAGGGTGACAGTGGCAGTCCATTGATCTACAAGGGCAACATAGTTGGTGTGGTATCTCGTGCAGTGCTCTGCGGGAAAGGATTGCCGGACTTTTACAGTAGCATAGCCTACAACATTAACTTTATTCGTCTTACAATAATTAATATCTAATACCTAATCGATTCTACTTTGTTATTAGTAAATGCTAATCTATCACTGAGCCTCTATTATTCGAACTACGTTCCAGCGTATTTTCAGTTACAAATACATAGAAATATGTATTTCCATGAACAACTAAATGTTTATGGATCAAACAACTTATCCAGCATGTGCTTTCAATTGTACATGCAAATAGACTGATTTTCCATGAGTATATTTCGGTCGACATTACAAGTGTACATCCAAACACCGAGATTGTAAATTATGCAACCACAATAATGTGTGAGCGCTCACAGGTGTCCGGATTCCGGATTAGGTGAACATTCTTGGAAGTGTAAGATAAGATACGATGGTCATACGAAGTTCGCATAATTACGACTCGTTTTAGATATTGGAGTTATGTCGTCGACGATGTCTAAGCAATTTTGTTGATAAAGTCGACATGACTATAAAAATATAGCTTGTATTTATGAAGACATGTGATAATGATAAAATTATCAGAGTCACAATACAAATAATATATTTATTACTTTATTGAAATTCATCTATACTTCAATCGAATACTCTCACAAATAACAAGAATTCGCTATAGCTAGGCTCTCATATGAAAATTGATTATTTTAATGTAAAGTTGCCGATTTATGCAATTGGCTCTAATGATTTGGTCACTTACCGATTATTGTAATACTTAATTGATTATTTATTACCAAATAATTTTAATTTGAACTATTTATTGTCACACCTGCATCTGGTATTATCATTATTTTGAAATAGTTTCCTACGCTAATTTTATAATCCATAAAATATTAAAAGGTCACAAGAAATAAATACCGAATTTTCAAAATGCCGCCATTTTTTTTTTATTATTTGCCTTGATTACCTCTGATGAACAAGATCTGTTTTTATAAAAAAAAAAAAATTTATTAGACAACATGTCACATTAAACAGGTGGCACAGTATGGAAATAATAATTTGTATTAATGATTAATATGTGTGCTTTATTTATATTTCACAGTAGAATTATGAAAGCGTATAATATTTCATTCACTATGTGATATATTTATGACCACTGACGCGGGGGCATGTTTCATTAATAACGTGCATACATCTCTTTGGTGTCAATTTTGTTTGTAATAGCGAATGAATAATTAGGATCTATAGACAGTTTTATTGCGTCAATTAAATACAAACATACAATGTCATCAAGCGCACCTGCTACCCAAGGTTGAGAATAAACATGCTACTAGTATAAAAGCATCACAATATCCCATCCATGTTATCACAAACGTATCGAGACACCATGCCTCTGAACTGCATATATCTTTTGTTTGTTGCGGCGATTGCGTCCGGTGAGTACTTGAAACAATTATCGAGTAACATATTCAGACTATCTAATTAACTGTAACTAATTGTTTAATATCGTCGCAGTACTATTCCATTATTTTTTAAATTATTCTACCAGTTCTATACTATCTACTTTCTTTACTTTCAAGAATCTCTTTTTATCTGTCGTCATTGAAATTTTTGATTCCTATGTTACTAAATGTCTCTGTGTTTAATAAACTGCTAAAAGCCGGGTAAATATACGAATAACGAAAATAATACTGATAAGAAGAAAGAAGAAAGTATTGAGATTGACTTGTCGATAATTTGAAGAATTGTTCTTGTTTTCACAAGTGGGCGCAGATGACCCCGAAAAATTGGTGGGCGCTACGGATGCTCAACCTGGCCAATTCCCCTACGTTGTGTCCCTCCGATTAGACGATAATCATATTTGCGGTGGTGCAATTATTAGCAAATATCACATTCTCACCGCTGCGCACTGCGTGAACGCCCTCATCAATTCGAATCAAGCCATATCTGTCGTGAGCGGCACTATCTACCTTGACCAAGGTGGCGAGTTCCATAGTGTAGACAACATGTTTGTTCATCCGAACTACGATCCGAACAGCCAACCAAACAATGATGTGGGAGTGATCAAGGTAAACAATTTTATTCCAGGAGTCATTATATCGAATCTCCATCAGCTTCGGTAAATGTGGAGTTTCGGAGACCCATCTCCAATCACCAGAAACTTCGCATAGGTCAAAGCTACTTTGCTGAGTAACCTTCGATGACCAACCAGGAGAATGGCCACGACAAACATGAAAGATCAAGGTCATTGAAGTTGGGTCCAACCCCCATTTCTATGGTGTTCATTCGCGAATGAACAATTTATTCAGATAATTGAAATACCAGAGGAATTTGATCCCCAAGTAAATTGTTTTATTTTGACGCGATTGACCTTCGACGACCTTGAACGATCTTACACTACAGTTTCTTTTTGAAAACCTTCTACTGGAGTGTACATGAGAAAACATGATGCAGTTCACAGTCTGAACACATATTTATTTGTTTCAAGTTTAAATCAATTTGCATCTATCCAGGAAACTAGAAGTCTAAAGCAATTTAAATTGTTACAAATGGTTTGCAAGTAGATACCCTCTTCAAACTAATCTTCGGATTCCTATCGTCAGCAGCTATTACTCGAAAGACTTGTTTTTCGCGATTTTTATGATTTCATATTTTCTGTTTATCGACATTTTGAAGGTAGCAAGTACGGAAGAAATGATACACGTTGCAATATATGTTTGCAGCTGGCTGATCCGATAAATTTCAACATGTTACAACAAAACATTCCCCTACCTACTGGCGATCCTCCTGCTAACAACTATGCTGTCGTTTCTGCATGGGGCGCGACATCCTCTCCACCATCCGGCGCGTTGTCTAATACGTTGCAGTACCTGTTCCTCAACATGATCAGCTACGATGAGTGCGCTCAATTCCGTAATCTCGATGTCTCGAAGAGCGTGGTCTGCACCTATAATGGCGTCGGCAGCGGCCTGTGCCCCGTAAGTAGCAAGAACCTGTTGCTTGTATATACAAACAATTTGCACAAATTGTTCCAAGAGTACTAGAACAGAATTATTAGGCAAATTTTTCTGTTCTGTTCAACAAAAAATTACGAAAATATTCATAAACATTCTATCTAACAGCGTACACGATTGTGAATTTTTTCCAAAATTTCGACTGCAAAATCGATTTTATAAAAATTCGAAAAACTCGAAATTGCCGATATTGACTATTTTTCACCAGATTTTTCGGATTCGGCATACATGTTTAAAAACATTGAAAATCTTGAATACTCCGACAAATGATTTTAAAGAGCGTCGTTGTTTCCCTAGTATTTTGTGCACATTGATCAATGTTTAACTCGTTTTTCCTCTACGCATAAAACATGGAAGCACCAATCGACACAGGCTAGTTTATAATGTTCGTTTCTATTTGCCTTTTTTTTCAGGGTGACAGTGGCAGCCCACTCGTCTACAATGGACAAATTGTCGGCGTTGTATCTCGCGGCATCCCTTGCGCACGCGGTGAACCCGACGTCTTCACTAGTGTTTACGATACGCTTGATTTTATTAATACAGCAATGGAGTACTAATTTGAAGAACAACCTCGAATATTGCATAATATTTCATAAATATACATGTCCACTTAATTTATAGATTAACTGTGAATATCGTGTAGGTTAAACACAGACATCGGCAGCTTTGATGCAAATGAATACATATGAATAAAGAATATAATAGAAAATACTATACTTGATCTCAGTTATCTTCGGTTGTCCATTTTCCTCTACATATTGTAATAAAAAGTAATCAATGAACAAATTGTTCGAATTTTCATGAAATATGGATCCTATGTACATATAATATCAATAGAATATCGCTTTCAATGACGCGAAAGCTTCTGGCATCGATTAAACGAAACGTAAATACTATAGCCGTGATAGGTAAATGTTATGGAACACCGTCTTGTTAAATTAATAAAGATAACTCGATCGTTATCAATATGTCAATATGGTAGAATTCTTATGCAAATATAAAAATGGTATATTTCCTCTGCGTTTCACACATGAAAGGTTTGCTATAACATATAACAACAAAGAATGTGTGTATATATGTAAAAAAAACACGAGCGACCTTGAAAAAAACGATTAAAAAATTACAATTTATAAAAAACGATTCTTCCATCTGATTCGTCTTTTGAAACCATTTAGATTACGTTAGAAAGATTTTTTGTATTTTCAGAGGTAGAGGAGATATTTAGGTGTCCTGTTTTAGACGAAACACCCTGTATAATTGCTCCATCATTTCTTGTTTCGCCTTGCAAAAATATTTGTACATTATTTTTGTATGTAATGTCTGAACTCTCGTATATGTATGGTAATTGCATTTATGGTAATTGTCGATTTGCATAAATAGAAGAAGTTTTTCTTATATAGATATTGGTATGATAGAATAATTCTATTTTTCTAATTTAATTCAATGAAATTGCTGTCGCCAAAGAACAGTGACGTCATCCACACTGATCCAATGTCCTCGCCGTCTTTGGTATGGCTGAACGTGTGGGTCAGCCAGATGGGCCCACACGCTTGCGGCACTCGTTATGCGTAACCTCTACTGTATAACGTTTGTCTCACGCAACTTTTCAACTTAAAATGTCTCCTATATAAAATTATTGAAAAACGGAAACCCTCCTCTTGCCCAACATATACAGGATGGGCCAATAACTTTTATCGCCTTCAATATTTCCATTACACATTTGTATTAATATGATCGACTGATACATACAAAACTTGCATGGTACAGAGGAGTGAAATATTGTATTGCAAATATTTTTTATAATAAATGACCTACCTTTTGTATCTTGAATCGATAGAATAAATAGTTAACAATTATCGCAATTATTTCCCACATGTACTCACTTATAACAGTAAATTATTATATTTAATATGTATACTATAATATAAGTATAACCACTCTAATGTACACAGCAGGTTCCTATATGTGTTTTGCGATTATAAAACAATTTATACTCATAAGTATATTGAATACGAACTACTATTTTCAGTAAAGATATTTAAAATAATGCAAATGAATTACAATGAATAAAATATTTCAAGACGAACTAAAATCTTCAAATGAAATACTATTTTGAAATTTGATTGCATCAAATGAAATATTTGATTATATCAAAGTTGTCCGCGTACTTTAAAGTAAATGGGATTATTTACTATTTAATGGTTGAAATGCTATTTCGCTCAGCTCTGCCTACACATTACCCCATTTTGGCATTGATTTACGAGAGCCACGACCATGAAGAGGACAGCTCTTATTCGGAGCGGCGCCACAAGCTCGCCCACCCTGTCTGACGCCCTTTCTCGCTTCGACAACCCTTCGCACAGGCGCGTGCTCGCCACGTGACGTAGTCAAGGAAAGTACTGTCAAGGGTGCCCTCGTGCGTCGAATGCAGGTTAGTGGGGCACGGACGTCGCGACGTCGAGCGTCGCCGTCGCTCTTCTATCGCCAGCCTCGGTCCTCCCGGACACGTCTTCTACCCCCAAAACTTTCGCGGAAGATGTCCTGTGAATTTCGATCAAGCAGAACCGTGATGAAACGTTCGCGTTAGTGTCGCTTTCGGATAGGACCACCTATGGGACACGTGGAGGGTTGCAGAAATGGCTATGATCAGATGTTGCTTCGAAGCGGAAATGCCGGACGTCATCGAATCCGTCATACAGAAGTGCACTGACCCTGGCTGTGAGTTTAAGACAATTTCGTAAAAATTTGTTAATTGTCATTTAGAACTTTGATTTTAATGCGAATTTTTATTTTCGTTACTACGAGAAGAACGCAATAAGTAGGACACTTGTTTAACCGATTAGAAGTGTCCTCCTTGTGGTGGGAACAAATTGAAAATGTGTATCTACGTCCTCAGAGTTTATTTAAAACATAAAATAAGTGCGTGCTAATTTTGAGTTAAAAAATTACGATGAATCATGTGTTACTGCTTTAAAAAGACATATGGTGTCTTTGGTACAGACGAAATGAATTGTTTCGTTGTTTTAAAATGGAGTGATTATTGTCTTTGCTAAATCGTATACTTATACGATATCTGACGGGTGCACGTGTGCTCGAAAGCTCTGCAGTGTTGTGTTCATCTAACTTATTTAATTAGTAATGCTTAAAATTTTGCGATTTCTATGATTTCCAATTTTAAAATATAAATCGAGAGAAAAATAGAAAACAACAACGAGATAAAGCGAAAACACGTTTCGGTAGTTTTTCATATCTAATTTGATTTAATATTTTGCAAATTTATGGTTCCCATTAATTGTAAATGCATACTAAATTCTTTCGGATTTTTATATGCATTAGAAACAAATTTTCTTTTCTCCCAGTGTCAAGTTTAAATTCAGATACATTAAAACCAAATTTCTTAAAAATTAAAATCCAGACTTTAGGCAGAAATGAATAATCGCATCTCTTGCTCTCATATTTTTGTTATACAATTTCGTGTAACGACAAATTGAACTGTTATAATTCCCAATAACTAAATTACGCAGTTAAAAACATATACCCTATGTAGCTGCCACGTGGGATTGTGCGAAAAGACGGTTTATATTGATTTCCGAAGCCGTGTGTCAACATCCGGAACATCTTGTCTTCTGCTACTGCAGTTGTACGGACATTCTCGCATTCTTCTTGAATGCCATGGACGTTTCATTAAACAAAGGAAATTACATTTCCTCCCACACTTCCTTGAGGAAGACACTGCAAAACGTAAAGACAATTATTTTTGTTAGATTATGTTTAATACTCATAGCATATTTTACAAGACCCAAACAAACTGCGAATGGCATCTTTGTGTCTGCACAATTTATTTTAATATTATGTTAAAAAATTTTATATGTAATTCTTTTAACATCATTAAATCTATCATCCTAGAAATACTATTAGACCTAAGAATATTATAGACCTAAGTCTATCATCCTAAATAATTAACAATTAAAAATACACTTTACAACTGATGGGAACACCTTAGTCATTTTTATTTTAATAATAATGAAAAAATGAATGGTGGCGCCATCGGATAGCAGCATATGGAAACTATAAAGACGTAAATAAAATGAATTATTTTGTTCATTAGAATGTTAGGTCTATTGCTACGTTTTGTATGTGATATAAAAATAACAAAGTTACAATTTATTGAAAAGAAAATTGTGAATATTAATTGTAGTGCAAAATGATTTCAACTTACTAAGAATGCCAAAATCTTTTAGAAACTAATAAAAATTCACAATATGACAAATGGTATCCTCAAGAAGGATGTGAACGCAATAACTAAAATCGGAAATTCAAATTTATAATTTAAATTGTACGCGCCTTCACTCTGCAGGTAAAACCGCAACAACGAATACAACGGTGTCGACAATGTAAATTCCTATTTGATCTTAGTTTTCCTTTTTACCGACAACGTTAATATTGATTAATTATAAATTATTTTAAATAAGTTAAAAGAAGCAGTATTGCAAAATGAATAATTTAAATAATTAAAATAATTTAAAATAATTAAATATTGAAAAATTAACTTAAACGGGGTTTTTAATATTGTTGAATAATTTACTTGGAAATATTCCCCACTCGAATGAATCGATAGCGCCACCTGTGAATGACCTCTCTAAGTTATTCAAATTATTTTTTGTTGCTAGATGGTGCCATTGCTCAGTTTTTGTACATATATTATTTTACAAAATATTTAATTATAGTGCAAAACCCAATATTAACACTTTGACAATAATAATACATAAATCCTGAATTTCCGGTAGGCAAATTAAAATAGTAGTACGTTAGTGCCAATGTGCGATTTCAGTAGTTCAAAATTACACTCCATTGATAATGTCAGTCGATCGAAGTCTTCTCGTGTGTATCCCAGTGATTCGATCCTATTGAAATGTTTGGTAAATATCGTAATTCTATTAGAACAATTGTAATTCTTTTGCAAAACAATCTTCTTGACTCTATTTCGTTGATGTCTGTCGATCGTTTTCGACAATTCACAGCGTTCTATTTTCTATTTATTATATTTTCTTTCCATTGTCGTTAGGTTGTTGCTGGTGCTGTTCTGCCTTACGACCACGATATAAAAGACTCGTTGACAATATTTTTCCAGTGAATCCACAGGTAAACTTAGTTATTATTTATCTATCTATTATACAGAATGTTGCACAATTTTCACATATGTATTTTAAGAGAGAAATTAAAAGTTAGTACCTTTTTGTTATATAATTCGTCTCGTATATGTATGGAACTATATAATGTCAACAGTTTGACAGTTCTACACGAGTTTGGAGAAGTGTACAATTATTTTGACATTTGTTAACAAATGGTTTTTTGTTCTAATTGTTACTCGCGACGATAGAAACAGGTGTAGGTGACCTATACAAATTATATGCATTTGCATTAATGAATCATACAAGATGCTTAAATTATTCTGTTATCATACATTTTCATGATAGAATTATTGCTTATACCATATTATTTAATATCATATCTTAATAACTTATTAAAGGCAAAAGATAATTTGTCTTGTCTTGTAATTATATAAATTTTTTATTATCACAATAATGAAATATTTGTTATAATAATATTTGGATATAGTGCGGTATGACCCACACAAAATTATAAGCTGAGCTTTTAAGGAGTTACACGGCAAGGGGGGAGAGAACCCTGAATTTAAAAATTCAATTGCAAGTTTTTATTAGTTTTTGAGATATTAATGAAAAACTAACTGTATGATACATTAAATTCTGCCTATACAGGCATATAGACGACACAATTAACATCAACTATGTATTATACATAACATAATCTGAGATATTTAATGTTAACCAGACCAATACGAATCTTGCTACATTGCAAATTGATATTGGTCTCATCATTTTTTTTAGAGTGAGCAAATTATCGAATGCAAGAATTATCAGAGGTAGTAGTAATTTGTTATAATTATTTATATATAGATTATAAGTATGCATAACAAAGATTGCATGTAACGGGTGAAGTCAAAAACATCTTCCTTCACAGTTTTTCATTAATATCCCAAAAATTTATAAAGACCCCCACCATTGAAATTTTATATTCAATCTTTATTTTTCACCCCCTCCTTACCCCTCCTCAGAATATCTCAGCTCATAAATTTGTGGGTCATACAGCACTGCAGCAGAATATTTATATAAATATATATTTTTTCTATGAACAGGATGGTTTAGTCAAGATTAACATGGAAAAGTTGACCTTTTATTCGTTAAGCAGTCCCGAAAAACTAGATAGAATTGGAGAATATCTGTTTCAAAGAGCTTCCAGAGACATTTACAGGTATAATATCAATGATGGAAATAAAACAGAATTATGTAAATTGAGTTTGTAAATGCAAAAAGTGCACATTCATGCAATTGATGCGAGTCCTTGTTTTTTTGTACTATGGAAGAGTCATGCAAAAAATTGCATGTTTTCTAGTCTTATGAAATGTCAGTCGTATACCACTATGTAAATGTTTTCAGTTATATTCATCAATAAGATTTATATAATTTTCTTGTGTATTAACAGGAGAAGAAATGGATTTGTTATTATTGCTATGGAAGCAATGGATATACTTTTACTAGCATGCCATGCCCAAACATTGAATTTATTTGTTGAAAGCTTTTTAAAAATGATACAAAAGTTATTAGAATCAACGGATCCACAGTTACAGATATTAGCAACACAGTCTGTAAGTTTCAATGACCATTGCACGATACGTTTGCTATAATTAAATGTATTATTATGAGTTATATTATTACCACTTTTTGTTGTTGCACAAAGTAATTATACTTTTGACATCTTTGAATTCAGTTGAACAAAGTCCTGGCTTCTTCTAGTTTGTCCGATTTGCCAACATCGAGCAAGATACGCCGTCTTATCACACACGTTACGATTTCTTTGTATCAAAGTACTCTGCAATGTGCCACTCCAATCACGATGACTCTGCGATCCGCAAACAAATACAACTTGCTGGCATTCAAGGATTGCAGGCATGATTTTATTAAAAATATTATATTTTTTCCCATACTTCAAACTTAATGCTATCTTTCATGACTAGACATGTAATTGAGTAATTATAAACAAATGGAAATAGTATTCTGAAATCCATTGATTGATTAAAAATTAATATGTAGGGCGTCGTGAGGAAGACACTTTCAGATGATTTAGTTGAAAACATTTGGGAACCTGTTCATATGGATAAAATAGTTCCTTCGTTATTGTATAATATGCAAAATTCGAGGTAATATATTCATGGAAGTATGAGCAATATTTCATATCATTTTATTCTTGAATTCTATACCTACAATGTTGTTTCTGACAGATATTCTACTAAAGAAGACGCAACACCAGATAATCCAACGGAAGAACGAACTGATCCACCACAATTCGCAGAAACATGTATGCGAGAACTTGTTGGACGGGCATCCTTTGGTCACATTCGATGCGTTGTTAGGCCTGTATTAAGGTGCAGAAATGTTAATATAAAAAATTCGAACTGTCATTTGTGTTTACATTTCTTTATAATCATTACAACAATTTATATAAATAGATATCTAAAGCATAAAATTTATTTGCAGACACTTGGATAATCATCAATTATGGGTTCCCAATTATTTTGCAATTCATACTTTCAGAATAATTATGTTTTCCATTCAGGTCAGTAGAAATTGATATATTGGGTCACTCAAATACAATATGTAATGAATGTATGAAATCATTAATGTGTTTGTTTTTAGTCTCAATATTCTTATACAGTTGTAGAGGCACTAATGTATCATCTTAATGATCATTCGAAGTCATCCCCGAAAATACGAACTAGTATCGCAGATACTTTATCTAAAATTATTTCCATCGCAGCCGGTGAAAGCGTTGGTAAATTACAATGCATGGAATAGCATATAGAACTAAAATATTACACAAATTGTATCTACTTCATTAATTTGAATTATTTCTTTAACATAAAATTCCTTTCAAGGTCCTTCTGTTTTGGAGATAATAAACTCCCTTCTAACTCATCTCCGGATCAGTGTAACAAGAAACCAGTCATCTAGCAGTGATGAACAGTTGTATCAAGAAGCCCTTATTAACGGTCTAGGAGAGTTCGCAAATCATCTTCCAGATTATCAAAAGATAGAAATCATGATGTTTATTATGAGCAAAGTTCCGTATAGTCAACCAGACCGTGCAGTTTCAGTTGGCAAAGGAGATGTATTACTCCAAAGTATTCTTCTAAAGTCTCTTTTAAAAGTAATTAATACATTAAAAACTAATAACAAAATTCAAGATATAATATGTTTATTTCTAAACACGATTTTACTTATTTCCAGGTTGGCACAAAATATCAAACCATACATTTGAATACAACGTTTCCGCAAAGTTTTTTGGAACCGTTGTTAAGAATGTCGCTTGCAGCAGATGCTGAAATGCGACTTTTAGTACAAAAGATCCTTCATACTTTAATCGACAGACATTTAAACATTACAAAGCTTGCAAAGCCCACGTAAGTTGTTCTTAATGCACCGAAAGAGATTTTGTTTTTACAATTTCACATTGCCTTGATAATTATGAATAATGAATTACTACGTATCTGTTAAACAGAGTAAACATCGCGTCTCTTGACCTAACTATTGAAAAAGCATCCAGACCAGATGTGATCTTCATTCGAAAACACGGCCCTGAAATTTATTTAGCGTTATACGAAGCGTTAGAACTGGCAAGTAACACAGTCGAGAACGTGGAGTCTATATACACGACATTAGCGTTACTCGCTGTGGAATTAGCTTCGGAAGAAACTGTGTTGGAATTGTTAAGATTAGTATTGAGTCTTCAAGATATAGCTTTAACGAGTGGCCAAATCAGTATTTCGCTCAAATTTAACTTGCACAGTATTGTCATCAGCTTACTGGTATTGATATCTTATGTTTGTAATATTACTTCGCTCATGGATTATACAAACAAAGTGAGTTCCACTTTATTTAATATATATTTAATACGTTCCCTTGTGCTTTGTTTTTTCAAAAGAAGAAATGTGAGATACAGCAACAGGTCATAATAGATGTCCATTCTATTCCTATGACTCATATGTTATGTGCCTAAGATAAGCACAGCTGAACATATGGACAGCTGTTATGACTATCGCCGTAGCTCGGATCTCTTCCTTCTAAAAACACACTACTACAATATAATATACTCATCGTTATTTGAACATTTCAAGATCGTGGAAACACGGCGAAAAGAAGCGCCACATCTATTGCCCGATTTGCAGTCCCAATATGATCCCGGTTTATCATTTAGATTAGCACCAGCTTTATTAGTTGATCAAACTGTTCTAAGTGAATGTTTGAAAGGAGCAGGCCTCGATAGTGGGAAACTGCAGCAGGGGTCTGGTTACAGTAGCACTTCTTTACAACATCGGTAGTATTCACATCATTTTGATTGTCCCTACTGTTTTCTTCTTATTTATAACGAAAAATTAATCCTATTAATCAACTGTTCTTAGACATTCGTGGGTAGATAGTGCTGGACGAAATTCGTTAGCTGACATTAACTCAGGTGGTACAGAGTTGGACAGTGGTGGCTCATCTCCTGGAGTTCAGAAGGTATGTTAATTTTCATTTATAATTCTAATATACTTTCAATATTTCACCAATTTCATCAACACTTTCATGTCACAGAAGCTACCAGGCGAAGAGCTAACTTTCGAAAGTATGAAGAGGATTCTAACTGAGAATAATAATAATCACATAATGGAAGAAGAAAAGCGATTACAATTATCGCATTTCTTTAGAAATGCACCATTCCAAGATTTGGTGTCGAAAACTCAACCAAAGGTGTGGATAACGTATATTTCATTGATATGGTGGAACGATGTTTTGTTCGTGAATTATATGAATTATTACTAATATATGCGACCATTTTACAGCATGACGTTCTCCAAAGTAAATTATCAGAAATATTTAACACGTTAGCCGTTGATCCTCGTAACACGTCTCAACCAGGCGGACCACCGACAGATACCAAACCGAGTCAAGCGCCAGCTTACGAAATACATTTCCCAGAACTGTTTGTTTATTAAACCAGCATATGTTCATGAAATTATAGATAAGTTGTATGCTACAGCAATTATTATCAACAATAATTTATTTATCTTATTTGTATATTTACATGGAAGGAGCGTAAAAAGGTTTTTTTTACATATATATAGGGCATTTTGATAACTGTAATGCATATACTGAATTATAATGTAAATGTATATATACATATATTTATTTGTAGTTCATGGAAGTATGAACAACCATTCTTACAACGGTTTGTTTCAAAGGTTCAAATAATCCATAATAATCATCTCGTTTTTTTATATAATTATATGTATACTACTTAAAGAATCAGGAAATGTGATTATTTGTAATTTATGATATCGCCTAATTAGTGACGTGCAATTCGGATTGTGTTGATATTTGCATGAGCTGTATTACTGATAAACAGAATACTAACACACCGAAATGTTGTTTCATCGACAAAGCTTGCTTTATTGTTGCACATCAATGATGTAAATTGTACAAAACCGTATCAAAATTGTAGCTGAAATTAATGTAAACACGAAAAAAGAAACAACAGTATAAACATTGTAAAAATGTGAAATATTCATATAAATTGTATTGAAACCAATTAAGCTTGTTTGAAACCATTAAGCATTTTTTTCGTAGAATAAATGTTGCTTATGGGCTAATAAATACGTTCAGAATTCAAAACAAGACAATTTATTGAATTTTTGCATGTGAAGGTCCATCTATTACAATATCAGTACAATCATTCTTTTTTGCATTATTGCAAGATTTTATACAAAATATCCAGGTGATTGTTTACCAAGTACTAAGTAATTGGAATGAACACAGATTTCAGATTATATATATCAAACGTTTTAAGATTTATTTAATTCAATTACTCATAATAGGAATACTATAGATTAGCATCAAATCGAGTAATGTAAATGGATAATCTTATTAAGGTAGAAAAGAATACAAGAGGTATTCACACATATACCGTATCAGTCGGTCGTTGGGCGTTTGTGTAAAATAGTAATTTATGGCTTATTATATAATCGTGCAATAGTGGAACACAAAATTAATGTTTGAAATTTTTGTTTCATTTTTATGAGCAATCGAATTAAGGTTAGTATGTAAGACATACCACTCGTACAATGACTACTTAAGGTAATGCAATTTGAAGCGTTTAATTATCAGTGGTTCTGATGTGTGTAGTCAATTCAGTATACCCTGGGAAAACTCTTCAAGGCTCCACCTTCAACAACTCCACGTCAAAGACAAGAACAGCATTTGGTGGAATAGTGTGTCTTTGTCAAGGAGAATATAACAAAATGTATTTCCTATATGATAAATCAAAAAGTTTATACTGAAACAAATATCTCAACATGTTAAAGTATGACAAATTTGTTGATTTGTTTTTAGCCAACATTAACAAATAGCTTTATGAATGAGCTAGCCGAATTTTTAAAAAAATTACCATACTTGTACCTTGTTTTTTGAAAGAAAACATTTGAAATATGTTTTTAGTCATAATAGGTGTTTATCCCATTTCCACATTACAAGTTTATATTAATACAAATGGAATAGATTGCTATTATGGCTATAAACAGTCCTCTTTCAAAAAACAGATAAAAATGTAATAGTATCTGCTATACTATAAATATCAATTTCATATTAAAGGATATACTCCAGGATGTCCTCGGCTACCATAGGCAAAGTCTGGTGAGCAAGTTAACCTAGCACGCTCTCCGACACACATTTGAGCAACTCCTTGGTCCCACCCTTTAATAACTTCTCCTTTACCTATTTTGAATTTAAATGGCACCCCACGGTCCCTGCTAGAGTCGAACTTTTTTCCAGTGTCAAGGGTGCCTAATAGACATTTAGTAAATACAATTAAAATTTTTATGAAAATAATTCCTCTAATTGCAGATAATTTTACTTTTAAGCGACTTTTAGATTTTATATGGTTATATACTTTCAATTATAATCTCATGACTCGCCTGATCGCAAGCAAATTATACAACTATTTATAAAAGTGGTTCAATAATTTATTTTTGTTCTTGATATTTATTTCAGAACATTAAAAAGAGATATTGATTATTTGTACAGTTTATTTTCAACATACAGCTCAATATGCAGATTCTGATAAACACGTTTACCTACCTGTATAGTGAACAACTACAGTCTGTCCCTTTTTCGGATATGTCTGACCTGCACATATGAAACATTATTGAATGATGTCGCATTATAAATGCAAAATAAGGGTTATTAAAGTTTTATAGATTCGTCGGACATGCTAACAAATACTCGAAATCACCTTATTTGGAAGAGACCGTAGACGGGGCATGCTTTTCATAGAATTTCAGGTTGTAAATAAATCCGCGTTGTTGCCACTGCGGCATATATTTTGAGCAAGATACGATTAAGATGTAATCGAAATGAAACGGGATTTAAATAAATGGAAAGTTAGATCGAACAAGGAGGAACGAGAATAGTAAAAGAAAAGCGAAGGAACGCAGAATATCGAACACACAATAATTACCATCCCCAGGAGAAAGAACTTCTACATCCACGCCCATGATTACGTATTTTCTGTCAGTGAAATCAGTTCTTCTGTGAAAAGACGAGTAAGTTTCGTTACGCAAAGTCTGGCGGTTTGTACCGGTATGCAGAATTCACATAAACGTGGTCCTTATGGCTGTAAAACAACGATGCCAATCCACTGCTGTTCGTTGAATATATGTAACAAGGTATCCGCAGATACCCTCGGCCCTCAGGAAAGAAATTTTAAGTGAAAAAGCCGCCGGTAGGTTCGCTAGTATCTCATTACTTCCGGTAACATGCAGCGATCAATGCCAATATTTCCGAGTGTGGCAAATTCGAATTTTGTTCACAAACAATCGGATTATCAGTTCTCTAATGGAATGTCGTACACGTACTTGCGATAAAGCGAATGAAACTTTACAAATTAGTTTTTATATATTTTATTATCGTTTTCATATAAAAGATTAATAAATAGAACGACTCAGTTAAGTACAATATGTGATGTATGGAATCGTTGACGGATCATAACTGTACCATAGAAATACATAATAGAAAATATTCTTATAATAAATAAAACAGTTGTAACAATTGTAAAGTTATAAATTATAAATATTTATACAATTTGTTTCGACACATGTATAGAGTGTTTGACAACAGGTAAAGAAAAATTCAGGAGGTGACTCTTCAGAACAAGACTTACTTATAAAACTTGGTTTTCGAGTGTTTATTAATGATTCCAATTCACGCTGGGCCACTAATTTTCATACCTAAAATTATCCTGTCAATTTTCTCTCATCTATTGCCGAACATACTGTACAAAGATAAATATATGTATTAAAAATTTATTGAAGTATTTTATACCATCAATTAAGGTAAAATTTATAAAATATCTATTTAATAATTAAATAGACAGATATGTTCTTATGCTGTAAAAATAAATACCTAAGTACATATCGTACAATTCAATGGTCTAGAGTTGGTCTAAGTTATTTCAATGTAACTTAAAAGAGAGAAAACATTATTAGTAATTAATAGAAAATAATCTGCACCATCATTTAAAATGTAAAATTTGGAAATTTAAAAAACATTACAACGATCTTTAAATGCTTTGCCAAGTTATTTGTGCAACTTGGTATCATAATACTGAAGTAAATAAAGCTATGATTTCTTCTTATCTACATCGCATATCCTTTCGAGCAAGGCTAATGATATACTTCCAGGTATTCTCTGATGTTCTTTTATTAAATCATTCAGTGCATCAGCGACCTAAAAGTAATGGTACATTACTATCGGTTAGTTATGCTCATAGTCATAATAGCTGTCCGCCCCAGTCTTATTACTTGAGACTTGCAGCATAGGAAGATAGTTATTATGGCTATAAGTCTATTTCAGATGTCTTCTTTTGAAAAACCACAGTACATGATTTCCCATGTTTAGTACCTTCAACTGCAACTCCTCTGGCGTAAGACTGCCATCATATGGGATTGGTTTACCAACATATGTTGTCAACTTAACTGGAAATCCCCCATAAATAGGTACGAAAGGAAACCTTGTTGCAGCATATATTCTTAACCACATTCTTCTACCCCAACTTGCACTTCTAAATGCTTCTCTAACGTTTCTTGTGAAGAAAGGTATTATGCACTGTTACAAGAATATTAATGTTTCAAAGCAGTTCGAGTGCAAAAAAATGACACAAGACAATAAAATAACATACCACTTTGGCATCTAATGCGACCTTTGCGAAACCTACTCGTTTCTTCCACATCAATTCGTAATAAGAATCTCCAAACTGAGCTTCATATACGCCACCAGGTGAGATAGCAAGCATGTTACCTTCTTTTAAAATATTAGAACATGTCTGTATAGTACCAGGAATGACTTTGAGCACATCAGAAATTATGGACCATCCAGGGCATTTAAAGAGAAATCTATCTGCCACTGAATGAATCAATCTTGAGTTTAGGAGTAACACTTTTGCTATAAAATAATAAAGATCTATAGGAATTGCTCCATGATAATATACAAAAAGTACTGGTTCATCTTTTGGAATATTTTCTAATCCAACTACTTCATACCCTGTGAAAAATATAAATAGAATGAACCGTAAACATATATTTAATACTTAGCAACAAAATCATGACATTGAATTTACAACATACCATACCATATCCACCCATGGGCATCCCAAACTGCAGCTACTACATTACGAGCTGCATTTCTCCAATCAGTTCCATAAGCATTTCTTAATCTAGCTCTATAATCAAAAAAGATTATACATACATATTTATCAGACATTTGATTTATTGTACATACTTGTGTAAAAAAATACATACCTATGTAATTTATATACATATAAAATTAATGCTGTTAAATACAATAGTACTACGATCACAAGGGGTAGTAAAAATGTTATCAGAAGCGGCATTAAGAGCCATGATAGCCAAAGTGTAAAATCCACATCAATATATTCAACTAAAAACAATATTTCGTTTACTAATTATTGATATAAAATACAATGACATATAGAAAGTTCAACTAAATCATGAAAATACAACAGTATAATCATTTGTCAACAAATTAATAATGCCAATGCTTTCCTAATGTGCATATATTTTTGATAAACAATATGTTTTAAGAATATACATAAAATATCATATTTACCTATAGTATTTTCTAAAATTTTGCGTAGATTAAAGATTGTAGAAAACATTTTTAAATAGATTATGAAATGGAAACAATGTAATACACTTTTACAATGACCAAGTATTTTCTATTGCTTTAAGAATCAGCTGCATATTCAATAGTATCACTGCGAAAGTGGGACAGTAATATTTGCTGCTGTTTCTTAGACAGGTCTCATTTATATTCTGGAATAATGTCGTCAAACCGTTAATCGCATTCGTAAAGATTCTATCACGAGATGTTTATACTTTGTCATCCTAAAATGTTCTTTTTTGTGACTTATCACTTTATGCAGCACAGCATGAATGTAAAATCTTTCTAATATTCATTAATTAATTCTAGATTAACCTCGTTATTTAATATATAATGTCATTTATGTGGTAATCGATTCATTAATAATTCAGTACAAATAATTACAAATTCAATGAATTGAAAAATATCAATTAATATGTGATACGTCACTTTCATCACAGGTTGTTTTATAAGTTTTATTACTGACTTCACACATCTTATGTGAGATTTGATTTTATATCAAAAAGTAGGGATGCAACAAGAGGCGACATTTCGGGCAGTACAGCGATACCTTCGATGTCGGTCGTTCGACTGTCCCTTATAAGCAAGCGGGAAATTTAAATTAACTGGATTTACTATTCTTATTTCGTGTCTCTAACAATTATAAATTAATATGTGATATATAATGTGATATTTATTAACATTGATTTTCGAAATATTTACATTATTTTTATAAGATTGATAAATTGGAAAAGAAGAAATATAATAAAATGATAACTGTAGAAAATATATTTCAAGAATATCCATTACGGGATCACTATATACTAGCAGCACCGACCAGGTATAGGATAGACCAGAGAGGATATGAGAGTGCTCACGCCTGCGTTTCGCCGTGCCGCTTTTATTCCCGCATCATTTTAGCCTGGAACAGCTCCTACTTCATTTTCAGCACGGAACAGAACCTACTTCATTTTTAGCAGGAAACAGAACCCACTTTACTGTTATTACACACAGTCACAGACTTAAGAAGACTACTACAGACATTGCATCTTATGGGCTTTTCTGTCTAGGCCTCGGGGGCCACAGTGGCCCCCATACCATTTCATACCAGATAGTTCACGAATTTAGCCGTATTAGCAAGAACTGAATATTCCGTATACTTTATTTTTACTACGGGTGTTTTGGAGGCTACTAATGCATACGGCGCGTGTATTTGAACGGTGAAAATAATATTTATGAAGAATGTATTACAAAAATACGAATTATAGTAAAATTAATTTGGTTTCTATACGTAATATTATTTTTATTACTCGTGTCACTAATGAGTGTATATTATAATAGTTTTATACACTTTAAACCAATAGTTTACTTTCTTTACGGTAATGCGGCAACATGGAACAGATCCTGCCTCATCTTTTTACCACCTCTAACACATAAATCAGAACTAACTTTTAGTCTGGATAAGAACTAGTTTCAACCAATTATTTAATTTGAATATGAAATAATGTTTCAATATCGATATAATATGCGATATGTAACGTACATCTCAGTACGTACATCATATTTAGACTACATCAGAACCTACAATCTACTGCAGGAGTGCAAATCTATTTAACACTCGCTCACGAGAGCAAGAGTTGCATGTATTCTGAAACGAAAACTTTGTATTTGGATTATTAATTGAAAATAATTGTTGAAGCTGGGACATCGGAAAAGGAAGAAAGTATTAAAAGTCTTACATTCTACTATGAAATACATATTTACGCAAATTCTAAATGTGCAGCTATTAGCTCGATATTATCCACTACATGCGAGATACTATAATTTATAAATTATAGCATTTTGCGAATTGTGGATAATATCGATTGCCCAGGTCTCACCACGAGGAGGTTGCTGCACAAGAGACCCGAAAGAGAGTCAGAACGAAGTCTTCCTTCGTTCTGTCTCCCTTTCTTACAACAACGATTCTTAGAAACTAAGTTCGCAGGTCGCTAAGTGGAAAAATAGTCTTTTTCATGGAAAAGACTTCTTTTCCATTTAGCGTATGTCGAGTAATTATTGCAGGGCAAAGAGTGAATCGGAGAAGAAGTCTCCGATCCACGAGGGACCAAGGGCGAATCAGGCGGAAGGCACTGATTCTTTCAAAGAGAGAAACAAGATCGAACCAGAGCAGAAGGCTCTGGTTCAAGGGTGTCGCGACGCGTTCAGTGCTTACAAGTCCTGAGCCGACCAGCCCGATACCCGTCACTCCATCACCAAGAAAGATGGCAAAGAGATGCGCTCAAACGGTTTCTGGCGCTACTGGGTGACATGAGAACATGGCGTGTCCAGGATTACGTTAACACAGAGGATCGTCAGAAGACGAGTGAACGAGTCTGTTAGACATCCCTCTCAATGACTTCACGCCGGATACCGAAACTGGACCGGCTCAGAACCTGCAAGCAAGGCCGACACAGCAGAAGGCTGTATCGGAGTCAGAAAACGTGGCGAGCAAAGTCAAGTTACGGCAATAATTACTCGACATAATTACAACGACGATTGACAATCTTAATAACTAACGCACGCACTAAAACTAACTTAAGAATAATCTGGAGTCTTCGTTCGACGAATCCTCTTCTTTCGATGAATTTTCTTCGTACGATGAATTTTCTTCGTACGATGAATTTTCTTCGCAAGATGAATTTTCTTGAAAAGAATCGATAACCAGCTGAAACAAAATTGACTCCAAATGGAAAAGCTGTTGAAAAAAAATCGAAACAGGATCGAAAACCAGATGTAACAAAATCGAAACAGAATCGAAAACTAGTTGATACGAAATCGACACTAAATGAAAAACCAGTCGAAACAGAATCGAAACCATGTCGAGCCCAAATCTAATGATTTGTGGACGCAACGATCTATAGGCGATTCGGGTGGCCCCGGGGACGCGAGTCCCCGTACCCACTCACGGGCCCCATCCCGTGAGTGAGCCCCTGAGGGAACTCCGATCGGAGGAATATCAATTTCAAGACAAAAATATCAATTTGAGAAAGTTGGTCTTTGAAAGTTCAGGAGCACATTCCAATTACGAATCCAAAAATTAATAATGGAGGTGTTTGTTGAAGGTACATGTATTCTGAATTGAAATTCCGTATTTCTATTATTAATTGAAAAAGAATGCTGAAGCTGGAATACTTGAACAAAGGAAAACGAAGAAATTATTAAGTCTTACATTCTAATATAAAATACATATTTACGCAAACTCTAAATGTGCAGCTATTAGCTCGATATTATCCACTACATGCAAGATACTACAATTTATAAGTTATAATATCTTGCGAATTGTGGATAATATCGATTGCCCAGGTCTCACCACGAGGAGGTTGCTGCACAAGAGACCCGAAAGGGAGTCAGAACGAAGTCTCCCTTCGTTCTGCCTCCCTTTCTTACAACGAAGATTCTTAGAAACTAAGTTTCGCAGTTCGCTAAATGGAGAAGTAGTCTTTTTCATGGAAAAGACTTCTTTTCCATTTAGCGTATGTCGAGTAATTATTGCGGGGCAAAGAGTGAATCGGAGAAGAAGTCTCCGATCCACGAGGGATCAAGGGCGAATCAGGCGGAAGGCTCTGATTCTTTCAAAGAGACAAACAAGATCAAACCAGAGCAGAAGGCTCTGGTTCAAGGGTGACGCGACGCGTTCAGTGCTTACAAGTCCTGAGCCGACCAGCCCGATACCCGCCACTCCATCACCAAGAAAGATGGCAAAGAGATGCGCTCAAACGGTTTCTGGCGCTACTGGGTGACATGAGAACATGGCGTGTCCAGGATTACGTTAACACAGAGGATCGTCAGAAAACGAGTGAACGAGTCTGTTAGACATCCCTCTCAATGACTTCACGCCGGATACCGAAACTGGACCGGCTCAGAACCTGCAAGCAAGGCCGACACAGCAGAAGGCTGTGTCGGAGTCGGAAAACGGAGCGAGCAAAGTTAAGTTACGGCAATAATTACTCGACATAATTACAACGACGATATACAATCTTAATAACTAACGCACGCACTAAAACTAATTTATAAATAATCTGGAGTCTTCGTTCGATGATTCCTCTTCGATCGATGAATTTTCTTCTTTCGATGAATTTTCTTCCTTCGATGAATTTTCTTCGTTCGGTGTGACTAACAAGAGCAAGATGAATGACCCAAATCGAAACAGAATCGAAAACCAATTGAAAGAAAATCGAAACAGAATCGAAAACCAGTTGAAGCAAAATGGAAACAGAATCGTAAACCAGTTGAAATATAATAGAAAACCAGTCGAAACAAAGCCGAAACAAAATCGACTCCACATTGAGCCCAAATCTAATGATTTGTGGACGCAACGATCTATAGGCGATTCGGGTGGCCCCGGGGACGCGAGTCCCCGTACCCACTCACGGGCCCCATCCCGTGAGTGAGTCCCTGAGGGAACTCCGATCCGAGCAATATTGATTTCAAGATAAAAATATCAATTTCCAGAAATAAATATCAATTTCCAGAAATAAATATCAATTTTCTGAAATAAGTATCAATTTTCTGAAATAAGTATCAATTTTCTGAAATAAGTATCAATTTCCTGAAATAAGTATCAATTTCCTGAAATAAATATCAATTTCCTGAAATAAATATCAATTTCCTGAAATATATATCAATTTCCTGAAATATATATCAATTTCCTGAAATAAATATCAATTTCCTGAAATATATATCAATTTCCTGAAATAAATATCAATTTCCTGAAATAAATATCAATTTCCTGAAATAAATATCAATTTCCTGAAATAAATAACAATTTACAGAAATAAATATCAACTTCCTGAAATAAATATCAATTTCCTGAAATAAATAACAATTTCCTGAAATAAATAACAATTTCCTGAAATAAATAACAATTTCCTGAAATAAATATCAATTTCCTGAAATAAATATCAAGTTCCTGCAATAAAAATCAAGTTCCTGAAATAAAAATCAATTTCCTGAAATAAATATCAATTTCCTGAAATAAGTATCAATTTCCTGAAATAAATATCAATTTCCTGAAATAAATATCAATTTCCTGAAATATATATCAATTTCCTGAAATAAATATCAATTTCCTGAAATAAATAACAATTTCCTGAAATAAATAACAATTTCCTGAAATAAATAACAATTTCCTGAAATAAATATCAATTTCCTGAAATATATATCAATTTCCTGAAATAAATATCAATTTCCTGAAATAAATATCAATTTCCTGAAATAAATATCAATTTCCTGAAATAAATATCAATTTCCTGAAATAAATATCAATTTCCTGAAATAAATAACAATTTACAGAAATAAATATCAACTTCCTGAAATAAATATCAATTTCCTGAAATAAATAACAATTTCCTGAAATAAATAACAATTTCCTGAAATAAATAACATTTCCTGAAATAAATAACAATTTCCTGAAATAAATATCAATTTCCTGAAATAAATATCAAGTTCCTGCAATAAAAATCAAGTTCCTGAAATAAAAATCAATTTCCTGAAATAAATATCAATTTTTTGAAATAAATATCAATTTCCTGAAATAAATAACAATTTCCTGAAATAAATAACAATTTCCTGAAATAAATAACAATTTCATGAAATAAATATTAATTTCAAGACAAATATATCAATTTCCTGAAAAAATATCAATTTCCTGAGAAATATCAATTTCCTGAAAAATATCAATTTCTAGACAAAAATATTGTATCAATTTGGTAGAGTTGAACTTTGAAAGTCTTACAAAATTAAGTATTACCATTCTTACAAATTACATAGAAATTTAAAACTCTATCGTCTAAAATTCCAGAAAGGTACTTTTAAAACTATTTTAAATCGCGGCTATTTATTCGCAACATTAACTAGACATTAAGTCAACTTTAAAAATTTATACTATTACAACGCGTGTTACAATTTGTTTTTCAACGTCACTTAAAATCGCGAATGTTCTTATCTCACAGTTGATCGTTGCAACTGGAGCATGGGCGCCTGAAATATCGAATCATTCTAATGCAAACGCGATCTTTATGATGCGCAACGCTAATTCAACAAATCGAAATTCAATATACTATTTAAATAAGAAAAGAACTCTGACGTCTAAAATTCTATATCGGTGTCTCTAGAATTACTTTAAATCGCGACTATTTATTCGTAACATTAACTAGGCATTTGATCAACTTTAAAAATTGATACTAGTACAACGCGTGTAACAATTTGTTTCGCAACGCTACTCGAAATCGCGGATGAGCCCATCTCACAGTTGATCGTTGCAGCTCGAGCATGGGCGCCTGAAATGTCGAAAGACTCGAAAGCAAACGCGAACTTTTGGTACGCAACGCTAATTCAACTAACAGAGATCCAAAAAAGATTACTCTAATTCAACAAATCGAAATTCAAATTGCTATTTAAATAAGAAATTTCAAATTCCAACGTTTAAAATTGTACATCTGTATGTCTAGATTTACTTTAAATCGCAACTATTTATTCGCAACATTTACTACGCATTTAATCAAGTTTTAAAATTGATAGTAGTACAACGCGTGTGACAATTTGTTTCGCAACACTACTCGAAATCGCGGATGTGCCCATCTCACAGCTGATCGTTGCAGCTCGAGCATGGGAGCCTGAAAAGTCGAAAGACTCGAAAGCAAACGCGAACTTTTGGTACGCAACGCTAATTCAATGAACAGAGATCCAAAAAAGATTACTCTACAGTTTCTGCAAAACGAATCGCGACTATTTGTTTCGCAACGCTATAGTTTAAACAAGCTATATCGCTGATAGAGACTACTATTATATTTAGAAGAAAGGCTAACTTTGATCTCTGTTCAAAATCGACTAACGCAACGCGTACTTTTTTCGCAACGCTAGTGCAAATCGCGGACGTTCCCATCTCGGCTGATCGTTGGGGCGGCGAAGCCTGCCCATGCATGCAACTAACTACTTTTACATTCTACTACAACTCTATTTCTACAGACGAGTATAACGACAAGGTATTGATAAAATGACTCACTCGAAGATGCGAAGACGTTGCAATGATTGTCCTTTTGAATGACAGTTTGTCCGGCATCTTTGGCATAAAACCTCGTCTGCTCCTTCGGCCTCATCCCGAAAACTTGTTTCGCACCGCTACTCGATATCGCGGAAGTACCCATCTCACAGTTGATCGTTGCAACTGGAGCATGGGCGCCTGAAATATCGAAAGACTCTATTGCAAACGCGATTCTTTTGATGCGCAACGCTAATTCAACAAATTGAATTTAAAATGCTATTTAAATAAGAAATTTAAAACTCTAACGTCTAAAATTCTAAACAGGTATCTTTAGAACTACTTTAAATTACGACTATTTATTTGCAACATTAACTAGAAATTTCATCAACTTTAAAAATTGATACTAGTACAACGCGTGTAGCAATTTGTTTCGCAACACTACTTGAAATCGCGGATGTGCCCATCTCACAGTTGATCGTTGCAGCTCGAGCATGGGAGCCTGTAAAGTCGAAAGACTCGAAAGCAAACGCGAACTTTTTGTGCGCAACGCTAATTCAACGAACAGAGATCCAAAAAACGATTACTTTAGATTATATGTAAAACAACAACAATATGAACTTTAAAAGCGCAGTTATCAAATTGAAATGTAATTTTGAACCGCGACTATTTGTGATTCGCAACGCTACGCTCTAAACAAAATTTTTCGTAACATTAACTTTAATCTCTGTTCAAAATCGAGTAAATGCAACGCGTGGTTTTGTCGCAACGCTAGTGCAAATCGCGGACGTTCCCATCTCGGCTGATCGTTGGGGCGGCGAGGCCTGCCCATGCATGCAACTAACTACTTTTACACTTTACTACTACGGTATACTACTACTTCTACAAACGAATATAGTAACAAGGTAGTAACAAAATGACTCACTCGAAGATGCGAAGTCATTGCAATGAATTCCCACTCTGAGTCGATCAGCACGGTAATGACTGCATGCCGGATACCGAAACTGGACCGGCTCAGAACCCAAGGTAAACGAAGGAAGCATTGAAGAGTCCATGGCCCCCCCCGAGCTAGCTTAAAGTAGGCCAAGGAAGTTTTAAATAACCCTTGGACTACCCTAAGCTAGCTAAAGGTGGACCATGGTAGACAATGGTAGGCCATTGGTGGAGGACCCTTGGTTAAGCTTAAGCCAGCTGAAGGTAGACAAGGGTAGCTCTGGAAGACCACTGGTCAGCCTCAAGGTAAGCACAGGTAGGCCAGAGTAGCTCTCGATGACCACTGGTCAACCACAGGGCAGACCACTGTTGGAGGACCCTTGGTCCACCCTAAGCCAGCTGAAGGTAGGCAAGGGTAGCTCTGGAGGACCACTGGTCAGCCTCAGGGTAGGCAAGGTAGGCCAGAGTAGCTCTGAATGACCACTGGTCAACCCCAAGGTAGACCACTAGTGGAGGACCCTTGGTCCACCCTAAGCCAGCTGAAGGTAGGCAAGTGTAGTTCTGGAGGACCACTGGTCAGCCTCAGGGTAGGCAAGGGTAGGCCAGAGTACCTCTGGATGACCACTGGTAGAGGACCCTTGGTCCACCCTAAGCCAGCTGAAGGTAGACAAGGGTAGCTCTGGAGGACCACTGGTCAGCCTCAGGGTAGGCAAGGTAGGCCAGAGTAGCTCTGGATGACCACTAGTGGAGGACCCTTGGTCCACCCTAAGCCAGCTGAAGGTAGGCAAGGGTAGCTCTGGAGGACCACTGGTCAGCCTCAGGGTAGGCAAGGGTAGGCCAGAGTACCTCTGGATGACCACTAGTAGAGGACCCTTGGTCCACCCTAAGCCAGCTGAAGGTAGGCAAGGGTAGCTCTGGAGGACCACTGGTCATCCCCAAGGTAGGCAGGAGAGACCAGGGTACCGCTGGATGACCCTCCTGGTCCCGGAGCCCATCCGCTCCTGCCGGAGGGCCCGGCCCGACTGATTGACTGAGCGCGCTCAGCGAGCTTAGGTAGCCAGTGATGCGCAGCGCGCAGCGAAGCGCAACGCTCCCCACCCCAACTAATTTCGGTAGATCTCGATCGCCGTGATAATAATTATTGATAAATGCATTATTTCTGGTTGTATAATGTTTATAACAATTCCATTTGCCAACGATGTCGACAAGCATCCTTTTGACTATCTGCCATCTTATTTTTAAGTAAAAATTGCAAATAGTACTTGAGATACAGAGTAACTTTTAACACATGAATATCACCAAACAATATTATATCAAGCAAATGTAATTAATAAATTTATTATCTCTGGCTGTTTAATGTTTATAACAATTCCTTTTGCCAATTATGTCGACATGCACTCCCTCGACTATCTGACCATCTCATTTTTTAATAAAAATATGTAATGGAACTCGAGATATTGAATATCTTCTAACATATGAATATTCGCGCGCATTAATTTATCGGACACAATTCACTGATAAATTTATTATGTCTAGCTGGTTAATATTTGCAACAATTCTTGACCATCTTGCCATCTTATTTTTTAAGAGAAGTAGTAGTAAATAATTTATGATACACGAATATTACTAAGCATAAATCAATCGATAAAATGCAATTAATGAATTTATTATCTCTGCTTGTTTAACGATTACAACCCGCCTGTCCAGACGGTGTCGAATGCTTTCTCCAGATGTACAAGACAGACGCCCACGCAAGAACCTCTACTCAGGGCTAGATTGACGTCGGGTGTTAATTTATTGATAGCGTGTATTGTGGAGTGGTGTCTTCTAAAACCATATTGGTTTTCGGGGATTATATTATTAGTATCGCAGAAATCTAGAATCCTATCATTGATGACGGGAACGCTACACTCGAACCCATCGGCGATGTTGGAAGTAGATTCGTAACATTTGGTTGTAATAGGTGTACCGATGTTTATCGGAAAAATTAGATTTTATCTCTCATTATTAGTAACAGAGATATCCACTTTGTTAATAATAATCGTAGCTAACAAAGTGGAAAATTGCAGATATTGTTGAGGATGACAATACCACAGACGATACCCATAAGTAGGAAAGATATCGTATATTTCTCAAAAATAAACAGAAATCACCCGCGGTACAAATTGTGACGTCATTGCTCACCCGGCTATGGATATTTTGTCTGTTTGCTTCGCTGGAACACTTCTAAGAACGCGACGTCACAACACAGGTATTACCTCGGAGGGGCTTTTGCGCACCTTCGCGGCCGGCCGCGCTAGTCCAAAATCGGGGGCAATCGTCCCCTCCCCGCCCGTAGACCCAACGATTCGGCCACTACACGACTCATTACGATCAAAACAGTCAAAGTGATCGGACGTGCGTTACCATATCTCGGAAATCCATCCTCTGCCCTTGACGACCGCGTCTATTATTGAAACGCAGAAAATGTGTACAACGCAAAGCAAGGAATGTTACGCGGTACGTAGTACGTATAACTGCTTCCGTGTTTTTTCTGCGTTGCTTTCTCGCGATAATTTACTCTTGTATCGTGTCGATGAACTGAATTTAAATTCGTGTCGCGCGATAGAAATCGCGATTATTATAAATTTTAGTACAAATAAAGTTTGATTTTATATTCAATTTGAATTATTTATTTTCTATTAACTCGGATTTATCCTTTGACGGTTGTTGTTGTAATTGATCGAATTTGTTCTTTCTGTCACAGAGCCAGAGGGAAAATCGACATCGAAAACCGAGATCGAGACGCAATTCTCGTGCTTTCTTCGAGGAGGAAAGGATGTGAGTACCAATATACATACTACATTGACATTTAAACTTTTTTATTGGACATTTTCTTTTCAAATTACAATAATATAAGAATACATTGCTAATGTATTTTCGATTAATTAAAAAACCAACATGTACGGATAATCTAATTTAAAATAATGAATTATTTTGTGTTTTTCAAATAATATAGAAAATTTATTTTCTCTTGGTGTGTCAATGAAATAAATTATTTTCAAATAACATTTTATTCGAATAATTTTTTATTTCATTATCATTGTTCAGCTCAAATAATAAATAAATACCAAAATTATTTCCGTACAATTGTCAACAAATTCTAATCTTTTTTCTCCGAATTTACACATGTTAGGTTGCATCATCTCGAAGAAGACTGCCGACTACCGATATCCGACTTCACCTTAGCCGCCCTTGTTTCCACGTACTCCGGAATGCCTTCGAAAACGTATATACATAGTTATCAGGTAGATTTTGACATATTTTTTAGAATATTTTGGGTGAAGTGTGAATGATTGTGAATGAATTTTGAATGATATCGAATGAATTGTAAAAGATATTTAATTTTGATTGCTTGGCTTTGCTCGTTTATTTCCACCCGCTTCTCGGGTATGCATTCGAATTTTTGGTACCGCTCGATTTACGGGGAGATCCAGCGAGACCTCGCGTCGCGAATTCATGTTTTCCTTTTTGCCAAGCTTCGGGCAGGTGATAGGTAGATTAAGCAAAGGGAGGTGGAGTGATCTTTGATTTCACGGATGCAGTATCGGTTGCATCGAGTTCTAAAGTTCTCAAGTTAAATTCTATTAAATTGAATGAAAGTCGTGGATCGTTACAAGTCGTTTGACGGATAGTTTTACGCGTACCCCGTTGTCGGGGAAATCCGAGAGCTGGCGATGGTACAGCTCGACCTGTTAGAGAATTGGGCGAGGTCTTGGGGCTCAACAAGACGTACGACATCTTGGCCGTGCTTAGGCAACGTGGGTCTTTAATGTTGAGGCCCTTGCAACATTCTGAGGCTTTACCGACAGGTCCGCGCCGTAATTTTTATTTTACTATCAGCCGACAAAATTGTAACGATCTCTTAGAGTTAGAGACCGATCTTCCGTCTCCCTTTTGATAAAAGGATCCAGCAGTAGAGTCATGTGTTCTTGTTGCAGGGAGTAATTCCCTCGTACTCATAGTACAATAGAGTTGAATAGAGTAGAGTCACACCTATGTTATAGATGCAAGATTAATCAATTAATCAATTAATGAACCGATGGTCACGCTTACGATGCATACGTTGTTGTATCGGACGGGGTGCATCGGTGTTTGGTACGTCTTCCATCTACCCTTTTGTCCAGCTGGAATCCATTGTATAACAAAATTCATGTACCTTGTCGCAAACCGACGACTTGGCTACTCGACTTTGCCATAGCTGGTGCCCTACCGTCTAAAATTTCCAAGTACACAGACATGGAGTTTGTTTATTTGGTAATTTTGCGACAACCACGAACTTGTGTCTTGTGGAGATGAAAAAAATACTCGGTATTTTCATATCTCGCAGCCTGTGACCGCTACAGCCCCAGTCGACAGGACGTGCTTTTTTTTTATGCTGTTAATAATAATATTATCATTATGCAAGTAATAATACTATTATCATTAATAGCATTGTTTTTTATATACGACCTGGCGCTTGGATAGTTCCCTAGCGTAGAGATGTAATCATCTAGACATAGATAAGAGTGCACCGGACATCCGGGACACGTCGCTAGCTCGATACGATTTGTGGGGGGTATCGGCTATCCTTCCATAGGCATAAACGGGCCCGGTAGACCTGCAGAAACCAGATCGCGGCTACCACGCCCGTCGTACCCCAAAGCGCCTACTTTTGTCGAGGTTCCATATTTGGAGGCCAACGTCAGTGCGATAACTTTAGAATAATTAATTCAAGTACTATCGATTTGTCGAACGAATGTATGAAGGAGATCGGACGAGCATTGTTCGAATTGAAAATCAATTCCAAGTAGAGTCCCCGGGATCGATATTGGTCGTGGTCGTTTTGCAAATTGTTGCATCGTTGGTACTGTTGCTCGGCACTGGATGCACTTGTACCCGCTTCTCGGGTGCAATCGAATTGGATCGCTGGCTTCGGTTGGTACCCAGCTATCACCTGCATGTCTGCTCGGAGTTGTTTCTTGTGATTTCTTTGGCATACTGTGGCGCCGAACAAGTGGGCGAGGCCCGGTGGAAGGTGGTGGTCCTGGCAGCCCGTATCCTATTGCGTACAATCGTAATTGTAGTAGATATTGTTTCACGGTGTTCCCCGATGGCACCTTGGACATGGGCTCGGAAGGACGATTGTAAGCCGTAGGTCTCCGACCTCTTCGTGCCAGGCCATTGGAATTTGTAGAAACCCCTTTTTGAGCGCGCAGATCGGGTTGTCTGTGCATCTCTGTCGAGCCCAACGTGCGACAATTTTAGTGTCTATTGTTCGTCTATCTCGCTTCCGGATTATTGTATAGTATAAGTAATTAGATCATTGAGAGTATTAGATTGGACCATTTTTGAAAAATTTAGTCCATTTCTGTGGTCCCTCGGGTTGTGAATAGTCGCGTCGCGTCGCGTATTGGAAACAAGGGTTGTAAGCCTAACCAACGATTCATCGTGGAAGAAGAACCTTTTTGCAGGCGTCAGCTGTAATCTGAGTAAGTGGATATTTCATTTCTCCATTTGATAGATGAATCGAGTATTTTATAATTATGGATTCGTTGTGCAATTATTCAGGTATATTCAGCATATTCCAGTATGGAGAAACTTGTCACCGAGTGCATCGTGGGATCATTTCGAACGCTGAACATACTTTCCGTAAGTATTCACTTTACTGTACAGGTGTAAATTAATTTTGAATTTATATTCGATACAAACGGTTTATTTCTTATTAAATGAAATTAAATGATTTTGTCGTTTCTGTTGCACAGCCTGAGGGAAAAGGATCTATCAACCCAAGATGACGTCGATCCAAAGACGACATCGATCCAAAGACGACATCGATAGCCGAGATCGAGTGGCAACGTGTCGTGCTTTCTTCAAGGGGAAGAGAATGTAAGTACCAATATATATCTTCTCAATTAAGCTTTGTTGTCGAATATTTTAGTTTTAAATTATTAATGAAAAATTATTAGTGAAACACCTTTACAAATTGAATTTATTTTCCATATGATAGAGATATTAGCTAACAATTCGAGGCAACGATTCGTTTCGACTAGATTTGCTATCGTTACTTTGAGAATAATTTAAATAGACTCCCTTTATATCCCGATGAAAAAATTGTAAGTATCGATTTTAATATTTTTTTGTTTCCTTTTCTGATTCCAGGACTCTAACGTAGCATCTCGCAACCCCCCAACAAGTAGTAAGTGAGAAAAAAACAACAGACTTTTTTATAATTATCTGTAGTTGATGTAGTTGGTAGTTGATTTTGGCGAGTACAGTGACCGTAGGAACGCCAGGCGTTCCTGCGGGTAGTGATCTGTTTCCTAGTAGGTAGGGTCTTTTTGTACGTCGCGGTTTTTATAAACATATAAATTTTCGATACTTCGATCACCAATTTGCGAGAAGGTATTTAGATATCTTCCGCAATTTGGTACACAATTCACGACGTAGTCACTTTTCATGGTCGAGAAAAAAATCGTTTGTTCTTTAAAATCCATTTGAATTGCTCGAAAACATTAGATAAAAAGTACAAAAAGACGATTCGCGACGGGTAGATTCTTAAGACAAAGCACGAGTACTTCACGTTTAGTATAGAATTTTTTCCAATATTTCGAAACGTTGCTTTGTCGAGAGGATCGCCCGAGGGTCTCTAAATATTTTCTTGAAAATTTTAAATAAATGCATGAAATTTTTAACAAAACGTATTCCAATTAAATTTTGAATCTTCATTCCAATTAAATTTTGAATCTCCATTAAAATTAAATTTTGAATCCTCGTTAAAATTATATTTTGAATATTCATTAAAATTAAATTTTGAATTACAAGTCGATTCACTTTGCAAGCATAAAACTACATTAGACCGTACACAATTTAAATAATTTTTTTAGTTAGGATTTTCAGGATATTGAGATTCCCTGTTCGTTGCTCGAACCCTTTCGCGTGCCCAGGCGCTACTCGGGAGAGTGAGAGCAACGGGCACATGGAATATTGTTTCTAACATAAATATGTGTGGCGACTGACAATGGTTAGCGTATCGTGCACGACGCATTTTCCACTTGTGCGAGTGTGTGGTTAGGCAGTGGAATTGCGTCGGTTCTTTTAATTTGATTTGGTAGCGCATATTCCAGTCGATCCGCGACATGCTACATGGATCTTCGTGGAATATGTGTGCGCGTAGTTTCTCAATTCATTGATGAAAACTAGGTCTGTAATTAATTAAATTAACGTCTCGCAATGATCGCTACCATTGTCAGTCGATTTTAGGAAAACTGGTACGTACCTTAGAGTGTGTTTGACTGAGATCGAACGTTAGGGTGTCGGAGACGTCCCGGGACGTTCTCCCTAGGTATTAGGCTATTGCACCCTGGCGTCTGTGTGAGAAAACCGTGTAACGAGTGTGTTGGAGAGCCTGTGTCTTTTGCCATTTTTTTAAATATAGGGCTAGGCAGGATAGGTAGCTTACTCTCTTGGTGTGACTGTTGATTCTAAGTAGGTAGGGGCCGGGGCTGGCTATCGCTTTCTCTTTCGGGTAGGCCGCGACTCGCGCGGTAGTCAGTCGCTGGAAGAGCTTGAACCTTCGACTCGAAGCTAAACCGAACGAGGCATGACGTTCGATGGACGCTTCGTGCTCGATTCTTCTTGCTCGCATAGCTTTTCGCGGACGCGGACGCGAACGCGCGCGGATTAGGGTCTCGAAACGTTGCGCACCTGCTCGATTGCACCAGCGGAACTATCAGCTTCTCTCGAGACTTGTGATTCGTCTCGAAAGTCGTCGATCGTTTTCGCTGCGAGCACGTTTAGGATTACAGTTTGTTGGCGGACCGCCGAAGAAAAAGAAGATGCCCGACAAACTGTCGCTCAAGAGGGCAATTATTGCAATGGCTTCTCATCTGCGGATGAGAAGTCACTCCGTTACTACCTTGTCACTGTACTCGTCCGTAGAAATAGAGTAGTAGTAAAAGTAGTTAGTTGCATGCATGGGCAGGCCTGGCCGCCCCAACGATCAGCCGAGATGGGAACGTCCGCGATTTACACTAGCGTTGCGAAAAAAGTACGCGTTGTATTAGTCGATTTTGAACAGAGACGAAAGTTAGTCTTCCCTCCAATGCTATAGCGTTGCGAAACAAATAGTCGCGATTTGTTTTACAGGAACAGTAGAGTCATTTTTTTTGGATCTCTGTTCGTTGAACTAGCGTTGCGTACCAAAAGTTCGCGTTGGCTTTAGAGTATTTCGACTTTTCAGGCTCCCATGCTCGAGCTGCAACGATCAGCTGTGAGATGGGCACATCCGCGATTTCGAGTAGCGTTGCGAAACGAATTAACGTACGCGTTGTACAAGTATAAATTTTCTAAGTTGATTAAAGTTCATGATAACGTTGCAAATAAATAATCGCGACTTAAAGTAGTTCTAGCGATACTGATCTAGAATTTCAAATGTTGAAGTACTAAATGTTTCATTTAAATTGCCTTTTGAATTTTGATTTGTCGATTTAGCGTTGCGCATCAATAAGATCGCGTTTGCATTTGAATGTTTCGACATTTCAGGCGCCCATGCTCCAGTTGCAACGACTGCCCGGTGCGGTGTAGGCATTCGCGATTTTGATTAGAGTTGCGCGAGAACCACAATGGGTCAAGTTAGCGTCACAAATTAATACAGACCTAAATTTGTTTAATATTGATACAATTCCGATTGACTCGCGCATCTAGACACTCGTTGTATCGCATCGCGTCTACACAAATATTGGAGAACACACCTAAAAGGTGCGATTTAATTATAAGAGTCGCGACCGCGTTTCAGTAGTAGAAAATTAACATTGCAGAACCAATACCGCAAGGCGCATACGGACATTGAAGTCTATAGATATTTGGATATTTAGATTTAATCCATTTAGAATGGATGTTGCTTAGAATTAGATTCTTGATTTAAAGTTTTTGGCACCGGCCAAAACGTGGAGCATACGCCCACCGGACCACTACGTGTAGAGCAGAAAAGTATTGGCACGTTCTCGGGCCTGGCTGCCACGACAATTAGCGCAAAACCACGTGCACGTGACTACGTTCAATTCCCCGCGGTGTGCCCCAACACACGACTCGTTTGCCGTTCCAGCAATGGAAGAAGTGTCTCCGTTGTCGCATGAAAATACCGTACACAAAAAAAAGACATATTAAGTTATGTCACCTGTGGCGGTACGCACGAAAATACCACGGTAACCATCTTATTAGCATCTAATGCGATGGAGCCGTGGATATTGGAGTGACTTGCGATGGCGGAGTAACGCTGTAGCTTCATCTGAACGTAGCGACGCGCACCTTGGCCAATCGATGGTGTGTGAGCGCTAAATGCATGGAACCTGCCACTGCGTTTCACCAGCATGTATTTTTTCATACCAACGTGGTGGTTCGCCCGCGTTAGCGAGACATACACGATGTGTATGTACAGCGTATCGAACGCCTTGTCGGCCCGTAAGGTAGAAGATGGGGTATCTTTACGCTGATAGTGCGCCGCGCGTAGCTTTATCGATGGACTTTAGTGTTCATTGCGCCACGCAAAACTGATTTTGCAGTGTTCGAATTTGTAATAATAGTCGGGACCGCGAATTATAGTCCCCCCAGTCGCGTGTTACGATGAGAATTCGCAAGTCCGATCCGTTTAACGCAGAAGATCTCCAACATGCGTCTACACGCGATGCGATGCTTGTCTAGAGGCGTGCGCCAATCGTATTTATACCGATGTACAATGGTCGGCAATGCTTTTGTTTTTCTTTAACGAATCTACGAAAATATTTAAAACATATAGGAACTTTGTGTTAGTGTTGCGAAACATGAAATGCCGCCCGCACTGCACCCAGAAACGACTGTCCCTGATCCTGCTCCTACTCCTAAATACTCGCAGCCATTGTTTGCCCTTAGAGTTGCGTAGTCTGAAGAAATTAAAGTACACGGGAGTTTTCCATATCGAATTAAATAAAGTAGCGTCGTGACAAATAATGCACTGCTGCTCGCGTTTCTATCGAGATATTTTATTACTTATTTTTTATATTAGCGTTGCGAAAGAACGATATTCGGTTTGATTCCCTCCCCATAAATTGAAATGGCTGCCATCGCGTTTCCATTTAGTGTTGCGTAAGAAAAAGACGAAAGTGCACACGGGAATTTGCAGTTTTGAATCAAATATTAATTAACGTCACGATGGATAGTGCATTGCACGCGTTGTTTTTGAGATGTTCAATGTACATTTCGTAGTGTAGCGTTGCGCAAGAATACTCCACTCGCACGCGTTTGTTTGAAATACACATATCGAGTGGACAACCATTTTGCATATATGAACCTTTTTTTTTCTTTTTTTTTCATGTGTTTATCCAAAATTAAGTATGTTTCAGATACTTTGCTCGTTGCAGACCGAACCCCACAACAGCAAAGTTCGAGATTTCACACGCCTTCAACTTCTGGATCGTTTGTGGTTGTAATACAAAATTGTATTGGTTGTGTAAATTGTTATATGCCCGTGTTTGTATGTATGTCTTGTTTGTCTTATGTGTTGCATGTTCTATTTATTAATTCAATGTACATATTTTGTATATGTCTGTATGTTTAAGTGTATGTAAGTGGGGAATAGATTAGCTACCCCTACATACGGCGACCTCTAATAAATATTCGGACACACTTAAAAAGACGATAACTCTTATAATATCTGCCTCTACGGTTGGAACAATCCGTTTACTACATGACGTGCGAAAGACATTTTTTGAAAAAATTGCAAATTGATCGGAATTGCCGAGAGAATCTGTAAAACCGTATTTTACAACTCTTCTTATGTGGGTCTATATTGAATACTTAAAAAATATGTTTTGTAGGTCTGTGTCGATAATAGGTACGTACCTATTCCGCAAATTTCATCAAAATCAGTCAACGTTGTAATGAAGCTACAAACATTTAAAGATGGTAAAAATTACAGTTTCTCGCGATTTTCGGTCTCTAACTGTAATACATCTACGGATTCTTACATCTTTCAATGCGTGTCGTTTTTTTTCGCATGAACCGATTTTCATGACATTTTCGGAATATGTATATAATTTACACAGATCTGCAAAACGTATGTTTTTAAATTTTCTTTGTAGGCCTGCATAGAAATGTTGCAAAATACGATTTTTGGAATTTTCTTTGTAATTCCGACCAGTTACAATTTTTTCCAAATTTTATCCCCACATCATATAATCAATTAATTGTTCTAGCTTCTCAGAAAAATCAAAGTCTTTGAGTCCAATATTTAAAAAGTTCTCATCGTTTTAAGAGCGTCCGAATATTAATCAGAATTACTGTAGTTAGGCACACAACACAATGGGTAAAACAAAATGAAAGAAAATATGCAAAATGCCTATATGTACATATGCGCATTGAAAGGAAAGATTAGCATTTACACTAGACAGGTTAAGAATTCGGTCGGGTAGGCTTGCAATTAGGCTCTTCTTGCTATTCGTTTGTTGTACAGATACTAATGTGTATCACGAAGAGTCTATATATATATACATTTTTTTTTTGTATTTTGTAATTGTGTATTTTTCCGTCGGGTGGGACGATAAAGAAATTCCAAGTGGGTGGGTGGGTCTCGCTCGCAGCAACCTCCACGTGGTGAGACCTGGATAATCGATGTGATTCTCGATTTATAATATTCTGTTGGGCAAACGTATAAAACACCAATTGCTCTATAAAATATTTAAAATCGACAATCATATCGAGCTAATAGCTGTGAAAATAAAATTATGAAAGAATCCACTCGAGGGTGTTTGTACTTTACCATGCAGATTTATTTACTCATATGGTCATAGGTATATAATAATTGTAATCTAAAACTCTGCGTATAAATATTATCGGCCGTCGAGTGGCCGTTAGGCTGGTAGAATTAGCGTCGTTATTTGGTGCCAGTTTGTAAATTCATAGAAGTCAGATTGTAACCGGATTTATTGTGGTTTGACGGACAGTAGCGATTGGTACAGCGACATTCACACCGGCGACGCACGGTTGATGTCGAGATGGTTCAAGTCGAATATCTACGTGCTGGTGTGAAGACCGTGTTCTCGGATCGCGTTCTGAATGTGAATATCGAGCGGAAGATTTACATCGACCTCCCTGTGTTTGTAATCGTTCAGGAAATATGACGGCCCATCGATGTTCGCCGGAAACTCCTTCGGCAAAAATTCTTTGCTCCGTGATTCCAACTCGAACCCCGACAACGGGAATTTCAACGATCTGGCGGAAAGAAACGTTACCATAAATACCGTAAAATTGAATCGTAAATTATTAGGTGTACACTACGATTGTACAAATGACGTAAATCTACAAATCGTTTTTTAGAAACATTTTTTCGCAATTCCCGTAATTACAATGAAACTCGAGACGTTTGGTCTACCAGGAGTTACTCCATTTTAAAGGGCATATGGAGGCCTTTTCTGTATATCATTGAAATGGGCGGTTCTTGAGGTTTTTTAACCCCTTGCCTTTCGATTTATTTTACGGTTTTAGTAATTAGAATTTCTTTGTAGTTCATAATTTCTTAGAAAAAAGAGAAAATACATATCTATTGCATGTCTATATGTTCTCCAATGTCTGTACATTAACAACAACAAAATAGAATCATATTTCGGTTTAAAGGAAATTAGTAACATACATCTTTATTAGACTCTGTTTAAAATTTTCATCGCGTCTCTCACACGATATTGCAAGCGAAGGGGTTAAAGTAACTTTTTCCTTTGAAAAATGGCTGTTTCGGCTTTGTTAAGGAGTTATTAACGAAAAACACGCAACAACCTGATGGACTCCGGCTCGGCGACAGATCCCGCTGAGCGCGACGTTTTCATTGGTCGAGCCGGAATCCGTCCGCTGTAACGGTGTTCTGATTGGTCCGTGTTTTTCGTTAATAACTCCTTGACAAAGTCGAGGCAGCCATTTTTGCGAAGGAAAAATTGACTTGAAATAACGTCAGGAACCGCCCGTTTCAAGGATTTACAACACTTTTGAGACACCCTTATAATTGCGATAAATATGATAGACTGTGGATGTTTATACAAATTCCGTTTGTCTTGGTAACAGCTTCGACGAAGACTGGAGCATTTTGTTAGCTTTGTATCTCGTTAATTTCGGAAAGCTTCATCTGACTTATTGGCCGCATAAAGATTCACAGTCTACTGATAACAATTAGATAAAACGATTACTCACTCGTAAGTTGTTGGACTAACGTGTATGCGAAGAGGTTCGCTTAGCGATTCGAATTTATTCGCTAATGTAACATTATGCCCGAAAAGACAATACCTGGGCATTTTTTTTCCGACCACCCCCGCTAATACCATTCCAGTATGAATGCCAATGCGCATCTGATAGAACAATATGCAGTAAATTTAATTATTTATATATTTAATTGTACAAATATGTAGTATATTCAACCCCTTGGCGTACAAACATGTCTTGGATACGTCGTGTGTTTCTTATACCATTAGCAAAACATTTTTTAATTTATATAAAAATTCATTGTCAAGCATCGGTCATATTGAATTCGATTATATGCCAAGGGGTTGGCCGAATAATTGTAAAATATTTAAAAAAGGAGTTTTGTTTTTCTTTACAGTATATCAGTAGATTACTATTAGGGTAAGAAAAGCAATGGGAGCGATGAGGAATGTATGGGGAATAGGGAAAAGATATTTTGCGAATGATGTGAAGAGAAGAATTTGGTTATATGATACGCAGATTTGGCCGGTGGCAGCGTACGGAGCAGAAGTATGGGGATGGGCAGAAAGGAAAAAGGTTGAGACGATACAAGAACGGTATCTGAGATGGGTTTTAGGGGCAGATTTGGTGACACCGGGGTATACGGTGAGAGAAGAAGTGAAAAGAGAGAAAATGAGGAAACGGAGTGGTAATAAGGCATGGAAGTTCGAGGAAAAGTTAAGGGATGGAAAAGGAAGTGAAATAGCTAGAGAGTGCCTAAAAGAGATTGAAGCAAGAGCAAGAAGGGGAGGAAAGGTATCGAAATGGTAGGAAGAAAGGAAGAAATATATAGAGAAAAGAAACGACAGGAGAAAACTGGAAAACGAGAGAAAAGAAGTAAGAGAGGAGGAATGGCAGAAGATAGAAAAAAGAGAGGAGGAAATGCAGGATAACGAAAATTGGGAGAAAGCGAAAGAAGGAAGATACAACAAATGGTTTTAAGGAGGTCAGAGAAGAGAAAGTACCGGAATACCTAACAAAGGGCTGGAAGGAAGAAAGATGGTGGAGAGTGGCAAGGTTCAGAATAGGAAACGAGATGAAAGGAGGATGATACTGGGAGAAAGAGGAGAAGAAGAAATGCAGGTTGTGCGGAGTGGAGATAGAGGAATGGGAACATGTTTTGGGATATTGTAGAAAGTGGAAGGAAGAGGAAAGAAGCGTGTATGAGAGAGTAACAGAAATATTAGCAGGGGACGGGAGGGGAGAAAGATGGTTAAAAAATTTAGAGGAAGAAAGAGATAGAAAAGGGTAGAAGAGGAAGAGTGGGAGAGTAAGGAGGGGAGAAAGAAAATGGATGAATGAGGATGAATGTGAGGAGAAGAGATAGATGTAAGTCGATAGAAATAAAACAATGTAATAGGACGGAAGCCCGTGTAACCCGAAAGGGATCACTAAATAAATACATACAGTAGATTACTATTAATGCATTTGCTATGTTTGTTTGGTTCTATTATACAAAAATATATTTATGTGGGATCATGACCTCCCAAACCAAATACTGTATGGAGATTAGGAAAAGTAGGAGGGTTCCGTGGGTATGTGTAAGAGCTGATCAGCTACAACCGCGAGGGTCCCGGGTTCGATTCCCGGCGCGGAATTCCTCATTTTTCCTAAGATCCTACATTTATGAATAGAATTCTCTGAGGAGTGTGACAACTAATTTAATTTTCTTCCCCTAAAATATCAGACCACAGTCTTCACATAGGTGAGAGTAGCCTAATTTGGAAGAGCATCTAGGTTGTACCATAAATGTTCCTCGGAAAAAAATACACTTGCATTTTTACTAATGTTTTTAATTAATTACCCATGTTCACAGTCGACTGGTAGTGTTACTAGTGCTACTAACTATGTAAATTAGGTCCACCTTAGGTGCTGGTTCAAATTCGACTACTCTTTATTATGTTCTACGTTTATAGCAAACGCATTAATGTAGTAGCAATAATCATAGGCGTAGTAAAAGTAGGATGCAGAGATTATTACCCTTATTGGTTTGCCTTCGTGAGTCATGTGATGGGAACACGCTTGTATCATTTTCAAGGCCATCCAAGCTATTTGTTGCGCGTGTATGGAGGTATCGCGATGAAGACCACAAGCAACGCAATAAGCATCTCCGATTGTCTCCACCTATGGTAATGATCGAATGTAAAATTCGTAAACAGCGTTACATTCCATTGTAAATCGTGCACGCTAAAGAGTTCTCGCGCTATGCCGACTTCTCCATAAAACATCAAGTAACGGACACATTGATTACCATAGATTTGCATTCGATCGTTCGTTCATAGTAAACCCGCCGACTTGAAACGGGGATTGCTTTACAAGCATTTACATTTAAAAAGCTCGCACCTTATACACGTCCAGTTGACCGCAAAACGAGTCGAACTGCTCGTAAAGATTTTGAAGCATGTTGATGACGTTCATCGGCGTCGCAGTCGAACAAATCTCTGTGAAGCCGACGATGTCACTGAAAAGCATGGTCACGTCCGGGTATGTCTTCGCCTCTATGGTTTCTCCTGAAAAAGTTCATTGTTACGAGAAATAATCCAATGGAAAAAAAAAACAAAAAGGATTTTTATTTGTCGTTCATTTCGACATACCCAACCATAAGCGTTTCGCTATGTCTGGGGGGAATATAAGATGAAGCAAGCTGACATTTTTCTCCCTTTCGGCGGACACGAGGAGGCTTGCCTCTTCTATGAAACTCTTCAATTTATCCATTCGCCTCCGCAGACCGTCCTGCAACAGTAAATATTGTTATTATACAAAGTTCAAGCAAAGATTTGAAAAACACATATACTGCCGTTTGATCCGTATATGTCTAAAACAATCTTGTTATCAAATATTATCATGAATTTTGACTAGAATCTGTTAAGTAAATGAAATTTTATCAAGATCTGCGGGGTACGAGAAAAATAATTATTTTGATAAACTATTTTCTAAAATATTTATATCTCCAATTTTTGTATTATTAAATAAGATTATAAAATATATCGATTAAATTTTAGTATACTAATTTAAGCTGTAAATCTTTAAGTCAATTTAGACAATTCATTCAAGTCTTAAGCGCGTTTGAAATTGAACCGCCAATACACCATCAATGCCATCTAGATTGTCCTCTCTGCACGCTGGCGACACCTGTGTCAAGCTACTGGTAATGTAGGAAAACTCTTTAAATATGGATGTGAATAATTTGTTGCGTTCAGAAATTAATTGATAATACATGTTTGATCGTGAAACGGGACCAGTTACTTTGAATCTCTTTGGCTTTATTGTTATTTGTAACGCGTATCCATCGGTCGAATGCACGAGCACATGAATTCTGTAGATATAAATTTAACGACATTATAGTCAGATGCAGATGCAGTTGTACCTGTGCTCTGGCTTGCTCCCCCACCAAAATCACCTCCCTCGTAGCATCGTATAATGGAATATCTGATATAAAAAGTTCCCGACCAGTCAGCCCTTCCAGACCGTTCAAAAATGGCGAGCTCACGAATAGGATGGAATCCGATTCGGGACAATGGACCATCTGACCCTTCATTTCCAGTCCCTGAAATGATTGAAATCCTATCAGTAGATCAATTCAGGAAAATTAGTCGAGCAATATCAATTATATTGTATCAGACTCGTGGATCTTCAACACGAGAAAATTCAAATTTCTATTGAATCGACCAACGAAAAGTCTCGTTTCTCCACCTTTGTACTTGCTCGACAAATTTTGCTCTGCTGTTATCTCGTTTTACGATTTTAAGATTTCAAAACAAGAATAAATTTGTTCTTGCTATTACAGATCATTGTTATGTCCCAAGGAAGATAGAAATCCTGCTAAAGCTTTCCAAAAGATTTCCAAAGTTTCCAAAAGGCTTTAAACACGTAAAAAGTCCTGTAACCACATAAAACCCGCAGTTCATGTAAATCCACAACGCGTTTGTTCGCGATGGGTGTTTTTACATCCACTCGCTTGTCATGAATCGATGGGATGCTTTTTTCTCTCTATGCCTGTCTATTCACGTACCTCCGCGGGATACTTATCGAGACCTTGCGGTCTCTGTAGGGTCAGAACGAAAGGTGTGTTCGCACGCTTCAGTATCTCATGGAAGGTCAAAGTGACTCCGCGTGGCCTTGTGAACGCGAAGTATGTTGATATATTACGCCCCAATCGGTTCAGGTGCTGTCCGAAAATCTTCATGAACCCGACCCCAAGCTGTACGAGCTCCAGTTGTCGGTCGACGACGAAGTGCCATGGGAACGCCTTGCAGAAGCTCGCGACCCCCATACGAAGGTCCGTGGCCGTGGTCGAGAGTGGACGGAAAGTAGACGCACCTGTCTCGAGGTTATCGTTGTCGACCTCAGGATCGACGGTCGACCTCTTGCTATAGCCCTCCGGAATGATACGATACCTGCGAAATGATCCGTTCAACGTTATTCATCAAGATCGATTCTTTCTATCACTGCTAGTAGAGTGCAAGTACCGATTACCTGGGTATTATTGGAAGCTGTAAAGAAATCACTTGGAAAGAATGCGGGAGGGGTACGCGCCGAGTCACGCGCATTAGGGTCTCTGCACACCCATCCGGGACGGGCTTCGGAGAGTTTTTTTTACATAGCTTTGGTATAGGCCAGGCATGTCCGGAAGTAGCTCACTTCGAAGCATTTTCGAGGGAGACGCCTATTTCTCCCGACCGCGCGTCTCGCTCCCCGTTGCGGCCGTAGCTCTCCGAGCTCCTCAGGCTCGTGCCTACGGCTTGCGGTATGTATTGCGTGTGGCGCTTTGGGGCGACTCTCATACCCATAGGTTTCCACATCACCCATGAGGTACTATGGTCAATGCGTTTTTTTTTGTCAGTGGTATCACCTATAGGCATATTCCACTGCGTCGCACGATAATTTCGAAACAATAAATTTGGAAAATAGTTTTTATTATACTGTCAAAATTTTACTAACAATTTTCGAAATTATCGTGCGACGCAGTGGAATATGCCTATAGGGGATACCACTGACAAAAAAAACGCATTGACCATAGTACCTCATGGGTGATGTGGAAACCTATGGGTATGAGAGTCGCCCCAAAGCGCCACACGCAATACATACTGCAAGCGGTAGGCACGAGCCTGAGGAGCTCGGAGAACTATGGCCGGCACGGGGAGCGAGACGCGCGGTCGGGAGAAGTAGGCGTCACCCTCGAAAATGCTTCGAAGTGAGCTACTTCTGGACATGCTTGGTATAGGCAGGGCTCTCCGGGATGTCTGATCCGGTGTGGTACCGATTCATCCCTCGCGCGACCGAAGGGCCATAATTATTGCACTTTCGAGCGCGCGTTGACAGTTCCCTCTGTGCATAGCATAAAAACAATGTTTCCAGGGACTCCACACCAGAGACCCTTATCCAGTCTAGCCAAATACAGTAATGCCGCGAAGAGTGCGACGACTTCGCGTCCGAAATATTACTTTCTACGGACGGAACATGATTCCTCGATGTTCCTTCATTTTTTTACGTCAGTGTTGAGCCGAGCAACCAAACATCAACCGATACAAGCGTGTCTGTAAACGTTTCATTAAAAAATAATAAAAAACGAAACAGTTTTGTCGTAGCATTAGTATTGGCTCACTGATACACCTGATCCGTATCATATTACAATTTCTCGGCCGCGTCGGGCGATCAAGCCATTTAGCTCTTCGCGGGGTACACCCCGCAGTAGAAGGGACATTGTCTCCGCACCTAGCGTAAGCCGCTTTATTGCTTCCTTCGTGGCATTACTGTATTGGCTATAAGCGGTCACACATGCTACGTAGCGTGTGCCGTCAAAGCCTAAACATTGGGACCACGGAAGCATCGATGGTGGGGACAAGCGTGCCGAGCGAGAGACCCCCGTTGCACATTTGCCGTCACAGACGACTTCTTTTCATCTCCCAATAATAGTCGGGTACTCGGTTCTATGTATCTCAAGATGAAGAAAATTACTAGGAGTAATATTTTCAATATTAACAACATTTTCAGACAATATTTCCAGTTGTGGGGTAAATATGTCTAAATACGTTCAGAAATAGCAGAAACTATATAAAAATAATATAAATCACGTTGTAGACATCTGAATAATACGAGTAGAACGTTAGTTCTTTTGTGCCTTACAACAAAAGGGGAACTCGGTACACGAGAAGATTGTTTATACTTTTCATCGAGTATTTATCTACGGTTTGTTAAAATTGCTATTCGGTTAGTGCTCCTTTGGCTGGAGTAGCGTCGAAGCTATTTAGTATATCAGATTATGCACAGGCCATTAGAGTGCGGGTCGTGTTTTTGGGAAACTTTTAATTCATCCGAACTCATGAAAATAATCCAATCACGGAAGTTTGTGGACGCAAATAGAAGAGTCATCGACGCACTCCTTCACGACGCTAATGTGTAATGGGGCGCCTGCGAATCTGCGTGCACCGTGTTCGATGCAAATGCCTGCGAACATGGCCAATCAATATTTGTTCGGGCCACAGTCTCATGGCCCTCGGTACTTTTTCCGTGTAAATTGAATTCCTCTCTTGTATCAGAATGTCGACAGCTACGTATCGATCCTGTGTGCAAATACTGAACATTGTTCTCTTTCTTTGTTTCTTTCTTTTTTATTTTTTACCGTGAAACAGGTTTCTCCGTAATCCGTTCGAATCGCGTATGAACTAATGAACTGTTTGCTCGCAGCACATTTATTTCTAACGTTCGCTCCGTACAGTGTCATTAATGCGGATCGAATTTTTTTGTCCTTCTTACCCGCACATCCTCTTAGCCGATATTACAGTCAAATGGTTAGCGAGCATTATTAACAAGGGAACATTAAAACTGCGAGCTACAAGAACTAGCGGACAATAATAAAAGAAACCGAGAAATTATATTCGTAAATGAATTAGCCTATAGACTGCGGCTGTTTATGAAATTGTAGACGAATTTCCACTTCCCAACATTAACCGGAAATTGTGTTTTGAATTTCGGCGCACAAAACACAATTAATCAAAAATTTTCGATCGATAAACACATTTATTTTATTAACCGGAAACTTGTCCTTTCTTTTCATACATTCGTTTATATAAGTTTTTTTAAAACCTGATCAGATAAAGTTGTTTTCCTCTGGTGAATTTATTAGATTGTGGTAATACAGCCGCGTCATTATACCTGCAATAGTGCAACCGTTTTTTAATTTTAATTTTTTTTTTTAAATTAAACTAATTGTTCTAACTACTAAAAAGAATCCAAATCATACGACACAATATTAAAAAGGTTATGTTCTTTTCAAAAGTGGTCCAATATTACTGTGTCAGACCGGATGCACGAGGAGAGACAGAGACGTAGGAAATGGATTAGTCTTACCTAAAAGTATTGATGGAATCACCGAGGTTCACGATTTCCACGGTTGCATTGTCGTTATAAAATTTCCTGGCGATGCCTTTTAAGCTACCAACCAGCAAATAAGCGCGGGACAGGTGTTGCGTTGTAAAATGGAGTTCTACTGCTTCCGGCGTAGCGATGCACACGAACTCTGCCTCCGCTTCTGATCCGGACTGGTGTTGTACAACGTCGTTTACACCGTCGAGAGTGGTCAGGAAGGCTGTCAGATCGTCCCCGAGGCAACGGAATGCCCGCTCGATCAGACCCACGCAACCGGTATAGATCAGCTCCTGGCCGAGCTCGTCGAAAAACCTTAACTTGTCGATCTCTGAAATCGTATAGTTCAATTACAGTAATGTCATCGCGTACCGCTACTATTTTTGGGGGTGTCCCACTTGGACGCCATCCGATTGGACGCGTTCCTTCTGGACGCCGTGCCGATTGGACTCGTCGTTTGGACGCCATGCCGTTTGGATTTGTGACATTTGGACGCCGTGTGCCGTTTGGATTCGTGACATTCGTGCCGTTTGGATTCGTGATATTTTATTGCGATATATATGGTTAGTTCTGGGTTAGGTCTGGGTTAGGTCCAACCGGTACGGAGTCCAATCGGCACGGGGTCCAAACGGCACGGCGTTAAAACGACACGAGTCCAATCGGCACGGAGTCCAATCGGCACGGAGTCCAATCGGCACGGAGACCAAAAGGAATGCGTCCAATCGGATGGCGTCCAAACGGGGGTGTCCCCTATTTTTGACCTCAAAGACTGCGACGAACGTAGAAAAGGACAGCATGTAAACACGAGCTGCTGTTCTTTTCTACGTTCAAAAGTCACTGTGCATATCGTCAATTAAACCACTAAATACAGTGCAAATTATACCGTGTTTTGTGTCATTTTTATTAGAAAAATGCCACAAATAAGTTGGTGAAAGTACCGTAAAAAAAATAATGAAAAATAAAGAAGTTTTGCAATTGTATCAGTAGAGTGATTCACACAGATATACTCGATTAACTGAACCGTTGGCATTTTGAGCATAACTATTGTTCCCCTTATGAAAATATTCGACGAGCAATAAGACCCAATACGACTAAGGAGAGCCATGGCAGTGATGGGAATGTTGGCGCTTTTCACGCGCATGCGCGAGTTTCGGCAACACCGAAGCTACGTCCGAAGTTTGTGGGGTACTATTGGGGCGAAAGTAGTGGGTTTGTTATTATATATTTCGTATAAAGTTATTTTAGTACCCTTCCCTTCCTTATTCCCAAGATGATGAAGAAGAGTAAGTTATATTATATTGTACATAGATATGTGCCGACTATGATTGTCGTTGCACGTGGCCGGAGACGTTATGTTGTGAACGAATAATCCCAAAATTCACGCTAGGTGAAATAGAAACGAGTTTTCTGGATATTTAGGAAAAACACTCACGCCGATTCGCGGGTCACCACTCTTTTATTTATTGCACTAGACGTTTTACAATTACCGCTTTTCTCTTTTTGCCACGACTCGGTACTACTGTACTACATGCTGCTGCTCTATGTATCTCTCTCTTTTTCGCGCGCTGACACTTGAGCTCTTTTTCTTTTTGCGGCGAACTCTCGCGGTCGATCTACCGTCGGTGTACCGGCAGTGTCGGTAATCTGTCGCCACAGATACATAAATATTATATATTTATATATTATATATTCTATGTACGTATGTATATATTACATTTTAATACATATATATATAAAAAAAATATATATACGTACACGTGTTGTACATTCATTTTTCAAAATCAAATCATAATAAATTTTGCGAAACTAGCGGGGCGACCAAGGTACCCGATTTTCGTGCTTGACCGAGGCTGAAATCGCCGCGCATGCGCGTGAAAAGCGCCAACATTCCCATCACTGAGCCATGGCGTATTCCTCGACATCGGTAAACCGAGGATTTTCCACTTTACAGCTTCATTGGTCGAGTCCAAGCTTCATCCCCCTCCCCTGCCTAAAAAACGGTCGAATCATGTATCCCGACAATTTCTATTCGAATATTATCTCGCAAGGATTTAATATTGCTCGAACCGGTAGCATAATACCGCAGCCATAATACGTTTCGGTCTCTCGTCCGACCGAGCCGTTGGCTGGCTGCGCTGAATGGAACCGTAATTTTGCTGACGAGGGAGTCAGCGACGATTTTCTCGTCTCTCTGCCGGCCCTGTGGATTAGCAAAAGAACGTAGTCGGATGCAAATTCCAATCGTTACCGGAGAGTTGCTAATCTCCGAGCGTGTTCCATTCCCGCGGGTTTCGAAAAGTTGAACGGCGTGTGCTCTGATCTTCGTACTGAACACGACGTACAGTGGTTCAGTGTACAGACTAAGTTGTAGCGTAAAAATAAATCGCTACAAGTCACCCATTATTGAAGAGCCGGATGATTAGCAAATGAAAATGAATTATATTAATTAATCAGAGTTCGGTTAACAGCGTCAACTAAGACGCAAGTCTTTGGCATCTTCTGCTGTGCAGATATGCACTGTCGAAGTTCGGAGAAGTTGAACGGGTTGCTCCGAGTGTTGCGGTGCCTCGATTGCTGATGAAATTTAATTAACGTCGGGAACTTTTGCTGAACTAAAGGTCGGCGGGCTGCAACGTCTGTGTCTTAATCTTAAGAAGCGACCGCGCAGGGTCCGCCACGATTTTCCAACAGTGGTGATTGAATAACATGGGTTTGGTACTGCGATTCCCAGCCCGATGTTTCCCCTCGCTTCTTGTTTCGCCCAACCGCTTGGGAGCAAGCTCGACAGCAAATCCAGTTTCGCACACGTTTCGCCGTGCGAAACGGACGAAAGTTTCCCTGCGGACGACCTCGGCGGCTGTGGTCGATAAACGACCGATAGATTCGAACCGAATCGAATCGCACCGCATGGCATCGCGACGCATCGGAGGTTAGGCTCTCTTGCATATCCGGAAATTGACGCGGCCATCGCCAGGTTGTTTTAATGCCCGCGCGCATTATTTCCCACCGATTGTCACTATCAGGACGCGATAATCAATAGCGGCCGGTGTGTACAGGCAACATAGCACGTGCAGCCAATCGCCTGGAACATCGTCCGATCTTTCTGCGAAGGCCTGCCAAACCATCCGATAAATCTTGACAAATCGATGGTCCATCGCCATCGAGTTACTCGTTCGTCGCGTGCGTCTCCAACTGTGACCAGTTGAGCAACGAGATAACTCCGCTGAAAATACAACCGAAGATCGAAAAATCTCGAAGTAGATTGTACGATACAATAGTCAGTGGGCGACTGATCCCCATATATCGAATTTGCTGTTTCTTTTTTTATTTTGGCGAATTTTTCGATTTGGGCCCGGAGAGTTTTTTTCTACGTAGCTTTGGTACAGGGAGTGCTTTGTGCACGCTTCGGAACCAGTGTGGTTCCGATTCTTTCCTCGCGCGTCCGAAGAGCCATAATCCTTGCACTTTCGAGCGGGCGTTGACAGTTCCCTCTGTGCATGGCCCAAAAACAATGTTTCCAGGGACTCCACACCTCCTTAAAGTAAACTATCTAAACTAACTAGCTAAATCCCGGTCCGGCCCGTCCCGGATGGTCACCCTAAAGATCTCGGCACACACAACCAGGCCGGGACCCGGAGATTTTTTTTCTACGTAGCTTTGGTACAGGGAGTGCTTTGTGCACGCTTCGGATCCAGTGTGGTTCCGATTCTTTCCTCGCGCGTCCGAAGAGCCATAATCCTTGCACTTTCGAGCGGGCGTTGACAGTTCCCTCTGTGCATGGCCCAAAAACAAGGTTTCCAGGGACTCCACACCTCCTTAAAGTAAACTATCTAAACTAACTAGCTAAATCCCGGTCCGGCCCGTCCCGGATGGGTGTGCAGAGACCCTAATTCGTGAGGCAACGAAGAGCGTAAATTGCGAGCACAAGAAAAACCTAAATTGCCGAAACACAAAGAACGCGAACTGTAGGAACACGGTAATCGCGAATAACGAGAACAAGAAGAACACAAGTCAAAGACGAACACAAGAAACGGTTCACGAGATCACGAAGAGCCCGAATCACGAACCTTGCGCAACTAAAAGAAACGCGGGCATAATAAGCCGCGGTATTGCGAGCAAAGTGTGCACAGGAATTAGTTCATCTTGAATATCTCTTCTCCTCCAGGATGCAAACTGACGTTACCCTGTGATATTAATTGAGCGCAGAGGGAAGACCAGTGGCACCTCATTGCGTGCTGCCTTCATTGTACAATGACAATTATCATGGGAGCTAGCACAGACTACGGTGGTTACCTGCTTCCGGGTCTGTCGACTGTGAATAAGGCGGTGATTACATTCGACCAGTTGCAAAATTGGCAGGGACGATCAATCCTCTGGATTAACGCGAATAGGTAAACTGCATCCTGCCGTCCGCGTCCACTAAAGTATAATGCATTGCTGTTCTCGAATTTTCTCTCAGGATGTTTATTAATATTGTTGCGTCTTTCTAATGTCTCTCGTGCCACTCATCGCGGTATTATCAATTAACAATTTATTCACACTTATTTACTACTCTATCTACTTACATTGTAGATATTTACTACTCTATCTGTATAACAAAAACATAATGCCAATAAGTTGTTTGAAATAAACGTAATAAAATATTGGTAATTATACAGTAAAGGGGACACCTCACCGATTTCAATGACCTTGAAATATGTGAAATATGTTCAATGCGAAAGAAATACAATTTTTTCTCGTTGATAAATGTTACGAGCAACGGACGTCAATTTCTGGTCGTTACAATTGTTCTTTGTATTCAAAAATATGTCAGTTTGAAAAATAATGGTGAATGTTGATAAAAGGTCGCACAAGTCCAATGACCTTGCCAATTAAGGCCGAGCGACGGGTACACATATAGGAAAAAGTTGTTCAGAATGTTGACCTTGACGACATATCTCAAGGTCAAGGTCATTGGAGCTGCGTTCCCTTTTGAAAACATTTACCAAAATAATTCTTATCCCATGACTTGATTTATCATTGAATATCCCAGAAAATTTTAGTCATTGATTTGAAGGTTGAAAACAAATCATAACCTTAAGAAATTAAGAGGAAGCGAGTGGGGATATATTTTTGCACGGGAAAAGACGCACGGCGGCAGCCATATTTAGCGGAGGCAGAAAAAAAAACACATGATTCCGAGAGCGTTCTTCGCGTTTTGAAGAGGTGCTCGACGGAATGACGCGTCGCGGATGGCTGTCAGGTTGCAGCCATCAACATTTACGGAAGAGAATCGAAGAGTTCAGTGGAAATCGGAAACGCGGATGATCGTGCCGTCGCGTGTCGGTGAAAATGTGCACACGGAACGTTACACGACAAGATAAAGCGGCGGGGGGGCTGTTCTTTGTGTACATCGAGAAAATACACGTGTCTTCTGACCAGTTATCGAGGAAGAGAGACAGATAACAGGCGCGCTCGCGATTTTATCCGGCGATTATTCGCGTGACGACTCTGATGGAGTTCCGTACATATCCCGCTTTAACGGGCGAACATTGATCTGCATGCCTGACTGAATTGGGACAGTACGTCGAGAAGGAACACTTTGGGAATCTATGCCGCCCGTCGTGCACCTACACTCCTGAGCAAAGTGATGGCACATGCGTGCTATTTTTAATTCCTCGAAGACTGCAACGAACTTTCGAATGAAATTATTAATTGGTACGCGTAAATGAGATTATACTGTTTTTTTTTTATTGAAACGGTTCATTGTACGCCATGGAAGATAAGGGGAGTGTCACGAGATGCGATAGGAAGGCGTGGCGTACAATTTAAAGGTGCATCGGAAGATTTGTGTCCCGATGGACAGGGACATTTTACTTCGATAAATTTTCTCGGCTCGCACGCTGTATTGAATGTATCGGGATTGTGTGCGGCGTTTCCACGAGTCAATAGCATGAGAGGTCTGTTACGGGCGCGCCTTTTCGAAGCGAACTAACTCCAGGCACTCTCCGAGGCTCCATCACGATTGCACGAGAAATCCTTTTTGCGCTCCACCGACTCCGAAGAACGATCTCGTGCTATTCCCTTGCAACTGCTCCCCTTCTTCCTCTCATGTTTTTTTCCTCTTCTCTCTCTTTATCTCTCTCTCTCTCTCTGTCTCTCTACCTTCTTGCCCGTTATCTGTAATGTTAGACGATCACGCCACGTAGGACATGGTGCACCATCCCTTCCTCCATTTCCTGTGCACTCACCGGCGAAAATTTTTATCAAGCCACCGCTGGAATTCCGATGCATCCTCCCCGGTTAATCGCGCTTTAAGTTTATTTTCAGTATCTGCGCACTCTGGTCCGCGTTCTACCCAATACAAAAGCGAGCTCTCTCTAATAAAACTATGAAAATTTACTCGGCTTGCACAACATGCGACATCTCGTATCTAATCCTCGCGCTTCCGTAACCACGCATACCACCATACGTCCTATTATACGCTTTTTTCACCTTTCCTTATCATCTCCACTTCCCTCAGCCATTTCGCTACTTTTTCCCTCTTCCTGCCATCGACGATGTTCTCCACTTTTACGTGCACTCTCTCTCCAACTCTTTACACTCTGGCATAACGTATGTTCCAACGTCCTCTATCCATCTTCATAGAATTCACAGCATTTCACCCCCCCCCCCTCCCTCCTCCACCGCGTTTCACAATGCCTGCTCCACTTTTCCGCGTTTTCGCGTCTTGCCACCAAACTCTGTTTTCTCAATTTTCACCCGTTTTCTGCTTGTCTTCCGCCAATTTTCAACTTCTTTTCTGCTTTTGCTGGCCCGTCTGTCGTATTAGATCGAAAATTCGCTCGTTTTGAATAAAAAATCTGAAATCGATCAACGTGTTGAGAAAATAATATTCGTAGAGACATAATTAATGTTATCTTAAGAATTATTCTGAATCAATTTTAATAAAGTCTAACTAGATAATTAATTTTGAATTTGGTACATGACGAATTTGTTTAATAAGATTTTCTCAAGGTCATCGGTATTTTTTTCTAGATGGAACAGTATATATTTGTTCTACGGTAGCACGATATAATGATAGAAAACTAAATTTGGTGGTTAACATCTTTTTGACCTTGACATGACCTTGAGCAAAAATATATCATTTTGGAGCGAGGAAGATAGCGTTTTCTATATTATACTATGATCGATAAAAACGACAATTCTTCGCATCTCCGTGAAATTTAGATTATGCGAACTTACGTCGTGAATCCGACGAGAAGAAAACATATAGTGGGAGTGTTTTACCTCGATGAATACTTTCCGCACGAAATAATGCTTAAGCTTTTTAATAATTGACTCGCCACTGAACCTAATAGAATGAACCCAACAGTAGGTAAACGCATGAAACTCGACGGCCAGGATTACAACAGATTTCCATTAAACACCTCGGGTTTGGAAAGCGGAAAAATATCGTGAGCACTGTCCCGGGAGGTTCCGTTTCATAAAAGTATCCCATTCGCGGCGGAATGGTTAAACAATGGTTATCCGTGCAATCATTAAATACCATTAGAGTCCCCGTTGATCCCCCGGGAGCGAACCATTGCGCTTGCTCCTTCCTTAACTTTTCATTTCGTTAAAAAACAGTTTCGCCGTCCTTAAAGTTTACATGACAGCAACGTACTCAAAGCTGGGAACTTCATTAGCACGCTAAGTGAATCTTTTATCGTGGTTTCGTTTAATTGCTTGTACACAAAGGGGTCAGCTAGCTTTATTACGTTGTCGTGCGATCCGTCGCGTACGGGCGAAACAAATTCTTATCGCGGAGAACTCATTTCTGCGGAAGGAACGTGTCCCCGTGCGTGAACACGATAACATGAATTCTGTGCCTTTCTCCCTCCCTCTCTCTCTCCTCCCCCCCCTCTCTCTGTCCCTCTATCTGTCTCTGTTCCGATTGTCGAGGCCGTATTGAACGATCCTGACGGAAATCGTTGATAAGTTCCGACAGGGAAGTCGAATCTGAATACGTTAGCGTGCATATTGATTGTTCATGATGATTAATGGGACGTTCGGGAAGCATGTTCCACTGTAACTACAGTACTTGACAAGCGAATGCAAATTAGGTTAACATACCCTCGAAGATGAAGGATCGTCACAGGACCACCTGACAACGTATATTGGCTCTCATCGAGTAATGCTAGCCGGGAATTCTCTGTGGATCATTAAGGTCCGACGAGGGGGCGACCGGCACCCACAGTGAGCCAGAATCATTAAATAAGTGGACGAAAACCCCAAAATTTCGTGTCACGGAATGACAAAGTTAGGTTCAGTGATTAGTTTACACTCGTTTGAAACAGGTTCATCGCTATACGGAGTGTCCCCTTGAGAGGGGCGATTCTTGGGGTTGTTCTAAGAAGATTTTTCCTTTTGCGAAAATGTCATGGGCAGCTTCGTTTCCGAGTTATTCACGAAAAACACGGGCCAACCAAGAGCGGCCGATTCTACTGAGCGGTAGCGATGTTGTCGTGCCGTGCTCGAGTCGCGACCAAGAGAAGGAGTAACAGTTTATTATAAATTCTCTTATACGGCAATAGCGAACAATAATGGTGCCGCGGCAAAGGAAGCGGGAGTCCTGCTGTGCTTGACAACAACAGTATGCAACAATCGAGATTGGATTGTTTCGTTGCAATAAGTTTTACGAAAACCCCAAAATTTCGTGTCACGGAATGACAAAGTTAGGTTCAGTGATTAGTTTACACTCGTTTGAAACAGGTTCATCGCTATACGGAGTGTCCCCTTGAGAGGGGCGATTCTTGGGGTTGTTCTAAGAAGATTTTTCCTTTGCGAAAATGTCATGGGCAGCTTCGTTTCCGAGTTATTCACGAAAAACACGGGCCAACCAAGAGCGGCCGATTCTACTGAGCGGTAGCGATGTTGTCGTGCCGTGCTCGAGTCGCGACCAAGAGAAGGAGTAACAGTTTATTATAAATTCTCTTATACGGCAATAGCGAACAATAATCGCACGCATGGTGCCACGGCAAAGGAAGCGGGACTCCTGCTGTGCTTGACAACAACAGTATGCAACAATTGAGATTGGATTGTTTCGTTGCAATAAGTTTTACGACAACATGTCTAGAGTAGATCGAACTGATTGTTGCGTATTATTTACAATCTTCTTGATTAAAATCGCGTTTATTAAAGTCCGGCAGTTCATTAAAAAAAAAGGAATGCTTGCTCGACAGTGATCACGAACGGGGCAAGAATTAGGGCGCTCCATTAAACTGTTGGATTCGATCAGAACTCGGGCCGTCGTGAACGTGTTCATGTATGATCAGTAAATTGGATCGTAGCGGCTCGGTAAACGTTCAGCGCTCGTCGGGAGAGTGATGTTTTTTAAAGTTCTGCCAAACGAACTTACGACCGCCGTCGTAAGCAATAAATGCCTATCACGGTGAACCGTGGGAGATAATTGCTGCAATTGCATACTGCGACAACACCGGCTTATTTTACAACCGGTCGTTCAAGCGTTTTAATTAATGCTCTTATAGATCACCGGGCAAACGCGTTACGGCCATTCGATGTTTACAGGAACGTAAACCCGGCTACGACTAGAAGGATGCTTGAATGAGTTTTATTTCATGCGATTGCCGTGGATCGCTTACACAAAATTGCGCAATTACCGCTGCGATTGCGCAACCATATTACCGAGGTTGCGATAATGAAATTAATTCGCTGCACAAAAGTTATATCCGGAAATATATCAATTTTATTGATATATGACTACTTGGGCCTTATGGGCAAAGTAGAATTTCGGGGCCCCTAACCTCAACTAAATAACTTTCACGTTGGAAAAAATAAAACAATTGTAAAAACATCTACGTATTGTAATATGTCAGGATTACAAAAATAACTATGGGCCGTATAGATTTAAAATGTGCTCTTTACTCTACTGTGGCTTCGACGGGACTGACTGTCCCGAAAAACTCTCCTTCCCTTTTCAACAGCGCGGCGACTCCACGGCGCCTTCTTAGAAACATACAATGTAACTCGCCGCATCGCCCGAGCCGGCTAACGCTTACAGTATTTATTATTGCATAAAAAGTGAAATAAATTCTCCTTGATCCATGAAAACCTTTTACATAAAAATACAAAATATTTGGTTTGTTTTGCTTGAGGCCCCGGGCATTTGCCCAAGTTGCCCATAGGGTAATACGCCACTGGACGAAGGCGTTAATAAAACATATTGATCGATTTTTGAAAACAGTGCGCCGTTCGTAGAAAATAGATCCGAGGTTTTCAGAGGCGGCTCGTGCATCAGTTTCCTCGCAATTTTCTGCTGCTGAAGCATTTACATCATGGCCGATCGTTCTTGCCATTTCCACGCGGCCCGTAGAATTTTAAAGGGAAATGGAAAATGCGGCAAGAATTTGATTTAGTTCTCCGGTCTTATCCGCGCACTGTCTTCCAATGTATCGTGGATGAAATATTCAGGCCCGTCGGACGGAGCGTCCTAGTTCTCGCGCGAGAGAAACAGAGAGCCTCTGCACTCTTTCTTTTTCTCTTCTCTCGGCACCGAATTCACTTCTCTCGCGGTTCGCTTGTTCGTCGAGAGATGAAACGACAGCTGTGGAGGGAAAGGCTGCGAAATAGCGGAACGTGTCAGCCAGCCGAACAGCCCCGTGAAATGCCCGGGACCGTCGGGAACAACAAGGGAAAATATTAAAAAGGGCAGCACTTTGACGCGGTTTCCTTTAAACACGAATCGATAGCCTGATCTTAAGGGGATATTCTCGCTGACAAGGATCAGATATCGACGTCCTTTCATTACCATCCGTTAGACCCAATCGCTTTGGTTCCAACCGTGTAAGGGTCGATTTAGGGTCCGTTTATACTGAGCAATTCAGTGCGGGCTCAGTGGCACTCGGAGGGAGACAGATGTATGCATAAGTGCCAATGAGCTCGCATTGAACTGCTGAATATAAACCCCCAGCCTTAAACTCGTCGGTTCAGTGTCGGCTCACTGGTTTGGCTACTCCGTCTTCCTATCTAGTACGTTTATACATCTGTTTTTCTCCCTCTCGGAGTGCCGATGAGCCGGCACTGAACCGATGAGTATACACGGTGTCCCACATAAATGGGAACACCGAAATATCTGTCGTATTTACAGTCCCATCAGAAAACTTCAGAGGACAAAGTGAAACTATTGCAAGGGGCATATATAATGGTAAAGAAAAACAATTTTTTATGTCGTGTTTTTTAATAAAATTTCAAGGTCACCGAATAGTACATTTTTTTTACGTTAGCATGATAGACAATAAAAAACTGAATTTAGTGGATACCACCTTTTTGACCTTGAAATGACCTTGAGCAAGAATAATCATGTTGGAGCGGATAAAATGTGGCAGTTTAAAACTTACGTGTTTCAGCAAAGATTACGCGTTGTTTACGGCGGGTTGACCTTTACATATCATAATAAATGTTCGGAATGTTGACCATCCTCATTTATGCAATATTGCAATCTCCCATTAAATGATCTGTAGGCATTGTCGATTTCCTGAGACGTAGTTGAAGCACATGCTGCAGTAATTATTACGATTTTTAGAACTTAAACTACCGGTATTTTGAAATTGTTTTACCACAATGGAAAATGCGTGTAACGACGACAGATATTTAGGTGTTCCCATTTATGTGGGACACCCTGTATATCGACCCTAAGTCTCGCATCGAAATTCGGTTCTCTAACGTTGTTATATCAAAATTCGGAGAGTACAGTACGCGGCCATAGGCCAGCGAGTCGGCTCAACTTCGGGATTATATTGTCGGCCATGTTACTTCCTGCTAATTCGGCCATGTTACTTACAGGGCTGGTGCATTTAGCAGATTTCGCAACGACTCGTAGAAAACAATTAAACGAAACTTTAAATGCTTCGGAGGCGTGGTTTCAAGAAGCAGCGTTTCGAGAACGAGCTCTCGCTCTTAATCCTTAAATAGCAGTGAAGAAATAAGGCTTCGAGCGTCATGGTGGCAGGCGGCAGCCTCTCCGTCCATCTTTCGGAATTATAACCGCCGCGTTGTCGTTGGTAGACGATCAGTGGCGCGAATGTAATATTCGCGGACCGCTTGCTCGCCGGTCGTTCATTAATCTTGAACGGCCGGGATTATGTGTCGTGACAGCAGCGCCGCGAAAACTTTCTTACGCGATCGTTTGTTGCGCGAACGATCTCCTTAGAGCTGCGTCATCGAGATTAGGTCGCGCATGGCTGGCGTAGTTGCCCCGGTATTTTCGTGTTATCGCGAATTTGCATTCCGTCCATGTAATTACGGGATATCCCCGGCGTGCTCGTTGGCAGGTACAACCACCAACCCAGGGGTTCGAATATCGCGGCACGGAAATCGGCCACGGAGTTGCGCAGCTCGTTCGACGTAACGACGTCTACTTCGCGACTTTGCCACCGGGGAGTAACAAATTCATTCGACCGCGATTCAACTTCGGGGGGGCTTGGAACGCGCGTAATCTACCTTGCTCCGTCCCAGGCGGACGCTGCCGCGAACCCGCACCCGATTCCGATTACATCGGATTCTGCAGGGCTAACAGTTCGTTCCTTGTTACCGTCGAACGTGCAGCACGTCGAATCGTCGAATCGACTACTATCGAAACCGTGCACTTCGTGCTAACCCGCGATTTACGGAAATTCAGTCGCTAGCGATTGAGGATGATAGGGTGCAGTGTTATTTCGAGCTGATTGAACTTGCTAGGATTGACGTGTTATTGGTGTTATTGATTGCCGATGATGCCCCGAGTAACGAATTGGCTCGGCTGCACACGGATCGTCAGTCCATGGGTCCAGCTACCTGTTTCGACATTTAGGCGGAGTTCCCCTAACGCGCAACACGGTGGGCCGTTTCTATAGAATGGGTGGGACTCATTGAAAAATGTTTGTATTATTGAAGGGGAGGGAACCTTTCAAAATGGGCGGGGCCAACCAGACACGTGTTCGGACAATTAAAAACGGTAGAATTCGCTGTAGCGAGTGTCCGGGCTAGGTTAGGTTTTAATACACAATTATCCGATTTGTTGCAAGTAGGAGTTTTAAACGAAAACGCAGAAAGAATTTTGATAGAACTTTTACACTAGTTCTTATGTCATGCTTGCGACTTCAATTTTCCAACAAAATTTCTTTTTTCTACGTTTTACTATTTTGGAAATATCTTGAAGCTGCAGTAGCACGCACTGTATGAAGATGTAGAAATGCGCAGAGGTGTGAAATATGTCAAGATATGAATGCAACGTGAGAAGAAGAAAGAATGAACGTGAATAAAAAGAATGAATGCGGTCGGTAACGGTGGAAATATAGTAGTCATACACGAGCAGTCAGAGTGAAAACGCACGATAGAAGTTCTGTGAATAGTGTCCAATAATGTTCATATTTTCATTAAATCTATGTTGAATCTATGTTGAAATAGAAATAAATCGTTCTTAAAGGAAAATCTTCTCTCCCGTCCTACTTCGCCGCTCTTTTACACATATATCTGACGAAAGAGTAATGGCGGACCCAGCATTATAATACTATAGATCTCTCGGCGGAAGTCTTTCAATTCCATTGCTCCTGTAAACTATGAATATTGTACTCCTGAATCTGTGAATACTGAATCTCTGAACGCTGAATCTCTGAACGCTCAATCTGGTAAACATTAGTCTACATCAGACATGTCCAGAAGTAGCTCACTTGGAGGCAAATTCGAGGGAGACGCCTACTTTTCCCGCCCGTGCATCTCGCTCCCCCTGGCGGCCGCGTAGTCCTCCGAGACTCTCGGACCCACGGTAGGTACGAGTCTGAGGAACTCGGACACTGATATACAGGGTGTCCCAAAAATGTCTCACTTCCTTCAAAAGGGAGGTTCCTGAAGCTATTTGAAGCGACATTTTCCTTTGCAAAAATGGCCGTTTCGGCTTTGTTAAGGAGTTATTAACGAAAAACACGGACCAATCAGAGCGCGACTTAGAGGCGTATTGGCAGAGACGGCCGCGCGTATATATATATATATATATATATATATATATATATACACCGCGGTGTATCACCATCGCTCGACTTCTGTCGCGCGCGGCCGTCTCTGCCAATACGCCTCTAAGTCGCGCTCTGATTGGTCCGTGTTTTTATATATATATATATATATATATATATATATATATATCAGTGAGCTCGGGGGACTATGACAGGCACGGGGAGCGAGTCGCGCGGGTGGGAGAAGTAGGCTTCTCCCTCGAATTTGCCTCCAAGTGAGCTACTTCTGGACATGCCTGGTCTACATAGTGAATATGTTAATATCGCAGGTAAAAAGAAATTAATAAAACAAGAAAATAATTTTTATCCCGTTATAAAAAGATCGTTGAGTTTCTGAGCGCTCAATCTGACAATGATTAGTCTACATAGTGAATATGTTAGTGTCGCAGGCATAAAAGAAATTAATAATACAAGAGTGACGCGATACGTAACCGGAAGTGCATGAACATGAATCTCGCTTGGCAATTAGAGCCGAATAAAATTTCCACGTTTTTGAACAAGTTAACAACACTTTGCGTACATTGCAAAGTTTATACTACCGCAGCTGGAAAACCTTTGTACATACCGTCTGTATCATATTTACAATTTAACGTGTGCGATTTAATTAACGTTGTGCCGTGAGAATTTTCAATGGTAATGTTGCTGGTTTTTCTCGTCGCAGAATATGTTCCCTTAATTTTAACACGGTTTTCAAAGAGTACTGTTGTTTGACATTTGAAAAAATAGGTCGACACTTTTCAGTTCCAAGAAAATTGTTCCCGCTGCAAATATAATTGCTCGTCTGTAAATGTTTATGCAACCCCATAATTCTGTCGTAGTTATTGCGAACCAAGGATAAAATATCACTTTTCATACTCATAATGTCAATATTTTTAAATTGGTACCGAAGAGATTGTTACACAACAAAAGCTCAAACTCACGATCAGTAAAAATCGTAACTTTTACTTCTTACATACTTTCAAATTCCGAGTAAGAGAAATATCAAACAAATTTCGTTTGCACATTACCTAGTAAACTAATCCTTGTAACATCTCAAAAAACGCTCAAATCGTTTGGTACAATTTCAAAGAAGTTACGAGTTTTTAAAGGACTTAATTTTGCCTCCACTGTATATGTCCAAGAGCGACGCGCACAACTTTCTTGATTAGCCGACAATGTCGTCAAGTGAGATCGAATTTTGATCGATCGATGGAGTCACTTAATACAAAATTCCGAAGGTTTCGGTAGTTTTTGATCTAGCCAATTAGGCCCGCCACCATCAAATTGCTGACTCCATCAAACACTTTTATTTGTACCTCAAAGAGGGACAAAACTTTCTTGATTACCTGACGCTGTCGTCAAGTAGGATCCAACTTCGATCGACCGATAGAAGCACTTAATACAAAATTCCGAAGGTTTCGGTGGTCTTTGAACCAGCTAATCAGGAGCTCAGCCGGCAAATTCCTGGCATATCAAGGATACGTGTCGTATCAACGCCATCAGACCCGCCCATACCATTCGGGAGATTAATGAGGTACCTATCGCGCGATATTACGGCGCACTGTACACACAGTCTGCTCCTCCGTGGGAAAACTTAATAAACCCAGGCTGGTCTAACTAGAGCCCTGTCACAGTGTAGCCGGGCTTGCCGTTTTCCCGAGCTGTTCGGGCGTAATTTCCCGTGAAATCATCATTTTTAAAATTCTTTTCACACCTTCGCGCCTCGTTTGAACCTCGTCCGAGATGCCGAGGGCCGTCCAAAGGGCCGTGTGACGTATTTAGTCGTCGTTAGTCTGCCGAGGAGCGGAGCAAAGCGCGTGTTTCTTTGACCGGGGCAGATCGATCAGGGCGATGGTGACGAGCGAAAATTAGAGAGGAACGGATAGAATGGGATTATAAATTGTGCCCCTGTTACCGGGATGGAAGCGCCTCTGAATATTTTATATCCGAGAAAGGTTACGTATCGATTAGTTTTCACGCTCTTCTGCGGTCATTCAATTAAAAACTCGGTCAAGTCCGTATTAACGAATCCCGCGTTATCAACGCGCGGCTCGAACGTAGAGGCGAACAAAGATGGAGACAGAGAGAGAGAGAGAAAATAAGAAGAGAAGAAGAGATCAAGAGAGACGCGAGAAGCGGAACGCAAAGACGCCACACGGAGGGGAAGCTCCCAGCGGGCACAAAAGCTCAACGAAATTAGCTCAGGATTCTGGGAATGAATAGATACGGTCGCCGTTTCATTCATCGGGCTCCAATTTTCCGTGCTGCTCTGTTAAAAACGTCGGCCAGATCCGCTCCGGAGAGCATGCTCGACTGGAGAAAGAAGATTCAAAGGGAGAAACGAGTGTGGCGGAGTAATTACGTTCGATTTCACCTGAAGAGGACGGGCGCGCGCCGTGGGCGACACGCAAATTGCCCCGGCCCTATCTCCCGCGCCGTTGAAACAATGAAAATGTCTCGGAGAGAGCACGTTGATATTATTTTACAAGCCGTTTCTCACCGCATAACTCGCCCCTGTAAACTGTTTATATTGGCGGCACACGAACGCAAATGGTTTCGCGCCTCAATCTTGCCGACGACGCCAGCCTGGGCCAGAACATCAGAAAGCTGGACATAAATCTCATGTCTCTTGTTAATTACACATTCTTAATTACAAACAGATCGGTTTTAGAGATTTTTCGGACCGGGGTATCCAATTCTGGTATTACTTATTTGCTAGACTGAGAAACTGTCTTCATAAAACTATCCTTATAGGGGGTGTCTCAATCTAAGGAATAGAAACCTTAGTAGTTGATTTCACATGTGATTTTTAGCTATTAATGTCTTAGGGAGGTAAATCTTATCTAAGGTAAATAGTTTGTGGCGGCGGCTACTTCCTATGCTTGTCAACAGAGGGACACTACGACAACATCTTTCCCGCTACTACCTGAATCTTCCTCTGTTTGTATATACAGGGTGAGTCAGCTAACGTTTGCACCTCAAATATCTTTGTTGTTTCTAAAGATAAGCAAAATATGGTAAGGACAAAGTTGAATGGTACAATGGGGCTGACACGATGCCAAAACAAAATTTTTGTTTTTATGTCATTATTTTAGAGATATCAAGGACACCTTGACTTTTTTAAAGGGAACCAAACTTTTTTAAACACCTACAATGATAGTCCCTTTCATTACGAATTTAGTGACTACAATTACTCACGGTCATTCAAGGTCGCGGACAGAGATAACGTATAAGATTTAACGTCGATACATGCCTGTAAACGGGCTTTGAAGGAATGTTGAACTTTGTCTGTGACCTTGAATGACCTTGAATAATTATAGTCACTGAATTCGTAATGAAAGGGACTATCATTGTAGGTGTTTAAAAAAGGGTGCTTAACTAAGCCTGCGGAGGCGTTCCAAAAGACGGAAAAGGTATCAGCTTTGTCGGCCATTTTGAGCGGCAAGCACTGTGGTGCGCTCTATAGGCAACTTTAAGTACTAGTGTAATCCACGCTGTGCCCACGCCACGTATTTCCTACGAATTGAAATTTTTTCAAAATCTTTTTTGCACGTGATTTACTAAATCAATGCTTCTAATTGCTAAAAAAAGTCAAATGGTTTGGTCAAATTGTAAGAAAGTTATTTTGATTTAAAGGGCGATCGAACACTTTTGTGAGTCACTGTAAATATATATTAAATTTTAATATTAATATATATACAAATACACTTGTTATAAATTCATTTTTTCAGAATCAAATTATTTCAATGTTCCCGCACCGTTATATAGATGGCAACACTAGTTTCGCCTTTCAATATGGCCGCAGTCTACCTTCCCTCCCCGCTCGCGGTACGACCCCTCTCGCCCATAAACTCACTTTATGCTCAGTCCATTAGGTCCGTGCTGGCAACACACATTCCAGCGACCTCCTTGGATTCCGGCGGAGATCATCGTAATTAGAGGGAAACTTGCCCAGATATCGTTGACCACTGGCAAGGGAGTAATGTGGCGGCTACTTCCTATGCTTGTCAACAGAGGGACACTACGACAACACCTTTCCCGCTACTATTTAACAAATGTGATCGGAGATACGTTCGTGTCCTCTTCAGCCTATCTTAATCAAGTATCAGCTTACAAAAAAACCTACCCCTAAGCTATTTCATGACATGGGAATTTTTCAATGAATTCCAGCTACTTCATAGAAACCCCACTATGCGACGGTGCAACAAATTCCGTGAAATCTTCGATTTCCACGCGGATTTTCCCAGCGGAACTCTGGCAAGCGAGTATGAAACCTCGTTTTTCTGCGGCCTCGGGCCGGCGATGTTGATCGAGCTAGGCAAACGATACCCGATTAATCATTACACTATCGAAAAATTGATTTCAGCGGCTCGGGAAAAAGCACTCGCAAAAAGCTTAATTGGAAATCGATTGAGCTCTGCGAAGCTTATTACACGCGGCTCCGATCAGGCCGACACTAGATTCTGTTCAAACCTTTCGGAGTTTGGGATCCGATTGATAGATCATTGTTTCCGACGTGGGCGCCAAGAAGTCCGTTCAAATTTCAATCAATTAATTCTATTGTTTAAAACTTTGCAGTAACACTTGACTGCGGACCTCCGTGCAGAGTAAAAATTGTTTCCATTGATTAAACAACACGGAAGCCAAATAGGAGTTCATTCCTCTCTTTTGTTGTTTCGTTGAGTTGTAGATTATAAACGATGCGGTTGATGCTATCAAATTCTTTTCAACTTTTTTGCTGTTTCAATCTTCGATTCCGAAACGAATTTTCCCAGCGGAACTGCGGCGAGCGCTTTCTGTGGCATCAGGCCGGCGACGTTGATCGAACTAGGCGAACGATACTCGATCAATCAGTACACTCTCGAAAAACGGATTTCAAGCGGCTCATTTTTGTATTTTCTAAAACATTGAAATCACACGGTGAACTATAGCTGAGAAGGTTGATAATTCGACTGCGGATCTTCGTGTAAAGTAAAAATTGTTTGCATTAATTAATGGACGCAAAACGTCTAAGAGGAGTTGATTCCTCCCTGTTGAAATAATCAGCAGAGTTTGCTTCCAAAGCGACAAAATGGTTTATTAAAGAATACAAAGTAGAAATTCGCGTATAAATGTTACTCGCCCGCACAGACAAAGAAATAATAACCTATACTTGACAAAAGGTCTGAAACACACACACGAGGGCCCTATGCTCACGCCGCCTAGGAGAAAAAAGACGTTATTTTGTCAAAGACGCACGCCAATAGGTAGCAGGACCTTCGGGATTCACATGAAAAGCAGAGAGAGAGGAGATGATGGTGAAATTAAAGATGTTGAAGTGGACTCCCCCTTATAATATTGATAATATTCTTAAAAGTTCCAATATCAATGCGCTTAAAATAATTAATGAGTTTTGTAAGAAGTGTGATATTAATTTGTAAGTGTTTACATAAAGGAGAGATTATTTTATATAGACAACTAGAGAGTTTTATATTTTTGTATGTCAATATGTATCTATGTGCCAACAATGGCCTAAGATGTTATTAATAAAGAAAGAGAATCGATGGGAAAGCATTTCACATCATTCAAAATACAACCATGCATAAATCCAACACTCCATTTTGTTGTTTCGTGAAGCTGTCAATTATAAACGATCCTTTTTTCCCTTCGAGCAACTTTTTTTTTTTCAAAGAATATATTCTGGTACCGAGGAATCGCGTCGGTGTAGATTTTGGGAATAGAACCGTGCCAGAGTTGGACGAGGAACAGTTTTCGTGGGATTCGGGCGAAATAGGGAAACTATTTGGATATTGGAGGTAGGTGTGGAAAGACGGAGGGCGTGGTAATGTCGAGGAAAAAGGCATTACGAATGCAGCATAGCTGTCGCATGTTCGAAATGGAAAAGTTCACGCGCCCTCTTGAGGTCGGTGTCGCGCGTGCAAAGCAGCGGTGAACGGAATCTGGAAGCATTATTGTTTCTTCTTTCTAGTTCGGTACGCGGAACATGAAGCCCGCGAACTATCGCATAACTTTTCGACTCTAGGCAAGAGAAGATTTGCCGGGTACGGCTTCGGAAAACGGCGGAACGTCAATAATCATCGCGCATTCTTCAAGTTGTCGCGGGGAAGCTCGAAATAATGAGAAATAACCTGCGCTAGCAACCGAAACATTTCTACACATCTCGATCTTTTGAAGCAAGCTATTTTATTATTGTCGGTGATGCTCCAGACTCACCAAATTTCCCATAAACTCTCTATTCCACCAACGACGCTTTTCTCTATTCATTTTTGAAACTATGCAAAAATCACTACACGCTCTTTAAACGAGCACATTATTTAATAATATCCACAAATATATTATACAAGCCCTATTCAAATCTTCACAAGTATGTGTGTAACACAACTTCTGGAAGAAGGGCTGTTGCTCAGAAGATTTTTAAGTAAATTAAAAATAATATTAAATAATATTTTTTAGTAAAGTATGTACTCGTTTAAAGGAAATTCGTTAATTTTTTCAGAAAAACTGCTAAAAATCATTCTGTTCCCAAATTGTGAACTAGCTATAGCTAGTACCAAGCACTCAAACTCATAGGCACTGCCTTATAAAAAATGACAAGATTGTATATATATATAATTATTATTATTATTATTATATATTATTATATATATAATATTGTATATATAATATATTATTATATATATATATAATATTGTATATATAATATATTATTATGTATATATAATATTGTATATATAATATATTATTATATATATAATATTGTATATATAATATATTATTATATATATAATATTGTATATATAATATATTATTATATATATAATATTGTATATATAATATATGTATATATATATATATAATAATATATAATATAAGCTTGGAAAAGTCGCAGCTTCGGAAAAGTAACAGCCCTAATATATATATTGTGTTCAATTTTTTTTTAAATACAATTTTCATAAATGCATTTTTATAATTGCAATGATTGTAAAATGAAAAATTAGAAACCTACTATTGCTATTAAATGTTTGGGATTTTGATCTGAGTTTGTAAAATCGTCGAATATGTCGAACGTATGAGAAACTTGTAACGAGCAAGTGGTTTGAGGTTATGTTGCCTCCCTTGATATATGCACGTGAATCATTTTGGCCGGTAGAATTAGTGTTAAGAATAATAGTGTTCTATGAGAATGGTTGCGCGTTTTTCGACGACAAGACTATAGTCGTTAGCCAAAGATTCCATTGAAACCAATGTTAACCACTTGGCAAAGAAAAATATCAGATAAAGCACGGTCTTACCACGACTGTAATGTAGATTATCGAAAATGTTGTCCAGCACGTTGAAATCCTCCTCGTACGGGTTCATGAACAGCAGTTTTCTGAAACCGAAGACAAAGGAAATTAGTGCCGCACAGTGTGGCATTTGACTTGAAAAACGAGCAAAAACTATTACAGCGTTATTTTTAGGCTCAATGACACAATATTATGCATCGTTGAGCTCGTCTTAACGTCAAATACAACAATATGAGATAATAAATATATTTTATCATTTAGAAAATCAAGGCGGTCTTTATTTTTCGTCGAAATTTTCTAAAAATTTTTATAATGAAATTCATAGGCGCGTAAATTCTAATTTTTTGCGCGAGCATGCGCTTTTACACGCGAGTTTGAAATTTCAGTTGGCGGTAACTTGGTGCTGTTAATATCCGACCTGAAAGAGAGTATATCGAAAAGGAGCTCGGATAAAACGAAGCGGGAAGGCTCATACGGATGCTACTGTTTCTCTTTTTTATTTATTGACGCCTTAGGCCGGTTCCGGTCTATAAGCGGGTGAAAGTGATACCACTTCCGGTATGAATGCGCGCGACAAAGCGATTCGTTTCTTGTACAGTGAGAAATACTTACAGACCCACGGTAGGTGGTATTGGTGGTATTGGATCCTGGTGTTTACGCAGAACGTTCCCCATAGCGACCATAATCGATTTGTTCTGTAATAAAAATGAAAAACCAGACTGTGTACTTCGTCGAGAAAGAGAACTTCAGCGGAAGAAAGACATGCTTCGGCGTTACAGAATGAATTCTTATTGACAGCAACACGGCCATCTTGTTTAACTCTATGCCATACGATTTTCTGATGATTATTTTACAGGTTGTCTCGAAAATGTTCTAAACCCTTGAAATGGGAAACTGGATAGCTAATTTAAATTGCATTACAGCCACACTCATGCTTCGTCAAGTTCAACACAGATTCTCAAAGCTAAGAAAACGTTTGCACCATAACCTCTCTAGTTTTCCCTTGTTCTGCAATATTTCAGCTTGAACCTAAAAAGAAATCATCTCTTTGTCTAATTACTATCAAAAGCAAACAAACTTCATCAGTTCGCAGCACTGTGTGGCGCTTCTGATGACGTAAACATTCGGACGTCTTGCAAACTCGTCAAAATGAAAATGAACTTGTAAAAAAAAATATTTTTAAAAGGTTCAATATATTGACTTTGGAAAATGCCCACAGTGATTGGGGCATCCGTGGTAATACCCACACTTACCCTACCAGTCGGCGACTTTGTGTAGTTACGCTAAACTGCAGAGAGGGCGATCTAATAAATAAATTTGAAGACGTATGCGAGTTGTTGCCTCTGGCAAGAAGCTGGCGCATTCGAGAGGTCTGTCATAAATGGGTTCGCTATGTGCTGCAGTCGCAACATCGGCCAGGAGAATAATCAATATTGGACACAGTCCGGTGCTACTGAATATGACACGAGTATCCCGAGAGACGTTCGACACGATCATGAATATCCAAAGCGCGGCAGATAACAATTATCGGGGGAGTCGTGTAACGCGATCCGGCTCATCAAAAACTCGATGGTTGCGATATTGATAACACTGGACTTATTAGAAAGGGTATCGGTTCGGCGATGCCATGAGACAAATCTCTCCCGATATCTTGTAGGGTTATTTTTATTATATTTTAATGAGGTTGGCATTATGAGGGTAACGAGATTGAGGTTGGTATGAGAGGGGAAAGGTGTGTGTCGGTGTGTATGTGTGTGAGTCCGAGCGTGAGTGCATAAAGAGAAGTATATGGAGAGAATTGTATTACATATTTTATTAAATATGTATAGTTGTTTATTTACAACAGCGAGTGAGTTATTGAACATAGTTAAACCACCCATTCCTACAACATATCTTTCACAGAAGACTGAACGCGTTCGACATCGAATGGTTAGTGTCCCCCAGTGATCGCGTTATTTTCCTTCCAATCCCCGCCCCTCGGTAAACATCATGTTAATGACCTGGGAGTCTACAAACTCAATCGGTTCGCAAACCTACTGTAATCCTCGCTCAGCAGAATCGACGTCGATGATCTTCGAACCTAAATCCACCTCGGTCCGACTCTCACGGACATCGCAGAGGCACACTCGAGCCGAGCTTTAATCATATTGGAAACTTTGAGAGGTCTCGGGGGTTTCAAAGCTCCGTAGAATTCCGTCGGATTCGTGGGATTTCGACGATCTTTGTACGAGCCTTACACTATTGTACGACTTTCTAGATAATACCTCCTTTTATACTGCTAGCAGGATTTTTGTATGCGCTTTCCATATCCTTCGTACAATGGCGGCCGTGGACGTTGCACTACACTAATGCAGCCGACTCCTGATCCAGTATTCGCAAACATTTCGCAAAATGGACACAATTTATTTAGCGAAGTCGGGTCTGAAAAGCCAGGATTTAGCTAAGCCCTTTCTGCGTTTAGTTCTCTGGTTCGTTCTATGTATTACCGGAAACACCGAGGTTCTTTTAGACAGAATTTATTCACCTTTCATAAATTCCGTAGAATAATTGCATTCAAATTTTAATATTAAACAATTGTATTTTTAAGGAAGGTGCAGTTTCGGTGACCATTACTACATAGAAAGCGGATTTGATGCACTTCTGACAAACATGAGTGGGTGTAGTTTAAAACAGTAAATACATTAGAAGAATTTAAAAATGCTGTTTTATTATTTGGAGTCTATTAAACTCAGGTTAGGTAAAGAATTTTTATTATGCATAAAGACCCGCAGTCTAGTCATGATCAAACGCGTCAGTCGATTCCCAAATACAGTGTTGTCGCGATGAGTGCAACAAGGTTGTATAGGATAAGCGCAGTAACCCCTGCAGGATTATGCTCCTCGAGGGTTCGTCATGCTCGACTTTATCGTCAATTAAACAACCAAAGACCCAAATTATATCGTGCCATTTTAATCAGAACAATGCCACATAAACAAATCATGAAAAAATAATTGCAAAAAGAAACAAGTTTTGTCATTGGGCCAGTATTGTCTTACCAACACGATGGTGCAGATTAGTTTAGTCGCTCGACTCGACGTCCGTCGCGTTAAACGCGATTTTCCGGATCCGCTGCATTCATCGCGACAGAACTGTAATTGTACGCGTATTCGCTGAATTCGTTTAAATTCGATTTACTCGAAAACGAAGCTTCAAATGAAAAAAATTTATTCTTTTTTTCGGCTCTGTTTTGCGTGTAGGATCACTTCCCGATCGATTGTCCACGGTATTCAAAATTCTCCTACAGCATCTTCTGCATCGCATCTGGCATGTAGAAACTTTTCTCGCGGCATCTACCTGAGCACGAGGATAACTTCGATAGTTCTCAGTGGCAAAGTCTGCAGTTGACGTTCGGCGTGCAGATTTTTCGAAAACCATTCATAAATTACAGCACGATGCGACATAGTTTGAAACTCTTCAACGGGAATGTATAAACGATAGCTGTCGGGAAAAATTGCGGGATGCGGAAAGTTCGGGCGTCTTACTCGAGTCGCTTTCTCGACTTTACGAGACGGGCTGGAATTAATAATCGGGCCTGATAATTTGATAAAGGTGGCCAGCGCCCGATCCAGCTTTTAATTGTAAATTATAACGCGGCGTGGCCTCGCCCGGGAGAATTTATCGTGTTCCACTTGGTGCGCGGCAGTGGGCAACTATTCTCGGTGAGAATTCCTATCCGACACGGTTATGTGGGACATTACTTTGCGTACGCGACCTTCGATGCTCGCCGGGGTTAAACGTTGACTCATTTTCTGACCAGTTCCTCGCGTCCTGCATGATCGAATTGCGCTCCAAATTTCATTCCTCATTCGACTTTGCTAACTATTCGGCTATAAACCGCTCGTTCGTCGCAACGAGGCATCCGTAGGATGTCTTCCACTTAGATGGATTTAATAAAGCGATCGACAAACTGTTTAACACTGCTGTCCATGACCGGTTACTCATTTGGGACTTTGAGCTAGAGTTATGATCCTGATCAAACACAATAAGTAGGGAATTGAAAGATATAATAATATTTTATTCAACGTTTGCATGTAGAAAATAAATAAAACAAAATTTGTAGCGTTATGTAGGAAGCCTTGGCTTTCCAAAAAGAAAATGGTGGTAATTATACAGGAAAAAGGGTACCTCACCGATTTTGACCTTGAAATACTTTGTCAAGGTCATCATTAAACTGCGGATCTTCATGCATTTATGGCTGGTGAAAATATTCAAAAAATGTTAGAGTATAAAATTTGACGAATTCAATATTTAGGAATTAATATAAAATTTGACAGAATTTAATAGGATTTTTATTTATGTCAGACCTGCAAAGACTTGTGCTACTGAAAGTAAGATTTTATTTTATTCCACTTAAAATTCCTTTACGAGGCAACGTGGATTTCTTATTGTATATATTATTTACTTATTATATTACGTTTCTCGAATAAATATATGTTCGAGGAGACAGGAAGGGATCTTGTTGCTATAATAGTTGCACGGATCGTTTCAGGGAAATACGTGGTTCAACAACTCTCTTGGAGGCTGCCGCACCGAACCCGAAGCAATCGGACACGCAGGAGGCGCGGGGACCTGAAATTTCTGGAAATTGCAGATGTAAGTACCTCGTCGACAACCTGCAATTTTCAGAAAGCGAGGAAAAAGTCTGCGTGCAGTCGCGCTGACAAGTTGAAGTGGTTGATCGATCGGCCTCCACTTTGTGTCCCGTTCGTAGGGATTTCATACGAAACTACGGGTCCCCGGTTGGAGGATCTTGGAAGGGGCCGGGATCACGGAACGAATATTACGGATATTATCGATAAATATGATTGTCGATCGGAGCGGCAACTTTTGTTTGACTTTTCAGCTAGCCGGCGAAAGGTATTCCGAAGTGTCACGGCCGACGGAGTCTTCGCGGAGGTTGGTTTGATGAAATTTCTTTATCGCTGCGGGTCCTCTGAAAAGGAAAGCAAACGTTTGACGAATAACCCAGGCCGATGGAAATTATATTTCCCGTTTGTTTCGCTCTGGTCGACAAACAATTGAATTTTCTAGCGAGAAATGTTTTTCCATCGCCGAGGGAAAACTCCGCCGTGATGGTTTCGAAGGCTCTAGCTGCTAGGCCACCATTTTGGTGCCTGCGTAATATCGTAAACTGCGATATTTCTGGACAGACATCACGTGTAGCCACGAGGAAACAGGTTAAGTGAATTCGTGGAAATCTGGGGATGGCACAGATATTCTCCTGTAACTCATTTTTCCTTCAGAACTGTCCGGGGAGGATCAGGATTTATTATACCGTTTTATACGCGACACCAATTTCGCGTTTCCGTAACCAGTAAACGATTCTTGGTGATTTTGATGCACCGAATTTGAAAGTCGTCCCCTTCTGTCACCACCAGTTCTTGAGAAATTTAATCCTCAAAAAGTAAAGCAAACTTTTAACTTTAAGTCTTCTTTCTGTTGCAAACGTGAAAGTTATACAAATGAATCTTACGTTGAATGATTCTCTAGACTTCCTCAGATATGTGAGATCAGGACCCCCCAGATCAAATGCTGTATGGAGATTAGGAAAAGTATGAGGGTTCCGTGGGTATGTGTAAGAGTTGATCAGCTACAACCGCGGGGGTCCCGCCTTCGATTCCCGGATCGGAATTCCTCATTTTTCCTAAGATCCTACATTTGGGGGCTCAGCCGGGATGGGGGGAACACCGATTCCCTCATGGTGACAGACGACGAACGCAGTGAGCAAGCGTTGCGAAGACGGTCGCGCGTGAGCGAAAGGACGACGAAGCGAAGTAAGGGGCACATCCAGGGAAAACTGCTAGAGAGTGCAAGTAGGATGGTGTTCCCGAAAAGTAACGAAGTTGGTGACGAGTTGCGTTGATGGCGCTGAGGCCAAAAAGACGATGGCGCTGCGACGGACATTCGAGGGCGAATGCCGGAGCAGGATGGCCGAGTGTGGGATCAGGACCCCCCAGACCAAATGCTGTATGGAGATTAGGAAAAGTATGAGGGTTCCGTGGGTATGTGTAAGAGTTGATCAGCTACAACCGCGGGGGTCCCGCCTTCGATTCCCGGATCGGAATTCCTCATTTTTCCTAAGATCCTACATTTGGGGGCTCAGCCGGGATGGGGGGAACACCGATTCCCGCATGGTGACAGACGACGAACGCAGTGAGCAAGCGTTGCGAAGACAGTCGCGCGTGAGCGAAAGGACGATGAAGCGAAGTAAGGGGCACATACAGGGAAAACTGCTAGAGAGGGCAGTAGGATGGTGTTCCCGAAAAGTGACGAAGTTGGTGACGAGTTGCGTTGATGGCGCTGAGGTCAAAAAGACGATGGCGCTGCGACGGACATTCGAGGGCGAATGCCGGAGCAGGATGGCCGAGTGTGGGATCAGGACCCCCCAGACCAAATACTGTATGGAGATTAGGAAAAGTATGAGGGTTCCGTGGGTATGTGTAAGAGTTGATCAGCTACAACCGCGGGGGTCCCGCGTTCGATTCCCGGCGCGGAATTCCTCATTTTTCCTAAGATCCTACATTTGGGGGCTCAGCCGGGATGGGGGGAACACCGATTCCCGCATGGTGACAGACGACGAACGCAGTGAGCAAGCGTTGCGAAGACAGTCGCGCGTGAGCGAAAGGACGACGAAGCGAAGTAAGGGGCACATCCAGGGAAAACTGGTAGAGAGGGCAGTAGGATGGTGTTCCCGAAAAGTAACGAAGTTGGTGACGAGTTGCGTTGATGGCGCTGAGGCCAAAAAGACGATGGCGCTGCGACGGACATTCGAGGGTATTGCATTGCAAACGTGCGAACGTTTTGCGGTCAGTTTTTTTTTTATATTTAACGCATTGTCAACCTCCCAGGGGAGGTTATCGCGGCCAGTTTAAACATCCATATGACCAACAGAAATGTGAGTAAAATGCGTCGCAACGAACGAAGGAGTACTGAATTGAATATGGAAAATCAGATACATCGGCGCAATGAATCAGAAACACCCGAGAGCCAGCGTGATATAACGCAGCCATCTACCTAGGAATTTATGTCGGCGAAGTTGCCGTGTGTGCTCTCTCGACGACCAGCTCTGTCGAATGGTTATCGAATTTATTCGATCCCATGATCGCTTTTTTCGAATCTCGTGGGCACACGACGGTTCCTCCGTGCCGTTGGCAGCGATAACCGTTTCGCATGATCGATGACACCTGTTCGTAACGCTGTTCTACGCGCGTTTTTAGACGCCTTCGTTTCCACCGATGGCAGACAAGTTTTCATGGGTTTTTGCCACGGACCTAAAGGACTGAGCGTAAAGTAGATATATGGGCGAGAGGGGTCGTGACAAGAGCGGGGAGGGATGGTAGACTGCGGCCATATTGAGTGGCAAAACGAGTGTTGCCATCTACATAACGTTGCGGGAACATTGATATGATTTGATTGTGAAAAATGAATGCGTAACAAGTGTATTTGTATCACTGATATATATATATATATATATATATATATATATATATATATATATATATATATATACTATGGATACGGTATTCGGATTCTGGAAATGTCCCGAATTGAACAGTAGATTTGGATGCCAGCGCCGCTATCGCCCGACCGGTGTACTGTACAAAACTAGTGTTGCCATCTATATAACGTTGCGGGAACATTGATATGATTTGATTCTGAAAAATGAATGCATAACAAGTGTATTTGTATATATATAAAATATTGCACATTCGGCTCCAATATAAATTTATAAATAAATTATGTGTATCTATTTCCCGCATGATTGCATTGCAAATTCGCGCAATTAGTATTTAAAGTTGCCTATAGATAGCGTTGGGATATGGTGCAAGATTTCACGCGCATGCGCGGCCAAACAGTAATGTATCTATATCATGATGACAGAGGTAGTGGAGCCCTGAGACAGTTATATTGGCGGGAATGTCTTGAAACAATCTATTCCGGACAAAAAGACTTCAGGACGTGTTCTGCGAGTTACAAAACTATACACAAATACACATGTTATACACTCATTTTTTAGAATCAAATCATATCAATTTCTTAAAATTCTGCTGGGTGCTGAAAGTACCCCATTTTATCGAGAATCTCACTTTACTGAGGCTGAAATCGCCGCGCATGCTCGTGAAATCTTGCACCATATCCCAACACTGCCTATAGAGCGCAGCACAGTGTTTGCCACACAAGATGGCCGACAAGTTGATACCCCTTCCGTCTTTTGGCTCACCCAAGAATTAGGCTCAGTCCTTTAGGTCCGTGGTTTTTGCTAAGCGGATGCACGTTAATCACTCTACGGAGGACGACAGGACGTCGCCTAATTAATTGAGCCGATCACGTTCAGGCTTGATTAATGGTGCAGATACGAAGGCTTTAATTAGAAATTCCTCCGAGCTGCGTGACGTTTATGTCTTCGGCGATCTTCTCCGATGTTCGCACGGAAGACTGTAAAATTATCGAGAACGAGTGTGACCTCCGGCACCAGCTACTCAAAGATTACTGTTGTTCTCATGGGAGAAGCACTATTATTCGGGGAACGGCATGTTAAAGCGAGTTTGGCAGACGCGAGGATTGCTCGAGCAAACAATGTCTGAATAGATGTGTTCCAATTGCAGCCAAAATCGATAGAGGTTCCTTTAGAACGATAGCGGAAGGTCGGGCGAACTATTCGCGAAAAACATGCATCTCCTCGAGACGCCGTTTGGAAAATTTGTTCCCCTTAATGCTCTGAAAGCTCGGGAAAGCTCGAAAAACCTCTCGCCACGTTCGTCATCGTCTTGCATTGGAAAATGTTCGAGGGGTTTCAAACTTTGTCCGAGTATTTTTAGAATGTGGCTTCTCGGCACGAAATTATGCTTCGCAGAGGTCGCCGGGAGAGGCTGCTCGCTTAATTTTTGATCAACTGCAGCGACGTTTTCCTTTTAATCATGCGACGCCGGTGTCTGGGACCGTTTCCACTCGTATTTTCTCCGAATTTGACTAACTCGTTATTTTAGAATATTTTACTCGTCGCAATTTTATTAATGTCGATTTTCTAACCTCTCCACTGGCAATTATTTATTTATTTACTTTACAAATATGAACATTTTCGAAGTCGTAAACGAAAAACAAGTAAAATTGAGATGATACGAATTTGACCATGATCAATATGGATATTATGACACAATTAAATGAAAGAGTTTAATTCATACTAAAACTATCGAGTACTAAACACGACTGGCTTATAATACTGACAGATTGCATTTATTCAGATTTCTATAATTATAAAACTTATTAAATAGAGATATCATTGCTTCTATTTGTTATTCGCAAAATCATTATATAGTAGTGCCGCGAAGACTGCAGTGATTTCGGGTCCGAAACATTGCGCTCCATGCGATGTGCATAATTCCTCGAGATTTTTTTAGGCTCGACTGCGTTTTGGAGAACTCCGTGTTCTTTACTTTTTTGAACTTTTTTTTATGTGATCCTGTAGATATCGATGAAGACATTCCGAAAATGTGTGTATGGTTGTTAGGAATTCACTTGTTTATAAGTTATACGTGTGTAAAGATGAGCAGTTTTAAGTGTTTTTGACAGGTTAGACCGTCGCCATATTGGATATTCGTTGAGTGGTAGATGTAGGTAGGCGTGTTCGGCGCATGCGCTGGATAGATCACGAGTGTTCAGCGCATGTATTAGATAGTATGGTATATTTGTGGGATCGGCTAAATAGTACTGAGCGTACGCGCTAGGTGGCAATTCAGTGGTTACACGTACTTTGTAAACATAAGCAATTTCAAGTGTTTTTCACAAATTAATTATAAAATAAGTTTATTGTTGATTTTGAAATGGCTAGTTCAAGTATTAGAAATTTTAACATTAGAGACATGTCAAGTAGTAAAGAAGAAGCAATTACTGGGGCTCAGGATTGTGGATTGTTGCGGAAATAGAAAAAATGTCGTACTCATCGGTGCGAAATGAAAATTTATAACAATAATCATGGAATCGGTCGTTTTCGGTGTCCAGTAATTAAAATATACAGGATTACCAAAAGAAGGTATAGTTCAAGATGGTTTGGGGTTAGGTCGTCGTGGGAGCGAAGAAGACCGGCCCGACCATGGTATAATGTTTCGCATTTTGATTTAGTAAATGTGTTATTATTATGTATGAGTTTGTGCTGCCATTTAACGGATCTTTTCGGAAGTATTTAGCCCATTTTATGTGTATCACCTAGCAAATATATCAACATGGCGGCGCTTTAACCTGTTAAAAAGGCTTAAAAATGTTCAACTTTATACGCGTATAACTTTTTAACCAATGAATTCCGCGCAGTAAGATTTTCATTTTCGGCGTTTTCTCGTCGAAATCTATAAGATTGTATAAAAAAACTTGCAAAAAAAGAGTTCTCCAAAACGCAGTTAAACCTTTCTTTATTCTGTTTTGTTGCAATGACATAGAGGAAGTGGGGATAATTTGATTGCACTTATCGCGTACAGCCTTTCATCGCGACTATACTGTACATGTTGTTCTTGTCGAAATAACAGATTTATAATCGTCTGATCTTCCACATCATCGGAACTGCGAAAGGAATCGGTAAGAGTCTACACGAATCTAAATCTAAACAGCAGTAACATTGGTCTCAAACGATAAAGAAACTTTCCTGAGAAGAAGAAAAGTTCTTTTTAGAATGCTACGTTCTACATCGTACTATTTCCTCTCTAGTACATTCGTTATCGATGAAGATCGGCGGGAATCTCGTACGACGTAAACCGCTGGGAATTGATGGCAGCCGAACAAGATGCATTTAGCACGACGTTCGTGAAACTTTCCGCGCAGCTGCTCCTTTAGTAAATTGAACAACAGATAAGCACACTTTAATCGCTCGATACTCTAATATAATCACTCGGTCCATACATCTTCGTCTCTAACTTCATTTGTCAGGTTTGACTATCATCAATCCTTCAGCAGTTGAACGAAAACACTTGGTGCCACAACATTTATGCTTTTGGACATACCAGTAATGGTTTTTAACAACAACACTCGAAACGAAAAATGTCAGACGTAGACACACGAGAAACGTGTGTTCTATCTTTTCCATGGGAAATTATGAAGAACGTACGCCACGGGGTTAAGTGACTTCGCCACCGGATCGGCCGCACAAAGTCGAAAATGCATCGTCAAAGCCAGGGTCTAACGCAGTCGGCGGTTCACGAATCCCTTTCAACTGCGTTTCAACAGTTCGACAAAGAAGGTAGCTGGCCGATGTGCTCGCAACAATACTGCCAATATTCGGCTAAATATTTCCAGCATGAAAAAACTATTGGAAATCGCGGTCGATACGCGTCCGGCCAATTGAATTCACCGTTCCCTGGCGAATTCGTTGACAATGGCAGCGCGTGCGACGTGTTCCGGCGGCGAGCGTGTCAGCGGAATTGGATTTCTCGACGTCACCGGTCCGTGGGTGCTGGCTACCATGAAAAATACGCCCGACGTTCCGGAAATGTGTCGACCGATAACACGAAACTAATTGCACCCGTGGCCCCGGTCCTCGCAAGTTCGAGGTTCTAGGTGGCGAAATATGGTCCGAACGGGTGTACAAATTGACAGTATCGTGGCCCGTCGCGTCGGTCCGCCGAATTCGGACGGACAGAGCGGGAACTTTGTTACTTAGTCAAATCGCTGGGAAATCAGGTTTTCCGCGTGCGTGCATCCACGGAATCGTTCCGCGGGCTGCCCTTCCAGCGAAAAGGGCTCGCTCGCATTCGGCCCTACCTCGAAATCATATTACTCCCTCGACGGCTCTGCATGGACGCGGCCTATTTCCATTTCTTCGCAATATACCGAGCACACAGTGTAACGAGTACATACGAAAAAAAAGACAAAAATCCATTTTCCATTGAAATAGTCTTATTTTAATATCTTAATCAAATTTATAATACTATAAATTTAATATTTAAAAGGGTGTCCCAAAAAAGGAAAAAGGAACTTTCTGTGACATTTATATACATGACGTTTATAGAGGGAGATTCCTTTACTCACACCCGGCGTACTACTTAAGGTCGGGTTATACACATCCGTCCGATATCGGACGCGTTTTTCGGGTGTTTATACATTTCCGTCCGAACTTTGAGGGAATTTGTGATGCGTTCGAGATGTTGTGAAAGAGAGCTACCGATATAGTTTACCTAAAGGGGTTGTGGAGCATATAGAAGCCTTTTTTTGTGACACGCACACCAAGGAGCCGTCACCCGCAGGAGATAATATGGCCTCTCCCAGACTCGAAGAAAAAGAATCGTTGAAAAGTCGGACGCCGATTTCCGATTGCGAACACTCTCATTTAAACCTGGGTAACAATATTCGGTCTGATCCGAACTTCGGGCATGTATAACCCGACCTTTAGTGGGAATACCCATAAATAGTAAAATTTCCCCTCATTTAATCGTACTCTCAACATTCAGGCGCGCGAGTGTCCGCACAATACTTACAATGAGAACGAACGTATGAATTTGCGCGGAACGAATCTGCGATTAAAACGGATGGTTATTCGAGTCATCGTCAGTGGCAGAAAATATGCTAACAATGTTTGTTACTGTTAAAGCCGGCCGGTGTATAATCCTTTCGGGTTTAACAAGGGAAATTTTCTGAAGAGAGTGAACAGAATCATTCCGTTAAATGGGTTAATGCGGAAGATTTCCGGCCTACGAAGACGTCCGAACGATTAATTGTTGCTTAAGCGTTTGATCCGCGTGATCGCCGTAACGATGCCAATCTCTGAAACAACTTGTAAATTCAAACGATCCGGACTCTGTATTACATCCAAGTCAGAATCGATGGCGGCAGCATATACAGACTGCTTCCCAAACACACCGACGAGGATCCGTTTGCAGAAGTCAGGTCTCGTAACCGTCAAAACTAGGAAACTCGTATCGAAGCACCTCTTCACGTAAAATCTGCACTGGCGCATTACGCGATGTATCGCACACTCGATTACATATCCCAAGAACAGCTGGCCCAGCTGAAACGCGTGGACGAGCCGTTGCAGCGCGAAGATTAATTATCAAACACCGAGAGCTTTCATGTATTCCAACCGTGCCAATCCCCTTCAATCTCGCTTTATAACGCTACAGAGAATAATCCTATTCAATGCGAACTTATTAAAATGACTTCCAAGCCTGGCGTGCACAATGCCGCACAACAACGTTTATAATTCTGATGTTACGACTGCACGTTGAAACCATGGGAACACAATAGAGAAGACGATACCGTTTGGTGCTGTTGTATTGTTGTGTGCATATTTCGCATATTGATTGCAGGGCGGGGGAAAAATTGAAACAGTTTCAGAGAAAATACATTAATTAGAAGAAACATATTTATTTAATATACAGGGTGTCCTAGATCCTATTCACCTGGAAGAGATTGATTTTTATTGAATACTAAAACAGTTTTAGTAACTAATTCGAATACGATAGGATTTTCAGACCGGAAGTCGATTTTCTTCAATGGGACTTGGCATTTTTTATAGCACATTCGGATTGTACGTAAAAAAAATGTTTTGTCTCAAACATTTTTCTTGAAAATTCCTCCCTTAGACCGAAAATAATCTCCTATGTATGAATTCACATTTTTCAAATTAAAGATATTATTTTTAATAATCTATTTGCACAAGTTACTATGCAATTCTATTTTTTTACTTTCGTCCTATAAAAACGTGATTTCGCGTAAACGTATGCAATCCACCACTCGTCGCAAGTAAATTACGTTTCTGGCAAGTAGAACCAGTCGGTTTTGGTCAGACACGGCGGGAAACCATATTCGAAGGTACACATTCATATTTAAATACATACACCCTTTATATTTAAATCTTTTTCAACACTTTTAGTTTGTCTTTTTGTCAGCCAGAAGATCCAACAGCGTCGAATAAATTCTCTAAAGACTTCTGCGAATAAATTTTCGAGCATCTATTCATATTTTATTCATCGTTATTCTCGAACTACGTTTTCCATCAGCCACACGATTCGAAAATTCTGAAGAAAATGTGTGAGAGCTCGTAAAGTTGATTTTCATCTTAAAATCTTTATAACAGTGTTGTACATGGTCCCGCAATTTTTCAAAAAAATCATACGTGTTGAAGCATGGTTGATTACACAATCTAACAAAATAAAACTTTTTCATGTTACGCAATATCTGTTGGGAGATTCTTGCAGAGTCTTATAAAATTGCTCTATCGTGCAACGCTTTCGAGAAAATTGGTTTTTGTACAAATGCATGATTTTCATAAAAAAATTAGTTAATTTTCTTTTCTACTTGGATGTAGTTTTCTTTGTTGAGCATTTAGTTGTTTCGGGAAGTTCCGGACGCGCAGAAAGACAGCGTATGGAAAAGAAAGACACGCGGATGGTCGGCACTATCCGAAAGTTCCATAAAAAGATAATAAAAAATAAAGTTTTGTCATTGGATTAGTAGCGGCGACCAAGGCCTCTCGAGCTTCTGGCTCCTCACGGGGTATACGCCGCGGTAGTGGGGATAGTCCTGGGACAATTATAGGTTAGATGCTTGGGACATTTATCGATAAAATACTGTATGAAGCATAGCATGGTGTCTGGAGACCTTTCCATCTTTACATGATATTCTTTTCAATATTTTATAAAAGAATGTGTTTTATTTAAGACAATATTATAACTACGAGAACTGTTGACTGAGTACAATTAACAAATTACCATAGATCAAGCTATTTAAATTTACATTGCTGGTATAATAGACATTTTAGTACTCTATTAATTTTGTGGGACGGTGCATGTGATTTGCTCGCGCCATTGTAGAAAAGATGAACCGCGGTCGAATTGTAACCGATGCGATGAATTTCCGAAAGTTCCATAAAAAGATAATAAAAAATAAAGTTTTGTCATTGGATTAGTAGCGGCGACCAAGGCCTCTCGAGCTTCTGGCCCCTCACGAGGTATTCCCCGCGGTAGTGGGGATAGTCCTGGGACAATTATAGGTCAGATGCTTGGGACATTTATCGATAAAATACTGTATGAAGCATAGCATGGTGTCTGGAGACCTTTCCATCTTTACATGATATTCTTTTCAATATTTTATAAAAGAATGTGTTTTATTTAAGACAATATTATAACTACCAGAACTGTTGGCAGAATAAGTGCTAACAACAAACGTGTTCATATTGTACAATTAACAAATTACCATAGATCAAGCTATTTAAATTTACAACTTGCTGGTATAATAGACATTTTAGTACTCTGTTAATTTTGTGGGACGGTGTATGTGATTTGCTCGCGCCACTGTAGTAAAGATGAACCGCGGTCGAATCGTAACCGATGCGATAGCTCGCGATGAATAACGAGTTGTGTCGCGAGCTCGGTGAATCCCCGCGGCAACGTGTAGCTTCCGGTTTCCGCGACGGTTTTCGATAAGTGGAATTGCGCCCGGAGGCTCGATTTTCTAGCAATTTCGCAATTTCGCCCAGAAAAACGACCCATAATGGACGCCGACTGTTCATTTCGACGGGCGGGCGATTTGTTTAAACAAGGCGGTGTAAACTACTAAAATTATTAAAGACACAGTTATTGTGTAACTTGATGGAATTAAGATGTTTTTTTAACGACGAATTACGATATTTTCTTTGTTTAAAAACTAGTGGATCGTGATAAAACGTATATAAAAGAGTAAGCCACAGTCTGACCGTAAAAAAGTATTTGAATTTCATGGCGAAAAATATCCAAACTCATCGCATAACACCATCTAAACCTTTATTTTTAGTATTCAGTCAGGCGACTCTATAAAACTCAACAATGAATATCGCGCGGTGGTATAACATGCTATTTTGAGAACGATTTCCGGACTGCAGCACGCAATTTCACGAAATACGTAGCCTTTATTGCGGAAAAAGAGAAGAATGTTATAGAGCAAAAAGAGTAAAATGGAAAATCAACGTTGCGTAGCAGCAGTGCCCAATACATACAGATTTTTTGATGCAATATACGTATACGTACAGGGTGTAACAAAATGTTTTTCTACCAGATGATTTTCCATCTTTTTTTTATTGTTTTTTCAATGTCGCATCAACTGCCAAGGTTATTTTAGCGACGGGGGTGGAACATTGTGACTTGGTACTGTAATCGTAGAGTGTACGATGTGTGTTGTGTGCATGGACGTGTGCGTGAAAGACCTACATTTTATAATGGTGGGCTCCGAACCACCTTGGGCAACGCAGTATAATATCACATAGAAAAATTTCCAGAGGTGACGGCGGTGGGATTATTCTACATCTTCGAATCGATGGAGATCTGTAAAAAAAGTTGCCGCAAAATTCACCTCGATGGAAAAATTGAGGGTTAAATTTTTCATTGCATCGTATAGTACTCATTCCGAGGAACAAAGTCTTATAGGAACCATAAGTCGCAAATGAACCGTTCTTTGTAAAAACTAATGTTTCGTAAACTATTCGATTCCATTGTAGGGTATCCCAAGATGGTACAAACGTGGAGGGGACGATTCTAGTTGAGAAAATAAGACAAAAATATAAAATAAATATTTTTCATTCGACGCCATGTTTTTGAAAATATCGCCATTGAAAATCTGTCAAGTTCCTAGCATTTGCGAGAAGTAGAATTGATAGCACGCATGTTCGCCGAATTGACAAACTCCAATTTCTCGAAAACAAGGCGTCCAAAAGTAAAAAAAAAAGTAATTCAATATTTTCGACTTATTTTCTCATGTATAGAATAATCCCCTCCACGTTTATACCATTTTGGGACACCCTGTAGACAAATGGAATGAAATAGTTTTCGAAACATTAAAGTTGTCTTTTAGGAGAGCGATAAAAACATTTGACCTTGAATTTCTCCGTCAAGGTCAATTTTGCGGCAACTTTTTTTACAGATCTCCACCGATTCGAAGGTGTAGAATCATCTGGCGAAGCCATGACAAAACATTTCGTTACACCCTGAACAGAGAAAACAGGGATATGTGTACAGAAAAACTTGCTTGTGTTTCTGTGACGAGCGGGATGCAATCGGCGAACCGGATACACATCGAAGTGTAAACATTGCATGGTATTCTGGAATTTCTCGGAGCAGGATTTGCTTCATGCGCGAAAAAAATAGAGGTGCCAGCTGAAACATTTGTAGCGGCTTAAACAATTCCGTGTAACGTTGGTGGAAACTTTGTCATGTGCGCGAGTGTCCTGATTTTTAAGCAAGTCTACAAGATTTATAGAAAATTAAAGAATGTGGAGTAGTTACTGGTTATTTCCACTTTATCCTCTTCACCGATAACAGTTAGTAATCATGTAATTTGGTTTTAGGTTGAGCAGTTTATTCGAACACATGGAATTGAGATGGTACACATGTAGTACAGCATCTCGACTGTGGTGCATAATCAGCGTTGGTTGTAAGCGCAACATTTACATTGCAACCTACTCCCGGATTACAGCGCAAACATACACCATTGCAAATCATAGTATTCTATTAACACTAACCGTGCCGAGGACAAAATACAACTGGTACATATTGTTTTATAAAAGTTATAGGACTCAGTTCATTTAAGTGTCTCGCAATTTTTGTAGCAATACCTGCTTCAATCTGTGGCGGCTACTTCCTATGCTCGTCAACAGAGGGACATTACAACAACACCTTTCCCGCTACTACCTGAATCTTCCTCTGTTTGTATATATACCGTCCTAAACTGTCCTTACGACATCCTTCGTCTAAGCGATGAGTCCTCTAGGGGGCCTAGGACGAAACGCTTCCTCTCACACAATTTTCAGCCGCCATAATTGGTGACCCCAACAAAGGAACAACAACGCTACCTTCTGCGCAGAGGAGACGACAACATCAACAAACCACGGACAACATCAAGAGGACTGGAAGGTGACTACTCTGTCTCTGCCTTGCCTGTACTGCCCGACCAACAGCGAGGACTTCTCCCTACTATGCGCTTCTGACGTCATCTTCGCAACATTATCTGTCAAACCTGTAAAACGCGCTTGAATTGTTATACTCGCGTATAACTTTTGAACTTTCAAAAGTAGCAAATTTTTTGGTCCCCTAAGATGAAGTTCAGCCAACTTTACTATTTCCAACGCCACACAATGCTGAGCCGTATTTAAAAGAAGTTTCTTCTCAGTTCTAGCCTTACTGATGAGTCCTCTAGACGGGCCTAGGACGACGCTTCCTTCTCCCTTTTTCCTCCTCTCACACACTTTTCAGCCGCCATAATCATTTATTTAATAATTTCTAACGGAATCATCTTTATAACTGGAATAATTATAAAATAGAAAATACGTATCCGCAAACAAAGATCATGAGCTCTTGGAGCTGACAGGGAACTTGTTGATCGTTCGACAATCATTTTCATTGATAAAAGCGTCACGAGACGGATGCTCGTCGCCTACCATAGCGCGTGCTGCAAGATACGAGCAATATTTACTCAGCAATCCAACGGTGGATTAATTCACAAGCAGAGAGTCTCCGCGACATCAAAGGAGTCGTTGGAATGTAGCAGCTTTACATTTGCCTTAACACGCAATACCGAATCGATCAGGACGATTCCGCAGTCTCGCGGCCAGGCCGCAATAGTCGCCACAGTGTCCGGCTCGAAACGCGTACTGACCCCGGCGATTATTCCGAGACACGGAAGCACTGTAAAAGCCGCGTATCGATCGCCAGCATCGTGTGATTTCTATTTACATCTGCTCAGACCCTGGCCACGGTGCGAAACCGCCAAGTGGATATATTTTAAGGCAACGTCGGATCACGGGTCCCTAACCTCTCGCGAGCCTCGGCAAACCTTAGGCCCGGTTTGCATCGCGATCGATCTTTTCATCGTGTGGTCACGTCGCGATTTCTACAGGTTGTTTCAGAAAACGTCGATTCGGCGAGCCAAACTAATGGGAGAAGGTCATACCAACGTGTAACTAATGCACATTCTACTGGTTGTTCCAAAAAACTATTCGTGCTCCTTGAAAGGGGTAAGAGAAGGAGTAACAAGTGATTTAAATGGAACTCGCATATTCAGTACTGGTTGTTCCAAAAAACTATTCGTGCTCCTTGAAAGGGGTAAGAGAAGGAGTAACAAGTGATTTAAATGGAACTCGCATATTCAGTACTGGTTGTTCCAAAAAACTATTCGTGCTCCTTGAAAGGGGTAAGAGAAGGAGTAACAAGTGATTTAAATGGAACTCGCATATTCAGTACTGGTTGTTCCAAAAAACTATTCGTGCTCCTTGAAAGGGGTAAGAGAAGGAGTAACAAGTGATTTAAATGAAACTCGCATATTCAGCCATCAATGCATTTGCTGCATCAAATTTTCTTATAAAGCAATACCGAATCATTTTTATCTAATACCGAACAATAATGAAATGGGTCATTTGACCGGCAGTGGTAGGTTTAGTGTTAATATTGTCTCACCGAATATTATTGTATTTACTCGGCGTCCTTTCCCACGGGAACGCTAGCAGCAAAAGGTCAAGGAACGGTGTGTGTACACGATACGAGTGGGGTTGCGGTCCCGAAGTTTTCACATATATCGCGACATTATCGTAATCGTGTGGGAAACTTCAAACGGGAGACTCTGTTTAAACTTTCCTCCTCGCTTTAACGAGCTGAATCCATCAGCCAAGTTATGGCCCGCATGTTCTGAAACGGGCTGTAGGGAAGAGTCGACGACAGCTTGGTACAGCCGAGTATTGTGGAAAGGAAAAAGAAAAAGTAGAGATGGAGCCCATATTTTCATATGAAACCATGGCCTCGTTAGCACCAGACGGCGTCGTAAACCAGCACCCTCGTAAGACGCGCAATGGCCGTCAATCCCAGGAGCCAACGACTTCGTCCGCCCTCAGGAACAATTAGGGGTTTCGACCGATGGACTTACACCCGATATAGCCACCATCAATCCTCCGCGAGCCCAGGCCAGCATCGGGAATCGATATTTTCGAAGAATGCAGCAGGAACTTCTGTCTGCCAGCTAGAATTCGGTCTGTAGGTGATGCGACCTTCCACGATAAATTCCGAATGGGCTGGTTTCGTTCTAGTCTCGAACGAATGTTTAACACAATCACACTCCACGTTTCAAATAACCTGTAATTTTGTCGTAACGTGTCCGAGTGCACCCATCGAAATTGGCAGGATCTATAACTCCAGCTCTGCAGATTCTCACTAACTCTCGGACAACGGATCGTTCTCGGGCGGTTCTTGAGATTATTTGAAGTAACTTTCTCCTTTACGAAAATGGCCACCTCGGCTTTGTTAAGGAGTTATTAACGAAAAACACGGACCAATCAGAGCGCGGCTGCAGCGGACGCATTCTAGCTCACCCAATGGTAACCGACCTGTCGCCGAACCGGAGTCCGTCCGTTGTAACGGTGTTCTGATTGGTGCGTGTTTTTCGTTAATAACTCCTTAACAAAGCCGAGGCGGCCATTTTCGCAAAGGGAAAAGTTACTATAAATAACCTCTAAAATATAACTCTAACCTCTAAATACAATCTATGATTGCATATACAGGGTGTCCCACGTAAATGGGAACACCTAAACATCTGTCGTATTTACAGTCCTATCAGAAAACTTCAGAGGACAAAGTGACACTATTGCAGGGGGCAAATATAATGGTAAAGAAAAAACATTTTTTATGTCGTGTTTTTTAATGAAATTTCAAGGTCACCGAATAGTACATTTTTTTTACGATAGCATGATAGACAATAAAGAACTGAATTTAGTGGATACCACTTTTTTGACTTTGAAATGACCTCGAGCAAGAATAATCATGTTGGAGCGGATAAAATGTGGAAGTTTAAAATTTACGTGTTTCAGCAAAAAACATCGGTGACCTTGAAATTTCTTTAAAAAACACGAGATAAAAAATTTTTTCCTTTGCTATTATATCTGCCCCCTGCAATAGTGTCACTTTGTCATCTGAAGTTTTCTGATAGGACTGTAAATACGACAGATATTTAGGTGTTCCCATTTATGTGGGACACCCTGTATATCATGCCCCTCTAGCCCTAATTAATTTCAAAACACAGACACCGTCCCCGAAGGGTTAACTTACGATTAGCGATTGTTATGATCTGAAGAAGTCTGTTAGTCAGCTGGAAAACGTTCGTGTCAAGTACAATTCTTTCGCAATAGCTCTGCTTGCTAATTCGCGAAACATTGGGTAGTTAGCTTAGCGATTTGGCTCGAACAAACGTTGATAAGATAGCATGGACGGTAAACCTGGTCGCTTGTGATTATCAGCTCGGATTCTCGGCACCGTGGTTCTTTTATGAGTATCAAATAGATCGTAAGGCTGAATTAATCGCGGTTCTAATAACAGATCTTCATCCACTCTCCTCGCCGCACGCCCTCGGCCCTTCGCCGCGCCGGTCTGCCTCGTTAATGACTGGATCTCATGCCGTCGCTCTATTTATCCGTTAGCCGTGTATAAATTGAACGAGAGTCGTTTCTGTTCTAATGCGTCTGGTAACTCGCGTGAAGCTGCCTTAAATCGCCGACGACAGCAGGGAAACGAATTGCGGGCACAATTTTCAATGGAACGTGGCCCTTGTTCTCCATGCTCGAATGCCGTGCGTTAGTTCCCGCGGTTTCGCAATTATCTTAAGCATTTTTGCTTCCCCTTTGTTAAAAAAGAACATTCCCTGCAATTACGTCCTCCAATTCGTGCCATCACTTCGACGACAACGCACAGCGGCTCAGAGTCGTAAAATGCTGGACAAAATTCATATTTCTGTTATTTTCACATTATTGTCGGTTTTGTTTCACTAAATGTAGGATCTTAGGAAAAATGAGGAATCCCGCGCCGGGAATCGAACCCGGGACCCACGCGGTTGTAGCTGATCAGCTCTTAGACATACCCACGGAACCCTCTTACTTTTCCTAATCTCCATACAGCATTTGGTCTGGGGGTTCCTGATCCCACACTCGGCCATCCTGCTCCGGCATTCGCCCTCGAATGTCCGCCGCAGCGCCATCGTCTTTTTGGCCTCAGCGCCATCGACGCAACTCGTCATCAACTTCCTCACTTTTCGGGAACACCATCCTACTGCCCTCTCTATCAGTTTTCCCTGGATGCGCCCCTTACTTCGCTTCGTCGTCCTTTCGCTCGCGCGCGACCGTCTTCGCAACGCTTGCTCACTGCCTTCGCCGTCTGTCACCATGCGGGAATCGCGGTGTTCCTCCCATCCCGGACGAGCCCCTAAATGTAGGATCTTAGGAAAAATGAGGAATTCCGCGCCAGGAATCGGACCCAGGACCCTCGCGGTTGTAGCCGATCAGCTCTTAGACATACCCACGGAACCCTCCTACTTTTCCTAATCTCCATACAGCATTTGGTCTGGGGGGTCCTGATCCCACACTCGGCCATCCTGCTCCGGCATTCGCCCTCGAATGTCCGTCGCAGCGCCATCGTCTTTTTCGCTTCAGCGCCATCAACGCAACTCGTCATCAACTTCCTCACTTTTCGGGAACACCATCCTACTGCCCTCTCTAGCAGTTTTCCCTGGATGCGCCCCTTACTTCGCTTCGTCGTCCTTTCGCTCGCGCGCGACCGTCTTCGCAACGCTTGCTCATTGCGTTCGTCGTCTGTCACCATGCGGGAATCGGTGTTCCCCCCATCCCGCCTGAGCCACCAAATGTAGGATCTTAGGAAAAATGAGGAATTCCGCGCCAGGAATCGGACCCAGGACCCTCGCGGTTGTAGCTCATCAACTCTTACGCATACCCACGGAACCCTCCTACTTTTCCTAATCTCCATACAGCATTTGGTCTGGGGGATCCTGATCCCACATAAATGAAACAGACTCATCTTATCTAATTTTTGTGGTGGCATAATCGGTGGTCAGCTTTTTAATCACGTCTGCAAATTGAATAAGATGGCGTGCCTCCCTAAGCAACTGCCTGTGATCCCGAAACCTCCTCTAGCAACCCCATGCACTGTTGGAGGGACCTCCCCAAGGTATTCTTAAAACTCTTTGTTAGGGCCGTCCAAGAGACCCTTGAAAACTCTTGCAAACACCTCCTTAATCGTCCAATAAGATTTATGGTTTGACCTTCTCCGAGAATCCCTGAAGATCCCAGAATGAATATTTCTAAGAGTCCCTTGAGACTTTTGGTAACATTTTCCTGAAAAATTCGAAGGATTCTTGAAAAGTCCTAGTCAAAGGATGTCCCGAGGTTCTCAGGAGATCTTCTTTAATTATTCACTAGATATTCTTGTTTAAAACTCCCACGGCGTCGTTGCTGAATTTTCAAAGGACTCTTAAGGCTCCATTACTTTGATCTTTTCAAGTATCACGTCTAGATCTTAAAAATTTCTGTCCAAAATATCTGCGAACGCTACTCGAACAATTTTTCTTTGAATCTTCTCCTGGGGACCTTAAAGGCTGTCGGAAGGGCCTCTCTAAGGCCTCCGGAGCTTTCAAGGAAACGTGCTCAAGGATTCCTACAAGCTTTTGAGAAGAACTTTCCAAAGATGGCGGCTACTCAAAGGATCTTCCTACTAGTTCTTCAGAGCTTTTTGGTTGAATTTTCTCGTGGTATTCCTAAGGAGTCATTTCCCTGAGACTCCGGGAGCTTTTAATTGGACCTGCTCAAGGATTCCTAGAAGCTTTTGAGAAGAAGTTTCCAAAGACCTATGAAAGTTACTTAAAGCAGCTTTCTATTAGGACATGAAAGATTTTTGAAATTTCTCTTGGGATCCCTGAAAAGTCCCGCAAAGTTTTGAAAATAGCTTTCCAAAATTCCCGATAGGAGGCTACTCAAACTACTTTTTGTTCGTCCATTGGAGATTCTTGTTTGAAAGTTTTCATATCACTTTGAGAGGGTATCGGAAGGATCCTAAAATCTCGTAGGTGAATTTCCTTATGGGAGTGTAGAACTTTCCCAAGGCCCATGGGACACTCATAATAGAACTTCCACCGTGGACTGTTTGGTGTGTTTAAACGGACCGTAAAGTACAACTGGGAGCTCCGGTACATCCCCCCTCAGGAGAGTCCAGAGGAGAATCGCTGAGGTTGACTAGATACCTAAAAGTAACGCCTAACTTCGTAGGGACACGTTTAAAGAGGATGGTGGCGTGAGTATGGTGAACGTCTTCAACCTTCTGTTCCAAACCCTCGAAACTCGTTGGAGATTTAGAGGTTTCACTTTTGATCGCATCCTCCATTATTTCACTAGCACGATATCCCCATGACCACCATGCTATATATTTCGGATTGAATCGATACTACCGAACGGAGGTCAGCCGCAGAATTATTGTCGACGAAATATTTATTACCCCGAAGAGATAGCTAGTAGACTACATCAAATTTTCTTGTCGTAACCTAAGGGAGTTGTCTCATGTAAACAGGTCGAACAATCGATTTTTTTCAGTGCAGTTCTCAAAGGTATAGAACCTTAAAAACACTGTCACAAAACTTTATTAGTTACGACTAGACTGCGCATCTGTATGCAAAATAAAAATTATCTTCATTATTTGCAAGACACAGGAGCCACATAGAAATTTTGTTTCTTCTTTAGCGACTCTAAAAAGAGTTGAGAATCATATATATTGATAGCTCTCGGGCTTCCCTGCTCCTCACGGGGTATACCCCGCAGGAGTGGGGATAGTTCTGGGACACTTCTTGTTCAGAATTTTGTGACACTTATCGATTAAATACTGTACTACTCGCTAGGTGTAGGAACACTTCTTACTCTTATTTATCTATCTATTAATTCTAGTGTAGCTGATAAAAAAGTTCTGAAACTTTCTCGAACCCTGACTACGACTACACGAAACGATCCGTGGTCTGACAATTAGGTACTGTGTTACGGACTGTGCATTGCTAAATATAATTTTTGTTAAGTTGCAATTGGATCTACATTTCCACGAATATTCTGTCAAATGTTCCAGTCTGATTATCAAGCGAGGTAATTATGTTTTGCAATTTATAACCAAGCTGTACGTTGACCGTGCGTGTAAAGACAGCATTGAAATCTTCGGTTAGCATTTCGTTTCGAGTTGTATGTCGGGGAATCTCGTTTCGTCCATTAATGTCTCCATTAATCTCTCGCGGGACAGGCATTCCATTAAATCTCTTTTGTACCGTGTCATCTTCAGTGCGTGTTTATGCATTATTCAATTTATCATGCATGGTGCAATTCACTTAATTCCCGTTTATGAAACTGTCCCTGGACTCGGCGCGGAGGAAACGTCCTGTTAAAAAATTCAACGCGCCACCGTAAAAGCGCTATCGAGCCGTAATATTGACAAGTCAATTTCTCCGGTGCACTTTTCAATCCGACCATTAACTTTTTCTCTGTGCGTGTGCCGGAGCCCTCGGCCCGCGCGTCCCGTTAATTTTTAACCGATTCTATTCTCGCGAGAACGGGCCAATAAATGCCATCAAACGCGTGGGATCACCGGTATCCGGTATTTCCGACTCGTACCACTTGCCGCGTCAAGAGGGTCCATTGTACACGTAATATTTCGCTAAATGGTTGCACACGTGGCTGAGCACGTATCCTAACTCCAATGGTTTTCGAAACGTGTACAATAATCGCACCATTTTTATATTTCATCGTTCGACGTTCATCTGCACGCTCTCCGTCAGTTGTACGTAACATGTATCAACTCCGGGTTTCAATGGCTAATTAACAAACACAATAATACAGGTTTTACATTCCAAATTCGCCGGTTTTCAAATCAATTTGTAGGACCTTTGCGAATTAAATTTGTCCTTTTGAAATTCATAATTTTGTAGCGTGTAACAATGAACATGTGTAAAATACTTATTTAACAATATACTATATTCATAGTTTCATGTATAATGTTTCTACTATCGCTGCCTCAAGTAATTTCTTAAATTAAATAATAAAGAGAGGGTAATCGTTGCTGAGAATGATTAACACTAAACCTACCAAGCATTAAAACTATCAGCGAATGGTACCTTATAAAAATGGCAACAGTAGATTTATTCAGATTGTCCATAATTTCCAATATAATAGATGCTTGGACAAGGAAGTTTGTTCCATTATTTTTCATAAACGAATTTTTATAATTTCTATAAGTTAAAAATATAAAACCGATCATTTGACCGTGGTAGATTTAGTGTTAATAACATCGATCAATGTTCATGGTATGACAACTGAGAAGAAACTTCTTTTAAATACGGTTCAGCATTGTGTGGCGTTGGAAATAGTAAAGTGGGCTGAACTTCATCTTAGGGGACCAAACATTTGCTACTTTTCTGAATGTAATACTATACATTTTGAAGAGAAAATGACAGAATTAACTAGTTTTAGTGCGCGGAAAGTTCAAAAGTTATACGCGAGTATAACAATTCAAGCGCGTTTTACAGGTTTGACAGGGAATAAAAGCACCGGTTGCTAGGGTCCGCGTGACAAAAGTCGTCTATATCTTTTGATATTTGATTGCTTCTACAATGGCGATTTGATTACTCGTAAAAATGGACGACGATGCAGGTACACCTTTCAACGGGCATTTCAACATGGTCGGATTGCGGAGGGGACGTTTATTTTCGCCCGAAACTGTAGCATTTCGCAGTCGAAAGTGCGCGCAATTAACCGAGAAAGTCTACCCAGGGCAGATCGAAGTTCTTCCGTTTACCGTGTCACGCTGAACTTGGTACAATGAAAAACCAGAGGAAGCGAGCAATTCACCGGGACACGTCATTCCTCATCGTTTGGAATCGAAGTTTCGCGACAGTCCGCGACAATTCGCGAAGAATTAGCGACGAAAATGCCCGGGAACAATGGCTCACTGTTCCGCGGCCGAGAAGATTGTCCTAACTTCCCCGGCGAATAAGAGCTGATTCAATTAACGCTCCGTAAATCCGACAAATTAAACGGGCAAAGTCGGCGGCTGAGAAGGAGAAGGAGAGAGAGAGACAGACAGAGAGAGAGAGAGAGAGAGAGAGAGAGAGAGAGAGAGCGACGACGTGCCCGGTGCGACGAAATTAAAAGTGGAACCAGGGAACTAGAAAATAATATCCCGCGACCCCGCGCCACTCCCTAGGTTAATTGCTCTCGACCCTTTTCGGCCGAAGCAACCTACTCCACGCTCCTCTTTAGAAACGCTCGATAAGACCACTCTCGGCCTCGAGGATCCCGACAAAAGAAATAAATGTAGGTATTATAAGACTCTCACGACCTTTTCGTCCGACGATCTCCCGTCCGACAACTTTCGATCTGCCATCAATCTGCCATCAGTCTGCCATCAATCTGCCATCAATCTGCCGTCTGTACTTCTTATCGGAAGTCGAAACAAATACTACCCCCGGCCGAACATTATTCGATCGGACAAATCATGTCAACGCCAGGCATAATATTCAGACTCTTATTGGACTCGACAGAAAATTAATAACTTCTCTACTACAAAAAAGTTAAAAAAGAAACGAAGTATAATTTATTTTACAAGTTTGACAGACGTCCCCGAAATTCCACTGAGCCGAGGATAATCTTCGCACGAAATTCCGAAGACTGTAATTCTCGCTAATGGTCGTACACGATTGATCGACGATTAATAGGCGGGCGCCTTGAGAGAACCACGGCAAACGAGGTGGGGCTTTTAACGAGGACGTCGCTCAACTCCGAAAGAAATCACCGGCAGGAGCAAAAAGTATATTGTCGTTTCAACGGACCGCATCTTTTTTCCGTCATGGAACTCCCATTAGTTTTGCATCAATCCGTCGGGTTTGATGCGCGGCGGATTGAGGTGTGCGAAAACACGAAAATATCGGATCGGGTCGGGAATCGTTTCGCGATCCTCGAAAAACGACTACTAACACACACGGTGCCACGGACGCACAACTATAGGCAGAATTCACTATTGTGGTGCTGTTAGTTTTTCGCAAATATCTCGAAAATTATGCGAGACCTCCGCACAGGGGAACGATCCTATAATTTTTGCAACCTCAAACATGTAATCTGGAACCGTGCGAATACTTTCGTGGTTCACTATATGTGTGAAAAGGCTCTTATCGATCCTCTCTGATAAAAATAACGGGTCACACGAGTTAATGTTCAGCCGTTCGTCCAACTCGGAATTTCTATGTATTCCGGAAACTCGGTTCTTCCACGCGGCCTCGTACTAACACCAGCGGAACAGGTAATATGAATTTCAAATTACCCGCGGCCCGCTCGCTAAAATTGCGCATATTGCCCCGATACATTTCGGCTACAACCACTTAATTCGAATTTGATACCGCGAACTTTCTACGACCGTGATTTACATTTCGAGCGACGGCCAACGTTTCAAGTGTATCAACTGTTCGCGCAGGGAATTATTAATATTCATTGTTCGCCTGCGTTGATTCCAAAATTCTATTTGGCGTAGTCGCCGGGGAAACCTGAAGCTATTATCGGAGGATTAAAACATCGTTCTTGGCGTTCATCTCACCGTGCGACTTAATGTTAGCGTAATGCAGCTTAAATTATGAAATTCTTAAATTCTCAAATTCTCAAATTCTCAAATTCTCAAATTCTTAAATTCTCAAATTCTCAAATTCTCAAATTCTCAAATTATCAATTTCTCAAAATCTTAAAATCTCAAATTCTCAAATTCTTAAATTCTCAATTTCTCAAAATCTCAAATTTTCAAATTCTCAATTTCTCAAAATTTTAAAATTTCAAATTCTCAAATTCTTGAATTCTCAATTTCTCAAAATCTCAAATTCTCAAATTTTCAAATTCTCAATTTCTCAAAATCTTAAAATCTCAAATTCTCAATTTCTCAAAATCTCAAATTTTCAAATTCTCAATTTCTCAAAATTTTAAAATTTCAAATTCTCAAATTCTTGAATTCTCAATTTCTCAAAATCTCAAATTCTCAAATTTTCAAATTCTCAATTTCTCAAAATCTTAAACTCTTAAATTCTTAAATTCTTAAATTCTTAAATTCTTAAATTCTCAAATTCTTAAATTCCGATTCCAACAGACGCTGGGCATCAGTAAAATAATCACTCCTCATTGAGTGGATAAACACCGGTCCACAAAAGCGGCACAATGTACAATATTTAATAGTTGTTCTCGAGCGTAACCTGTTGAATCGCCGACAGTTCATTGGCATAAACATCAATAGCATCTCACGGCGATATTGACGAAGGTGGCAGGAATCCTTGGCTTTCGTTGTAGATAGCCTTTCATTTCCTCTTGAATCGAAGTGGTTCGATGCTGCGTTGTTTAATCGAACGGATGATACAGCTTTGAGCGGACGCCATCGCGCGTTTTCCGCAGATGGTGATGCGGTTTCCGGCCGTCTACGGACGGAACAACCGCGGCCCCAAGGAAAATTGATACGAATCGATGTACCTATAATTGCCGAGTAATCTTCTGCATGACCGTCCATTAGTCAATTGGCTCGTTTAGTTTTCCAGCCCTCGTTTCACCTCGCCTGAAAAACTTTTTTCCCTCCGGAGAAACAATTTCAAAACCGAGCGACATAAAACATACTAACGCGACTCGTATTTGTATTCTCTCTCGATAAATGCATCCGTCGACACATTTGTCGGAATCCGAGTGAAATGGGAAATAGCGGCCGATAGAACGGACTGCGGATTTTATGCCAAAAACTTTTCATAACCAAAATTCGTGTAATACAAAGCAGTGGAAATTCGGTAATTATTTTTACAATTATTACAAGAGTGTATTCATTGTTCTTTCACTTGTGTTCTCTGTAATTGACATACAAGTAGAGTGCAAAGCTTTGTCATCACCGATTGAGCTGAGATTCTACAGAGTTACGAATTTCGTACTCCTGATTACGAAAATGTATCATTATGGGGGCAAAAACTCAAGAGCAAATATTTATAGTTAATGTTTGAAGATAAACCGTAAAATATTAATACAATTCAGCACGCTGCCACTACGCTACGCTGCTTCTCGGTAACATGCTTTGAACTAAATTGGTATTTTAAGGTTATGTTGAAACTTTAATTATAAACATCTCGAAAACTGTTGAGTGTCTGCTACTATAACAATACATTTCCGTAATCGGGAGTACAAAATATATAACCCTACAGAATCTCAACTATATCGGTGATGACAAGGAATGCACACTCCTTGTTAGACAAGCTTTATTTCGCACTTTAAGTAGCCGCGTTTGCAAATTAAAAATGCACGGTTTAGCAGTGCCGTAGACAATACTATTTATCACATGGTTAATAAATATTCTATTCGCGCTGAAGCTCTAATCATTTTTCACCCTCTGTAGAATTTTAATTTGATGGGTTTGTTTAATTTGGGTTTATTTATTTAACGTGTAGAGCATAAATGGGTGAATTATTATACTGCGTTGTTTAATGCGACCATTTCTGAGGAGCGTACAAGGTTTAAACAATTCGTCAATCCCCGTGTCCGGTGTCAGAATTTATTGCGAACCAGTTCTCCGATTAGACGTGCGTGAAACGTCTGCGTCCGGAAATTAGAAGCCGGCATTCAAACTGTCCCGGCCTACTCTTCAACTTTCAATTCCATTAAAACGGAACTGAGCAGGCCGAGCTTTCATCAACACCAGTTTCTACGGTGCTGTATTAACTTTTCGAAATCCATACGGCAATTTGTGCTCCAACCTGATAGGAGCTGCACCATGGTTATCCGTGCGCGCATCGCCCACACTCGATATTGCACTGGAACAAACAGCAACCGTTTGCAAAAATGCACCGCGCTCCAGTTTGCTGTGGTTACGGCCGCCGGATTTGTTGGTTTTAGTCGCGGGAGACATTTCTGGAGTATACAGTACTGGATAAAAATGTAACACACCGTATGGGGTGTAACGAAATATCTTGGCTTCGCCAGGTGATGCTTACAGTTTTGAATCGGTGGAGATCTGTGAAATAAAGTTGCCGCGAAAGTGACCTTGACGGAAAAAGTTCAAGGTCAAATTTTTTTTTTTGCATCGTATAGTACTGAAACGGAGGAACTTTACAGACAGGCATTTTTACAAAGGAAAAAGTTACTTAAAATAACCTCAGGAATATTTGCGACGGTATTATTTGTGAACGATTTATCTAAAGCCAACAGAACGTGCTCTACCTCCACCATTTCTGAAATAAAGCTAATACAAACGGGGAAATTACACTCGATATTTCGAATAAAATTCAAGCTTCAAAATACTGTACAGGAAACGAGTGAAATATTGTTTAATAGAAACGCTGCACCGGCTTCATGGAATTGTTGTGATCAAAATATGAGAGTATTCTTTATACGTCGTTTAGTGCAATAAAAACAAGTAATACCGTGTCCTCCATACTCCGCATTTTTATTACAACAATTCAACGAAGTATTTACGGGATTTTGATTGAATGTTTATAATCAGATTTTTGGACAGTCCTGGTGAAATTTGTACGTACATTGCGGGACACCCTGTAGAATCTTTCGTCAAGGAATTTTAGGGGGATCTTGTCGGGGATTGCGTTTCCCTTGGCCGCTCGCGAAGAATAGTTTCAAGCAAACGAGAATCTGAATCTTCGCCGACTCTCTTGCAGAAAGACGCGGAGGTTACTTTTACTTTTTCAAACGGTAATATTTCATCCCCCAGTGGAAGTTTCCTGGCAGTAGTTCAAGGCGATTCCACAGTCTATACACACCGGATGAAAAAGATAGCGTAAAACCGTCTGGGACGAACGTGATCGCATTCGAATTATACAAGGCTCCCGTCATTCCATCGGAACGGTTCAGTTGGCATTAACGAACTCGTCGCAGTAAATGGCAATAACATTGTGTAATGATGTTTCTAGATTCTGGATGCAACAGCGACCTTATTAAAATTAATTCCTGCCATCGTGTATACGTTCGCGCGTTGTGAGAACGTTTAGCTGCACTTCATTTCTCCGCATTGTTTCTCTTAGCCTGATTTACTCGAAATGTGTTTTGCGCGAAAAAGAATTGCAGAAATAAGTTCGGAGCGGATGAAAAAGCAATGGCCGGTTACGTGTTACAATTCTGGGTAATTATACGGTTATGGCGGCTGGAAATTAATGGAAAGATGGAAAAAGGAGAAGGAGGCGTTTCGTCCTAGGTCCGCTAGAGGACTCGTCGGTAAGGCTATCTAGCGGACCCCGTGCCTTAGACGCGGGATGTCGTAAGGTCAGTTTAGGACGGTATACAGGGTGAGTCACCCAACGTTTGTACCTCAAATATCTTTGTTGTTTCTAAAGATACGTAAAATATGGTAGGGAAAAAGTTGAATGGAACAATGGTGCTGACACGATGCCAAAAGAAAATTTTGTTTTTATGTCATTTTTTTTAAAGATATCAAGGTCACCTTGAATTTTTTAAATGCAACCACCACTTTTTAAACACCTACAATGATAGTACCTTTCATTACGAATTCAGTGACTATAGTTACACAAGGTCATTCAAGGTTGCGGACAGAAATAACGTATAAGATTTAACATTGCACTCTGTTGCACTCTGTCCGTGACCTTGAATAACCTTGAGTAATTACGACAACACCTTTCCCGCTGCTACCTGAATCTTCCTCTGTTTGTATATGTACCGTCCTAAACTGTCCTGGCGACATCCCGCGTCTAAGGCACGTTGGTGTCACGTAGCAATGTAGGCGTGAACAAGGGCAACTTGTCGAGCAACTTTACTCGCGTATAGCTTTTGAACAAGTGAACTCCGCGTAGTGAAATTTCAATTCCGCGCATGAGAATTTGGAGTTCCATAATTTTTTGGTGAAACTACATAACATCACATTCAGGAAAGTTGAAAACTTTTGATCCCCTAACGAGAAGTTTAGCCGAGTTTGATAATCTGCAAAACCTGTATTTTATAATGCTGTGGCGGCTACTTCCTATGCTCGTCAACAGAGGGACATTACGACAACACCTTTCCCGCTACTACCTGAATCTTCCTCTGTTTGTATATGTACCGTCCTAAACTGTCCTGACGACATCCCGCGTCTAAGGCACGGGTCCGCTAGATAGCCTTACCGATGAGTCCCCTAGCGGGCCTAGGACAAAACGCTTCCTTCTCCTTTTTCCTTCTCTCACACAATTTTCAGCCGCCATAGTAGGAAACATAATTCGCGGATGCGTAATGAGGCCGCTTTGTATGCATTTCGCTCATTTTAATCAGCAGAATAATTACGAACGTCTTTAATCAATAACCTCCAGTTTTAACATAATTCCAACAGGGAAATACGTCATTATATAGAATTCGATACGAATTTATTCAGCCATGAGAAACAATTCGCTAAATAAACACCTCCGAACGTTGAGATAGAAGGTGATGATAACCGGCTGGAAAAGTCTCGCAAGGGTGGAGAAAGCTACCCTCGGTCCTTCTTATCAATGTTCCACATCCACAATCGCGGGGAACAACAAAATTACGAATTGAGTATAAATGTTTTTCATAGACCTTATAGATCCAACCTACACAATTACTTAAGTTACTTGAATTGCAATACTGTTGAAGTCCATTTGGAAGGTCTGCTTAGGGACTAAAGAACTGTGGGTAACCAAATTGTTTAAGGGAAGAACATCTTCTTCTCGGTGGATATCGTAGGACAAATTTATTCCGTTAGTATTGATTTCAGTCCGGAATGTGTTCGCAGGAGTGGTCATGAAAAACGACAGAATTTCTCTGGGATCGCACTTCCGAAAGAGAAGCTTTCTGTTTTGTTTAATAAGACGTTGATCGATACCGAGCATAAAGGAGGCGCGCGACTGGCCGGGGTTTCTATCCTGAGGGATGACACACGATATCTCATGATTCTGATTCTCGAGGACCATCTAAGAGGATCACCGGTGGACGGTTGAATCGGGGAGGAGAGCGGGGAGAGCTTCGTCGTTTGCACAGTACTTCTGGCTCTTGCAGCCAACAATCGTGAAGATAAAGAAACGTCTTACCCGCGGGAAGATTGAATCGGAGAGTTTTCTGAAAAATTCATCAAGTCGAGGACTACTTGGGGGGGGGGGGGGGGGAGGAAAGTGGACGGCGAAGAAGACGCACACAGTCTCGGTTCCCTACCTGATGGAACAAACTTCGCGTTCTAGCTTGTTCAAAGTTCGACCGGGTTCCTGTTCCCACGGCTGACAAACTAATCGTGAGATTTTTGCGCGCTTCAGCCTCGCAGATGCTGCAACGTGCTGTCGCAGTAGTGCCTCGATAGTAAACGCAGAGTCATTGTTGTGTCCTGTCATTCCTCAAACTGTAATTATTGAACCGCTGAGACACACGCCCCAAAGAGAGGTAATAAATAAAATAAAGAGAATAATCAGGTTTCCGTACAACTTCAATAAAACGGATGTGTAGAACGGTATGCAAGGATATAAAGCAGAAGTAGACTATATGAAATTCGACTATAGTTCGCGAGTGGCCTTGCAACGAAGGCATATGAATACGGACACTTCGTAGGGTTGAGAATTCCCGCCAGAAAATACTACATAGTGCGGCCTTAGCCAACAATGCAATTTTAGAGAGGTGTCAAAATGAACTCTAAACAAGGCCAACGCCCATAGACGAAACACGCCGACGCCATGAATATCGCCAAACAATGACGACACTCGGTTCCTTGTATTTTTGTGGAATCTGTAAATCAGATTTAGGGGCACAGGTCCCTGGCGCTATGTGTGGGCCTACGCCGAACATGTCCAGCAGTAGCTCACTTGGAGGAACATTCGAGGGAGACGCCCACTTCTCCCACCCGCGCGTCTCGCTCCCCGTGGCGGCCGTAGTAGTCCAAGCTCCTCAGACCCGTGCCTACCGCTTGCAATATGTACCGCGTGTGGCGCGTTGAAGCGACTCTCGGACCCACGGTAGGCACGGGTCTGAGGAGCTCGGAAGACTACGGCCGCCACGGACAGCGAGACGCGCCTTCGGGGCAAGTAGGCGTCTCCCTCGAATTTGCCTACAAGTGAGCTACTGCTGGACATGCCTGCGCTAAAGCGCCAACATTCCCATCACTGCCTCAGATCCGTGCCTACCGTGGGTCCGAGAGTCGCCCCAATGCGCCACACGCGGTACATATTGCAAGAGGTAGGCACGGGTCTGAGGAGCTCGGAAGACTATGGCCGCCACGGGGAGCGAGAGTGGGGGCGGGGGAAGTAGGCGCCCCCCTCGAATTTGCCTCCAAGTGAGCTACTGCTGGACATGCCTGCGCTAAAGCGCCAACATTCCCACCACTGCCTCAGACCCGTGCCTACCGTGGGTCCGAGAGTCTCCCCAATGCGCCACACGCGGTACATATTGCAAGAGGTAGGCACGGGTCTGAGGAGCTCGGAAGACTATGGCCGCCACGGGGAGCGAGAGTGGGGGCGGGGGAAGTAGGCGCCCCCCTCGAATTTGCCTCCAAGTGAGCTACTGCTGGACATGCCTGCGCTAAAGCGCCAACATTCCCATCACTGCCTCAGACCCGTGCCTACCGTGGGTCCGAGAGTCGCCCCAATGCGTCACACGCGGTACATATTGCAAGCGGTTGGCATGGGGCCTGAAGAGCTCGGTGGCCGCCACGGGGAGCGAGACGCGCGGGCGGGAGAAGTAGGCGTCTCCCTCGAATTTGCCTCCAAGTGAGCTACTGCTGGACATGCCTACGCTAAAGCGCCAACATTCCCATCACTGCCTCAGACCCGTGCCTACCGTGGGTCCGAGAGTCTCCCCAATGCGCCACACGCGGTACATATTGCAAGCGGTTGGCATGGGGCCTGAAGAGCTCGGCGGCCGCCACGGGGAGCGAGCCGCGCGGGCGGGAGAAGTAGGCGCCCCCCTCGAATTTGCCTCCAAGTGAGCTACTTCTGGTCATGCCTGGCCCACGCTACCGTCAAGTATCATTGAGAGCGGTACGCTAGGGCCTAGCCGCTAGGCTGATTTTTCGAAGTGAGTCAGCTGATACTTTTCAGCCTTACCCAAGTCGTAATATAACAGATTCGCGAAAGAGACACCAATAGGACTCTAAAAAATGACGTCCTTAAAATAAGGACGTAACAAAATAAAATAAGAACGCGTCTTCATACTGGATTTTTCAGAAATGCGATTTTGGCACAAGATCTTGTGCGCACAGGGTACGTTAACTTAAAATCAATTTATCTAGTCGTTTACAGATTCAAAATCGGGACTTCTAGAACTAATGTTGAAATTCGAACAAGTTGTCGATGTTTTCTACTAGATTTATTATTTGTACTGCCTTGTCGTCGGCTTACCGTGAAAATAGTGGGAATTTGAGGCTTTCGTGATTAGTATTGGCATTATTATGTGGGGCTTCCCAGCTCAAGCCGAGAACAATAGAAATGTTCATCGTTCAGCTGGAATTGCAACTGGTTTCGTCAAGGGGATTAAGATGAACCGATACATTATGAATTTTTATAATATTATGTTTCGAATATACTGACATTCTTTGAATAATTCATGAAAACTACGATGACCAACTTCTTTACAATGAAAAGGAGGGCACAAATAAATTGAAGAAAAGAAACATTTTATTAATTGCAGCAATAATACATTATAATATGTTAAATGCATAATAAAAACATTCGTAACATTTTATATTGTAATTATGCTTACATGCATGTTAATTATTATTTAAACGAGTACTACGAAACAAGGACTGTTCTTCCTAAGATTGGTCACCTTATTAAAACGTTTTGGTTGGTCGTAATTAGATTGCGGATCATTATCAAATTCCTAATTTCATAGTTTATTTTACGACAATCAGAGCGAGGAACAAGTTCAATTTACCAACTAGAAAATTCCTTATTGTTAGCATAGTTTAGCATGTTTTCTCATATTTTCGAAATCTGTACATGCTATAAATGCATAAAGATCCGCAGTCTAGTCATAATGATGGCGAAGTAAAACTGATATGTAAATCTTTTTCAAACTGTTATAATAGTGGAATTCGTTCAAAGAAGACTGTTGATTAGGGTGAAGAGAACTTGCCTCGGTATAATATAAATCAAAGGAGAATTCTCTCAGGCGTTGAAGATCTTCGTACGATCAAAACAGAACGCTGGACCTATTTAACGAGCATAACCACAGTAATAGGAAAATGATCAAATTTTCTCGCGAACTTTGTTCACATCCGAAGCTCCGAAATGAGGTACAGTGGGTGATCAAATTATTAGATCCACAGCATGGAAAATTCGCTTTTCACCCAAGCGATGAATAATGTTGCCAACAGAACTGCTAAATGTACATTCGCAATTATGAAATACCCAAACAATCCCAAGTAGACCTGCTCATGATAAAAATGGATTGGCCAAATACAAAACTGTAAAGACGATAGAAGAATTGAATGATGTTGTCATATTATTCTCGATTTACTGACATTATCCTCTAGTCGACTTGGACAATTTTTATTTTGCATAAAGTTTTCGTTTAAAAATTGCCCTCCTCGATCCAAACAAGTGGTTCCAACATTTCGATCAGCGACTGTCCAGGAAAGTACTAAAAGCGAGATAAATACCTTTGGATTGGTCAGTATTAGGACGGCGCTCCTCAGGTGCAGCAGATTGATGGTCATCGTTTTCTTCCCATTGTTGGTCTCCTCTCGCATGGTCGACGTGGGCGCGTCGAACGATGACTGTCTGGACCTCGAGCCGTTGTCATTTCCGATTTTGCCGATCCTCTGTCGATCGTTACCTTCGTCGCTGCTCTCGTCCACATAGTGCGGTTTGAAAGGATCTCTGGAGAAAGGACATGCCATTTTGTTTGGATCGGCCTTGAAGGAGATCGCTACCGGCGATTCGTGGACGCGCAAAATACTGGTCCTCCTTATCGGGCTACTTGAAAGTGCTGCGTGACGCTTCTCCGTCACTCGGTCTCCGTCGGTCTTGTTGGCCGTTTGCTCTTTAAATCTCTCGGCCGGTCGTGTCGGGTGGTTCTTCGCTTCCGTTTGAGCTATGTGTACGGGCCCGTTTTGCACCTCTCTATCTTGTCTGGTCCCAGTGTCAACCGATTCTCTGGCATCGTTGCTTCAGAACCCGCGCCGGACCGGACACCTGCCGCAACGACCATTCGTCCGCGTGTCCCAGGCCGCAGCTAACGACGCTATCATTTCACTTATAACTGGCAGGAGCGGTCATCGCAGTCCGTGTTACCGCAATGCAATCAGCACTTACCACCCGGCGTCCTCTCTACGATCTCACCGGGTTAGCCAGTAGTGCACGCGGTTGCACACCATCCCCTAACACGGGGATCAGAGTCCTCCGTCCCTTTCAGCTTGCTCCCTTGCTCTCGTTGGACGCCCCGCAAAACAATCAGCTCAGTCTCTCTCTCTCTCTTCTCTATCTCACTATGTCTCCCTCTTCGTCTCTGTTCTTCTCCCTTCTTCTTCTCCGTCTTCTCGTGGAACACGCTCTAGCTGCCGATGCCTCTACACGCGCATTACGACGCCGGATGACAGACCACCAAGGCGTTAAAGATTCGTCGGCGAGGCGGCTCGTTCTTCCGTTGGGAATTCGCGCGCGTTCACCCGTTTTCGCGAATGCGGTGTGCACGGATCCGCCGTCGATTGGCTAGCACGCTACGTACGATGCCGTGTTGGAGCGCGTAGCGCCATACTAGTCGCGGATTGACCGAGGCGCAGCGAGCAGCGCCGAGCCGCCGTTCTCTGGGTGGAAGGGGGTGAATAGAGAGGGCGAGAGGGAGAACGACGCTCGGTGGATACCCGAGGGGGCGTCGAGGAGTGTCGAGGCGCCACGATGAACGACGGTGGAAACGCCTGCGCGAATTTTCAACCCCTCTCGACCGACCGAGGGGACCGGCTTTTTCTCTTTACATGCAGCACTTCCAACCGCAAACGAAAACCTGCTCGTCTGCTCTACTTGCCTGACCGACCCTGCCTTCTCCACTCTGCCTGGCCGATGCCATACACCTACTACTCCGATATCGTCCGCGTCCTCGATCCTTTTTTGACAATCGACGTGATATACGGCCGGGGTCAACAGTACGTGGACGCCCTTTGACCTGTGAACTCTTTATGTTGAGTATACTCAACGAGATGAAAAGATGACATTTTGGTTCTGTCTAATCACGAATATTCTCGTCATGTAGAAAACAAAAATTGCATTTGCTGTTAAATAAGTGTACATTCTTGAAACGAAGCACAACAGTTAACAGGTTAGAAAGTAATAATTTTTTAAAAATTAATCGGGTTGACTTGAATTTTATTGAGATGTTAGAAGGATTTGTTTACTAGATAGTGTATAAAAAAATTAACGAAAAATCTTTATTCGTCGAAATTGCGATAAAAACGGAATAAAGGTCACGATTTTTAATTTTTCTTAGCTTTCAACATTCACATCATGTCCTTCCATACACACCTTCTCATTTCTATGTACATCATTCCTTCAACCTTATTTTCTAAATGGAATAAAACTCTCCTTAAATCATAACTGCTATATTTCAATTATAATCAAAATTAACCCTTAGCACTCGAATGGCGACTCTGAGGCGCCACTACAAATTGCTATACCATTATTCAAAATATTGTTTACATTATTAAATTTGTTTACATTATTAAATTTGTTTACATTATTAAATTTGTTTACATTATTAAATTTGTTTACATTATTAAATTTGTTTACATTATTAAATTTGTTTACATTATTAAATTTGTTTACATTATTAAATTTGTTTACATTATTAAATTTGTTTACATTATTAAATTTGTTTACATTATTAAATTTGTTTAAATTATTAAATTTGTTTACATTATTAAATTTGTTTACATTATTAAATTTGTTTACATTTAATAAATTACTAAACAATTAAATATTGTATGAGGTACTATATCAGTTTCATATGTATAAAATTAAAAAAATTATATACAATGGAGACATTCTAGGTTAGAATAAATGTTTGGTTTTTGAGTTGAAATAGCCCCGAGTGCAAAGGGTTAAACCTTACTTAAGGTAAGTTTTAATTTGATAATAAATGAATATTTCAAATATTCTGGCAATTGATTCATGGCGATATCACCTTTCAAGGTCATCTGAAAGTCATTGTATAGCAGGTCGTTGAATTCGTTTCGACGTTGCCTACAATATTATGAAGTTAAAAATACCCAGTTCCATTAAAAGATATGACAGCGACCTTGACTTTTTTTTGTTGAAAATCAATTTTTTTTAAATTTTAAAAATTGCAATTTCTTGTCGGTTAAAGATTAACTTTGGTAGGAAACATTTTTCTGTCCGACCATCCGAAGGGGCTGAAAAAACGTGGGGACTAATTGGCGCCGAACCCTAGGGACATTACGACAACACCTTTCCCGCTACTACCTGAATCTTCCTCTGTTTGTATATGTACCGTCCTAAACTGTCCTCACGACATCCCGCGTCTAAGGCACGGGTCCTCTAGCGGGCCTAGGACGAAACGCTTCCTTCCCCTTTTTCCTCCTCTCACACACTTTTCAGCTGCCATAAATCAATTAAAAAAAAATTGAAGATCGCGCAACCCTAGTAGAGGCGTTAGAGCTCGTCTGATCGACATCGTGGAACACACGTCGGCGTCGATGGAACTCGATCGAGTTCGTTGTCAGAGGTCCCACGTTTCCAGGTTTCAACTACTACCTCTGCCGTTGTCCTTTGTGACAAAGCGCTCGCTTTAAAGTAGTCTCGATGCTGTTGCTGCCTCGACGCCTTTGAAACTAGCGTAGGGTCAGGACGCTTATTGATAGGTGATCTGGGTCATGGACAGGGGTGGGGGCTCTCTCCACTGTCTTTCTTGGGACGCGAGCTGCGAGCTACTTTGGCTTGCGATGGCTCCTCTGTGATTTTCGTAATTATCAGCAACTTTCCTGTAACATCTTTCTGTACATTCCACCTGTTAACACGTTGATCGCCCAATCGACAATCAAAAAAAATTACACAAAATCAAAGCAATTTATTTAACAAAACAGAAACTGAGAAGTTTCTTATTTTTGATGATTGTTTTATTAAAAAAAATCCTTTCCATAATCTGAATTCAGCTATATAATTCGTTTCTGTTGGAATTTATTCACGAAGCAAAAATAATCTTCTGTATTTAGTGGGCGCATTCGATCGCTTCTTCTTTCGAGCGCCTATACAAATAATTGATACATTGCATCTATGCTGCCCGCGTTATGGGACCCTCGACTCTCGGTCGATCGTTTACTTTTTCCAGAGCGGTCCTCACTCTAGAATATTTCGTTGAAGAGTAAAGACGTGCCTCAGAACGTGTCTTCGAAAGTATTACCGGGTAGTTGTAATGACAAAAGTTGTTCAGAATGTTGTCCTCAACAACATATGTCAAGGTCAAGGTCATCGGAGCAGCCTCCCCTAAGGTTTACCACTTGTTTATTTGGTATCAAGGGTTGATAATCTGATGTTACTAATTTTTTTGTAGGTGGAGACGTCAAGGTGATGTGAAGGTCAACTCTGTTTTTTTTATCCCATTGACTGCCACGCAAATTTAGCGCGTCTTGCCCTGGGCGCTAAGGAAACATGAAGTTTTAAAAAATATAATAATATTAAGTTACCGATATAATATTGCAATGGCATTTACAGTATTTTTATTGGAAAAAAAACAGTACGAGATAACTCGTAGCTGGCGTCACAAAATAAGACTTCTATGCTGAATGCCACGTACGAGTTATCTCGTACCCACTACGAGATATCACGTAGCTGGCAGTTTTGGTACAGACGCTTGCTACGAGGTATCTCGTAGTTGGCAGCCAATTATTTATAAGAAAATATAAGAAAATTACAGGAATTTCAGTCCATTATGAAGTCAAAACCCGGAAGTGAGCACAAATTAATAGTAAAAACAAAAGCATACCTACCAGCGTGTAGAGCGACATCTGCAATCGAAAATGATATTACAGCATAACCAGAATGGAATCAAGTTATCTCCAATCTAAACGTTAAAGCGTGACGACTGAAAAACCGACATTAATTTCTGACCATCCTAATACAATCTGAAACAATTCCAGGCCAACATTCCTTCATATTTCTGTTAATATCTTGCTATCTCCGCTGTTGCCTCTGCATTGTTGAATAATCTGCTGGCAATGTTCCCATCGATGCTCTTCTCGATTCCATATTTTCCAAAGTCAATTATAAAACAAAGTAAACAGCGGCGAAAGATGCAAAGACCGTATGATCGTCAACACGATCGCGAAATGCAGTCGTTCTTACTAAATATTCGGCAAACTTTCATTTGAAATATTCAATGATAAATCTAAACTTGACTGGCACAATCTAAGTCGCATTTTATGGCGCTCGTGCGATATAATTCTTCACTGCATCAGAAGGTGCACGAAGATGCAGATGAACTTTATGCAGCAGTTAGATATATCTTTAAATGTTATCGCGAAATTGATCTTTTTCCATTCCGAGCCGTTCTGGCCAACACTCAGCCACTTGCAGCGACCATTTTCGTCGCTGGCAGAAACTCGATGTAACTGTTATTGCTTGTTATGGCTTAGGAGGCAGTGAAAATTTATAAAAGTCGATCGAGCAATAAAAGATATAACCATTTACATAAAAAACAACAACGATCCCATTCCCATTTTAAATTGATCTTAACCCTTTATGTTCCGAACGTAGCTAAATGTTAAAAATTGTAATCTTCACTTTTTCCCATCGCAATTCCGACCCATGGCAATTGTTAGAAAAAATTCTTCACACGCTACCTAGTAAACTATTCCTTCGAAGTCGTTTGACAAATTTCAAAGAAGTTAGTCGATTTTTAAAGGTGTACGCTACTTTCTACACCCACCTTATGTTCTATTTCATTTATGCACATGATGAGATTGAGCAATTGCACATGAAACTCTTGAATTTTTAGCAATTTGTTGAGTCAAGTGCGTTCGGTGATGTAACAATCGTACTGAATTGTGGTGTGGTCATTTTTACTGGCCCCTCAGAGTGTTAACACTAGATTGCCCAAGGAAGTCATTTTGACTGCTTTTTAATTTCAATTAGAAGAAGAGTCGATCACCAATGATGAAAATGAATGTGTCATCAATATGTCCAGGAAAAGTAAATTTTTTTTCTTGTTAATATTTACCAATAACTTGTTATATAACTGTAAATAATATAAAAAATATTAAAAATTAATTTTAAACTTTCTTTACACATTAGTTATTCTTTCACAATGCAGTCATTTTGACTGCTTTTGGGCAATATAGGTATATACTAAGTTTCAGTCTTTCTAGTGTTAAGAAACTGCATTGTGAAAACAATTAAATTGAAATCTAGACAATGAATTGTGTCGCAATGGCCGACGTGGCAGAGACGCGTTAACCAGAGTTCACGAGAAGTTCAAAATTAAGGAATCGATTTTGGAGCGTCCGTTTGACCCAGCGTGCATCGGGGATGATGTACAGCCCCCTCCGTTTAGGGTGAAGTTGTCGCGTCATCGAAACGCGTTGCCGCATTTTCCTACGGTCGAACGGGAGGGCTCGCCATTCACGCTAATTCGACGAGAATGGCTTTGGGGCTGCAATCGACGCGAACATTTCTCAGTATTGGCGGAGGAATTCCCTCGGCGCGGCTCGACGCGACGGCCGGCCCCGGGAAAATCAAATATCTTGCGAGCTAAGTGAACCTAACGCTTTGGACTCGCTAATGGAATCCACTGAAGGTCAAGCAATTTTCGATAACGCCGGAAACGCGACGCGAACACGCAATCCTCTTGTCACCGCATAAAGGTCTCGACACACACAACCAGGCCGGGGCCCGGAGAATTTTTTTCTACGTAGCTTTGGTACAGGGAGTGCTTTGTGCACGCTCCGGATCCAGTGTGGTTGCGATTCTTTCCTCGCGCGTCCGAAGAGCCAGAATTCTTGCACTTCCGAGCGCGCGTTGACAGTTCCCTCTGTGCATAGCACAAAAACAATGTTTCCAGGGACTCCCACCTCCTTAAAGATGTGGCGGCTACTTCCTATGCTCGTCAACAGAGGGACATTACGACAACACCTTTCCCGCTACTACCTGAATCTTCCTCTGTTTGTATATATACCGTCCTAAACTGTCCTTACGACAGCACCGTGGAATCATTTTGTTGAAAATTAATTTGAATGAAAAATTGTTGAACAGATAATATTTTTCTTCAACTATTTCTTTCAGATGCTTGCGAAAGACGCAGTAGTGGCAACCGGTTGAAACAACGCTTGATCTTTTGTACCTCCATGCAAACGTCTTACAGTTATTTTGTCGCGGTAAGAAACATTCATAAGTATTGCTAAAAGTGGAATTAAATTATGACGGCTGAAAAGTGTATGAGAGGAGGAAAAAGGAGAAGGAAGCGTTTCGTCCTAGGCCCGCTAGAGGACTCATCGGTAAGGCTATCTAGCGGACCCGTGCCTTAGACGCGGGATGTCGTAAGGACAGTTTAGGACGGTATATATACAAACAGAGGAAGATTCAGGTAGTAGCGGGAAAGGTGTTGTCGTAATGTCCCTCTGTTGACGAGCATAGGAAGTAGCCGCCACAGCATTATAAAATACAGGTTTTGCAGATTATCAAACTCGGCTAAACTTCTCGTTAGGGGATCAAAAGTTTTCAACTTTCCTGAATGCGATGTTATGTAGTTTCACCAAAAAATTATGGAACTCCAAATTTTGATGCGCGGAATTGAAATTTCACTACGCGGAGTTCACTCGTTCAAAAGCTATACGCGAGTAAAGTTGCTCGACAAGTTGCCCTTGTTCACGCCTAAATTGCTACGTGACACCAACGTGCCTTAGACGCGGGATGTCGTAAGAACAGTTTAGGACGGTACATATACAAACAGAAAGGTGTTGTCGTAATGTCCCTCTGTTGACGAGCATAGGAAGTAGCCGCCACAAAATCGTTGGAAATGAATTTGTGTTGCCCTAGCCTCGACTGCGCACAAAGAGTGTTGAAAGATGGAAATTCGCGTGCTAGACCAGAACATCCACTTAATTCGCCGAAGTCCGATAACGATGGTAAGAGGATGCTTCGCGATACCGTGCCGCATTCTGCGAGAAATTTATTTGCTCGGTTACCAGCTATCAACGTCGCACTGGAATCGCGACGTGTAACCTAGATTCAATAATTTAGTGGGTGTTTAGGGAGCGTGCACTCTTGGCGCAGCTGATTTATTATTGCATCAAGATGCTGACGGGAGGCTGCGCGGACGTAATAGAAATTCATGAGGTTCTGCTTTGTAATTCTCGTTGACACTAGTTCGTTGATTTACAGTATTTCCCAAACGGTGTCCCAGGCCTAACGGCTTCGAAATGATGATTTTTGTTTGCATTCTACAAGGTTTCTTTTTCTAGAACGTAGAACGTAGAATGTTTCTCAACTTCTTTATCTTGTATACTTTTATGGCGGCTGAAAAGTGTGTGAAAGGAGGAAAAAGGAGAAGGAAGCGTTTCGTCCTACGCCCGCTAGAGGACTCGTCGGTAAGGCTATCTAGCGGACCCGAGCCCTAGACGCGGGATGTCGTAAGGACAGTTTAGGGCGGTACATATACAAACAGAGGAAGATTCAGGTAGTAGCGGGGAAGGTGTTGTCGTAATGTCCCTCTGTTGACGAGCATAGGAAGTAGCCGCCACAGCATTATAAAATACAGGTTTTGCAGATTATCAAACTCGGCTAAACTTCTCGTTAGGGGATCAAAAGTTTTCAACTTTCCTGAATGTGATGTTATGTAGTTTCACCAAAAAATTATGGAATTCCAAATTTTGATGCGCGGAATTGAAATTTCACTACGCGGAGTTCACTCGTTCAAAAGCTATACGCGAGTAAAGTTGCTCGACAAGTTGTCCTTGTTCACGCCTACATTGCTACGTGACACCAACGTGCCTTAGACGCGGGATGTCGTAAGGACAGTTTAGGACGGTACATATACAAACAGAGGAAGATTCAGGTAGCAGCGGGAAAGGAGTTGTCGTAATGTCCCTCTGTTGACGAGCATAGGAAGTAGCCGCCACACTTTCTATACTTCTCTGGTAAAATGGTTCCCTAGCGATTTGGATGAACTGGAGAACTGGCAACACCGCAGGCTTTGAAATGACGTAGTGTATAAAGGTTTAATGAGTTTTTCTTACATTTGATTTGAGTGTTTCGCAAAGCGGAAATTTTGCGGAAACTTTCGAACGTTTACTCTTTTTTACTTGCTGGGTACATATGTTTATCTACACGACAGTTCGTAACTCAGAAACATCGTAAAATCGATCAACCGAATAATAGTTGGCGCTGTTCGATCCCGTGAACTCGTTAAAAGCGACCGATACGTGCTGCACAACTTCTGGTACTTCAAACTTCTATCAAATTGTTCAGTTTCCCAAAAGGGAAGAAAATAGTGGCTCTTCGGTGAATGTCCTCGCAAAGATTTGAGATGTTTGTTCTGTAATGGATGTTCACTTATATCTTTCATGCCCTCTCTATAAAGTAGCTGTAACTGAGAAATACATTTCTGTTCTACTTATTCTAGAGCCATCTCATTATATTACGTAAAAAGAAAATCGTAAAATTACGTGTATTAAATAAAAAGATGCAGAAAATCAGGATTTCACACGAAGATACGCAGTATAGTGATAACGCCTACATCTCGACCAATTAAAAAGACTTCGATGCTTCTACCACCTTGGCTAAAATATTGGCCAAACGGTGTTCAACCGAACATTCCAAGCACTCAATCGCGACACACAAACGAGACAGCATTTTCTTCTGTTTATTCTGCATTGAGCTCGTCATCCATTCTGCTTGAAACAGTTGCACCATCGGCGCTGTTCCTTGGAGGGTTCCCGGCAGCCATGCGACACCAAATTTCGCTCCGTTCGCTTCATTTTTCCCGGTGCAAACATCCATCCGCACACGGTACACAGATTTGTATAAATCAGCGTGCGAGCAGAGTCGGGAGCGTTGTAGGTTCTCCCTCGGTCTCGCGTTTTCATGTCACGTATGCCGCTATACATACATGCTCGTACTACTTGAGCTTCGCGGAGCAAGCGTGTCGGGATCGATGCAGCCTAATTAGCGGTCACTAATTTTTCTTTCGCTCCCCGAGGAGCCGCACAATTAGGGGCGGCTCACGGTGAGCCGTTTCCATGAAACAGGTGGAATTCGTTCGAAAACTTCCATGACATCAAACATGTTCGATCTAGGTCTTTTCGTAAGCTGACGTCAGGTGTACTAATTAATTCTCGGCTTTTCTACCGAAAGGTTGATGTCTTCAACCAATTTCATTATTCAAAAGCAAATAACAATTTAATCAGAAATATCCCGCGTCTAAGGCACTGCCCTCTAGCGGGCCTAGGACGAAACGCTCCCCCCTCCTTTTTTCCATCATTTCATAACGCATAAATAATAATGCTATAAACTTTTTCCGCGTTTCGACGGGTTTGGACCACTTTGGCGGCTGTAAAGTGTGTGTGAGTAGGAAAACGGGCCCTGGAGGACGGTATACAGGGTGTCCCACATAAATGGGAACACCTAAATATCTTTCGCATTTACAGTCCTATCAGAAAACTTCAGAGGACAAAGTGACACTATTGGAGGGGGCGAGTAAAGAAAAGAATTTGTTATGTCGTGTTCTTTAATGAAATTTCAAAGTCACCGATCTTTTTTAAAATGGAATAGTATATTTCTTTTACGACAGCATGATAGACAATAAAAAACTGAATTTAGTGGATACCACCTTTTTGACCTTGAAATGACCTTGAGCAAGAATAATCATGTTGGAGCGGATAAAATGTGGAACTTTAAAACTTACGTGTTTCAGCAAAGATTACGCGTTGCTTACGGAGGGGTTGACCTTTACATATCATAATAAATGTTCGAAATGTTGACCATCCTCATTTATGCAACATTGCAATCTTGCACTAAATGATCTGTGGGCATTCTCGATTTCCTGAGACGTAATTGAAGCACATGCTGTAGTTATCCTTTGCCGCATATCCTCTGGCGTTGTGGGTTTATCTTTGTACACAATACATTTTATCTTGCCCCATAGATAAAAGTCCAATGGTGTCAGATCCGGAGAACGGGCTGGCCATGGAATTGATCCTCGTCGCCCAATCCAGTGTCCAGGATATTTCGTATTTAGCACCGTTTTAGCAACATTAGAATAATGCGCAGGACAACCATCATGTTGAAACCACATGCGCTCCCGATCGGATAACGTAATTTCTTCTAAAATGCCCGACAAATCCTGGCGTAAAAATACAGCATACTTTATACCAGTAAGAGTTCCTTGTATAAATTCGTTCGACGTTCAATTACGTCTCAGGAAATCGACAATGCCTACAGATCATTTAAAGCAAGATTGCAATATTGCATAAATGAGGATGGTCAACATTTCGAACATTTATTATGATATGTAAAGGTCAACCCGCCGTAAACAACGCGTAATCTTTGCTGAAACACGTAAGTATTCAACTTCCACATTTTATCCACTCCAACATGATTATTCTTGCTCAAGGTCATTTCAAGGTCAAAAAGGTGGTAACCACTAAATTCAGTTTTTTATTGCCTATCATGCTATCGTAAAAGAAATATACCATTTAAAAAAACATCGGTGACCTTGAAATTTCATTAAAAAACAAGATATAGAAAATTTTTTCCTTACCATTATATTTGCCCCCTGCAATAGTGTCGCTTTGTACTCTGAAGTTTTCTGATAGGACTGTAAATACGACAGATATTTAGGTGTTCCCATTTATGTGAGACACCCTGTATATAGGAATCGGCGACGGATCAGGTACTAGCGAGAAAGGCGTTCTCATTGTCTGTCTGTCCATCTGGTGGCGAGCGTAGGAGGTAGCCGTCACACTACTGTAGAGGCCGGGCTGCTTCAAGCTCCTTGGACGACTGCAATTTGGAATCGCGAATCGGTAACGCGTATCACAGAAAATCGGGAACAGGCCATCGTCGACCAAGAATAGTTTTTTTTATGGCTTGTTATGCCGCGCTGAGACGACGTTACATCGTCGAGCAGACAATAGGTTCGCGCGATCGATGCGGTTAATGCGAGCAATATTTTTCCGCGGAGACACAAACGCCCACGCGAGGAATCAGAAAAGGACCGAAAACGCGGCGGGAATACAACAACGCGACCGTCTGTCACCGGTTCTTTCTCGCAAGCTTTTTGTTCAGTCATTCATTACGTTGTCACGGCTGCGTTTGGTAGCCGGGCTTTTGATCATATTAACCCTTTGTACACGAACGCTGACTCAAAGAGATTCCACTCGCAATTGCTTCTACTTTATCGAAATGATTTTTGCTTCGTCGAAATTTTGCGTTCCAGACCGGTTTGCTTGTTTCTCTCTACCAAACAATTCGACACTTTACATTTCGAGCGTGAGAATATAATAAGCATTCAAAATATATGAATTTATAGTTTCTCAAATTGATTTTTCTTCATTTAGTACATTGTCAGATATTATGGGAATATTTTGATATGTTTCGTAAATAGTTTGCGACCAAACGAATTTTTACACTCGTGAAAGTTTGCACAAAAGTTTGCTTTTTCCTCATTGAGAACTGCGACATTGCTTTTTCTTTTTAATCAGAGGAGCTTGGATTTTTCAAAATTTTCTTGCGGCGCAGCGTGCTCCAAGCTTATTAAATTTTCACAAGTAGTTCCGCCATTTTGTACTCGGATAGCGAGTGCAAGTTGACACTAGAAGGTACTATACGACTGTATGCAGTTTCTGCATTATTAAATTTTGACTGGATTTAGTAAATTGTCGCCAATTCAGGTAAATTGGATGGACACAGGGTCAGAACGTTATCATTATTATTATTATAATTATTATCATGGCTATTGTCCACGCAATTCCCGTTTAACGTGAATTTAATATATTTCAAGTGAGTTCTCTGAATGCCATAGTAATGTAATTAATTAATGTAACAATCTTTATATAAAGTGCATTCGTTTTGACAGTTTCGTGGCAATAACTTCCAGAATTATAGAGAGAAATAATTAATTGACTGTGTAAAAATGATTTATATAATAAATACGACTGAACAAAAATTTAATGGAAATATCAGAAATATTATTATAAATTTTCATAAAAGTCTCACAGGCTTCTGAGATTACATAGGTTAATAATTTAAACAGACTGAGAACAATAATAAATGATTTGAACCGTCTCATTATTTTAAATTGCACCTACTAATTTTTCAACGACGAATGCATCTTTCGTCCACAGGGAAGATATTAAAATAACAATGACAATCTTCCAGAGCCACGATTCAATTGTTCATCGACAATCGATGAAACTGCAGAAATGATTGCAGAACCAGAACCATGGTTTCACCAACGGTTGATGAATAAACAAACGTTTCATGCCGGAGGGTGATCATGAGTTTTCTACAGGTTCGATAACGTAACGCGGCCGGGTTAATTTAAGCGCCCCGCGTGGCCCCCGGGGTGAAACGTTTAATTTTTCTGCGGCGGAACAGGGAAGTATCAGCTTGCATAGAAAGCAGGGGCTATTGTTAATTTAATTAAGACGCTAATATCTCACGGGCGACCATGGTGGAAACGGCGACGAGGGAGTTGGTCGGATGTCGGAGCCGCAATAAACAGCCGAGCTGGCACAATAATCTCTCACGCGAATGGTACTGTGGCAGCGTTTCCAGCTTGTGCGCCGGTAAATGGAGGAATTTGCGGGCGTGCGAATGGCGGGGCACGAGCTGGCGAAGCTTTAATTGCGCTGGCCACTTCTAACGGAAGCCTTTTGTCCTCTAAACAAGACTCCCGGCCAGAAACCGTTCCGAAATGCCGGAAATTTCTGGCCGACTCTGGCGGACCTATCGGAAAAATGCTAGGTAACAGTTGGACTTCCGAGACGCGTACAGACGCGTCGTTGTGCGATCTTCGGGCCATTTATACTTCATTCGTTGAACTTCGTCAGAGGTGACCGCATGCGAGATCACTTTTGTGATGAAGCGACGAAACATGAATCGTACTATTTGCGTTCCTATGACGGATTCTTCTGAGAGAACAGTCTTTTGCTAGGAACTCTATCTTCTGAAGTGAAAAGAGAAGGAAAGACGGCCAGGCGCGTAACAGGAAGTTACGACCAATGGAGTATGGGCCGCAAAACGCTGCGCCCAGACGCGACAGGGAATCCCACCTTAAACCAGCCGATAGTGTTCATTCTTCTTTGATACCGATAAAAGGAACCAATCCCGAGAATTCCATCGGCGTTTCTCTCTCCCTCTCTGTTTCTCTCTCTCTCTCCCTCTGTCTCTCTCCTTTTGTACTCTAAACAAGACTCCCGGCCAGAAACCGTTCCGAAATGCCGGAAGTTTCTGGCCGACTCTGGCGGACCTATCGGAAAAATGCTGGGTAACAGTTGGACTTCCGAGACGCGTCGTTCTGCGATCTTCGGGCCATTTATACTTCATTCGTTGATCTTCGTCAGACGTGATCGCATGCGAGATCACTTTTGTGATGAAGTGACGAAAAATGAATCGTACTATTTGCGTTCCTACTTGAAGAAGAAGAAGAGAATGAAGCGATTGTTTCAAGTACTGATTGTTTGTCCTCGCTATTTATAATCCTAGCGGCTCCCTGATTTTTTGAATAAGATTGAGGGTGGTCGCGCATCTAGCAAACCTATCTGCGTCCTGTGTCGCGTCTGGAGGATTATGATACACCAATAATCGCTGATGCGTTGAAAGCCAGACCCTACAAGCGCACGCGTTCATAACTACCAGCGGCCTGACTACAATGCTAATTAGAAGAAGGCTACACATCCAGTGTGCACTAAATTTCTACACAAAGAAATGATACGATGGATATCATATTTGCGTGCAAAATGACGGATTCTTCTGAGAGAACAGTCTTTTGTTAGGAACTCTGAAGTGAAAAGAGAAGGAAAGACGACCAGACGCATAACAGGAAGTTACGACGAATGGAGTATGGGCCGCAAAACGCTGCGTCTGGACGCGCCAGGGAATCCCACCTTAAACTAGCCGATAGTGTTCATTCTTCTTTGATACCGATAAAAGGAACCAATCCCGAGAATTCCATCGGCGTTTCTCTCTCCCTCTCTGTTTCTCTCTCTCTCCCTCTGTCTCTCTGTCTCGCTGTCTGTCTGTCTGTCTGTCCATGTAGAAGCTCTAGGGTGAAACGGCCCACTATACCAGCTAGCACACTGCCCGGAGAATTATTAGCCGTTCCGCAAATCCTCAAACTCGACCGTGACCTGACGCGCAGGAATGGGAATTGCGGAAGCAAACGTTCTGCGAACGGCTCGCAGCCGTCGAGTGTCGTCCGAGAATTCGATCGTTACCGCCGATTCCCCACACCACCGGAATGATTTTCAATTTGGGTCGACTGTGAAAACTCGGAAGTTCCTGGAAAAAAAGATTGACGAAATGAGAATGATGATTTTTGCTCGGACGCTTCTCTGGATCGTTCTTTTTTTTTTTCCTTTGACTCAGGCGTATTGATTCGTGTTGTCTTGACACATTGTCCGCCGAGCGTGTTTCGCGTCGGCTTTGCCTCCAGCTCTGCACAGGGCCCGAAACGAAAATGTGTAAAGAATCGTGTTTATGAACAGAAAGTTCAAAAAGTTCAGTAGAAAATTAATTGCAAGCGAATATTAGGAAGAAAAATTGATTAACATAAAAACAAACAGGTCACTCTTGACAGTAAGTAATTTTACTGTAAATCAATTGTTCTTGTCATCTCGATCTACGTAACTTCGGTTCTAATGATCTATGTAGATCTATGTAGATCGCTTAAACGAAGTGGACATTGATTCTCGTGGAAGTTGTTTTAAAGGTATGGGGTTATAAATGTTTGCGTCTGCGGGTTTTTATACGATCGTTCGCATACGTCGTAGACTTTGGGGCCATCGCGGTTAATCTTCAAAGAATTTACTGCGACCTCGTCGGCAAATGGGCAAGATAATTCGACCCGAACTGCATTGCGTTGGGAATGCTCGAATTGTATCAGCACTAAATTCTTGAACCAGGACGATCCTCGAGAGTGCAAAACTTAAAAGACAGTTTCTGCATTTTATCACTCACCAGGGGCGCCATCGTTCAGGGACACGATAAAACAAGACGTCATCTTCAGCCTTTGACATCGCGGTGAAAAACGGAATTTCAACGCGACGCGACGGTCGTGCAATATGCAAACAGCTCTAATTAACTTGCTCTTTTTATCACCGTTAATTTGACCTGGAAGAGTGTATGTATTAGTATTATGTACTTTGCCAAGTTTAAGGCTCCATATAAATATATATTTTACTACTTATGAATATTTAAACGAAAACATATATTTTGGTAGACTTTTGTTTTTCGAGTATTTTCGAGTATTTTCGAGTATTTTCTAGTATATTCTAGTATATTCTAGCATATTCTGGTATATTGTAGTATATTCTAGTATTTTCCAGTATATTCTAGTATATTCTGGTATATTTTAGTATATTCTAGTATATTCTATTATATTCTAGTATATTCTAGTATATTCTAGCATATTCCAGTATATTCTAGTATATTCTAGTATATTCTAGTATATTTCAGTGTACTCTAGTATATTTCAGTGTACTCTAGTATATTCTAGTATATTTCAGTGTACTCTAGTATATTCTAGTATATTCTAGTATATTCTAGCATATTCTGGTATATTGTAGTATATTCTAGCATATTCCAGTATATTCTAGTATATTCCAGTGTACTCTAGTATATTTCAGTGTACTCTAGTATATTCTAGTATATTTCAGTGTACTCTAGTATATTCTAGTATATTCTAGTATATTCTAGCATATTCTGGTATATTGTAGTATATTCTAGCATATTCCAGTATATTCTAGTATATTCCAGTGTACTGTTGTATATTCTAGTATATTCTAGTATATTCTAGTATATTCTAGTATATTCTAGTATATTCTAGTATATTCTAGAATATTCTAGTATTTCAACCGTGTTCCATTTATTTTTCATCCTCTATATACTTTGCGTTGCATATACATTTTGATAGAATTGCATGAAACGATGCATTAAGTATTTTGTTTCGTACAAATCCGAATTTAGCAAATAGCCTTCATTGAATTCTCGCGCGACGCACGACATAAACATGGTTTCAATGCATTTCAATTTGTAACCACGTAATGCTGCCTCAATGCGAATTTAATGTAACTATTGGTGGCAAAGTGTGCGTGTGATCGAAATGTGAAATGCTCCTAAATTACTGCTTCGCGCAGCGAACGACATTCAATTGCTGCTCATAAATTATCACCGATAGGCGCTATTTATTCATTATTACTAATACAGCAACAGTTCCTATAGTTCATTCAATTGAAATTGTACGGGGTGTTTCGTCTAAAACAGGACACCTAAATATCTCCTCTACCTCTGAAAATACAAAAAATTGTTTCTAACGTAATCTAAATGGTTTCAAAAGACGAATCAGATGGAAGAATTGTTTTTTATAAATTGTAACTTTTTAATCGTTTGTTCAAGGTCACTTGTGTTTTTTTTTTACATTTATACACACATTTTTTGTTGTTGTATGTTATAGCAAACATTATTGTGCATTCATCCATGTTTAATAGCACGACCTTGAAATGACCTTGAACTCTAAAATTTGCTAATTAATGCAGAACTTACTTTCAGCGACATTTCAGATTTCAACGGTAACAGAAATTCGACCATAAACTGTTTGGATTGTTTGAAAGAAGTGAGATTCCTGGGGATATTCTAAGAAGCCTCGTTTTCGAGTTATTAACGACAAGCAAGGGTCAATCAGATCGATGCTACAAGTGCATTTGCGGCTGAATATGCCAGTTTTATTTATATAAATTGTTACTCCTTGCTCATGATTCGAGCACAGCGCGACAACATCGCTACCGCTCAGTAGAAACAGCCGCTGCACCACGTTGTGCAGTAGGGAAGAAAACTGCTGAAGTTATTAGGTTAAAACTGAAACATTTCAGAATATAGGAAAATCGGTACCTGCTTCTGTATAATTACCCTTTTCTCTATCACCATAGAAGATAAGTGAGATATTTGAAATACTCAACTTATGTGGGACACAGGTATTTTACATTTTGGTATAAGTCCCTGGCTGTATATATCAAAATTACGACCACCCTCGCCAGATCTCATCCGCGTGAGAAAGGATTTATTTCGATTTGATTAAAAAAGTTCGAACAGCAAGGAGGCTACGCGAGAAATCGCGTAAGAAGTGGGGTGCGAGTAACCTGGGGTTAACATTCATAAAATGGCTGATTGCCGGAAAGTTTTCTCGTCGCTTAAGTGCGGATGTTGGGGAGAGCGAAGAGCTAGAAATTACAGGTTGCCGAAGGCGGCACGGCGGCGTGGCAGATTTGCCCTCGAAATTAACTCGCAGAGACGTTACACGACCGACTCTCAACCGTAATAAGCTACATGCCGAACAGGCTCGCACAATAAGGACTCCGTTTCCGGTTCCGCGACTCGGTTCTTTCGGCCCGAAACTTCGACGACCGAAGCCGTTCCGCTTGCAAAACTTTGCCGTGTCTGGTTCGCAACGCGTCAGAACTTCAAACTCGGATCGGTCGAAGACAAGGAACTTTATCTTTCCGCGCGAGCAACCGGCGAGAATGAGTGCACTCGAGACGACCGTGTTTGCAGTTGCGTCTCGAGATTGTCCGAGAGACTGCGAAGGTTCGGCTAACCGAGGATCTGCCTCGATCTGACTGTACAATAGTCGAAACTTCTCTAACGAACATTATTCCTGACAATTACTCACACATGCTTTACATTTTGCTATTTTTGTCGTGTATAATTTATTTTAAAAATTGCTATTGATCGGAAATGCAACGAAGAAAGTAATGATCACAATATTTCTATCAAAAGTTCTTCGATTTCGGAACAAACTTCATCGCTTTGCCCCACTGTGCGACGCGACGTGGCGTGGCGGCTGATTCTACTGAGCGGTAGCGATGTTCTCGAGCCGTGCTCGAATCACGAGCAAGAGAAGGAGTAAAAATTTAAATACTTTTGCATATTCATCCTGAAATGCACTTGCTGCTCTTCGATCTCCATTATACTGCAATACCGAATTATTTTTATACCGAACAACAATTACACGCATGCTGACTCGATTGTATTGTTCACGATTCGAATAAAAGTTGGCCAATCGACAGATTAATTACATCACTATTTTTGTATCAATTGCTCAACTTTTGCGAATTTTTTGAAATTCAAGGTCATAGTATTGTAGGTCGTTCTATTCGTCTTGACCTCGAATGGGCCAGATTCGTTCAGGTCATCGACCTGAATTATTCTGGCCAGAATATGTCACCGGCGAACGTACTGTGAAACCCTACGCGAATCCCAGCGTTTCTTATTCCGCAAGTGGAAACCGTCACAGAGGGAATACATTCGCTTTGTGGCTGGTACCGTCCCAAGATCACCGCGGATATTTTCTTTCCCGTGATTCGAACGTGCACCTGAAAATATTTTTCACGAATTTCACAGTTCCCGAAGTATTGAGGTCGCTGCGCTGGTATGGATTGAAATACGATGCATGTCGTAAGGGGTGTACGGCGATCATTTATCAACGATCCGTTTATTCGCCGTTGAAGAAGTAGATTTCAGCGGATACGTTATGGATGCGCGAGTCCAGAATTTGTGGGATGCTGGAAGATTAATCTCCTCCAGGATAACGACGTATATGTGGATATTTAATTTGAGAGGGATGACGGTTGCTGACAAAACATATACGACACTAGTGTTTGTTCAATATTTTCGCAATTATTGCCGGCCTTTTTTAATTTCTTCAATTTTCACTTATTCAAACAATTTATATAATTCCTTTGATTTCCATCTACAGTCAGGGATAATATTAAATAACTTTTTAACATTGCAGCAAACGACTCGAGTTTTTTTGACATGGTAGAAGCATTAATTCACTAAATAACAGGTAAACAAAATGTTGAAGAAATTGCTGTTGGTCAGAATTGTGAAGAAAAAAATAAATTTCAGTTTTTTCAACTTTTTTGTCTGAGCCTGTAACGAAATTTTATGCCTTTTGCAGGATCATGTCAATTAATCATGTTAATTTGAGAGGGATGACGGTTGCTGACAAAACATATACGACACTAGTGTTTGTTCAATATTTTCGCAATTATTGCCGGCCTTTTTTAATTTCTTCAATTTCCATTTGTTCAAACAATTTATATAATTCCTTTGATTTCCATCTACAGTCGGGGATAATATTAAATAACTTTTTAACATTGCATCAAACGACTCGAGTTTTTTTTGACATGGTAGAAGCATTAATTCACTAAATAACAGGTAAACAAAATGTTGAATAAATTGCTGTTGGTCAGAATTGTGAAGAAAAAAATAAACTTCAGTTTTTTCAACTTTTTTATCTGTAACGAAATTTTATACCTTTTGCAGGATTATGTCAATTATATACACGATGAACATTTTTAGAAAAAATGTACTACAAACATTATTAGAAAAAATTATTGACACGCTACGTTGTCAATTAATCCTTCTAACATCTGAAAAAATTTCAAGTGGTTTAATCCAATTCTCAAAACATGATTCGATTTTTAAAGGTGTACCAATAATTTTTGCGCTTATTTAAACTGTCTAGCTTTCAGCGATATTGTTATGATTGTACTATTCCAACGATTCATTTACCTGACAAAGTCCGAACCTGATTCACTGGTCCGACCACAAATCATCCTCATTCTACTTATCTGGCCACAATCCATTCCAATTCTACTTGCTTGGTTATTAAGTGCTCCTACACCGTTTGCCTAACCGCAGATCGTTCCAATTTCACTTGTCGCGTTACAGCTCGTCGCTGTTCTCTTGGTCTGACCATTGCTGTCCAATTCTATTTCTTGTCTGCTCATAAACGTACCCGGACCACTTACTCGAGTCTCACTTAACGGGGTATTCTAGTCTACAATTTTATTTCTTTGGTTTTCTTAGGTATATTTTTACAGAAAATTATACGGTTCTTAATATCGACATTCTGGATACATATTTATTTATACTATACGAATGTTCACAATTTTTTCCAAGTGAAAATAATCAAAACTGACTGAATTATATGTTCTTGAAGAAAGTTCCTTTAAAAAGAACTGTCCTACTGGCTGACACACGATTCCGATCATTCTATTTATCTGAAATGAAAAAACTAAAATGATTAGTACGATTGTGATTATTAGAAAAAAAAAGAATTTTCTTATTTACCTTTTAGCTCGCTAACCATGAAAAAAAGGCGAGAAAATTGGTATTAAAAATTCAAAGTGTCGCCATTTTGTAAATTTTCACTATTTTTTTTACAATTCTAGTTCACAATATTATCACAATCATACTAATCAAGAATCCTTTTGATTTGTTCATTTCAGATAAGCAGAATGATCGGAATCGTGTCAGCAAGCTTTTTTAAAGGAACATTGTTCAATAACATATAATTCAGTCATTTTTGATTATTTTCACTTGAAAAAAATTGTAAACGTTCCCATAGTATAAATAAATATGTATCCAGATTGCCGATATTAAAAACCGTATATTTTTTGTAAAAAGGTTTCTAAAAAAACCAAAGAAATTAAATTGTTGACTACGAATACCTCCATATGTCCCATAAAAATTGTCTGTCCCATGGTTCGTACACAGTCCATATGTTTATAACCATAAAATTCCCCATTCCACTTGTCTGATTTCTACGTCGTTCCTACTTTACTTGTCTGACTACACGCTATCCCTAATCTACTTCTTTCGTGTCTGAACACAATTCCCTTACTCCTTACCTGACTTTAAACAATTCTAACTTCTTCAACCAAAAAGAAATTTCCATTTCATATTTGTCTGATCATAGGTCGTTCCCATTCCACCATTTTGTTACCATACCCCGCTCCATTTTGTTTTGGAATATAGTAAACGGCAAGCACTGCTTATGCTAAGTGGAAATAGCAGAATATAGTCAGACGGGTCAGCCAAGTAGTTGCAGTAACAAAGAAAAATTGAGTAGACCTCTGTAAAAATTACAGGGAACAGCTTATAATAATAATTAATAAATATATAAATATGATAGATATTAGTAATCGCGACTCTGCTCTTTCACGGTTGTGGGGTAAGTGCTCAGAGGTCCAACACAGTCCTCTTACCAGAAGGCACCCCCGTGCCTTCCCCACTCCGTGGCCAGCTCCTTCAGGGCAGAGTCCCAATCCTTGCGCAACGCACTCGTCGCTATCTCTCTCTCTCTCTCTCTTTCTCATAAAATCATTCCAAACGTTCACTCATATGTTTCACATAAACATCCCCGTGACGGCCGATAGCCGGAAGACCCAGCGCGGTCGCCTGCCATCGTCCATCGACGCTTCTGTTTAGTTTCAAGCATCCCTCTTTAACCCGTTGTCTTATGATTTATTTTACGGTTTTAGTAATTACAATTTCTTTGTAGTTCACAATTTCTTAGAAAAAAGAGAAAATGTAAATCTATTGCATGTCTATATGTTCTCCAATGGAATTACATTAACAACAACAAAATAGAATTATATTTCGGTTTAAAGGAAATTAATAACATACATCTTTATTAGACTCTGTTCAGAATATTTATCACGTCTCTCAGACGATATTGTAAGCGAAGGGGTTAAGGCCTCACGCAGGCCAAGATCCTGCCATAAATCCTTCCAGGCCTAAGAGTCGCCTCGATACAAACCCTCGACCTGGCTTTAAAACACATTGACGCTAACAAATACAAGCAAAACAAACCTACTTTCGTCCTTTTCTGGGGACTTCTGTAAAGATCGAAGAAATTTAGTCGTTGTAGAACTAAAGAAAATCGGTGTGCAGAGTTAAGCAGTTTACCAGCAGGTAAAGTGTTAAAGTAATTCATTGGTAATAAATTATCATACCTAACTGTAGAACTTGTGAATTTGATTAGGCTCGTGCAAACAGTGTTGACCGCGTCTAATTTCACGGAGATGCTGAAAGAGGAGCTCTTTTGTAATTCCATCTCCGTCGGAGATTCTATTTTCTAATGAAATTAGGGGCGGATCAGATACTGCCAATTAAACGCAACATACGTAACAACCACTTGGCTTAAGTAATGACCCGGCTCCATACAATAAATTGTCCCGTCGATCCCGTCGAGTTCGGGCAAAGTCGCATGTTTATGTATTAGGGAAGATAGCCGGGAACAACTTATCTGAATGCCCTCAATCGACTTAGTCCCTCGTTGACTTGGCCGGACACGCCTCGGGCCATTGCGAGATCCGCCCCGATTCATGCTGGCGCGCTTATACCGGGTTCGGAGCTGCGACTATACTTCCGGAACTTGTGCTGATTAGCCTAGGACCTTGTCGAACCGATCTCTGATAAACCCAAAGCCAAACTCAATCCGTTCGACCTCGTGTACGCTCTTCGCGATCGCCTTCCATTGAATCCCACTCGTCTTCATGACTTTCCAATGAGTTAACCCCAGCACCAGGCCATTATTCTGTCTCCGGAGTCATTGTAGCCATTCCGACCGGTGCGGTGCGGTGCTTCTAATACGATCGAGTAGGCGCACAACGATTCATCATTCGGGTGGTCCTCAGGGTCAAACATTTTTTTCAGAGTTTTCTTCCCTTATCCCTCGAGACTGTGAGACTTGATGAAGTTTTCGTGAGAAGTCGTCTAAAGTTATTGATTTTTACTGGTTTTGCCCAACTATAAGGGTTGTTGAAGGAGAGACATCTTGCGATGGTCTCAAATCTCCAGGTGGACGTGTTTCCGTCTAGTTAAATTTGGAACAGTATTAGATGACCTTGAATGACCTTGGAAGACGAAAGTGTTGTAGGCCTGTGAATTCGTCTCGGGATAGACTACAGGCTTGCAGGAATTATATCATATTTGGTATCATTTTTATTAGAAAAATGCCACAAATATGTTCATCGAAGTCCCATAAAAAAATAATGATTAATAAAGAAGTTGGAAATTCGGATTAGTGTGGTCTCACCGATATACCTGAGCCACATGGTGTCATATTTCTCGGCGACCGAGGCCTCTCGAGCTTCACGGCCCCTCAAGGGGGTACACCCCGCACTAGTGGGGATATCTCAGGGACAATTCTGTCGGAGAAATTTGGGACAATTACCGGTGAAATACTGTACTCTTCATTCGTGGAAGACTCGGACCGCCACAAAAGCACACAAGACTTTTTACTTCATTTGAAGTCCGTTGCTTCTTCTTTGGGTGTTTCTTCCGCGGTTTCGTAACATTTCGCAGCTGCCTTTGTTTGAAATCTATTAGCAGCCGTGGCACACGGTGGAATTGTTTGTTCCTCGGAAAGTTGTCCACTTCCGCCTGAGATTCCGCCGGTTGCTTCTAAGTCGCTTAAGCCTTGCTTGACATGATTCCACGTGACGACGTACTCGGGCACCGTGTCCAACTTTTCCCCGATATCTTTTAATTCGTCCTACGTTCCGCCTTAGATACCGCTCGAACTTCGGACCATCCACGAGTTGTCCTCCCACTTGGAACTTCGCTAAATTAATCCGATTTATTCAGCCGCGTTCGGACGACCAGTTTATCCGCGGATAAAGCCACGCTCGACTTACAACCATATCCTCCGCTTCATTTCATTTAATAACACCGTGCACAAGTTCTAATTATATCTGATTCTGCTCTCCGAGTCAACGAAACTTGCCCCGAGGAGCTCCTCTTGGGTCCTCTTGCGAAAGTACTTCGACTTTTCCTTCTTAGTGACCCACTGGCAATTAACTTAATGTTGCACCGCGAAAGTGTCTGCAAACACTGTTACACACACACATTCTTTCGAGAATGTTCAAATTGACTCTCTTGCGTTCTCCGAGTCTTGTTCGAACCACTCGCCGTTTCATTTCATTAATAATGCAATGGTTGTCCAGTCATTTTTAACAGCAGCGGGTTCCCGTCTTTCCTAAGACAATTTATTATAATTGTAGGATCTCAGGAAAAAGGAAGACACCGCGCCGGGAATCGAACCCGGGCCCTCGCGGTGGTAGCCGATCGACTAACGCGCTCAACCACGGGACCCTCCCGCCATCTTCCTAATTTCCTACGATATTTGTGGTCTTGGGGGTCCCAATCCCACATTATTTACCTAAATTGAGGATTTCATGCGTTTATGGCAAGAACGAGTAGGTGAAACATAAAATGGTAAAAGCATTAAAAGAATACAAAAACATTTGCGCGATGTTTTCAATTAACTAAAATTTTTTAAATGAAATGCATTTCTGTTTAACCCCTTAGCGTACGATTTACGTTCGAGAATTTTGGGCCGAAAACGTAAACCACCCGCCGTTTCAATTCATTAATAATGCAATGGTTGTCCAGTCATTTTTAACAGCAGCGGGTTCTCGTCTTTCCTAAGACAATTTATTATAATTGTAGGATCTCAGGAAAAAGGAAGACACCGCGCCGGGTATCGAACCCGGGCCCTCGCGGTGGTAGCCGATCGACTAACGCGCTCACCCACGGGACCCTCCCGCCTTCTTCCTAATTTCCTACGGTATTTGTGGTCTTGGGGGGTCCCAATCCCACATTATTCACCTAGATTGAGGATTTTATGCGTTTATGGCAAGAACGAGTAGGTGAAACATAAAATGGTAAAATCATTAAAAGAATACAAAAACATTTGCGCGATGTTTTCAATTAACTAAAATTTTTTGAATGAAATGCATTTCTGTTTAACCCCTTAACCCTCTGTCTACCACGCGGGTCCGTTGGACCCGACTGTATCTAGATACTGCAGTTATTTAAACTTTTAAAATTCTTGGGATCTTGTCGCTGCATGACTTTGTTGCTTTTCTTATTTTTTATTATTTAAAGCTAAAAGTTTTTTTTATATTTACTACGTTTTGTGGTATAAATTTTCTATCGCATAATGAAAGTTTTTTTTACGGTAGACAGAGGGTTAACCTATGATTTACGTTCAAGAATTTTGGGCCGAAATATTACGGGCCCGTAATATTTATCTTCGGCCCGATCATCTACTAATTGCTATGCCCGTAGTTGTAGATTAAGGGGTTAACACCGTCATCTTGCAAATGATACACTAACAGTTTAATTGAGGAAAAGAAAATTTGTTTGTCCCTGAATTTCACCGTTAGATAATATGAAAAATATTCGAAAACATTGGCGTTCAAAGGATCGATAAACTTTTCATTCCTTTTTCTTACCACAAGGAGCTTTTAGTCTGCGAAACAAACTCGCGCGTGTAATCCGTGGAAATGGGAATTTGCATGAAACCCAGTAGACCAGTAATCACTTGAAAAAGTACAACAAGCAACGATTTAGCGGTTCGAGACTTGCATTCGAGTTTCAGCAGCAATCGAATAGAACCTTTTCTCTACTTGAATAAATGCAACACAGTTTAAAAGAACGAGGTCAGCAGGTCTTCTAAAAAATTAGCTTAAAAGAGAGCTCGACCGTCGTATCGCAACACTCGGCTTTTAGGAAAGCTTCGAATCACCTACAGTGGCTCACGAAAGTATTCGAACGCCCTTTAAATCGGAATAATTTGTTTAAAATTGCACAACTCAACTTGACATTTTCTTTCGCAATTAGAAGCATTGATTTATTAAATGACGTGCAAAAAAGATTTTGAAAAAATTGCAATAGGTAGGCATTACATAAAAAAAATAACAATGGCACTTTTTAAAACTTTTTTATTCCAGCCCGTAATGAAAATTTAAAATACGCGTCTTGTAGACCTATGTTAGTAATACACATGCTAAAAATTTCATCAAAATCGATTAATGTATATACGAGCTAGAAGCGGTTCAAACTGATAAAAATTGCAGTTTTTCACGACTTTTGGCCAGATTTTGATTAAAATCCACAGATTCTTACATATTTTGATGCGTGTCGTTGTTTTCTGCGTCAAAAGATTTCGATTAAATTTTCGGCATGTGCATAACTAACATAGATCTATAAAACGCATGTTTTAAATTTTCATTGCAAACTGAAATAAAAAAGCTTTAAAAAGTGCCATTTTTATATTTTCACGTAATTCCTACCAACTGTAATTTTTTCAAAATTTTTTTTGCATCCCACTTAGTAAATCGATGCTTGTAGTCGCTAAAGAAAAATTCAAATTATTTAGTCCATTTTTAAAAAAGTTATTCCAATTTGAAGTGCGTTCGAATACCTTCGCGAGCCACCGTAAATAAATTCTCTTGGGAAAGAAAATGCTTGATGAGCCATCTGAAAGGTTTCAATCGCGCGAAGAAAATACTTGATTCGCGTAACAGAACGTCACTCGCGATCCTTGGAAACCTCGTAGACATCAATTGAAGCTGAAATTGTTCAGATCTTGAAATATTTTCAGTTCTTCGATGCAATTCTATTGCTCGAGCACAGTGCGTGATGGATTCACGAGATTCGGATCACGATTCTGCCAGCAGCGACCAATTTGAGTGAATTGGATTTTTCCGTTTTGGTCGGCCTCGCCTATTGCTCCAAAAGGGGAGATTACGATAACCGTGGCCCCTACTTTGAAGGTTATATTTGTGTTCCTGGGAACATTTTAAGAAAAAAATGTGTATATAACAAGTATCCAGTGGGCTCCGTTTAGCCGGTAAAGTAGATTTATTGTTTTTCATAAAACTGCAAATATCTCGGAAACTATGCGAGATATTGCAAAATATTAAGAGACCTTTTTTGTAGGAAATTGAATTTCTAACAATTTATGTCGTATGACTTTTTTCTATTAGCTGCGCAGTTTCTGAGTATATTTATATTTCGGTGAAGTTGGAGAACAACTGCCTCTCCCGTGAAATAATGGTCGGGGCAAGTGAAAAGGGTTCTGAAAAGACCAAATTCTGGATAACATCTACAATGGGAAGATTATGTGAACGGAATGAGTTTGGGTTAGGTCGTGAGTGGGGGCGGAGAGCACGCATACGAAAATCCAAGAGTAGTTTCGAATATCTCGAAAACTAAGTGATCTACTCTTATTGTTTGAAAAGATTTCAAAAAAATTAAATGAAAGTACAAAATAAAAATCCACAAAATTTCAGTGAATATTTTTTTAACGTTTTTTTATAGAAAATTCAATTTTCTACAAAAAAGGTCTCTTGATATTTTACCATATCGCGCATAGTTTTCGAGATATTTGCAGTTTTATAAAAAAAAATAAATCTACTTTACCGGCTAAACGGAGACCATTGGATACTTGTTATATACATATTTTTTTCTTAAAATGATCCCATGAACACAAATATGACCTTGAAAGTAGGGGCCACGGTTATCGTAATCGTGCCCTCCCGAAAACTACAAGCTAAGACCGAATGACAGGTAGTAAGAGAGTTGTGAGTGGTGGTGAAAATTGACTGGAGTTGTACATGCGGGCTGAATCGGTGCCGGAAGCGGGACTTGGATATTGAAATGAGCTTGAACGCGCGGGGACTAGTTCAATCTAGTTCGCACCTGTTTTGGTGGATGGAGGGAGTCGCGGCAAGTTGGCAAAGCAATTAGACGTACTTGGGAAGACTCTCCTGGGAGATCACAGGCCCCCAATAGCGACCTCGAGCCCTCGAGAACTTGCGTAGACGCTTCACTGTCGCCCGCGACATATTTAAGCTGAGAGCGTTCACGGTTTCGCGCAGAAAATCATATATTGAAAAATATTGCGTTAAAACAGAGGAGAGTCGCCTCCTAGCGTTCCCGTTTCCTTTGAGAAATCGCGAAAGCGCACACACCAGTGGCACGCGGCCGATATTGAAATATCTTTCGCGACTCCATGAATCACACGCGAGATTTCCCATTGGATATCCGAGGATTGCATAGACCAGGGAGTTTCAACGTATGCAAGGTCCCCACTATCGAACCTCTTCCCACTACTACTTACAGCCGTAGAATTAATGAGTGCAGAGCGCGCTGCGCAGCTCTCGTGGTGGGAGCTTCCCACTACTGTACATTGTAACGATGAAGTCTAAGAGTGGGGGAAGATCCTAAGCGGGGATGGTGTCCATGGGACGTCTGAAATTTATGTCCGAGAGATGTCCCATAGACGTAAAAAACGGATCTCCATGGGACGTCCGAAATTTATGACCGAGGGATGTCCCACGGACGTAAGAAACGGATGTCCATGGGACGTCCGAAATTTATGTCCGAGGGATGTCCCACGGACGTAAAAACGGATGTCCATGGGACGTCGGAAATTTATGTCCGAGGGATGTCCCACGGACATAAGAAACGTATGTCCATGGGACGTCCGAAATTTATGACCGAGGGATGTCCCACGGATGTAAGAAACGGATGTCCATGGGACGTTCGAAATTTATGACCGAGGGACGTCCCACGGACGTAAAAACGGATGTCCATGGGACGTCCGAAATTTATGACCGAAGGATGTCCCACGGACGTAAAAACGGATGTCCATGGGATGTCCGAAATTTATGTCCGAGGGACGTCCCACGGACGTATATTTTGGACGTCCGAAATTTTGATCCAAGGGACGTCCCACGGACGTACACGACGGGCATTGGACGTATTCGGACGTAAAACGGACGTCCCATGGACGTACGGTGCTATCTGGGATATTAATAACCTTTGCTGCGTTCAACGCCATCGGTAAAGGGAAAGTATCTACGCGCTCGAAAGTGCAAAAGAGCGAAACAAAATTTCAAGTAAACAACGACAATGAATCTGTGTGAGATTGTGTGGAAAGAGCTCGTTTCTACAGCCAATGCATGCACCTTCTCGGTGATCGTCGACGATCTCTATTAAATTGTGTTGCACGAGCTGACGGCGCGCATCGGTTACCGGAACTCATCAATCTCGAATATATTCGATCGTTCGTTAACGAAACGTAAAAAAATTTCATCAAACGCGGCCGTATTTTATAATCTATCCGCCGTCATCGATATCGTGACAAAGGATCGCAATGAAATTCCGCCGTGCGTTTTATTAAAAATATTGGAAGCTCGTTCGCGGAATATTGCCGATGATATTCACTTTTCGGAAAGAAATAATGACTCACGTACAATACGACTCCGTTTCTTGCTGTCGCAGCTGCACAAAATACCATTACTCGAAAATTACCGATAATACGAATAAATGTTTCGGGTGAAATCTTTTAGAATACAAAAGAGAGTACATGGCGATTGTGTTTGTTTGACATTGCAGTAACCTTGGACGGCTCTGTAGAGATTACAATCGAAATTTTTAGCGGTATATTGTTTATGTGGAACATTGCTTTCCTGCAAGAAAATGTACAAGTTCCTCTGCTTTCAACAAATTCTTTATAAAATCAGAAGAAGTTGATCCACCTTTTTCAATTTCTTTTATCGAACGTGTAAAACCGCAGACAGTTCTTCGCGGACATTTTACAATTTTAACATTTGTCTGTTGTTTTTCGTTGGTCACTCTGTATACAGAACAGTACACGTTAAGCTTTGATTACATTTTTTAAAAAGAGGATACGCAATTTTCCTGGATGGTCGTTCCCTAGAATTCTGTTATGAAAGCATAAATTTTGCATAAAGCTAGCGGGACCAGAATAAGGAATCGTTATTTCCGATTACATTATTCAATAGCCCGCCCGTCTAAATTGTTGGATATATTTTATACATTATCCAGCATTTCCGAGAATTGTTTTCGTTCGCGTAACGACGCTGTTGAACCACGCTCTGGACCAATTCAAAGAACTGTGGTTCCAAGGGAAAACCACGGTGGGATGAGCCTGTATTTATTTACAGTTGCCCAGGCACGAGCTCGCGCGGTCCGGCGTAAACATTATTCCGTTTCCCTTAGGACAGTAAATATCACAGAGGAACACCCGCATACTATCTACCTGAACGAACCTGCTTACATTTTTCCCGACATTAGACTTTCATATATCGCGAAACAATTTCGTCGCGAACAAATAACGCGCGCGTTCAGTACCCTTCACTACCACGATTCGCTAGAACAATCGAGCTCCCGACGTTAGAAATTTGCAAGTCTGATTTGTTCTCGTACACGATGGCCTAAATTTTCAGAGAATTCTTTGCAATATTGTAGGATTTTAGGAAAGTGGGGGGCACCACCGGCCACACCGGAAATCGAACCCGGAACCTCGCGATTTGTAGCTGATCAGCTCCTGCGCATACTCACGCATACCTCCGACTTATCGGATAAAACACGGAAAAACGTACTCACCAAGTAACGGTCCTCGTTTTCCATCATATACTTTCCGCGTCGTACACTATCTGCGTCGCAAACTTCCTGGTTAGCAATAACAGAACACACGACGCGACGCGGTTTACTATGACAGAGGGTGTTTCCGATATAACGCGCGTCCGATCACTTTGACTGTTGCAATTGTAATGAGTCGCGGCTGAATTGATGGGACCGCGGGTGGGGGAGAGTGCCAGGGGTACTGTAGGACGCCAATAGAAATATTTGTCGCGACGAAAACAAGTCTATTATGACCTCAGGTTCTTGCTAGCTATCGCGCTTATTTTATTTGTCAATAGTACGCAGCAGAAGTCACATACAGTACGAATCGTGGCGTCATTGTTCACTTGGTCAATGGATATTTACGTTTAGGATCATATCTAAGACCCGCGGGTCATTGTATTATTGGTAAATGAAAAAAGCGCCACGGCCAGCAAGAACGTGAGGTCATAATAGAACAGGGTTTGACTTTATTTGCTCGCGAGGACCGTTTTCCATGGGGCTCAGACGCGATCATAACAGACAGATGAACGTGGCGCATAAGGGGCGACACTCGTTTCAATAGGTTTCCACATTACCATCGAGGTATTATTGTCAATGCGTTTTTTTTATTAGTGGTATCCTCTGTAGGCCTATTCCACTATGTCACACGATAATTTCGGACAATAGCTGTAGAAAATTAATTAAAAAAATAAATTCATAAGATAAATTTTAAAAATAGTTTTTAATTCTATTGTTTAAATTTTAATACAACTTTAAGCATTGTTGAAAATGAGCTTTCGCACAAATAAGTTGAAGGTTGCATCGGGTCGCAAAAAACGCTATTGAAACGAGTGTCGCCCCTTATGCGCCACGTTCGTCTGTCTGTTATGATCGCGCCTGAGCCCGTCCGAGCACGAAGGCGACCCCGGGGAGCGAGACGCGCGGCAGGGTCGAGGAGGCGTAGCCCTCGGAAAACGGTCCTCGCGAACAAATAAAGTCAAACCCTGTAATAGACGTATCGTCTCGGAGGGGGATTTGTGCACCTTCGTGCCAGGCCGCGATGGAAATCGGTGGCACTCGCCGATCGTCGAGACAGATTTTCTATCGGCGCCCTATGACACCCCACCACCGTACCCCTGGCCCTCTCCCCCATCCGCGGGCACAACAATTTGGCCGCGACTCATTACAATTGCAACAGTCAAAGTGATCGGACGCGTGTTATATCGGAAATACCCTCTATCCCAGTAAACCGTTGCGTCGTGTGTTCTGGTTCTGGTATTGCTAAGCAGGAAGTGTACGACGGGAAACAAGCATCGTTACTTGGTGAGTACGTGTTTCCGTGTTTTATCATTGTGGTATCAGGACTCCCGCAGACCAAACACCATAACGAGATTGGGAAAAGTCGGATGGTTCCGTGGGTATGTGCAGGAGATAGATAAATTTTTTGTTTTTGTAAATTTGCAAATATCTCGGTAACTATGCGAAATATGGCAAAATATCAAGAGACCTTTTTTGTAGAAATTCAAATTTCCAACAATTTATGTCGTATGACATTTTTTTATCAGCTGCGCAGTTTCCGAGTATATTTATATTTCGGTGAAGTTGCAGAACAACTACCTCCCTCCTGAAATGATGGTCGGGGGAACGTAAAGGCTCCGTTCACAACTGCTTATACGAGACTCAAGAAATGTCTATATATTAAAACTCAATCAGCAGTGAACATTATTGACATGTTAGGTTATGTTAGGTCTGGGTTAGGTTAGGATAGGTCTGGGTTAGGTTAGTCTGGGTTAGGTTAAGTTAGGAAAAATGAAATTTTAATGTCATTTGAATGTCTTTTATAGGAAATTCAATTTCCTACAAAAAAGGTCTGTATATATTTTGCCATATCGGTCATAGTTTACGAGATATTTGCAGGTTTATAAAAAACAGGAAATCTACTTTACTGGCTAAACCAGGCCGATTTGGTACCTATAACATATACAGTTTTTTTTATTAAAATGATTCCAAGAACACACATTTAACCTTCATTGTAGGGACCACGGAAATCGTGATCGTGCCTTAATTCTTATTTCTTATTTATTTTTCTGATAGGGCTAACTCCAAGTGTAGGGATAACAATAAACGACACACCGGGCAATAGCTTTGAAGCCAATCGGTGGCCTCTCCCTTTAAATTGGTTGTGCAGAGAAGCGGGAAATTTAAACTAACTGGACTTAATTCTTATTAATATTGGTTTTTACATTAACTATACCAGATTAAAAATTTGAGGAAAGAAGACATACAGGATGGACCACGAAGACTTTGTACAGTCTGCGTTTTCGTGACAAAAGAATTGACTTAAAAACGTGTTTTCAGAAGATTCGCTACTGAAGGCCAACGAATTAGGTCAACTATTGTGGCGACAGTTAAAAAGCGCAGATGACAAACAGTTGTAAACAATAGCCTTTGGTATTTTCCGCGGGATTGCAATTGCACTTTTTTCAATATTTCGTCGCACGTCGTCTCGTGAACTAATCTTTATAGAAGCAATTACTACTCTCCTCCTCGAGGGAATCGTTCTAGCCAATGTTTCGACCATTCGCAGATACAGCTGTGTCTTTCTCGCGATTTTCTTTGTCCCGTCGGAAGTTAAAAGGAAAAGACAAAAATGAAGCACGAAGACCAATCGTGTCGGGAATATTTCCTCGATATTTGTCGCCGACGTTTCAATAAACTTTGAGCGTATAGATTATACTGTATATGTTGAGTTTGCACGAAAAGGATTTTTCAAAAATTTTAATTAGAAAAGTGAGAATCACCACGTAAAGTTGAGGGGCTGAAATGGTTGGAACAATAAATTCAAATTCCCAGTTAGCTATATGTCCGAGTTTGAACGAGCTCGACAAAGCTATCACGAGCTCGCACCTGGTGCTCCAGTCGACTGCGGTAGAACACGTTCTTTCAAATCCATTTCATTAATGGAATATATTAAAATATCCTGTGCTCATTCCTTTGCAATTCCAATGAGGAAGATCAAGCTACGCCGAGCATAAACGAAAAACCGTCACGTCGTTTACCCCGATCCACTATCTTCTCGATAATTAACGTTAGTTCTCATTAATTAACATCGAATTTCCTAGTCTCCGGTTCCCCATGGTTCCGGTAACTGTGTCAAAGCGATGGTATGCTAATTCATATTTCCAGGTTCGTGACGATGAGAGAACCTCCCGATGGACCACGAATATTAGTCGGGCGTATCAGAACGGACATTTGTACGAGGTCCCGGTGTCGAATTCTGCGATTTGCATTCTCAAAAATTATTATCACAGAACTTTGGTCTTCCAACGTTGGAGACGTTTGCGCAGATTTACATTTTTATGTGCAGAGTGTGCAAAAATTGAACGGCAGAGTGTGCAAAAATTGAACGGCAGAGTGTGCAAAAATTGAACGGCAGAGTGTGCAAAAATTGAACGGCAGAGTGTGCTAAAATTGAACGGCAGAGTGTGGAAAAATTGAACGGCAGAGTGTGCAAAAATTGAACGGCAGAGTGTGTAAAAATTGAACGGCAGAGTGTGTAAAAATTGAACGGCAGAGTGTGTAAAAATTGAACGGCAGAGTGTGGAAAAATTTAACGACAGAGTGTGTAAAAATTGAACGGCAGAGTGTGCAAAAATTGAACGACAGAGTGTGGAAAAATTGAACGGCAGAGTGTGTAAAAATTGAACGGCAGAGTGTGGAAAAAAAGGGCAGAGTGTGGAAAAATTGAACGGCAGAGTGTGCAAAAATTAAACGACTACCACAGCGGGATTCTATACTTTTGGATCGGTGAAGTTCTGTTAGAAAGATGGAAACGCAAAATTGTCCTTGACGATATTTCTCAAGGTCAAACTTTGTTTTCATTGCATCACGGTTTCGCGGAACAGGTGCGGCTAGGTTGGTCCTCTGAAACGTTGAACCAGCGTCGATCGATCCACTTACACCGAACTTTAATCAAGTCGCGCATCTAATCGTTCCTGGCCCGAATGAACAGAGGGTGGAGAGCAACAGAGAGAGAGAGAGAGAGAGAGAGAGAGAGAGAGAAATTAGAGGGTAATGGGGAGCACTCGACAGGGTCTGTCCAGCGATCAACGTCCTGCGAAAAAGACCGCGAAAGTCGACATTAATCTTCGCCCTCCGACGAGATCATCGACGACGGAAATTGATGGTCGACCTGGGATACCCTAGCATGACCACGTACCGTCGAATGAAGTGCCGTTTCATTATAAAAATTGACAAGGGACAGACCCTCCCGGAGTCCACGTTCGTGTCATCGTGTGGGAAATCGATGATGAGTTGCGGTGATTGAACCACTCTCGGAACTTTCGATATGTTTGGGGTGTGACGTATTCAGTCACTATCTTGGCTAATCGCTGAATTTTAGCTACCGCCGGAGCCCACATTACCCGGCCATCTAACATTGTAGGCCGGATAGGGGGCAGGGAAAGGCATACCCTTCCTCTCTGAAATAAAACGAATACAGGTCAGCGAGAACAGCCAAGAACAGGAGTGGATAAGGCCTTGAAGGTCCCTATATGATACCGGGAGTTTTACGAATAGTGTGTCCCCGGTATCAGGCATAGGTGAGGCGAGAGGATGGCTTTTGCCTGGGTGTAGGGAGTTTAGGAAGTATATCGTCTAAATAGGGTGAGTCCCACATTACCAGGCCATCCAACATTGTAGGCCGGATAGGGGGGGGGGGATGACACACCCCTCCTCTCTCAAACAAAAAGAATATAGGTTAACGAGAACAGCCAAGAACAGGATTGCATGAGTCCTTGAAGGTCCCTATATGACACCGGGAGGCAAGAGGATCGTGAGCAAGACAAGGAGGATTTTAATATGTTTTGTAATCAACGCTATCGGAACTCAAAAATTAAAATTTATTAAAATAAGTTCACTAGCATTCTAAAAATCTCAATAAAATTTCGTTTGTCCATTATAAACACGAATACGTTGTAATTACTGTAACCGTAAAATAAATCGGTAGTTCAACGGGGTTGAAGCAGTAACGTAACTGTAACCGTACGATGTATAGAAATTGTTTTGTAGTACTAGAGAATGAATGAGGGCAAAGAAATTCTACTCATTGTAGCCGCGAAGGAAATAATATTGCAGGGGGTTGGACATGAACGTTCTCTCAAAGATCTGCTGTTTCGAAGGCTGCTGTAATTATTCCTGAATACGAGTGAGCTCTGCCAGAAATGGGGGCAAACGCTCGAAACCGACCGGAAAACGGCGAGCTGGTCAAGATAATTCCGTGATGTCCGACATTGTCGGATGCGCCTGTGAGTCACGTTAATACGCATGTTATTGGATCGGTTCCACGGCGAGCGCAAGGACAACCCGAGGCATGCAATGACGTCAGTCATTTCTGTGTTATGACCGGCAGCAGCATTACGTCGTCGCTGGCCTGTGCACGCGTTTCTATGGACCCGGCAGCGAAGATGGATCGAAGTAGGCGGTCTCGGAGAGAATCATCGATATTCGACGCGTGATGGTATTTTTAATTATCTACGGAACGCTATTCATCATCGCTCGGTTCACCCTGAAGATACGAATTACGCGGTGACGTCCTCCACTAATTAATTTCGATGGGGGGGGGGGTGCAAGTTGGCAGATAATTTTGTTTCGTACTTGACGGAAATCGATTAATGAGAACACCGTCGAGGACTAGGTAGCCGAGTGCCGCGCACAGTACGTTGGAAAGTTCACTGAACAAAATTTTCCTACTCGAAAATTATAGGTGATAAATGTTTCCGACAAAAGTTGTAGGATATAAAAGATGATGCACGATGATTGTATTTGTTTGACATTGCAATAACCTTGAAAAAACTTTGAAGGTGATGTCGAAATGGTCAGTTGTGGACTCGTTGTGAGCCAACAATATAAAGTTGTCTCTAATAATTAATACGGGATATCTGGGGGTAGGGTGGGGGGGGGAGCAGATGGCAGAGGGTGGCAAGGTTTAGGCTGAGGAATGAGATGAAAGGGGGGAAATATTGGTTGCATGAAGATGAGAGGAAATGCAGAATGTGTGGTTGGGAAGAAGAGACGTGGGAGCGTGTATGGGAGGTATGCATGAGAGTGGATGGAGGAGACTGGATGGCAGGGGAGAATGGGGGAAGTGTTAGAAGATGGAGGGGAGGAATGGACGAGGAAGGTGGAGGAGTGGAGGGAAAATGCGGAAGGTAAAATGTCAGGTGAGCAGGAAAATGGGGGAAAGAATGAAGTTGGAAGGGGCTGGGATGTCTGAGGAGCGACCGGCAGGGGGGTCCACAATTAGAGTAAGGAATGAGAAGGAGTAGTTTTTAAGTAGTTGTAAGTTTTTTCTGTACATCTCTCTCTCTCTCTATCTCTATCGTTTTAGTACTAGTGTTTAAGTTTTAGATACAGTAATTGTAAGCATTTAGATAGAGTAAGTTATTTTAAGTTATAAATTAAGGATAGGATAAGGATAGGTTAAGGAGGAAGATGTAGAGGTAAAAGAGGAGTAAAGGGTGAGCATTGCAACCCCGAGGGGAGACAATAACGTACTACTACTATAATAATTAATAGTAATGACATTTAGGATATCTTCGCCCAATATCGCAGTGGAAGTCCGCCGAATTTAGTTGCTTTCAGAAGGATCCAGAAGGATAACAGAAGGATCGATGCGAAATGAAATGCGAGGTGCACCAGGCAGTGTCCACGGGAAGCCCGTGTCAAAAGTGCCGGGCAAATTTGCATACACCCGGAAGGAGCCCTCGATTCTGAAACGTCAACCGGCGCTTTCACCGACGGCAGAAAAGTCTTTTGTAAATAAATCGCCCCTCCGCGGCGCCGATCGGAAAACGCGGACGAATCGGCGAGCGTCGCCGCGGAACGAGTTTCATGCTTCCTCCAATATTTGCGCATCGATGGTTTATGAGGGGGATAACACTTCGGGCTGCTTATCCGGCTCCTTTTGTTTGACTTGTATCCGCCTTTGCTATCCGGGCTCGAATACGAACTGGCTCGAAGAATCAGCAACCACCCGCGCGGCTCTGTATCGTGCACGTTCGCGGATTTTTCGCGCTAAACAATTCCCTTATTTCTCCCATTCGGCTCGAGACCTACACGACCAAGCTGAATATGGGAAGCTCTCAAACAACCCTTAATCTGCTCCTTCCGATTTGTTTGGATCTACCCAGATAAATCCGCAAGATGCGAAAGCGTTTCACTCTCTCGAGAAGCATGGCCCATCCGGGTAGCGTATCCTCAAACACGAGGGCGAAACTTTTGTAAAGCCAAACACGAAATGAATGGTCAAATGTCAAGTTAGGGAGACGTTATTTGGAGAAGAAGATGCAACCAATGCTACACTAACTCGACAGAAATTTTACGAGTAATATACAGGGTGAAACATTTAAAACAGTCCACGTGAATAACTCGATTGCTATTGGTGGATAGAAAAAGTTATGTCGGATGAAACATCCTTGGTTTCGAGGATGGCATAATCTCCTGTTACTAGTTCCTTTTTTTTGTATATGGACGCGTAGAGGACATATGAAGGTCAACTCCGTTTATTAAAAATATTTTTCTATATAGTATATGATAGAGGGCTCTAAAACGCGTACAGTGATCTACAACTAAAGCTCATTCAAAATCGATGACGGTGTTCGTTTTAGGAAACCAAGTTGACCTTCACACGTCCTCTACGCGTCAACCTACAAAATAACACTAGAACTACCGGACAAGTCAAAATGACTGGTTTCTAAATCTTTCTTTTACAAATATTGAAATTATAAAAATGTTTTCCGGAGTAATGTTTTAGTCAACTTCTCTATTAGAGTATATATTTAAACAAAAGTTGTACGGAATTTGAATAAATGCATTCTGGTCGTTATTAGAAGGCAATATACACTGTGGCGGCCCGTGAACGAGCACGCCGCCAGACCGTCGCCACTTAATATATGTGCCCATAATTATGAAAGTGGTCTAAGATAAAATTTCAAAAAAATGAGTTTATCACTTATTTCACATCCACATTATCTTAAACTATATGTATTTAATGTAATTTTTACGATATCGTCAAAACTGAACCTTTAGATAGTGGATGTAATTTCAACGTTATACGGAATTCATTTAGCGTTAATTATGAAAATGGTCTATGTCAAAAATTTGAAGAAATTTTAGAGATACCACAAACTTTTGGTATCGGGTCATTCTTTTCTACCGAATGACCGTGATTTCGGTTTGATAGAAATGAAAATAAAAAAAGCAACTTACTTATACAACCCTGAGCATTATTATGAATTGATAGAAAAGTGTAGAAGGAGAAAGCCATTTTCGATAAAACGAATGTCGCAGCCGGATTTTATTTCAACGAAGTCACTAGAAGAATCAATAACAAGAAGAGTGAACAATACCGCGGGCGAATCTGTCTCTTGGCTGAAAATTCAATGGGTGAGATTCTTGAAAAATGAACCTTATAAAATGTTCTATAAAACTTCTTTAGATGATTCTAAATTCCACGTTTTGGATCTTTCACCTAAAAGAGGAAGACCAAAAATATACGAAAATATTAAATTACTTCCATTATACACCACCCCTAGACCAGTAACGGAAGAAAAACATAAAGATATTATGTGTTTACTATCATACATCCCTCCAGTTTATCAGGAACATTTTAAGAATCTTGAAAACTAGAAAAAATGATAAAAATGGATTACTTTTTAAAAATAATTAATAAATGTTCATGAATTATTTCATTAAAGTTATTGTTCCAGATAAAATTCATAGTTCTTTATTGCTTGAAGTCATTTATAGGACATTCAATTAATTTTGAAAATGGTCTAAGTCAATTAGAGCTTTAAAAACAACATTTTCGTATGAAATTCATAGAAAATTTCATATTCATAATAAATTTCCATTAATCGAGACTAAGAAAATTATAAATTCAAATGTCGCATAATATTGTGGCGGCTACTTCCTATGCTCGTCAACAGAGGGACATTACGACAACACCTTTCCCGCTACTACCTGAATCTTCCTCTGTATATATACCGTCCTAAATTGTCCATACGACATCCTGCGTCTAAGGCACGGGTCCGCTAGATAGCCCTACTGACGGGTCCTCTAGCGGGCCTAGGACGAAACGCTTCCTTCTCCTTTTTCCTCCTCTCACACACTTTTCAGCCGCCATATATTAAAAGAGGGCACATTGTAGAAAGCAGAATTTATAAAAAAAATAAAGTAAACGCAATTCGCAAGATGGAGGGAGATTGGAAATTCACGGGGAGTAATTGTTGTATGCCACAAATGAAAATCTGGGCTCCATCGTAAATACTTGGCCTAGCTCTGTTGATATTAGCTTGTGGCGACTACTTCCTATGCTCGTCAACAGAGGGACATTACGACAACACCTTTCCCGCTACTACCTGAATCTTCCTATGTTTGTATATATACCGTCCTAAACTGTCCATACGACATCCCGCGTCTAAGGCACGGGTCCGCTAGATAGCCCTACTGATGGGTCCTCTAGCGGGCCTAGGACGAAACGCTTCCTTCTCCTTTTTCCTCCTCTCACACACTTTTCAGCCGCCATATATTAAAAGAGGGCACATTGTAGAAAGCAGAATTTATAAAAAAAATAAAGTAAACGCAATTCGCAAGATGGAGGGAGATTGGAAATTCACGGGGAGTAATTGTTGTATGCCACAAATGAAAATCTGGGCTCCATCGTAAATACTTGGCCTAGCTCTGTTGATATTAGCTTGTGGCGACTACTTCCTATGCTCGTCAACAGAGGGACATTACGACAACACCTTTCCCGCTACTACCTGAATCTTCCTATGTTTGTATATATACCGTCCTAAACTGTCCATACGACATCCCGCGTCTAAGGCACGGGTCCGCTAGATAGCCCTACTGATGGGTCCTCTAGCGGGCCTAGGACGAAACGCTTCCTTCTCCTTTTTCCTCCTCTCACACACTTTTCAGCCGCCATATATTAAAAGAGGGCACATTGTAGAAAGCAGAATTTATAAAAAAAATAAAGTAAACGCAATTCGCAAGATGGAGGGAGATTGGAAATTCACGGGGAGTAATTGTTGTATGCCACAAATGAAAATCTGGGCTCCATCGTAAATACTTGGCCTAGCTCTGTTGATATTAGCTTGTGGCGACTACTTCCTATGCTCGTCAACAGAGGGACATTACGACAACACCTTTCCCGCTACTACCTGAATCTTCCTATGTTTGTATATATACCGTCCTAAACTGTCCATACGACATCCCGCGTCTAAGGCACGGGTCCGCTAGATAGCCCTACTGATGGGTCCTCTAGCGGGCCTAGGACGAAACGCTTCCTTCTCCTTTTTCCTTCTCTCACACACTTTTCAGCCGCCATAATATAAAAATATTTTTTAATTCGTTCAAACGCAATTCATTAAACATCTCGAAACAAGAAATATATGACTTAGACCACTTTCATAATTATGGGCACATATACAGGACGCAGCAACGAAACTCGTGGCGGACGCGTCAATCGTCGCCTGCGATACGCTGCGCCCTAAAAGCTACGACTGTTCTCTTAAATCAAGAGAAACTCTCAGAGATCGGTTCCGAGGGCAGTCGTCCCGATGCACGAGAGTCTGTCGAAACCGAAATCTTGCATTAGCAAGTCGACGTTGTAGTTTCGACCTGACCGATACGACCGAGCGACGCGATCATCGCGATTTATTAATAAAGAGTGTCGACCACGAATGAGTCTACCTTCATTCTCCTGTGCACCCACATGCACTAGTCGCGTTTAGTCAAGGTAGGTCTAGTGATAAACAAAGTGGGTGCAATATTATCTTTAGGCTCTTCCATGCAATTATTTCCGAGGAGCGTGCAAGCGTCGATGCAGGGATAGTTGTCCCGCGAGAGATCGTTTCAAGATCGCCGAGCAAATTTACATTCTAAATAAACGGTACCCGAAGCCGGCCAATTAATGACGTCCGAACTATTATCACCAAGATTAACGCTTCAGCGTATCACGTGCTCCGGTGAGCCTGTGAGATGACATTTCACGCTCGTCTAACTTTGACCGTGGCTCATTCGACGATATGAAGACACGTTGCGGCTCCGTCGATGAACTTTTTACGGCAATCAAGCTCCACCTGGTTCGTCGGCCGCGTCATTAACCCGTATCACGGCGTATTAGTGGTCCGCCCGGCGCGGTGGGGTGCTTTTTGCTCTGATCAACCTGTAATTCATCACCGAGCTGCGGCGGCCACCCTCTCGCGTCGGGGCAACCTTTTTATTGTTGTCGTCGTTGATTATCGGACCCGGGAAACGTGCTGCCACTGAATCACCGGCCGCCACTTCATCCTGGCGGTGTTCGGGCCGTGCGTTTTCGTTCGACAGCAAACACGATTGCTTCATCCACCGGTGATGGGAGTGGGTCGTTCTCGTAAACCTGTCGCTCGTAAATGTTTGCGCAATTACATAACAGCAATTATTTTCATGCTTTCGAGGGCAAACACCGGCTCCTCGATGAAACTGTATCTCTTCGCCCGTATCCAGGATAGCGTGATTAGGCTCGTGAATTCCGTCGTCGATTTTTCTGAAAAGTGGAACAAATATTAGTATGATTTAGAGCGTGACATAGACCGTGGAGGAACACGCTGTCACTGCCGACGTGTGTGCAGAAGCCTATGGGAAAAAACGAAGCGCCGCGACGCGTCGTGACACCACGGTGTCTCGGAGATTGTTGCCCGCTTTTACCGTTGTCTCTCCCAGCTATTTATCACTTCCGTTTAGCCGTTGGCCGGTCAAAGCGAGGTCGTATTTCTTGTTCTGCCTTTGCAAATACTACGCCTCCGAGCGTCTGTTTGTTTGATCAAATTAACCCGTTGCCTTGGGACGTTGGGACAGACTCGTGCCGAACACTTCGAACTCAACGCAATGGGTATGACCATTATTTCCTTCCACGTGTCCCTTAACCTGTTGACTGTTTTGCTTCATTTTAACAACGGGCACACGAGGTGTTTAACTATTTTCAAGCCAGCTTTATTTTTCTGCTATTTTCTCACACTACACCCCGCACTCTCTTAAATTTTATTTAAACATTGTTAGATATCAGCCTGACTAACCCTAACTCCGATTCAACGCGATTAGTCGATAAGAGGTCCAGAACAAATTAAACCAGACCAAGCCAACCCTTAACCTCTTCCGGTTACTTCCACGTCACTAACCCGGACCTTTGACCAATTAGCTGATCAATTAAAAAGATCTTTCGATTGGTAGGCAATGATCCGGAACATGAGCAAGCTCCGGTATATTAGAGGAGCATCACTAGGAACACAATGTTGCGAAGGAAGCAACACAAGAAACGTTGGGAAAACAATTACAAACAAGGACACGGCTTACACCCGAAAGCCTCAACAGTAAGAACTATTTTTCTCTTCTTGGTGCTACATAAAATAGTTGTGAAAGGAATTTCTGTACAGTTTATATTCGTAGTCCTAAAGAAACCTAAAAAAATGTCCTTAAAAAACCCCAAAATACGAATTTTAAAACATCCTTAAAAAGGCGAGGGATGAATGTTTTATGGACTATGAAAGAGTGTTGGTTGTTGATTGTAATATTTGCACCAAAATGCTGATTTCTGTCCGGCCGGCGACTTTTTCCCCCGCTAGACCGGGATGTCCAGGAGTAGCTCACTTGGAGGCAAATTCGAGGGAGACGCCTACTTCTCCCGCCCGAGCGTTTCGCTCCCCGTGGCGGCCGTAGTCCTCCGAGCTCCTCAGACCAGTGATGGGAATGGTGGCGCTTTTCACGCGCATGCGCGGCGAGTTTAGCCTCAGTCAAGCACGAAAATCGGGTATCTTGGTCGCCCCGCTAATTTCGCAAAATTTATTATGATTTGATTTTGAAAAATGAATGTACAACATGTGTTCGTATATATATATATATATATATATATATAATATATTATATTATATAATATATTATATAATATATTAAAATATATATAATATATATAATATATATATAATATATGTATTAAAATGTATTATATACATACGTACATAATATATATAATATATAAATATATAATGTGGGATTAGGACCCCCCAGACCACAAATACCGTAGGAAATTAGGAAGAAGAGGGCCCGGGTTCGATTCCCGGCGCGATGTCTTCCTTTTTCCTGAGATCCTACAATAATATTTATGTATCTATGTACAATATAATATAACTTACTCTTCTTCGTCATCTTGGGAATAATGAAGGAAAGGGTACTAAAATAACTTTAAACGAAATATATAATAACAAAACCCACTACTTTCGCCCCAATAGTACCCCACAAACTTCGGACGTTGCTGCCGAAACTCGCGCATGCGCGTGAAAAGCGCCAACATTCCCATCACTGCCTCAGACCCGTGCCTACCGTGATTCCGAGAGTCGCCCCAACGCGCCACACGCGGTACATATTGCAAGCGGTTGGCATGGTGCCTGTTTTCGACTAAAATGGATTGTCCCGCAATCGGTACAAGTTCTATTTCAGTCATAATCAAAAACTAGAGAATTGCGTGGATCGAAATCGACGGACGAACAACGGATCGTTTTGGAATAATCGATGCGCTCTATTAGTGGTCGTGAATCGAACTGGTGTCGATCGATCGTCGCGCGGCGCACGCGCCGGACCCTCCCGCTCCCCTCGCGGGTCATGAGCTGCTCGATCCACCCATGGTGTTCGCGGGGAGCGAAGAGCGATGAGACGGAGCGAGCCACGCGCACGCGTTGTCGATCAGTCGTTGTCGTGCATTTATTGTCGTCAGTGATACAAATTCAGTCAGTCTTGTACAATAAATAAATAAGTGGTGTTAAGAATGGTTTTGTTAACACTAGATTGCCCAAGGAAGTCATTTTGACTGCTTTTTAATTTCAACTAGAAAAAGAGTCGATCACCAATGATGAAAATGAAAGTGTCATCAATATGCCCAGGAAAAGTAAATTTTTTTTCTTGTTAATATTTACTAATAACTTGTTATATAACTGTAAATAATATAAAAAATATTAAAAATTAATTTTAAACTTTCTTTACACATTAGTTATTCTTTCACAATGCAGTCATTTTGACTGCTTTTGAGCAATATAGGTATATACTAAGTTTCAGTCTTTCTAGTGTTAATATTCCTAACAGGGCCTGAAGAGCTCGGTGGCCGCCACGGGGAGCGAGACGCGCGGGCGGGAGAAGTAGGCGTATCCCTCGAATTTGCCTCCAAGTGAGCTACTTGTGGACTTGCCTGCGCTACATTGTTGAAACAGCCCACTGTGGAGCAGTGCTGGAGGGGGGGATGCGTTCCGTCGGATCGTCGATTACGTTCCCCAGCTCGTTCTCTCTCGGCTGTCTGGCGGTGTCCTGCTCTTTCGGCCTTTGATAATAGAGTCGAGCTCCGTGCAATTGCTTCGGGTGTTCTATATACCGCGATATTGCGTCTGCATGCGTCTTCGAAGTTCGCCGCGACATGTCGCGACAGCTGCGAAGGTAATCATCTGCGGCCGATCTCTGTGCAAAAGTGTGTCGACGCGGTGCTACACGCCGAACAATGGACGGGGATCAAAGAAACTGTGGGCAGGGCGACCTAATATCGGGGACAACAAGAAAATTTCGGACGGGATTAAAGGAACTGGCGCGGAAAAGTTTCCCGCTCGGAGACACGGGACGCCGAAAAACGACGCCCAATTTCTCTGCCGTCGCGACGACGCGCTCCGAGAAGTGGCGAACGACCGAGGAAATAGGTCAGCTTTAACCTCTCAACCGTGCTCGACGACTACTCTCGTCATCAAGATATGACAATTGTTTTTGCTTCGACGGGTACACTCGGGAAACAAATTCACTGGCGTGCGACATTAAACATACTGTCGATTTTTATCGAGAAGCTTGCCGATATTTTTAAAACGTTATACAGTAATGTCTTTGTATATGCAGCGGCGTGCAAAAGTAGCCGGGCGCGCTTTAGAAACAAATTATTAATATCTTTTTCAAACTGATCCAAACGTCTTCAGGTTTTTTCTACAGTAATGTCTTGATATGTGCAGTAGCGTGCAGAAGTAGCCACTTTAAAAACAAATTGTTAATAACTTCTTTAAAACTAAAAATAAAAATATTGTGTATCAATTTGCAAGTAACAGGAGCTGCATAGACACTTGTTTCTTCTCTTAATAATCCTAATGAGTTACAAATGATAAATTGGAATCCTTAGAGTCTTTGATATGTGTTTTGTCTATTCATTTTTGTCATAAAAGCACAAACTCCGCAAACGGATGCATCGGTATACATAAAATAGGAGAACATCGTACGACCTAAAAATATTGTGTGTTGACTGCTTCGGACAATCGGAACCTTGGAAAAGGGTACACGTTGCTGCGAGTTCGGCCAGAGTTCCGTTCATCTGAAATATGTAGGACCGTTGCGCCCGGCGACCGTGTCCAACGTTTGTTGAAATTTTCAAAATTTCGCGTCGGGAAAGGATGCCCTCGAAAGACGGTTTCGTTGGCTCGGAGTCTCGTTCCGGAACGTCCTCGCGCTCTGTGAAATTTTTATTCGCCCTAATGATCCTTCGGCAAGCCGTCGCTCGGGCTCGAGCGAACCCAGAAATCCAGTGGTGCCTCTGGAAGGGAATTCAGGGCTTTCTTATTCGTCTAAACGGCCGGAGCAGCGAGCACGTTTCGATAGACGCTGATTAAAGTGGCCTCGCCAATTAATTAAAAATTCTTTCCAGGTTGCTTCGCTTTGTAGTTTATTTGCTGTTCGCCTGGTCGGTTCCGCGGTGGCTCGTAATTTATGTCCGCGGAAGTTTCACTCGATTAATCATTGCGGCCTGTGGGGTGGGACGGGCAGCTCCCGATAACGATAGATTCGTTCGGTACCTGAGAGTTACATTGTGCCACGTGCAGCCCGCTAATCATTTTCGACGCGTTGCCCAATGCAATGAAACTGTGCTCCAACTTTCAGACAATAAATTCCTGGTTGCAAGGAAAAACGTCGCAATTTCAACAAATTCAAGTTTACGCGTTAATGAAGCATCAGAATATAGAAAAACAAATTAGATAGGCTGAGAAAAATCATGCAATTTCACCGAGCAGAGAATATCAACGTATATGCAAGTAAAAAATATCAAAACAATTGGTTGAATGCTTTTTGTGTTACAGCGCACGGCGATGCGAAGGTATTCACTGCGCGCCGAGCTTACTGCACGATAAAAGACGCTTCATTTTTCCGAATTTCATTAAACGCTATCAGCCGCTGTACAATGTTGTGGCATTTTTTCCCGATTCGGTCGTCGTTTTGATCCAGCCACCCTCCTGACAAAGTGTTTTTTCTCGACAGAGGACGCCTCATTTAGATGGATGCGTAGCTTCCTGCTGCTGGCTGAATAGAGGAGATGCTATCGCGGGCCTTCAGGGGATTTTATCTCGGAGACTCAACATGCGGAAACAAGATGGCGCGTCGTGTTTTCGGGGCGCAACCGGAAGCACGAGATTCGCTCGAAAAGCGTGTGGCCTTTGAAGCCGTGAACTGAATAGGGACACCAGCAGACGCGATCAATTTTGTACGAACTTTACGAAACTGGGGCACAAGAATGCTTCGACCAGGAGCGATATACGCGTCCTGAAATCTTCGCTACAAGCTCAAATTGTAATTAGAAAGGAAGCCAGCAATTCGTAGTGCTTCAGCAGCCACGACAGCAGAACTTCTTCTTGGTACGAGCGTCTCGGCAAGACCAGTTTCGCAACGAGCAATGTCGTAGGGCAAAGTTGGAGCGAAGAAGCAGAAAATTAGGGGGCCACTGGGGTAGCTGCTTCATTAGTCGCCTTACAAACGGAGGCGGAATCTGCGTAATCTGAAAGTGAGACTATTTGCGAATACACAAAATGGAGAATGGGCCCGAATCTGGGCCGAATCCGAGCGTGGTCGGGTTCTCCACACAGTGTGCCCAAGAAGCAGGAAACTAGGGGGTCGCCGGGGTAGTATCTTCATTAGTCGCCTTACAAACGGAGGCGGGATCTGCGTAATCTGAAAGTGAGACTATTTGCGAATACACAATATAGAGAATGGGCCCGAATCTGGGCCGAATTCGAGCGTGGTCAGGTTCTCCGCACAGTGTGCCGAAGAAGCAGCAAATTAGGGGGTCGCTGGGGTAGCAGCTTCATTAGTCGCCATACAAACGGAGGCGGGATCTGCGTAATCTGAAAGTGAGACTATTTGCGAATACACAAAATGGAGAATGGGCCCGAATCTGGGCCGAATCCGAGCGTGGTCGGGTTCTCCGCACAGTGTGCCCAAGAAGCAGGAAATTAGGGGGTCACTGGGGTAACAGCTTCATTAGTCGCCTTACAAACGGAGGCGGGAACTGCGTAATCTGAAAGTGAGACTATTTGCGAATACACAATATAGAGAATGGGCCCGAATCTGGGCCGAATCCGAGCGTGGTCAGGTTCTCCGCACAGTGTGCCCAAGAAGCAGGAAATTAGGGGGTCGCCGGGGTAGCAGCTTCATTAGTCGCCTTACAAACGGAGGCGCGATCTGCGTAATCTGAAAGTGGGACTATTTGCGAATACACAAAATGGAGAATGGGCCCGAATCTGGGCCGAATCCGAGCGTGGTCAGGTTCTCCGCACAGTGTGCCCAAGAAGCAGGAAATTAGGGGGTCGCCGGGGTAGCAGCTTCATTAGTCGCCTTACAAACGGAGGCGCGATCTGCGTAATCTAAAAGTGAGACTATTTGTGAATACACAATATAGAGAATGGGCCCGAATCTGGGCCAAATCCGAGCGTGGTCAGGTTCTCCGCACAGTCTGCCCAAGAAGCACGAAATTAGGGGGTCGCCGGGGTAGCAGCTTCATTAGTCGCCTTACAAACGGAGGCGGGATCTGCGTAATGTAAAAGTGAGACTATTTGCGAATACACAAAATGGAGAATGGGCCCGAATCTGGGCCGAATCCGAGCGTGATCAGGTTCTCCACACAGTGTGCCCAAGAAGCAGGAAATTAGGGGGTCGCCGAGGTAGCAGCTTCATTAGTCGCCTTACAAACGGAGGCGGGATCTGCGTAATCTAAAAGTGACACTATTTGCGAATACACAAAATGGAGAATGGGCCCTAATCTGGGCCGAATCCGAGCGTGGTCAGGTTCTCCGCACAGTGTGTCCAAATCGAAAAATCGTGGCTGTGTACGCCCGCGGTTGATCAGATGATCGCTCGGGCCTTGATTGAATTCGCACTGCGAATTGTCCGCTAATATATCGAACTCGAAGGACCACCTTCTTTTGACGGAAGGACTAAGACAAACAACTTGTAAAAACTACTATTTATTTACAGAAACAAAACTGCACACCGCAGTTGTCGGGTGAGGTACAAAAATGCTAAGTGTTTAAACTATGTGAGAATTAACTTCTCTGACTGTTTCTATGGCTACACAGTAGAGAGCGATCTAAGTATTTCAATGTTCTTGTTAATTCTGAGGAAGAGACCGAGAGTTCGCCAATTTAACACCTCGGTTCTCCCTTCCCAATGGAAAACTTATCCCTACTCTATGAAAATTAAGGGTGGGCGGAAGCTAAAACTAAATCTAAGAAAACGGGCCCAGCAAATCGGAAGAGTCACGGCCGTTACAAAACGCATAGGCGCAACGGGCTAAAGGAAGGGGTGTTCGCGACGCTGCCAGGGTGTTCAAACCCGCGAAGAGCGAAGCCTGGGGAATCCCAGGCATCTGGCAGCGATACCGCGCTAAGACCCCGAGTGTCCAGCCGCGCCGATTCGAAGAAAACTAAAATACAAAAGAAGCAGATGTTTTATGGCGGGGACTGCGCTCAAGATCTGCAAATACCATCTTGTGCCCTATGTCGGAGCGGCAATTGCACTAACAAAAGAAAACGGTGACAGGCCCATGCCGTAGTCAGATTTTAATGTTCCGCGTACCGACTCTAAGACACAATAGAAATGGCCCATCATAAAACATCGTCCGAAGCTGTCCGCTACAGTGGCCATAACCTCAAAATTCAATTTTCCGTTGGGGGACACGGTTAAGTATCATTGTTGTGTTCTTGCCTTGTGGGCCATGTACACTTCACTTTTTCCTATAGCGCAAATGTTTCCCGATAAAAATGTGTTCAGATTTCATACTTCGGGCTTTCGAACATGGCCTCGAACAGCGAGGCCCGCGTGCGCACACGCGTGTCGCTCGCACTGTCCACTACAAATTCATTTATTTCCGACGATTTGCATCTCATGCTCTCCCCTTGAAACTCCGCCAAGTACTCGTCCGTGGAGCGATATCGTTGTCGATTCCGCAGCGGGAAATGGCATTAGAGCGGATTGTCAGCGGAAGGGTGTAGGAGGCGCGTGTCGGTGGTCCCGGCTAACAGGGTTGCGTCTAGGTGGCGCAGCTGAGGGTGGAAAATCGATACGTACCGTCTCTGTCGGAAGACAGGCCGACTTTTCCAGTACGTGGCTCGTGTGCACGAGGTAAACACGGCTCCTATGGCAATTAGAATGGAATGATACGCGGCGAACATCTCCCCGGTGCACCATGGTACGTTCCACGAAAGAGAGATGCGTAAGCGACAGCGCGCGGAATCGAGCGAAACGGACGAAACGGTCGAGAAAGCCCGGGACACGTCGCGGCGACGGAACTGGGACTAACACGAGCGACGCGACGACAGATCATCGGGTTGACAGTGCCGTTTCACTTGGTTCGATCAAAGTGACCGACCCGCCGGACCGAACGCATGATCGACAAACGAGACCGTTTCCGCTCGTCAATTTCACGCTGGGATACACATATTTTTCTCTTATGTGCAGTACGGTTTTGTGAATTACGCCCTCGAGCTGCTGTTTGTGAAGACGTTTGGCACCGAGTCCTGGGAGGCGATAAAGTAAGTAATCCGCGCGCGAGACCACCGTTTCGTGCATCCTCTTCGGGTCCTGTCTGGCTCCGTAAGACTTTGTAACGTGTTGCGCGCTGTTTGTATCTACGAGCTGTGGCTAAACGGTCCTCGGTTTGGCGCTTCGGCAATTCCGAAACGTTCTCGGCGTCGCGACGCGCGATTCTGATCGCCGAATGGGACGCTTCGCCAGGCCACGTGGTGTCACCATGCTTCTTGCCTGGCTTAATTTCACTGGCGGCGTGACACCGCTCCAGTCTCGACGCATCCCTGACCCGAATCCCTCGCATTCTTCCGTAGAAATTTCGCCCGCACGGACCGCCACTTTTCCTCGCACCACGACACGCCCCTGGAATTTATATTGAATTATATTGAACTGGCCACCCGACGCTGCCAGAATCAACGAATCTTTTATTCATACGGTCTTTTTTAACGCTTTGCCGATCCCCGCACGCTCTTCCAATGAACATTCGAGGATTTTTAGTTTCCCGATGCGATGTAATTCTTTACTCGGTTCTGATCATTTTATTATTTGAGGCGGGAGGTTTGATTTAGTTTTACGCGAAGATTTACAGTGATTTTATCCCTCTCTTTCGATACATGTTTCATTCCTAACAGAATTCTGTTTGAACTTCTACTCGTTTTCTTTAAGAAGATACCTGTCCCGTAGAGAACTCTTATTGGAGGAAACTCGGGAACCTGGAAACTTTATCGACAATTGCTCTTATCGAACAGATATCTCAGAATGTTTATAATAAAAACTTCGTGGTAACGAGTTGTTTTATAACATTGATGAAGGAAAGTTCCATAAGAGAAACATTGGCAGCGTTCGAATCGCGAGTTGGGAGCTTCCTTGAGAAACTTATCGTCTCAGTGTAATATTGCGATTATCGTTGACTAATAAATTGCATAATTATAATTTGAATATTTGTAACAGAAACAATTAGAAACTAGTCATATTGACTGATCCGGTAGTTCTAGTGTTAAAGAACGAGAACGGACTATAGAATGTAGAAGAATCTAGCAGAAGAAGAGTCTATCTGTTTGAAAACATGCAGAAACAGTTTTGGAAATGATTTGCGTGATGAACTGAGGTGTAAATAGAATTCGATTCTCTCGATCTATCCTTACAGAAATAGATTCTTCAACCAGGATAAAGAATAACTGGATGACACGGCACTCAATAGCGCGCCGAGCGAAATTGATAATTCGAATGGCAAACGCGCCTCCGGCGAGAAGAGATGATTATATTTGGGAATGGAATTTCGGGAACGTGCGAAAGTGCCTGGAAGATGTACCGTGAATCAGAATGCTCCAAATCAATTATTCCGGATGATCGAAGACGAAAACGTAGAATACGCGCTGATGTGTTACAGTTTATGTATTGCAGATGGCACAGTCCTGCAGAAGCACAAGTCAGAAGACCTTCAACTAATTCAGTCCGAATTTTACACAGTTTTCGTTGAACATGTAATTAACCTCCCGCCGCTATTAATGGTCGTTCAGAGCCAAAAAATTGATCAGAAATTTTAAATTAGAGATTTCGATGAGTGTGTGAATATTTTCACAGCCTTGAACAATAAAAATTTAGTCTTGGGAATGAAAGACACGTGATGGCAAAATAAAAGGATGACGAGGAATAAACAAAATTAAAGAGGAAAAAGTAATATTTTTGTTTGCAATGTAATGGCTTATGTAATTCTTTTGTGTTTGCACTATTTCTTTAGAAATGAAGGTGACCTTTGATTTTTTAAATGGAACGCTATAGATTTTGTTTATATCATGTGACAGCGTGCGTCAAATGCACGAGCATACGACAAGGAGAGAGGACCCGCAAGGTCATACAAGGTCAGAAATGAAAGAAACATTTTCCATATTTAAGTTACCCTCCGCCGGTATTAATGGCCGTTTAGGGCCAAAAAATTAATCAAAAATTTTAATTTAGAGACTTCGATAATATTTTCACAGCCTTGAGCAATAAAAATTTAGTCTTGGGCAATAAGCAAAACTAAAGAGGAAAAAGTAATATTTTTGTTTGCAAGCAATGTAATGGCTTATGTAATTCTTTTGTGTTTGCACTATTTCTTTAGAAATGAAGGTGACCTTTGATGTTTTAAATGGAACGCTATAGATTTTGTTTATATCATGTGACAGCGTGCGTCAAATGCACGAGCATACGACAAGGAGAGAGGACCCACAAGGTCATACAAGGTCAGAAATGAAAGAAACATTTTCCATATTTAAGTTACCCTCCGCCGGTATTAATGGGCGTTTAGGGCCAAAAAATTGATCAAAAATTTTAATTTAGAGACTTCGATAATATTTTCACAGCCTTGAACAATAAAAATTTAGTCTTAGGAATGAAAGACACGCGATGCCAACCGTGATGGTAAAATACCATATTATCGGCGGAGGTTTGAGAACGTTTGAAAATTTGAAAAAGAAAAAATTATTTTTATAGCGTTGTTTACACTTTCTGCTTGACGCAAAGCTGAACCGGCAATGCGCAACTTGAGCGAGCACGTCAGCAAATTTTTTTAATTAACTGTCTACGGTAAGAAAGATTCGAAATGGGTTTAAGGTGTTCGCTTAAACGGCGGTGGTGCGGTAACACAATAATCGGGGCTCGCAAATTTGATTTGGGAAAATACAGATTGGATAATAATCTCGGTGAAAGATTTATAAACAATACTGTACCCAGTACCGCTTCATCTCTGTGAATATTTTATGAAAATTCTTTACGGTTCGTCTCGGTTTGTTTCCTCGCTGCAAGTGTTCTACGCCAATCCTTTGTGATGGAACCAAGGCTGTGCATCCTTATGCTATTCCACTTTGGCGATTTCAATTTGCAATGTTATACAATTTCAACACGAGCATTCGCGAACACGCGCGCCCCAGCGTTTTTCATTTACTCGCTTAGTTGCTTTCAGTTTAAGCACTTTCATCCAATCTCACTTTTCCATCTACTTGGGATTCTCTTATAAAATTGATAAATTTTAACCGTTGCTATTAAGCTATTAACTTTCTCTAGTGCTTCAGCTTCGTTTTAAGCCACGGCCAGGCCAACTTCTAATTTATCAAACGCATTTGATTTAGATTCACCGCGAGAAATAGATAATCAAGCTTCTCCGAAGTTCTGAACGCTCAAAGTTTTCCGAGCCAGTGTGTGTGTAAGGATAGATAAGCGATACATTGTTGAAACGAAGAAAGTTTTGCGTTTAGACAGCTGCAAACAATTTCCGATCGGATAATGATAACCAACGTCGGCCTTTAATACAGTGTATTAAGTAATAATAACTAAAGAGGTAGGAGGAGATAAGCCGCAGGGAGTGAAAGTGATACGATGAAGAAAACTTAGAGGATCGAGTTACCTTCGTAGTTCTTTGCATTGATTACCGCTCGCTATACATGTTCTTAAAACGAGACAAGTTTTATTAGTGTCACTGTCACATTTACGACACGCTCATAAAGCAATAGTGCTCCCTTCTTATCGACGATTAGCATACTTCTTACTGTCCGATTCTTCGTGGCCTCCACTGTACTGTGGGAATAGGACCCCCCAGGCCACAAATACCGTAGGAAATTATTAAGAAGGCGGGGAGGGTTCCGTGGGTGAGCGCGTTAGTCGATCGACTACCACATCGATTCCCGGCGCGGTGTCCCTTCCTTTTTCCTGAGATCCTACAGTACGTTCTTGTCTCCAGCACAAATAACAAAATTGTTCCGTTGGCGCGAACGTTATAGAAAACAAGCTTGAGCAAATGCATCGAACTGCAACACAAACGTAAAAGAAATCGTAGAAGTTTTACACCTCGAAGGGCATAGGACCAGAAAAGGCAAGAACACGACTGGCTTTAGCCTAGAGGCCCCAACAAGTGACCGGTGTATTTCGCAAATTAGGTCCTGCTCATTTCCAGCAGTTTCAGACCCAAGATAGGCAGGAGAAGAGATTTTGCCCTGGGGGAGGGGCTTTAGTGAGTACTCCCGCTGAATACGGTGAGTGAGTTCAGAGGCTCCATGTTATGACCGGTGTATTTCGCAAATTAGGTCCTGCTCATTTCCAGCAGTTTCAGACCCAAGATAGGCGAGAAAAGAGATGTCGTCCTGAGGGAGGGGGTTTAGTGAGTACTCCCGCTGAATACGGTGAGTGAGTTTAGATGCCCCATGGTATGACCGGTGTATTTCGCAAATTAAGTCCTGCTCATTTCCAGCAGCTTCAGACCCAAGGTAGGCGAGAGAAGAGATTTTGCCCTGGGGGAGAGGTTTTAGTGAGTACTCCCACTGAATACGGTCAGTGAGTTTAGAGGCCCCATGGTATGTTCGGTGTATTTCGCAAATTAGGTCCTGCTCATTTCCAGCAGCTTCAGACCCAAGATAGGCGAGAAAAGAGATTTCGTCCTGATGGAGGGGGTTTAGTGAGTACTCCCGCTGAATACGGTGAGTGAGTTTAGAGGCCCCATGGTATGACTGGTGTATTTCGCAAATTAGGTCCTGGTCATTTCCAGCAGCTTCAGACCCGAGATAGGCGAGGGAAGAGATCTTGCCCTGGGGGAGTGGGTTTAGTGAGTACTCCCACTGAATACGGTGAGTGAGTTTAGGGGCCCCATGGTATGACCGGTATATTTCGCAAATTAGGGCCTGGTCATTTCCAGCAGCTTCAGACCCAAGGTAGGCGAGAGAAGAGATTTCGTCCTGAGGGAGGGGTTTAGTGAGTACTCCCGCTGAATACGGTGAGTGAGTTCAGAGGCCCCATGGTATGACCGGTGTATTTCGCAAATTAGGTCCTGGTCATTTCCAGCAGCTTCAGACCCGAGATAGGCGAGAGAAGAGATTTTGCCCTGGGGGAGGGGGTTTAGTTAGTACTCCCGTTGAATAGGGTGGTCCCACACTACCCGGGCGCACAACACGTAGGCCTCCCCTCCTCTCTGGAAAAAGGCCACGAGGGCACAAGAATCCGTCTACTATTCCTCCTGTCCCCGAGTAGATCAACAAGTTCGCGTAATAAGGCTCTGTTTACCCGATCCTCGGAGTTTATTGAATCTGCGACAGTAAATCGAAATACTGGCACGCGTTCCGTCTGTTTGTGGACGGGCTCTGGGGCCCTCGCACTTTTCTAACCCCTTAAATCCCGGCCGGCACGGCGTTGCATAAATATTTCGCTGTTTACATGCAGGACTGACTTGTTCTCTGGAGCACCGCTCGAGGGAATCGCGTTACGGGTTTCGTTTATTCGCGGAATCACAGACGAGGCTCCCTTCGAGAACGGGCAAACAATGCCCGTTACTGAAACTTTTCGAGCCTTCGCTTTCCGGTTTCCGCGCCGAGTGGAAAAACGGAAAACGAGTAGCCCGCGGGAGAACGAAACTTTTTGCGTGAGCAAGACCGGAGGAGCCTACGGTCCCGTTTCCATATGAAAAATTCCGTTGCAGTCAACGGGGGCTCTGTCGAGTTTCCCGGCCTTAAGATCGCGAAACTCTTCCGTTGTCGACGCGGCCGAGACGAAAGGCAAGGAAGGTTGCCGGGACGACTGACTCGTAATACTGGTTTACAACGCCATAAACCTGCTGTCTCGCTGTAAAACACGCGGCAAGCATCGGCGAACGCGTATCCTAAAAGGACAATTCCACTGGCGAACAGTGTGCTCGAAAGGACGAGCTTTAAGATATCCGCAGATACATTCTGCAGAGACCACGCAGCGAAATTGACTTTTGCGATTTCGATGACAGTTTTATGGACCTTAAAATTGTACAGATTTTTCAGCTGTCTGTTCCCCGATTTATCAGCCGTTTACTCTCGCGAACCGTGCTTTCATCCGTTCGAATGCTTGAGCATCCATTGCCTTATTGAAGATTTTTGAACTTGCTCCTTTCAGATATGTCTTGTGTTTGCACTATTTCTTTAGAAATGAAGGTGACCTTCAATCTTTTAAATGGAACACCATGTCATAGGCCAGCGTGTGTCAAAACAAACTAATTTGTATACGACACAATGACTTCCAAGGTCACACAAGGTCAGGCAGATCGTGACAAAAATAAATAAACCAAATACGAAGAATTGAAAATATTTAGAGTTTAGAAATAGTAAATTCAATAATAAAATAATATTCGTAAGAGAATGTATAAGAGAATAATGAACCCAAAATGATATAACAGTACGCAATCTAGAAAAGTCGCAAAGACCCTGGGTGGAAGTGAATAGAAAGGAAAGTAGATTTTCTGCAAAATAACTTGTTTACGGACCGCGACAACGTGCCACAGAATTGTGGTACGATAGGGTGGTGTGCACGACACTAGAAAAGCAGCGAGATGTGAGTTACCAGTGAAGCAAGATCGCACGATGACTCTTAAAAGCTCTGCTAGAAAGGGTCGCTTTAGCCGTCCTAAATGACGTTTCACAACGTGCCTCTCCGCCTCGTGCTTATAAATTGCGTCATATAATTTTCGAGATTGTACTCGTTCTCTTCGTAGTCTATGGAATCCGTGGCTTATCACGTATAACTTGTCTCATTTTAAACCGTGTAAACCGCTTTAGACTCTCCAGTGACGTCTAAACATGATTTACACCATAAAACACGTTTCATAATAATTTAAGGACCTCAAAGAGTTATTACCAACCCTTGGATGGCGGACGTTTTTGGCGATTTTGTGGAAGCCATAACCAGATCCATGCAAATCTTTACGCATTAATCTTCTTTTATACATTTATGGTCCATCTTCTTTTCCATCGCCGTTGTTATGAAGATATGGAAGACATTAGAAGGATTTAAGGATATTTTTATGTTCTTTCCGATTTTTTGAGACGACTGAAGGAGAAAATACATTCCCATTTATTGTATTCGGATTTTTAAAATTGTATTGGCCAATTTTATTTTGTATAAAGATCCACGGTCCACTGATAAGTTAAGTTAATATAAATGGATAATAGTTTCAGTTAACACTAGATTTACGGGGCCCGTCAAACTGACGAATTCAAACATTTTTAATTTACGATTATAAAGAGTGTAAGGAGGCATTCGTGAGGAATTATTAAATAGATTTATTTTTTTGTGTACATATTACAATAAAAATTGCAAAATATCTAAGTAAATATAATTTTATTATTTTTATAAAGCAATGTAAAATAATCAATTTTAGTGCTCCGTAAACCTAGTGTTAATTTGCCGCACTCACTATTGAAACTGTTGAAATTGTAAAGACGCTTTCGTGAGACGTGATTTAATAAATCTCATGATTCCATAAATGTCATTATTCCAGAAGTGTCATGATTCCATAAGTGTCATAATTCGAGCACGTACATATTGTACATAATAAAAAGCGTGTACAAGCTGAATAAATTAAATCTTGGTTTTATACGCACCAGTTAATTTTACGGCTTGATAGGATTAGTGTTAATTATACAAACATAGATGGTAAATCATTTAAACCGACTGCCATTAAATTAGAATTCAAATGGAACGTTAAATTTATATAAATTGAACGAATAAATTTATTGAACGTATTATGGCCATATTAATAATTTAACAAAGTTATTCTGTCGGAAGGGCTATGGCGGCAGTCGAATTATGAAAAGATGGAAAAAGGAGAAGGAAGCGTGTCGTCCTAGGCCCGCTAGAGGACTCGTCAGTAAGGCTATCTAGCGGACGCGTGCCTTAGACGCGGGATGTCGTAAGGGCAGTTTAGAACGGTATATATACAAACAGAGGAAGATTCAGGTAGTAGCGGGAAAGGTGTTGTCGTAATGCCCCTCTGTTGACGAGCATAGGAAGTAACCGCCACAGTATTTAAAATACAGGTTTTGCAGATTATCAAACTCCGCTAAACTTCTCGTTAGGGGATCAAAAGTTTTCAACTTTCCTGAACGTGATGTTATGTAGTTTCACCAAAAAATTATGGAACTCCAAATTCTCATGCGCGGATTTGAAATTTCACTAAGCGGAGTTCACTCGTTCAAAAGCTATACGCGAGTAAAGTTGCTCGACAAGTTGCCCTTGTTCACGCCTACATTGCTACGTGTACAACGTGCCTTAGACGCGGGATGTCGTAAGGGCAGTTTAGGACGGTACATATACAAACAGAGGAAGATTCAGGTAGTAGCGGGGAAGGTGTTGTCGTAATGTCCCTCTGTTGACGAGCATAGGAAGTAGCCGCCACAGCATTTAAAATACAGATTTTGCAGATTATCAAACTCGGCTAAACTTCTCGTTAGGGGATCAAAAGTTTTCAACTTTCCTGAATGTGATGGTATGTAGTTTCACCAAAAAATTATGAAACTCCAAATTCTCATGCGCGGAATTGAAATTTCACTACGCGGAGTTCACTCGTTCAAAAGCTATACGCGAGTAAAGTTGCTCGACAAGTTGCCCTTGTTCACGCCTACATTGCTACGTAATACCAACGTGCCTTAGACGCGGGATGTCGTAAGGGCAGTTTAGGACGGTACATATACAAACAGAGGAAGATTCAGGTAGTAGCGGGAAAGGTGTTGTCGTAATGTCCCTCTGTTGACGAGCATAGGAAGTAGCCGCCACAGCATTTAAAATACAGGTTTTGCAGATTATCAAACTCGGCTAAACTTCTCATTAGGGGATCAAAAGTTTTCAACTTTCCTGAATGTGATGTTATGTAGTTTCACCAAAAAATTATGGAACTCCAAATTCTCATGCGCGGAATTGAAATTTCACTACGCGGAGTTCACTCGTTCAAAAGCTATACGCGAGTAAAGTTGCTCGACAAGTTGTCCTTGTTCACGCCTACATTGCTACGTGACACCAACGTGCCTTAGACGCGGGATGTCGTAAGGACAGTTTAGGACGGTACATATGCAAACAGAGGAAGATTCAGATAGTAGCGGGAAAGGTGTTGTCGTAATGTCCCTCTGTTGACGGGCATAGGAAGTAGCCGCCACAGGGCGTTCGAAAACTTTCGTGAGCCACTGTACGTTTGATAACGAATGCATTAGGGTTTCATTGAAGCCACTGTGAAGCAGTTATGTCGATTCTCTCGATAGGAATGTTTTATTAATTCCACGGACGAGTTAAACATCCGTTCGAGGGATTCTCGAAAAAATTCATTGGAATAGTAAATTGAGCTCGGAGCGACGGCTCATATCCATGTCAAACAGCAGGGATTCATCCGTAATTTGTAAACCTAATAGAAACCGTCCGGAGGGCCTGGAAGACGGTTTTTGCTCGCCAAGAAATATTTATTTTGCCCGATTAATTAATTCACTGTGACACAATCCTCCGGATCAAAATGCTCGGCCGGGATTGACGATCCTTTCGATAATTGTGCAACCACGATTCCTCTTACCACCGCCTTTTCCCTGCGTCGATGGCAAGTGCGAAACACAGGCCCGCCATTAGCATAACAGTGTAAGATGGCTTTTGAAAGTATGATAAATTGCTCGCCTGTGGAGGATGCTCGACAGCGATTCTTTTTGCTGCCTGATGCCGTAACGTAGACTTCTTTCGTTCACCTGTCGCGTAATCTTCGTAACAACGCTGCCAATTATAATTGTTCTTCATTAATGGAACAGAGGATTAAATATTCATTTAAACTTTATACAACCTCAATGATTAATCGATAGCTGTAAAAGCGTATACCATGATTCACGAAGAAAGCAATTATATTTCAATTATGCAGAAATTAGTGATAAAGAGCCGTAGCTTGCCGCTTTTAATGCAACAATTCATTTTGCCAGCAGCGAGAAAGAGATCCCTCGTTATTTCTCATTTTTAATTATACTTGATGGCTTATTTAATTTGATGATAATTTTATTCAATTTAACAGAAGCCAATGATCAAACATGTTGCCACTTTCGAAGGCATCTTTCATCTCGCTGGCGGGCCGAGAAATGTTCTTTTTAATTGGATCACGTCTTTATGCAAATTTAATTGACTTTCGTCAATTCATTTCGACCATTGTGGATTTCGACTGATGAGAAATTATGTGAAGACGATATTAAATCCTTCCGGTATTAATAGTTACTTTACTATTGTAAGTAACTGTAGAAAGTAGATTTGTTCGTTATTATTAGACTGCGGATGGTTATGCAATAGCATATTTTTCTAGAAAATAGGTACATCGACAGAAATTTGTTCTCTCATTAAGAGATTCTAAAACAATATTATTTACTTTACATATCATGCAAATATTTCGTATGCTTTGCATATTTATGTTTAAAAAGATATGCAGTCATATATTGAAAATGTTACTTGCCATGCAGAAACGTATCGCAAAACATTAAAAAACACTCCCTGGCAACCAGAACCAATTTTGATCATTTGACTTATGCAAAACAGTTTGAGAATATTAAAAAGGTTTACACCATTAATGTCATAAAATATCTTTCTCATTTTTCATTAAGTTTTAAAGAAAAGGATTAGGTGCTACCTATTATGTATCATAACAACAAACGTTTGTTGTTGAACTCAGGTAAAAGTATTTCGAAGCGCGGTCGATAGATGGCGTAGCATACCTATCGCGCATTTATCGCGGGATTATTATTTTTGGGAACCTCCTTTCTCACGTTTTCTTGAAAAATGGTCAACCACTGATACAAGGTCAATTACTGGTGCTTTTACCTTAATTTTTAGAGAAGACAGTTTTCAACCCTTTGCACTCGGAACTATGCCAGCTCCAAAACCAAAGATTTCTTGCGACCTGTAATGTTTCAGTCCTACCTGACTCTTTTCAATTTACGCATACGAAACTGATGCAATTTACTCGTGCAATATTTAAGTAATTTATTAGATACAAACAAATTGAACAATGTGCAGAATATTTTGGATGGTGTATAGCAATTTTTAATGATGATTCAGAGTCACCACTCGAGCGCAAAGGGCTAATATAAGGTTCTCGAATTATCCGGCTGCTGGAATTGCAAACAAGCCCACGCCGGCGGCCGGCATAATTGTTTCAATTTGCCGCGCGATGTTTATTCATACTTTGTTAATCCAGGAAAGATGCGGCGGTTAGTATGGAGGGCCAGTTTCTGGTGCGGCAGATCTACGACGACGAGATTACCTACAACATTATATCAGCGGCTGCGAACCTGCTCAGTATGTACATTTCTTTATTTCCGCACGACTGGTCACCGAAACGACCTGCCTCGCCTAGTAAACACCTTTGCCAGCTTCCTGGCGCATCCGTAATAAGTACCTGTTACAGCGTGTATTTATTTCCCACAGCGATTACACCCCTCCTCGCTATCATCCATTAATGTTCCGTTTGTTCCGACTGTCCGTTGCTTTTGCAAATGAAAATGGCGGTCCCGTCCCTCCCGTGGCTCAAACAATAAGATAAAGGGGATGCAATAGTAGCTAGTAGCTCCTCTCACAAGATTCACAGGTGAAGAATCGACTCTCGGGGACCAATTGATCCTACCTCGTCTCCTTTAGTTGACCAAACCACCGAAACTCGCTTTTCTCCCCAATCCTCTTTTTACCCCCGCCATTCGCCTCTTCAGCTCTTTTTATTGGCCCGAGTGGCGACCTCAACGAAGAAGGAACGCCATTCTGCAGATCCTTCGACCCAACACTAAACGCTGCTACGTCTTTATATACAGCCACTGAGCCCGTGCTCGTAGACCAGGCTACCGAGGTCACCACGAAATGCGATTCCTTTTCTCTTGGTCGTTTTCTCAACCCTTTTTACCTTCTTTATTGCTTTTATCCGCGAACGAGGTGACCTCAGCACAGAAAAAATCCTTTCAGCGAGTCCAACGTACTGGCTGCAGGTCGAAATGCGATTCTCTTTCCTCTCGACCCTTCCCAATTGCCTTCGGCCCTCCTGTTTGTATCTTTTCGCTGTGCTACGTGTGTTTGCTCTTTGGGGGAAGCTTCGTTCGGGACAAAGCTGGCCATGATATGATATTATTTTAAATGAAAAGTTAACATATCTTCTGAGGTAGGGGAGACCCGGGTAGGTTGTAATTATCTTTTAACATAATTAATACGTTTTGGTGTTCCCGTCTACATCCAACAGCTGCTTACTTTCGTATTAGCAACTTGAGGACGGTTCTGTTGGGTTGGGTATAGTTGTGTGTATTGTCCGCGCAACGAGAGTTGGCACAAAATCTTGTCAGTGAAGTGGAGGGGGGACGGCGAGTCCTCACTCTTGACGCAAGGCTGCGGATCCCACCACTGATCAGTGGATCCCACTCTTACGCTTACGTTTTGGCGGGAACGATCGACATAGGCGCTCAGCATCACCACCGTCTTACTTTATGGCCACCAGATCTCTCTGTTACAGTCACACTCAATACGCCCGTTTGATGTCTTCGTCAAGCGAATCGGCCAATCGCGGAAGACGTGTAGCGCGTAGTGGGAGCATCACGTGGTACCCACAAGTTTCTCTGTACCAACTCTCGTTGCGCGGGCAATAGGAATCAAGGGACATACATAGTCACTGATATATATACTATGGATACGGTATTGCCATAAGCCAGCTACACAGCTTTTTGTCCCGAATTGAACAGTAGATTTGGATGCCAGCGCCGCTATCGTTCGACCGGTGTACTGTACCCCTCGTACTCCTCTTCGCCCCGTGATCCTCTATACCAGTGGTGGGCACGGGTGGAGCCCCTCAAACGCCTGCTTCTCCCACCAATCTCTCTTTCATGCAGCGCGCACAATCGTTCCGTACGTTGATGTTTTGTGTCTTCGTTGCCCCATTGTACCGCGCTTGATGGGAGGGGACAGAGGGCGCTACTGAATCTTTTATCTTGAATATAACGTTTAAAGCTGATGTGCAATAGCATACATATTTTATTCCACATATTTGTATAAATATTTACCCCCTGTTTTAAAGTAATATTTTATTCCTTTTTGTTGTAAAAATTTCGAAAGCTAGTTTAACTAGCTTTTCAAGAGTTAATTCATCCATTCACCCTATTTTGAATGATCGAGTAACATACTCTAAACACGTCAAACGAATTGCACGCATAGTTTACCAAAAACAAGACGTCGAATGGTCCCCTAATCCTCACAAATTGACGCGTTTGTCAGCATTGTCTTGTCATGCGGGTTTCCCCCATAACGTTGCAACGAGATCGAACGCATAATAATTGCCGTGTACCCTGAATAACTGATCAGTGGTGATCAGCGATTGATTCCAGCATCCAGAGAAGGACAATCTGCACGATTCCGACCGCACACGATCTCATCGGATCGAGTTCCCGTTTGAACCTCGAACGATGCTCGTTAAAATTGCGACCCTCTAACAACCACCCTCGATCAGTTTAAGCGACACTCGACAACCATCCAGCGATTTCCCCATTAAGTCGAATCGTTCGGGATCGGATCCGTGACCGAACACGAAACCGAGAGCCGCGGAATAACGAGAGAACGCCTGTTCCAGATATCCCAGCGAACGAGATCCTGGAGCAGTTCGGCCGGATGTTCTTCGAGTTTTGTCAGGATTCCGGATACGACAAGATCCTCCAGGTGCTGGGAGCAACGCCCTGGGACTTTTTGCAGGTAAATGCACGCTTTTCCTCTGGGCACAATGATGGACACTCCCACCAACCTCTCTTTCATACAGCGCCTTCGTCACGATTGGTCAAACAAGTCACCGATGTAAACAAGTAACGGTTAGCAACGGTTGGCGAGAGAGCGGAGCGTCAAAATACAATGGTTCGTTTTGTTTTGTTTCATTTCGCGTCACCAAAAAAGAATCTATCTCCCTTTTTGTTTGTCACGCGCATTCGAAGGCGCGGCGCACGTGACGCTCCTTGTGGTCGCGGAGGCATGCGCATTGTATGCCGTGGTAACGGCGGATGCTGGTGGGGGGCGGTGGGCGCTATGGTGGGGACGATTGTGTTTCAATTTATAGACTATAGACGATTAGTCTAGTGCAGTGGTGGGCACGGGTGGAGCCCCTCAAACGCCTGCTTCTCCCACCAACCTCACATTCATGCAGCGCGCACATTCGTTGCGTACGCTAATGTCTCGTGTCTTCGTTGCTCCATTGTACCACGCTTGATGGAAGGGGACAGAGGGCGTTACGGTGATGACGGTTTTGCCTCAATTGAGGCAAAATTGCACATCCCTGATCTATGGTAACGGTGGACGCTGGTGGGAGACAGTGGGCGCCATGGTGGGGACGGTTTTGCCTCAATTGTGGCAAAATTGCTCATCCCTGATCTATGGCAACGGCGGACGCTGGTGGGAGACAGTGGGCGCTATGGTGGGGACGGTTTTGCCTCAATTGAGGCAAAATTGCCCATCCCACATTTATGGTAACGGCGGACGCTAGTGGGAGACAGTGGGCGCTATGGTGGGGACGGTTTTGCCTCAATTGTGGCAAAATTGCTCATCTCTGATCTATGGCAACGGCAGACGCTGGTGGGAGACAGTGGGCCTTATGGTGGGGATGGTTTTGCCTCAATTGAGGCAAAATTGCACAGCCATGATTTATGGTAAGGGCGTACGCTGGTGGGAGACAGTGGGCGCTATGGTGGGGACGGTTTTGCCTCAATTGAGGCAAAATTGCACAGCCCTGATTTATGGTAAGGGCGTACGCTGGTGGGAGACAGTGGGCGCTATGGTGGGGTCGGTTTTGCCTCAATTGAGGCAAAATTGCCCATCACTGGTCTAGTGTATGATGTGTGAAACAAATTTTGAAAAAATGGCATCTGATTGGAATCGCAGGAAAGATATTGATGGTTCTTTTCATCGAAGGCCGAGTAGTAAGACCTGCAGTTTTTAAATACTTTTTACCTACAACCGTAACAAATTTAATTGCACGTTTGGATGCCTGGGATTCGTTTTTGCATAATTCCGAAATTTCTGTTCTGGACGCCGGGAGTATTTAAATGATCTTGTCTTGTAGAAAGCAACAAGTGCAAATATAGTAGTAGGCATTTAAATATTAATGTGAGTAACTGTATACGGTGGACATGCTGCTCGAAGGAATTCCGTCCGCATTTTTTCAAATACACACACACATACTGAATCGTTAGTTTCTGGACGATTGTCGCAAAATTCCCTCGGGCTACGAACACCCGGTGACCGACTCCCGGGATTCCATCGATTCCGTTTGCTTGCGGACCAAGTGAAAGTTGACAGAAAAGATGTACACGTGGGCAGAGCGTTCGCGATTGACCGGTGGTGGTCCAGGGGGAATCAGGTTTCATTCTTTTGCGATTTGTTTCCATCGCCGCATCCCACGGTGGTAAATATTCCTGAAAACATATAGAATTGAGGATAAAATAGAAATTTAAAAAATAAAGATCTGAAAAATGTTCAAAAAATTACTTTTGGACGGTTCATACCTTTCACACATATACAGGGTGAGTTTATCCAAGGTTGTAATTTTTATAATGTTCGGTAGGTTTAGTGTTAAGAGAGGATATACAAATGTATGTTGTTTCTACGTTTTGCACTTAACGCAGATAATTTTTTATTTTGCATAAAAATCCGTAGTATCTCCTTACTTCTAGATGATTTCTAGAAGAGATTTATCTCCGAAGGTCACATAGTCTGAAATTTCAATGTTATCGTTAATCTTTTAGTGGGATGATGTATCACGACCGGTACAACCATGTTTAATATGTTGACCTTCGAATGACTTCCGTACAAGTTATCATTGTTTTCGTGCAACTAGCAAGGGCCTACTGTACTCTGATTTAAACGGTGTTCGAACAATTACGTGTAATTAAGAAAGATCTGAATTTTGTCGACGTTTTTGAGAAAGTCGGCCAATGTTTTCGCCCAGGGACAATTTCGAGCCTAGCCCGAAGGAAGCACACGTGCACCTGCATGCCTTGCGGAATGTTCATTCGCGCATTCCGCAGCCGATGCATTTCTAAACCCGAGACACGACCCGTTCGAGGGAAACACGCCGGACCAGTCCGCGATTGCGGCAACGAGCCGCTGAGTAATTGGACAAAAAGCTTGTAAACTTGTTTGCGCGCGCAGAATACGGTCGCGGAATTATCGCCTGAATTCTCCTTGTCCGTGATTGATGGATTATTACACCTTTTTTCAGTCGAACAGAGAACGTATCGCGATCCTGTGGGACTAATGATCGCAAAGAAAACGTCGCGGATTGATTGGGATAGTTTGTGTACGGAAGATACGAACCGCCGGCTCAGAGTCGGCTGGATCGCGACATTTTGTGACATTTTACTGTAACTCTTGAACCACAAGAGATATTAGCACAAACTTTGCACTGAAATTCATTAAAAAATTATTCTTATCTACTGACAATTATCGTAATATATATTACAATTATTTTATAACATTACAATAATTATCAGCAGATAAGAATAATTTCTTAATGAATTTTAGTTTCTTATTTTATATAATAATTTTAATTAATATATATTTATATGTATATAAAGGAACTAAATACGGTAACAAATAAGCAATTCTAAAAATTATTTGAATACAACAAAATTTAAACACCTAATTAAAAAATTATTACAGAATACTTAAGTATTTTGTTGTCTTAAAATAATTATTAAAATTGTTTACTTGTATCTAAATATTTTGTAATAATTTTTTAATCGAGTGTACAATCTTTGTCGTCTTAAAATTGAGTAATTGAATATGAATTTAAATACTCTGGGTCAAATTGACCCCGGGCTCCGTTATCGGAGGACTAAATAAGGGACGCGCGAAACCGGAAGAGCTCGCACGAAGAAACTCGCGGATCCCGAGGAATGCGCGCGATGCGATTAGCGAGAGCGGAATGCCGTCGCAGAACGATATTATTATCGTCTGCCGTTTTTCTCCCGCGAGGTTTCGTTTCCGGTTCTGGCGTCGCGCGAAAGCTGTTCTCGCATCGGCCCACGGCTGCCGTTGGAAATTTGAGAGACGTCAGTCCTGCGTCCACTCGTATCGTTCGAACGTGATCGACAGTGATAGCGTGCCGAATTGATACCAGCTGACAGATATTATGCCGCGCAATTACCCTCTCGACGATCCTGCCGCCGATATCTATAAAATTCGATCGCTCGAATGCAATGGCGTCCGCCCATCCTTTGACCCAGTGATGCCAGAAACCATCCAAACGGATGCTTCTTCCTCTCCTCCTTTTCCCCTTCCACTACCATGAGCACGCTTCAACGTCCCCCGCTAAGACCGTAGACTGGTCACGTGACGTGCCGCGCGCGACCGATACCGCTCTGGTAATCGGAGAGGGGGTAAATCGTATTCCCCTCGATTTCAGCGTCTCGCATCACTGCTTTGACCCTCCTTTCGCTCCTCCTTTAACCCGAAAGCGAAGGGAACCCGTCTTCGCTATAAAATCTCACGAGCTGCTAAACTGACGAGAATCTGGTGACATTTAATTGCAGAATTTGGACGCCCTTCACGATCATTTAGGCACTTTGTACCCGGGAATGAGGGCGCCCTCCTTCCGATGCACCGAGAGGCCAGAAGACGGCGCGCTCATATTACATTATTACTCCGACCGACCTGGTTTGGAGCACATCGTCATCGGCATCGTTAAGGTATTTCCGACGAAACCGTAATGCAATATTGGGTTATCGATTTTGTAGTTAAAACTTTGCTCACTTGTAGACATCGTTCTTCTGTTAACAAATACAGACTCTTGTTCCGATATCAGGCGAAGGCTCGGGCCCCGCCCTATCTCGGATCAAGGTGGCTTTCATAGTTGTGAAGCGACTCCACATAGCAACAAAAGATTGACGCCATTCTACGGGCCCTGTTTTCCCATACTTTTCTACTACTGTCATACTTTCGGAGTTATTGTAGAATTAACAAATGTTTTTGTTAATATGGGTCGTGGTTTACAATGCAAATTTCCAACAGCTTCATTTGTCAATGAATATCTGCCGTGTGTTTTCAGTTTTACCAGAAACTGAGCGAACGTTTATTGCATCGCTCCATAGAATCAATAAATCCATCTATAAAGTCGAACGATTTACGCCCACAACGTTAGAACTTATTTTTCATTCGCGAAGTATCGAGTTGATCGAAGAGTTTAGTACCTTTTCTTTTTTTGCAAAAAAGTGCATCGGTTTTTTGCAGGTGAACAGTTCATTCTTCGATACGACGCCGCGCATATACCCGGCCGTCTCTGTCGCTGATTTTTCCATCTAGCAGTCATGAAAAAAGAACGTTATTAGACGACATATTTACTGATCAAATTTACAACAACAAATCGTATTTCCTGCAACACCATTCCACTTTTCTATAGCTTGCATTCCAGTCGGAACAGACGTCCAGCCTCGACGTGCAACCTTAACATTTCACATTTGCTTAGCCATTCTCAATTTATACCTCGCTTTCTCGTCTCGACTCCTCAAACATTTAAACTTCGCTTGTTCACCACAATCCGCCGCAACATACTGCGACAAGTAAATTGCGAATTACAGTAACGTCTTGATATAAGTCGCACGGAGGTACGCGATCTTTGTCAGTTTGCTTACCCCCTCAACTGGGGGCCATACCCCGCGAGGGGTACGGAAGCTCGAGCTGCCTCGAGTATATCAGTGTGAACCACTACTAATCCAATTGCAAAACTTCTTTATTTTTCATTATATCTTTATCCGACTTTCGACAACTTATTTGTGGAATTTTTCTGATTGATATGACACTAAACACGATATAATTTGAACTGTATTTAGTGGTTTCATTGACGGGGTATGTACAGTCAGTGATGGGAATGTTGGCGCTTTTCACGCGCATGCGCGGCGATTTTAGCCTCAGTCAAGCACGAAAATCGGGTACCTTGGTCGCCCCGCTAATTTCGCAAAATTTATTATGATTTGATTTTGAAAAATGAATGTACAATATACATACGTACATAGAATATATAATATATAAATATGTAATATTTATGCATCTATGTACAATATAATATAACTTATTCTACTGCATCTTGGGAATAAGGAAGGGAAGGGTACTAAAATAACTAAACGAAATATATAATAACAAACCCACTACTTTCGCCCCAATAGTACCCCACAAACTACCGACGTAGCTTCGGTGCTGCCGAAACTCGCGCATGCGCGTGAAACGCGCCAACGTTCCCATCACTGTGTACAGTGGCTTTTGGAGAAGGCGCCTGTAGGAAATGCGGTTACGATTGGCTGTGACTCGATAGATCCGCCTCGCCCCACACGTATATTCTATGTTGCCTTAATATTGGCCTAGACGGTCACATCTACAGAAATAATCGTACGACAAAGAGAGTGAACAAGGTGTGCAAGACTGAATGAGACAGAACGCCGCAATCGATAGTCCATAAGCGTAGATATTGGTCTAGAACCGTCGTCGCGTCGCGTCACTGCAGAAGCAGTCGATAATGTAGAGCTCAAACTGTAATTTTAGAGATCCTACGACAGGCATGTCCAGAAGTAGCTCACTTGGACGCAAACTCGAGGGAGACGCCTACTTTTCCCTCCCGCGCGTCTCGCTCCCCGTGGCAGCCGTAGTCCTCCGAGCTCCTCAGACCCGTGCCTACCGTGGGTCCGATAGTCGCCCCAACGCGCCACACGCGGTACATATTGCAAGCGGTAGGTACGGGCCTGAGGAGCTTGGAGGACTACGACGGCACGGGGAGCGAGACGCGCGGGCGGGAGAAGTAGGCGTCTCCCTCGAATTTGCGTCCAAGTGAGCTACTTCTGGACATGCCTGTCCTACGACTATGTCAATATGCCCCACCAAGTCCCCAGGCAGATGAGCGGGTGATAGGGTCAGGTAGAGCCTTCACTGGTTCCCCTTGCCCCGCAAAACTCCCGGCTGCCTTTTTGTGAGCTCTGAATAATAGAAGAGGATAGCGGTCCGTGTTTACGTGGTGTCCTTTTCTACGTTCGGCATGGACGTTGAGGACAAAAAATAGTAGTCCAAACACGGACTATGTCCAAACACGGACCCGAGGATCGGACTGAAATCAAGACTTTACTGTAAATGCAATCCTAACAGAGATATTTTAGCTTTCAGTTTCTATTGAATCAACGTGTATACTCGCCTGAATCAGACTTGAGTTACCTTGCGATTCGCGGAAACTCTGAAACTAAGCTAGCAAACATCAACACTTTAGCAACGAAATTATTCGATCAACATGATATCCCTTCTCCGCACGGTTGACTTACGAGTGAAATTGATGGTTATACTATTCGTCCATTTAATTTCCAACCGAGTAAATCCTCTTGGGTAAAAGCGAGACGTGATTAAACGAGTTCGAAACTTTTCCCGGCGCAGACCGTGGCGAAAAAGCTCCACGACACGGACATAGAGATGCGGATATTGAAGTCGAAAAACGAGTGCGACCATGTACAATTCATGATAACGAACACCTCCGGCCCGGGCGTCGTCTCGAACCCCATGATTGCGGATTTGGAGACCTTGTCCGTCGGTGAGTGACGCCTAGCATCTCTAATCAAACGAATTCTTCACCACGACAGGTGAAAAGTTGTCGGACGCATTCACAGAAACTTTGTTACGGAATTTCTCGTAGAACCGAAGGTGAGCCCCATGACGTTCTGCCGAGTTTTCCCATTCCATCTGATGTTCAACAGGGACCTCGACATAGTTCAGACTGGATACACCATCACTCGCGTCATCCCCCAAGTGTGCTCCGGTAATTGCAAGCTGAACGACATCCTGTGGACAGTGAGTTTACTACTTTCTTATTTCTTCGACTGTGATAGTTTGCGTTGGTATTCGTATACAGTGCATTCTCGATAATTGTCCACAACAAGAGTCGAGAATTATCCACGACCAGGGAGAATTATCGTGCACACCGACATATCCGACCCGTATTACGTTATACTCCTCGGCGACCGAGGCCCCTTGGCCACTCACGGAGTATAACCCAGCGGTAGTGGGGATAGTTAAGGGACAATTACGGGCCAGATATTTCGGTATGCATGTTGACCTCGTTGTACTCGCTTTGAATACGTGAGATGTCTATCGAACAATTGGTAAATAAATTATTGCAGTACCGAATAAGTTATAAAAAAAGATCTCTTTAGTGAGACATCTCTGAACTTACAATAGGATTTATATAAATGTCGTTTTTTGTTGCGAAACAAAAAATTGGGCACGATTATGATTTCCGTGGCCCCTACATTGAAGGATAAATTTATGTTCTTGGGGTCATTTTAAGAAAAAAACTGTATATGTTATAGGTACCAAATCGGCCTGATTTAGCCGGTAAAGTAGATTTCCTGTTTTTTATAAACCTGCAAATATCTCGGAAACTATGCGAGATATGGCAAAATATATACAGACCTTTTTTGCAGGAAATTGAATTTCCTATAAAAAGACATTAAAATGATGTTAAAATTCCGTTTTTCCTGACCTAACCTAACCTCACATAACCTAATACGTCAATAATGTTCTCTGGAAATTGAATTTCAATACATAGACATTTCTTGAGTCTCGTATAAGCAGTTGTGAACCGAGCCTTTACGTTCCCCCGACCATCATTTCAGGGGGGAGGCAGTTGTTCTGCAACTTCACCGAAATATAAATATACTCGGAAACTGCGCAGCTGATAAAAAAATGTCATAGGACATAAATTGTTGGAAATTCAATTTTCTACAAAAAAAGGTCTCTCGATATTTTGCCATATTTTGCATAGTTACCGAGATATTTGCAGATTTATAAAAAACAGGAAATCTACTTCACCGGCTAAACCAGGCCCATTCGATACCTGTGACATACACATTTTTTTCTTAAAATGACCCCAAGATCACAAATTTAACCTCTAAACAAGGGGCCACGGAAATCGTAATCTCCCCAAAAATTGTGCACTGAAGAGTTAAGTGTATTAATGAAATGAAGGAAAGAGTGTAGTGTTCAGTAGAAATTGGATATTTTTGGGAGCAATAATTTCTTTAAAAATGATTAGCAGTCTGGTAAAAATTCTTGAGCGGCTATTTGTCGAGGCTCGTCCTCAAAAGAGTTGAGTTTGCCGCAAACTGCGTTCAGGGGTGTGCAACGTAAAACTCGCCGGTGTCTCACGTTTCCGTAAACGTGATAAAGGGGCTCGGATCGATAACCGCGTTTTATTTTGCGAAACGCCGCGTTAGTTAGCGCGGACCGCGAAATTGCGTTATTGTTCGGGCAGGTAGTGGCCAACGGCGGGCTATAATTCGCGCGGATTCATACACCGCTGATCATATATCTTTCAAACGCGGTTTGTTTGAAACGGTGTGACACGCTTCGTTGCAGCGGCATCATTTAACGGCATTTTCATAGTCGCTGGCGCATACGGCCACGAGCGTAATCAATTAACCGTCCGTTGTCATTGCCCGCCACAGTTGGATTCCCTCGGTTCTCGTCTTAAGGACAGGAATCCGTGATCTGTAGCTGTCGCGACGATCGCGTAATCTCGTTTCAGGTGACGTTATTATGCGGCGACGTCTTGCTGATAAATTTCTCCGTCGAATGACCATTCTCACGCTCGAACAAATCCTGCGGTAGTCAACACACAAATCTGGGTCGTTCATGTCGCCTAGAAACTATTGTCAAAAATTGCTCATCGCGCACCAAGCAGAAACTTCAAATCAAAAGTCGATTATAAAATTGTGCTTCTTTGGCGCGACAATTTTTTTAAGTCGTCTTTGAATTGAACGACTGACAATTTTTAATTTATGTAGGAAGAATATATTCTTATGCAATTTCTGAAGTGGATAAGTATATCCCAACTAAATCTCAACTGTTGGATACCGTTGGATAACCATAAATGCTACTACTTACAAGGAGAAGACGCGGTCATGGGGTCTCAGATTTTCTCGAAACTTTGCATATTGGTAGATTTCGTTCTCCTGTTTATGAAAATATAGCATTACAGGGTCAGATACTCAATAACTTTTGAGATATTTACAATTGAAATTTCATTATACCCGTTAAGTGCAGTTTCAGTTGAAGTTATTGTCAAGTACCAAACGGCGTGGTGGTAACGTACTAGGTTGGTACGAGGAAGGCCAGGGTTCAAATCCCTTGTCCTCTTTTTCCTTTTTCTTTCTTTTCAGTTTATCTATTTTAATTGATTGGATTTGACAAATGAATTAAAATAGATAAACTGAAAAGGAAGAAAAAGGAAAAAGAGGACAAGGGATTTGAACCCTGGCCTTCCACCACGCCGTTTGGCACTTGACAATAACTTCAACTGAAACTGCACTTAACGGGTATAATGACATTTCAATTGTAAATATCTCAAAAGTTATTGAGTATCTGACCCTATAATGCTATATTTTCATAAAAAGGAGAACGAAATCTACGAATATGCAAAGTTTCGAGAAAATCTGAGACCCCATGACCGCGTCTTCTCCTTGTTAGGTGAAACGAAGCGTGCTCCTTCCACTGTGACCAATCAGCCGCGTAGTCCCTTCACGGGACATCTGCCGGGGCACGCACAGTACACGTTCACGAGTATTCTTTCTAGCGGACGTAAACATTCCGAATTCCACGTCAACGTGAAATGTGAGCAGGCGTCGATGAAACAATGTTGTATGAGCACGAGTAAAAAGAACTCAGAACTGTTTTGTTTTCATAGGTCAGACCACACCTGGAGCTAACATTCGAGAACATATTGTCGCACATAAACACGGTGTACGTGCTGCGAACGAAGGAAGGAGTGATGCGATCGAACGCGTCCAAGAAGCGGCCGTGTCTGCGTTTAAAAGTTAGTAGAAATCGTGCGCTACAAGGTGCGTACGTACAGTCAAGTCGGAAATTAAGTTGACAGGTCTTTAATAACTGTAACTTTTTTACAATTTTACCAAACGACTTGAAATTTGTTTGAGACATTAGAAGAATTAGTTAACTAGGTAATGTGTAGAAGAATTCTTTCGGTTGCTTTGAGACTTTTGTTTCTCGCGATCAGTGTTATAGGATGCAATCGAAAAATAGTTTGACCTTGACAATCAAGGTCAAGGTTAAGTTTGCGACGTGTTTTTGACAAATCTCAACAGATCCAGAGACGCAGAATCACTATAGATATAGCGGTCATATAATTTTGAAACACCCTGTACATAACTTAAATCTAAAAAACGTATATTGTAAATTTTCATTTTAGGGACAAAAAAAGATGTTAAAAATCATGGCCACTACTTTTGTCTTCGCAGTTTCGACCAATGGTAATTTTTCATTAATAACTTTTGGAGATTGTCTAGTAAACTAATCCTTCTAACAACTAAATAAAAACTCTCAAGCCGTTTGAACCAATTTAAAAGAAGTTATTTGTTTTTAACACGTTCGCTGCCAGCACCGTACATATGCGACGACCATAATTTCGTATTTTACTTAAAGAAAATAAAATTGCTTTATTGTACGACCGTGATAGGCGCGGTAGGGGCCCCTCAAACGCCCTGCTTCCTCCACCAACCTCTCTTTCATGCTCGAGGCCTGCGCATTGTTAGCGACAGGCGAAGCACTTCCTTCCTCTGGCAGTGGTGGACACGGTTGGAGCCCCTCAAACGCCTGCTTCTCCCACCAACCTCTCTTTCGTTTTGCCTCAATTGAGGCAAAATTGCACATCCCTGATTTATGGTAAGGGCGTACGCTGGTGAGAGACAATGGGCGCTATGGTGGGGACGGTTTTGCCTCAATTGAGGCAAAATTGCACATCCCTGATTTATGGTAAGGGTGGACGCTGGTGGGAGACAATGGGTGCTATGGTGGGGATGGTTTTGCCTCAATTGAGGCAAAATTGCCCACCCCTGATCTATGGTAATTGCGGACGCTGGTGGGAGACAGTGGGCGCTATGGTGGGGACGGTTTTGCCTCAATTGAGGCAAAATTGCACATCCCTGATTTATGGTAAGGGCGTACGCTGGTGGGAGATAGTGGGCGCTATGGTGGGGATGGTTTTGCCTCAATTGAGGCAAAAGTGCCCATCCCTGATCTATGGTAATTGCGGACGCTGGTGGAAGACAGTGGGCGCTATGGTGGGGACGGTTTTGCCTCAGTTGAGGCAAAATTGCACATCCCTGATTTATGGTAAGGGCGTACGCTTGTGGGAGATAGTGGGCGCTATGGTGGGGATGGTTTTGCCTCAATTGAGGCAAAATTGCCCATCCCTGATCTATGGTAATTGCGGACGCTGGTGGGAGACAGTGGGCGCTATGGTGGGGACGGTTTTGCCTCAATTGTGGCAAAATTGCTCATCCCTGATCTATGGTAACGGCGGACGCTGGTGGGAGACAGTGGGCGCTATGGTGGGGACGGTTTTGCATCAGTTGAGGCAAAATTGCCCATCCTTGGTGCACGATGTTGTTTAAAATTATAAAGCACAGTACCGAGGCTATTCTTTTCAATATTTTACAAGAGGATGTGTTGCATTTAAAAAAATGTTATAACTATGGGAACTGTTGGCAAAATGAGCACTGGCAGCGAACGTGTTAAAAGGTGTCCGAATAATTTTGCACAGCACTGTACATACCTACATATACGCGATGGAATTCATGGTAACGTTCCCGGCTTGAACTGATTTCGTTGTCACAGCGGGGCATTTTATTTTTTCAAAGGGTCAAATGTTGTACATACCGGAGTCGGATCTCGTCATCTTCCTGTGCTACCCCAGCGTTATGAATTTGGACGACTTGACCAGGTGAGCTTCCACACGGGTTTATTATACTTCATTTGCATCCTTGGACTCCGTCCTACCAGCCAGGAGACAAGTGTCACTCACATCAGATAAAATCACAATTTAGTCAAAATACCTATAAACACTGAAATATTCTTTTAGTTGCACTACAAATTCCAAAAACATATATTCTAAAGAAAATGGCTGAAAATTTTGATGCACACATTATCGCTATTTTTATAATATAGGTATTTTCAGTGCTCAGTAGACCTAGTGTTAAACACGTTCAATACATCGCAGCAGTTAATCAAATAGAAAAAATTTCGTACCCGGAATGCTCGACTACAAACCACGAATTTACGTGAAAACCAGTAATCCGGCAGAAATAGGACATTTATCACGACATGGTAGAATACATCGAAAATGCTAACATTTTGAAAATGTCGTTTCTGTGATGAGGAAAATAAACCAAAAATTTCTCGATCAAACGTGTCACAATACAGTTGGACAGGCGAATTAATTTTCCTGTTCGCAGGGACACGTTAATCCGGGCTGTAATTATGGAATTGTGAATAAATTGAATCTCGCTCGGCGTGAGTAACGGCGTGTGCATTGTTCGGACCGGTTGCACCGCGAACGCGTCCATCACCGTTCGCGTTTCCCGTGGAGCGTTCTGCAACCTGTAAAACTGTCGACGAGCCACCGTAAATCAGCGTAAACGAATGGTCACCGCGAAGAATGCAATGCGACGGGTTTCCACTTACAAAACGTGTAACACTGCTCCCTGCACGCGATCCTTCAACTTTGGCAATGAGTTATAAACGATCGAATGCATTGCTTCCGTTTTTAACGCGGCGATACACGCGGTTGCAGTGCCGTATCGGATTCCCACTGTTCGATCTTTGCCTCCTTTTCAATTTGGGTTGAGAAATAGTTCGATCGTTTGAAACGTTATGGCGGTTGTAGTGCGGCCATAGCACAGTGTAACGAGTACATACGTGAAAAAAAATCAAAAATCGATTTTCCAATAAAATAGTCATATTTCGAAGCAGCTAGTACATTTATGGCTAAATAAGCAAGTTTTAATTGAAATCAATTTCTTCACCTTCTCTTGTTCGCAACTTAATCGCGGCGCGACACCATCGCTACCGCCGAACCGAGACCACTCCGCCTTCGCGCATATATATATACAAACAGAGGAAGATTCAGGTAGTAGCGGGAAAGGTGTTGTCGTAGTGTCCCTCTGTTGACGAGCACAGGAAGTAGCCGCCATAGCATTATAAAATACAGGTTTTACAGATTATCAAACTCGGCTAAACTTCTCGTTAGGGGATCAAAAGTTTTCAACTTTCCTGAATGTTATGTTATGTAGTTTCACCAAAAAATTATGGAACTCTAAATTCTCATGCGCGGAATTGAAATTTCACTACGCGGAGTTCACTCGTTCAAAAGCTATACGCGAGTAAAGTTGCTCGACAAGTTGCCCTTGTTCACGCCTACATTGCTACGTGACACCAACGTGCCTTAGACGCGGGATGTCGCAAGGACAGTTTAGGACGGTATATATACAAACAGAGGAAGATTCAGGTAGTAGCGGGAAAGGTGTTGTCGTAGTGTCCCTCTGTTGACGAGCAAAGGAAGTAGCCGCCACAGCATTATAAAATACAGGTTTTGCAGATTATCAATCTCGGCTAAACTTCTCGTTAGGGGATCAAAAGTTTTTAACTTTCCTGAATGTGATGTTATGTAGTTTCACCAAAAAATTATGGAACTCCAAATTCTCATGCGCGGAATTGAAATTTCACTACGCGGAGTTCACTCGTTCAAAAGCTATACGCGAGTAAAGTTGCTCGACAAGTTGCCCTTGTTCACGCCTACATTGCTACGTAATACCAACGTGCCGTAGACGCGGGATGTCGTAAGGGCAGTTTAGGACGGTATATATACAAACAGAGGAAGATTCAGGTAGTAGCGGGAAAGGTGTTGTCGTAATGTCCCTCTGTTGACGAGCATAGGAAGTAGCCGCCACACGATCATTTCAAGGATTTTCACAATTTTTGGATTTTCACTATTGTAGAGGGTAAAACTGCATTAAGAGCCAGTCTGTATAATACTCCCACAGAATCCTGCATTGTACTACTCCGTTAAAAATAAACCGGCGACTCCTGACTAGTATTAACGAGAATCCAAATGTATTAGCGGCGTTATACGCGAACAGGCGTGATATCATCCTCTCGATCGACATATGAAGCGACAAGCTTTCGTTCGGAGCATCCCATCGCCCGCGGCACGGCCAACGATTTAACAACCAGATAATTCTCAGTGTAGTTTCAGTGGCCTGGAATTTATTCGAGGTGTCGAGCTCGTTAGTGGATAAATTTGAAACTTCATCAACTTAGCTATCATTACGCTCTACCTGTTTATTGTGGTAACTTTCTTTTGTGTTCGGTGCAAGGCAATGATGTCCGTCGTGCATTGGATTAGAAACGACAACGGACGAGTTACGAGTCAAATGAGAAAGTTTCAAAAAGTGCCATTTTTATTTTTTCATCTATTTCTTACCGATTGCAATTTATTCAAAATCTTTCTTGCACGTCGTTTAGTAAATTAAATGTTTTCCAATTGCTTATGAAAGGTTAAGTTGGTTAGTGCAATCTTAAACAAATTAATTTGATTTAACACTAGATTTACGGGGCCCGTCAAAATGACGGATTCAAAAATTTGTAATTTACGATTATTAAGAGTGTAAGAGATATTACAAGATATTAGAGTTTTTGTGTACATATTACAATAAAAATCGCTGAAGATCTAAATAAATACAATTTTATTATTTTTATAAAGCAATGTAAAATAATCAATTTTAGTGCTCCGTAAACCTAGTGTTAAGGTCGTTCTTATACTTCCGCGAGCCACTGTATTTCCACTTTACGAAATATCGGTGTGAAAATTCAGGAAACCGTTTTTTTTTTTTGTTACTTGGGCGGCATGGATCATCAGGTGGGGGCTATACTTGAGCGACATCCCCCTTCACGACGCCACCAGAGATCTCGTACTGATGTCGGAGCAATTCGAGGCTGATTACAAATTAACGGTGAACTTGGAGCTGCTTACCGATAAATTGCAGCAGACGTATCGCGAGCTCGACAGCGAGAAAAAGAAGACCGACAGGTAAGGATTCCACCGTCGGCGTAATTTTCTGATTAAGGAAGTCCCTATTGGCCTCGTTATACGTTTATCCTGACGCAATTTCTGGCCGACGATGGCCGAGCTTTTCCCTTCGCGGTGGAATTTCTTTCTTGACAGGATACTCTCCCCCGCCGGAAATTGGATCGTACTTTTTTCCCCTAGCTATCGCGAGAGAACGACGTCGTCTGTAAACGTCGCCTGTTTCGACGACGTTTGCTCGATGCGACAGTCAAAATACAGTACCATCTACTATCTCCTATTCCACTTGTATGAGCACACAGACTGCTTGCTCCTGTCATTTATGCTTCTAGCATAAATAAACGTTTGATATACAGTCGATCATATTAATATTCGGACAACAGAGATGTCCATCGCGAGATGCCAATGAGAAACTTGTTGGTACCACGTGATCTCCCTTCTACGTGCTACACGTCTACCGCTATTGGCCGAATCGCTCGACAAAGACGGAAACGCGCGTATTAGTGTGACCGGAACAGAGAGATATGGTGACGCTGAGCGCCTACGTCGACCGTTCCTGCCAGAACGGTAAGAGTGGGGTCTCGCCACTGATATATACAGGGTGTACCACATAAATGGGAACACCTAAATATCTGTCGTATTTACAGTTCTATCAGAAAACTTTAGAGGACTAAGTGACACTATTGCAGGGGGCAAATATAATGGTAAAGAAAAAAATTTTTATGTCGTGTTTTTTTAATGAACTTTCAAGGCCACCGAGGTTTTCTTAAATGGAATAGTATATTTTTTTACGATAGCATGATAGACAATAAAAAACTGAATTTAGTGGATACCACCTTTTTGACCTTGAAATGACCTTGAGCAAAAGTTGGAGTGGATAAAATGTGGAAGTTTAAAATTGACGTGTTTCAGCAAAGATTACGTGTTGTTTATGACGGGTTGATCTTTACAAACCACAATAAATGTTTGAAATATTTTTCATAGTAAACAGCGTATGTTTATGTTACAGTATGTGTCATTGAGATCGTTAACAGAAGGTTAATCGGTTAGAATAAGTACGTTGTTCCTTCTGCATTATTCGAATTCGAAACGTGAAAGACCAGAGGATATGCGGCAAATCGACAATGCCTACAGATCATTTAATGGCAGATTGCAATATTGTATAAATGAGGATGGTCAACATTTCGATCATTTATTATGACATGTAAAGGTCAACCCGCCGTAAACAACGCGTAATCTTTGCTGAAACACGTAAATTTTAAACTTCCACATTTTATCCACTCCAACTTTTGCTCAAGGTCATTTCAAGGTCAAAAAGGTGATATCCACTAAATTCAGTTTTTTATTGTCTATCATGCTATCGTAAAAAAATATACTATTCCATTTAAAAAAACATCGGTGACCTTGAAATTTCATTAAAAAACACGACATAAAAGATTTTTTTCTTTACCATTATATTTGCCCCCTGCAATAGTGTCACTTTGTCCCCCGAAGTTTTCTGATAGGACTGTAAATACGACAGATATTTAGGTGTTCCCATTTATGTGGGACACCCTGTATACTATGGATACGGTGTTGCCATAAGCCAGTTACACAGCTTTTTGTCCCGAATTGAACAGTAGATTTGGATGCCAGCGCCGCTATCGTTCGACCGGTGTACTGTACCCCTCGTACTCCTCTTCGCCCCGTGATCCTCTATACTTCGCCATGTGTTTGCGTCCCTCTAGATGGCGCTGCTTTCAATCGAGTTGATTGGACGTCATTGACACGCTACGAAATAAAAAGTATCGATGACGTTCAATCAACTCGATTGAAAGCAGCGCCATCTAGAGGGACGCAAACACATGGCGAAGTATAGAGGATCACGGGACGAAGAGGAGTACGAGGGGTACAGTACACCGGTCGAACGATAGCGGCGCTGGCATACAAATCTACTGTTCAATTCGGGACATTTTCAGAATCCGAATACCGTATCCGTAGTATATATATATATATATATATATATATATATATATCAGTGAGTCTCGCAGTCCCCCTGCACCCCACTGTCGAATATCACTGCCATCTCCTGATGGACGGACGTACATCGCGATATTCTGTTTACTGTTTCAAATGTTACCGCCTCATTTTAGTCATAAAAACTTGGAAACGTTATCGTTATAACAAATATCGTTATAACAGTGCTCGTGTCTTGTAAGAAATAACAGTAAATATAAATAGAATGGAAAGCCTGTGATGAACGCGAATAACAATAATTATGTGGTAAATAATTTCTATGACAAATACCGACTGTCTGACAGCCTACTATATTCGGTGCTGCCAGTGTCGGTGGCAAAGGAGCTCAGGCACTCCAGGCCCGTTCCAGCAAAGAAGTATGATTGCGTGACGCTATTGTTCTCCGGGATCGTCGGTTTCGGGGCTTATTGCGCTGCGCACACCGACTCCAGCGGTGCGATGAAGATCGTCAACATGCTAAATCAACTGTACACAGCGTTCGACGTGTTGACCGACCCGGAGAAATATCCGGACGTGTACAAGGTGAGTTTACGACCGTCCATTTCCATAGTCGCAGTGTCAACCTCCAAACAATCTCAACCAGAAATTTGCAGGATTCCCTTTCGAAGAATAAACATTTGCACTGCGATAAATTCCATTCGAATTAATTAGAATACAGTAGACTCTCCCGTTGTTTGTGCGTGGATGGAATAGATCCCCTTGTAAATCGATTTTTCTCGCATTAGTCACTGCTGACTTGGTCACTGAGAACCGCGTCAGATAATTAATAAATGTAAAGGTGTCTTGAATAACGATATAAGAGCCATTTTGAATATGACTATTGAGTTATCGCGATTGTACAAACCTAATGATGCTTACATGAAAGATTGCTGAAGACTGCCATCTTGAGTTTCGTTAGGAAACATGAAAATTAAAGGATGTGAATTTTGTGGCGGAGGTGGCAGAACGTAGTGTGAGACAATTTGAGTGAGCGATGGACAATCGCTTTGATCAAATGTTGATCAGGTGAATTTGACTGGTCATATGTGTAGGATCTCGGGGAAAGGGAAGGCACCACGCCGGGAATCGAACCCGGGCCCTCGCGGTGGTAGCCGATCGACTAAGGGTCTCTGCACACCCATCCGGGACGGGACCCGGAGAGTTTTTTTTTTACATAGCTTTGGTATAGGCAGGGCTCTCCGGGATGTCTGATCCGGCGTGGTACCGATTCTTTCCTGGCGCGACCGAAGGGCCATAATTCTTGCACTTTCGAGCGCGCGTTGATAGTTCTCTCTGTGCATAGTACAAAAACAATGTTTCCAGGGACTCCAGACCTCCTTAAAGTGAACTATCTAAACTAACTAGCTAAATCCCGGTCCGGCCCGTCCCGGATGGGTGTGCAGAGACCCTAAAGGTATCACAACCAGGCCGGGACCCGGAGAGTTTTTTTCTACGTAGCTTTAGTACAAGGAGTGATGTGGGCACGCTCCGGATCCAGTGTGGTTCCGATTCCTTTCTCGCGCGTCCGTAGAGCCATAACTCTTGCCTTTTCGAGCGCGCGTTGACAGTTCCCTCTGTGCATAGCACAAAAACAATGTTTCCAGGGACTCCACACCTCCTTAAAGTGAACCATCTAAACTAACTAGCTAAATCCCGGTCCGGCCCGCCCCGGACGGGTGTGCAGTGACCCTAACGCGCTCACCCACGGAACCCTTCCTAATTTCCCACGGTATTTGTGGTCTGGGGGGTCCTAATCCCACATATGTAGGTCGCTTAAATATATTCCATCACTTATTAGTATATTGAGTCACTTAACCATCGGGTAGTTAGACTTTGTTTGAAGTTCCGCTAATAATCTTTGAGACGAGATGAAATCCGAGGGCCCCGTGTCGCGAAGCTTAGGCGGGACCCGGATTCGGGGAATGTGTATTAGCTGGAGGAAGTATCATTTCCTGACAACGGATATATATTTGAATTTCCGGGAAGGCTTGTTAGCGCTGATCCACTTTGCTCGGACTAGGTCGAAACTGTTGGTGACAAATACATGGCCGTGAGCGGATTACCGGAACCGTGTAGTTGCCATGCACGATGCATCGCCCGGCTGGCGCTGGATATGATGGATCTCGCCACCGAGGAAGTGCAGATCGATGGCGAGCCTGTGGTAAGTCTCAATATATTCTATCCCGTCCTGCTTTCAGACCGTCCTTTTTTTTCGAACGTTACAATCCTAACGAAAAAAATTAATTCTATTCTTCGCTGATGGACTCCATCCATCCTCCTACGGCTCTACATCATTCGTACATTAACTATTGAAAGAGTCGAGGCTCTGAAATTTATCCTTGCTTATAGAATTATATTGACCTATAATTTTAAATAGAATCACATTGCACGCCCTTCTCAAATGGAGTTATACTTCAAGCACTTAGAAATAGAATTATGTAGAAAGTACTTTTGAAATCGACTTCATTAACCCCCCCCCCCCCCCGGAAATAGCATTATATGAATGGGAGCCATCAGAATGGAATATGTCCAGGGTATCACGAAATTATATGTAGCGACTATCATAGCATGATTCTACACCCCCGGTTTGGAAATTGATGTAAGGAAGGTGCCGGAAAAGTGACTTTGAATTTCAAGGTCAAAAGGTCAACAATTGTTTTTTATTTAATCATATTCTACTCGTCACAAGGAGAAAAATTGTAAAAGGAATCGGTCAAAATTCAATTGTACTCTTAAAAAATTATGATAAATGCTGTAGAAACACTTGATGAAGCCATGACTGAACCTTTTGTTACACTCTGTACAAGATTCGAACGGTTCTACGGTCGGCACCGATAGTATTACATGGTGTCCCGTGGAACGCGGTCCCGTCGATCTTGCGCGTTCGATTATATCCGTAAAAAGAGTCTTGTTCGTCTTCCTGGCCGGCGCGCTCTTCCTGTTTCTACGCGAATGCTTCCGCCGGTGAACGTTTTAACGAGCGCGACGTGACACGACTGCGCACTCTCCGTTTAGACGAAGATTTGTCTGATAGCGTTGTCGCGAACTGTTCCGCAGAGAATCACTATCGGGATCCACAGCGGCGAGGTCGTAACTGGAGTAATTGGCCACCGTATGCCTCGTTACTGCCTATTTGGGAACACGGTGAATCTGACCAGCCGAACCGAGACCACCGGTGAACCTGGCAAAATAAATGTCTCCGAGGATGCTTACAGGTACCGATCGCTATATACTAGTAATAAAGTAGACCAGGGTTTGACTTTATTTGCTCGCGAGGACCGTTTTCCGAGGGCTACGCCTCCTCGACCCTGCCGCGCGTCTCGCTCCCCGTGGTCGCCTGCGTGCTCGTACGGGCTCAGGCGCGATCATAACAGACAGACGAACGTGGCGCATAAGGGGCGACACTCGTTTCAATAGGTTTCCACATTACCATCGAGGTACTATTGTCAATGCGTTTTTTTTTATTAGTGGTATCCCCTGTAGGCCTATTCCACTATGTCACACGATAATTTCAGCGACTTCGACTCGTTTAGAAATGATCAAATTCTCTTCGAGAATCCCCTCACTGTTAAAATTGCAGATCAAGCCCTCGAGTTTCAACGAGAACTGTGCGATCTTCAGCACGACATCTCTCTGAAAACGAGGGAAGAAAAACGAGCCGAATTCTTCAAAACGCTGGAAGAATCAAAGTACCCTATTCTTCGAAATTTTGCGACCCGAATATTCTCAATGTTTGGATCAACTTATTTGTGCGAAAGCTCATTTTCAACAATGCGCTATATTAAATCGGATCACCGTACACGTTTAAATGATTCTTCGGTTGCGTCGGCGATGCAAATATCCACGTCCAAACTTTCCATAGACCTTAACAGTTTGCCAAGCACGTCTAAACGTGAGCGAAGATCAAGTTGTTCCGGACCGTGTTAAAATTTAAAAAATAGAATTAAAAACTATTTTTAAAATTTATCTATCGGGGATACTACTAATAAAAAAAACGCATTGACAATAGTTACTCGATGGTAATGTGGAAACCTATTGAAACGAGTGTCGCCCCTTATGCGCCACGTTCATCTGTCGGTTATGATCGCGCCTGAGCCCGTCCGAGCACGTAGGCGACCACGGGGAGCAAATAAAGTCAAACCCTGAAGTAGACTAATACGAGACCCATTTTTTAAAAAATCATAACTCTCGATTGAGAACACGTTTCTTAAATATCACCGCATGCTTTAGAGATAAAATATGTGCAATAACAATTATTCGGTTTCTTAATAACATAATAAAAACGACAGTGGTAAGAAAACTCTGATTCAAGACATGGGCTCATAACATGGGATTTTTGCTCATTTTTCCTGTCTTCTCTCAAGTTTACATGCGTATAACTTCTAAACCAGTGAATTCCTAACAATAAAACTTACATTTCTGGAGTGTTCTCGTTAGAATCTACAGGAACACATGAAAAACAGTTAAAAAACAGTGGTCCACTAACAAGAAGTTCAGCCACGTGGCCCCGTTGATCTTGCTTCAATATCCGTTCGGTAAAAGTTGTCGGCGAGGTTGGCGGCCCATCGAGTGGCACGATAAATACGCTAGCCGCCGCAGATCTATAAAGCGGATCGTTTAATGTCGCGGCGGCGGTGTTTCCTTACTGGCTCCGCTTTCGAATCCGATATTTACAAGGCGTAAACGAAGTCCGCGCGAACGTGTTACTGGTTCGACCCGGTTCGACGTATTAGCCAATTTTTCGGCGACTACAAGTTGCAGGCTACTTGGCAGACAGCGAGATTGTTTACAGTTGGGTTAGCGAGAGCAAGAGAGAGAGAGAGAGAGAGAGAGAGAGAGAGAGAGAGAGAGAGGGAGGAGAGAGAGTTGGAGAGATAGACTTTGGTTGTACGAAACGATCGATAATCGTACAGCCTTGCTGCGCGAAAGGCAAGATGGTCATTCCGGGTAGATAATGGCCATGCAAACGCGAGCCGCTCGAATGGAAGAATTGCAGCGACTTGGAAGCAACACGGGACTCGATATTTATGTGAAGAGCAACTTTTATTGGATTCGGGAGGGGGGAGGCGGGTTGAATTGCTCCTCGGACAGGAACGGCCCGCGTACAGTACATAGAACGCGTACACACATATATCGAGTATTATCTTATAATCTGAGCTGTTTCTCCACTCTTCGAGAGCTCCTCTAACCTTCCATTTGCAAATATTTCTTCTCCTTTAAGGAGAATCGACCTTCCCTCTGCAATTTTCTTCGACCGAAACGAGGTCCGCAAGCATCTCGAACGTATTAACCCTGTTTCATTCCGAAACCAATGTTATTATTTCCGCAAAATGCGTTCGTTGCATTCGGCGACGACTTTTAAACCTGATCCTGTGTTTTTATCGGATGTAACATTTTACAGTTATTACATAGCTGCCGTGGGTACATAATTGAATCTGGTTTACGATACGGACGCGACTTGTTCGTTACTTTTGCAATTGAGGTTTCATTACGCGTGCCGTAAGCTTCTCGTTATTTGTTTCGTTGGTTATGTCCATTTATTACCGGTTGCGTCTTGCGCAAGCAAATATTCTATAATACTGTGCAGCGCAAGGTATAATGAGCGTTTAATTTAACCTGGATTACCTTCCCTCGGTAACTATTCTACTCCCCCTTCGCTTATGCGTGGTGTTTTACGAGTCTCCGAGGTACTGCGACAATTTTTATCTTTTCTGAAGCGTCGTGCACAAAAAACGAGTAAATTAGCTTTATGATATTCTCATACATGCGTACAGACCGCGGATCTTTATGCAGAGTGAAGGAGTAAAATGATGAACACAACAGTGGCATGAAGTGCTGCGCTCAACAGGAAAGTCAATCGGAAATCCTACCTCCTAGCAGTGCAAAGCAAATGCCCGTCGAATGGGGCAAATCTATTCGGGATCAATATCGAGCCATCGCTACTCAGGTCCGTTGTCATTACAACGGGAATGAATTGTTTAGGGCACACGTAATTCGATTACTCGGCCGAACAGGCTAAAATCCAGCGGCGGCTGCGAGATGCGTCATTCCTCTGGGAGTTCCACGTGCTGTGGGATTAAGAGTCCGGTATAGACCGGTCCGGCGAAGCTAACATTCGACGCATAACGGCATTTACATCGACGCGATTACAACGCTTGTCAGTTGATCTCTCCCGATAGTTTCGCAGTCGCAGAAATCGATCGCAGAAATCGATCGCAGATCGGCCCTGAATGACGGACACCCGCCAGTCAAATTCATTAAACGTCTATGGAGGTTCCGATAAAATATCGAAAATCAAATTTATTAGTTTCCTCTCGGGCGTCGCCGCGGATTTATACGGCCTGTTGCGGCAATCTATTCTCGTCGCCGCGGTCGTTTCCATTAACTCCGATGCAATGTTTCATAACAATAACGGAATGCCAATAGTGCGCCCCGAAGCTTGTAGAAAACGTCCCATTAAATTAAATGAATTTTACGAACAATCGAACACGCTTTCCTATCTTCCCGAGTGTGCCATTTCGGGATTTCGATACTGGGACGTCCAACTTTTACTTCAGATCACCGGAAATGTGTCTCTATCCCCTTCCAGCAAGCGCGGTACAATGGGGCAACGAAGACACGAGACATCAGCATACGGAACGAACGTGCGCGCTGCATGAAAGACAGGTTGGTGGGAGAAGCAGGCTCGCGATCTATGCAAAGTTACAGTCTGCAATCGTCTACGTTCATTTCCGCGAGCTACGCAAAAATTCAGTGCACGCGCGACACATGTCTTACATAAAACTGGAAGCCTTACTTTTGCGGAAGTGAAGCGTATGGACACTCGAGATCGGCAGTCTTCTTCTGGTCACAGTTTTCTCCTGGCACCGGGAACTCATTAAACTCACACTATCTCTCCGAGTAATTATCGTGAACCCATTGAACCTGACTTTCCTTTCAGCCGACGAGGATCGTCTTCGGACCGTCGAGTACAAGCGAAAAGGTTACTTCTTTTCTATAATCTTCTTTCAAGTCTCGAACTTGCTTACGAACAGACAATTTCCTTGTCAATCATTGTTGAATATCAAAGCTGCATTTCTGTTAAACCGAATTTCACCACCTGTGTTCGTTTTCGTTGACAGTTTCGTTTATTGCATCTCAACGATAGCTTATGATGAGACAATTTTCTTGTCATCCAGTTAGAAATGTCAGAAACATATTTCTCAGTCTACAGTAAAGTCTTGATCAAAGTCGCACGAAGGTATACGATCTTTGCCGTTCGCCTACCCCCACCACTGAGGGGCATACCCCGCGAGGGGCCATGAAACTAGCCTGTCTCGGCCGCCGAGTAGTGTAAACATGCCGCGTAATCCGATACGTAATTAAATCGAATTTCATTGTCTATCGCGTTCATTTTTTGTTGCTAGGGTGTCTCCGTTGCCCGAAATTTGTTCTACCGAGTCGAACGATTCGATGCAATTCGTAACGACAAGTTGCATTAAATTAGTCCCGTTGTCTCATTGTTGTCACGTTCCCGTTGGATGAGGAAGTTTATTGGCTTACGGGACACTGGATACACTGGGGACATCGACGAAAGAGATTCCATTGAAAAGTTAGCGACAAGTTCGAGACACTGTAGTCGATACTGTCAGCCGACGCACGCGTTTCGCGCGTCGAATTGCGAAACTTGACTCCATCCGATCGTGTCGGGCGATTCGTCGTACGAACGTTTCGATTACTGTTTCGACGAACTTTCGAAGTGTTCTGGAACACGATCACGTCCCGCAGTTCCCAAGTGCTAAATCTAGAGACGCCTACCGTTGCTGGCGAATGTTCGCCGTGAAAGAACAACACGGGAAATCTCGCTGCTCTTACGAAACTAGGAAAATTTGGTGTGGGATCAGAGGCGTTTCAATTCTGCGCATATTTCGTAGGTCTACTAGGAACTTTCATTGTCAAGGATGTGTTATACTTTCAGACTCTTCGATACATGCAAAAATATACACACGCAACATTTTTCAATAGGCACATCGTTAGACTAGATTGGTTGCAAGGCATCTTTGGTCCCCTCCCTCCTCTTTGGGACTCCTCTATACAAAATTCATGCTTCTTTCTAAATCGATTCGTTGCTTGTATGTCCGACCGGTTGCAGTAGAAGCAGATGATCAAATGATTAGAGCAATTCCCATCAGTTGAAACAATCAATTTTTATATGAAAATCTGGTTACTCTGAATTCTTGTTATTTTTATAAAGTATTCCAATACACTGTCGCTCTAATAGTTTGATCATCCGCTGTATTTCTATTAAAATAGTAGTCGTTCGAAGGTGGACGTTCTTGACAAGTTTATAGCTTTGTATTTCTTAGGTGAATCTTGATCACTTTTCTAGAAATAGTTTGAATTCATTTCTTCCAGGTAACATTCTAATTATTAAATCTGAAACAAATATCTAGATTATGGATGTTCTACAGCTTTTACACTTCCTTCAAGTCCAAACAAAATTCTATTTTTCTGTTCTGAATATTGATCTACTTGCTAGGATAAATGCAGACTAGAATATGAATCTGCAGAGAAAAACATGAAGTCTTTCAAATACTGGGTCTAGATAGAGCCGTTATGCTAGAGTCAAACAAATTCTCGTAGCATTCCACAGGGCGCGTTCAACTTAGCCAGCTGGTCCACCTCCAACAATCGAACGCCAGTCTAACAAACATCAGACAACGATCACAGAAGTGGTCGCCGAGGACCAACAGAGGAGGTCCAAGTAGTTCCTCGGCGACTGGTGCGCCTCTAACAATCGAACAACATTCCAGTAAACATCGGAGTCCTTTAAACGTCAATCACAAAGGAGGTCCAAGTAGTTCCTGAGCGACTGGGGGATCTGCAGGGTGTTGATACCATGAGGCAGGGCCCAGTTCTGGAATAGCCTCTCCCTGATGGTGCAGCGGCACAGGTGTCTCAGTTCTGGTGGGCTGAGGCCACTCCTTTCGGGCGGGATCAGCTTCTGTTCCATCAGCGCGGGATACTGTTCGTACAAGGAGATACTGAGGACACCACTCTGTTCTGCGATGTGACTGGGCGTCTTAACAAAGGCGGTGGTGATGGTCCTCAGCACTAGTCGCAGACAAACGATCAGGTGTTCCGGATAAACGACCACATCTTGGCCGGGTTGAGCATCGTACTCGTTCAGCCTGGTGAGAAGCATTTCCAATGGGGAGGGGGCTATTTTATCGGACTCTACGGTGGCGCCATAACGCAACATCACCAACAGGATGTCCGGCGAGCCGTGCTGAATGGCCACCCTCAAGGGCCACGCTTGCCCATAAGATTCCATGGGGACGTCGATCAGTCGTCGCTTGATGGACGACGACTCGCACCGATACTCGAGACGACCGATGGTAGCGTGATGCAGGAAGTACACTAAAGCGCGTATGTTCTCCTCCCGGTCCTCGAAGTCGCTCTTCCATCCCGACAGGAAGTGAGTCACCCGCGTGCCGAATATAGCGCCAACCATGATCCGCTCGAACGTCTTCTCGCAGTAAAATATGTCGTTCAGAAGCCGAGCGACGATCTCGTTGTTCTCCAAGTTCCAGTCGTAGCACAGCTTCGCTGCGACGTACAGGACGTTGTGGAACTTGCCTAGCATGCACACGTAGCCGTTCTCCATCATTGCGATATTGTGGTAGCGCAGCGCCGACATCACTATGCGCTCGCAGACGTCTTGTTTGTCCAGGTTCTCTGCTGCAGACAGAGAACGGTTCAGTTGGGTTTGGTATAATTGGGTGAAGGTATCAGGGGAAATTTGATATAATTGGTCCGCTCTACTTTACCGACAGTGACATCCTTGACAATGTTTACATTGACACTATTTCCCCAGGGGAGACCGGGGTACGTTTGTAACATAATAAATATTTTTTTGAAGGACAAATCTGGTGTCCCAGTTATAAACGATTGAAAGTGGTAATAATTGCAGTTATAAGTCGAAAATCGTAAAAAACTACAATTAGTACCACTTTCAATCGTTTATAACTCATAAACCAATTAACCAATATCGATGAAATTTTCAGCATATATATAATTTATTTGAGTGTACATTATCAATTTTTTAAATTTTCAATACAGGGCCTGATAAAAAAGTCGTAAAAGTCAACCTTTACTATTTTTTCGGCGGTTCCGGCTAATTGCACTGTTTTGAAAAGATTTTTTACTCATCTTGTAATAAAATAATCCTTCCAACTTCTCAAGAACACTCAAGTGATCTGTACTAATTTTAAAAAAGTTATGCTGTTTCATATGGTGCTGACTCAGTTTTGCTCTTCACTGTATGTATAACCGAATCGATAAAAGTCGTTTTATAAAAGTAAAGGAAAATAGTTTCTTTGCTCTAATATAAAATGCATTATTACATCTAACAAAATCTATAAATATTAACAACCAGCCAGCAGTTACTCATGTATTCTAATTTCAAAATTACAGGCCCACTAGGATGAAATCGAGTACAATCATCTCATATTAAATACGTCAGTGGAGTAATAGTGCCGCCATATTAAATTTCACAATAATGGTGAAACTTACGTTTAGGGGAGGATGCTCCGATGACCTTGACCTTGACATATGTTGTTGAGGACAACATTCTGAACAACTTTTGTCATTACAACTACCCGGTGCTCGGTCTTAGTTTTCGAGATATTTGCGAAAAACTATTGCTAGTACTGTATTGAATTTTCTGTTTCGACTAATTTTGTTTGATCCTGAAACTGAAGTTCATACACAAAATATTGAAAGATTGTGGAGAGACCTGAGAGCAAGCATTCCTCGCTATGGCATACGTGATTATCATTATACTAATTATATTGCCGAATTTTTATTTAAAAGAACGTACAATTTTGATAAACGCATTGATGCTTTTTTCGAAATAATGAATTTTATGTATCCATTAGACCATTTAAATACATAATAAAATTCTCAGTTTGATATAGATACTATTCGAGATACTCATAATTTCGTCTGCGTGCTCTCCGCCCCCCCCCACCACCTAGTCCTAACCAACACACGACACCACGCACACCCACCCAGTGTTTCTGAGACGAAGGTTCTCACATTAAACAATGTAAAATCAACTGAAACCAATACCAATTTGTTTTACTATCAAACGCGATAATATAATACATGTATGCTGTATTGGTCTGGGTTAGGTCTAGGTTAGGTTTTGCAATTTGTTTTACTATCAAATGAAATAATATAATACATGTATGCTGTATTCGTCTCAGTTTATTTTATATTGTATAATGCGAGAGCCTTCTTTTTAGAAACACTGGGTGGGTGGGTGTGGTATTGTCGCTTCTCATCCCCACAACGTGTTTACAAACAAAAAATAAACAGATGCGGCCCCGGAACAGGTTTACGTTTCCACGAAGCGTGGAAGAATACGGAAAATTTAATACATAATTAGCAATAATTTTTTCGCAAATATCTCGAAAACTGATACCGAGCACCGGGTAGTTGTAATGACAAAAGTTGTTCAGAATGTTCTCCTCAACAACATATGTCAAGGTCATCGGAGCATCCTCCCCTAAACGTAAGGTTTACCACAATAATTAGTGATGTCTTAAATTCTTAAGAATTTTATCATTTACTACTGCACGAAAATACACGGTGTACATGGGACCTCGTTTGTATGAAAGAAAACACGCTTGCTTTCTACGGAAAGTCTAAATTTCACAAATTTCATTAATCAAATCACCATTTAGGTCCACGCATTTGCACGTGCTAGAAAATAGTTCAAGAGTCCTCGAAAGCGACCGGTGACAAAATCGCGTCATAGTCTCGAAAACTTTTGGTGTCGAAAAGTTCCCGCGAGGATGACAGGGGGTTAGGGGTGGGAGAAGAACACGAGACGACCTTGAACAGTGCATCGAATGCTATGCAACCGCAACGCTCGTTTCACCGTACACTCGCCGGGTGAACGATCGGAACTATTTTTTCCCGTGTCGAGACTTTCGATCGCGTTTTCCAGAAGCAGCGTATCGCGTAATTTTTCGAAGAAAGCCGAATCGCTGAGCACGACCACCACGACGACAACGACAACAACGACGACTACGACGACGTAGCAGAAGTTTCTCCCGCGTCTAACATTACACCGGCGTATCACTTTCCTTCCGCTATCCTCGATCGAATCACTTTCATGGTCGCACAATAGAATTTGCAGCGGCCTGCTGGACACGAACCTGATGGCTACTGACTCGGAAAATCTACACAGCTGCGTCGAAACGGTCCGAGAGTTTGATTCGAGCCGGTCACTTGCCGGAACCCCGTTAGTTGTACGGTAAATCGCGTGTATTCGTTGGAAGATCACCGATTTCGCCATCACGCCCTGATCGATCCCCGATTCCATGTACAGGGTGTAACAATATGTTTTGTCATGGTTACAACAGGTGATTCTACAGCTTTGAATTGGGGAAGATCTGTCAAAAAAGTCAAGTTTACATTTTTTTTATTGCATCGTCTAGTACTCATTCGGAGGAACACAAGTCTCATGGGAACCATAAGTCGCAAATGAATCGTTCTCTTTATAAACCACTCTAAATCTCGCAAACTATTTGATCCCATATATGTCTACAGGGTGTCCCAAGATGGTGTAAACGTGGAGGGGGGATTCTAGACGAGAAAATAAGTTGAAAATATTTCAAAAACAGCAAATTGTACTCTCTCCTGGATTCTCGAACTGCAATACGACATGCTACGATTGATGAAGATAGAAGATGAGCGTGTAGTCACTGAAAATTTAAGATTTCTAGCTTCGCCGCGGAGCACAGTGGTCCCGATCGAGAAATACGAGACGAACGTTCTAGTAGATGTTTTGAATCTTGTCTTCTTATTTCTAATAAAACGTTACGTTTGCGTTTGCATATTTGGATTGATAATGACTTATTGTTAGATTCAGTTGATACGTTATTATCTATTAATGTTTAACTAATAAATCCTTCGGGACATTGACCTTTAAGAATATGAAAACATAAACAATAAATAAAAATATGTTTTTTTGTATTACCCCCCAAGTTGCATGGTGGGACAAATAAAATCCCACCATACTTTCATCATTTACAAACAAATTTATGCTTTAGTTTTTATTATAAAAACTCTTCGCTTGCTTATATAGAACTAATTTTTATAAAAATTAACTTACTTCTACGATTTTTCACATAAAACCAGGAAAAAAAGATTATCGCAATAAACCTTCCGCTTGCAACAATTGATGAACCTGTATTGGCATGTTGAATGTTGCCAACACAATTGAATACATTTGTAACATTTGTTGAAGATATTACCAACTGCTTTACGTAAATAAGACGAAATATAAAGCTATGCGCATGCAGCTATTGCAATATTTCAAGGTGGGACTAAAAATGTCCCACCATGCATTACGGTGCATGAAAAAGGTGGGACACTTTTAATCCCAGCGTGCCCCAAAGAGTTAACTGTTGACGCTTCCGGATGCGAGCCACGTCATTTTCAAAAGATTCTCCCAACGTTTTGTAAGCACTACAGCCAGCTTCATCGGTAATCGGAAGACACACTGATGTCCTATGGAACTAGCTTGTAGTGCTTTCCGCACGTTAAGAGAATAATTCCCAAAGAGCACGACTCACACTTGGACGTTTCGATGATCAAAATGGCGGAAGTTTGGCTGATCAAATCCTGTGCACCGTTCTAAAATTTACCTTCGGCGCAGCTGTTAATCACGTCCGAGAAGTATCCGACCATCTCCCGTCGTTTGTAGCGAGATGCGAGGCAGCTGCGCTCCATCTCGGCGAACAGCCTGTCGAAATAGCAGTCGATGAGCACCTCCATCGTTTCCGGATCAGACGGAAGCTCTCGACCAGCGACACGCACTAATTTCACGTCGCCGAGTAAACGAGCGAACGAACTTCGCAGTCGATCGGCCAGGAATGGTAGCTGACAGGAGGAACGGCCAGGCAACGACGCGACGGTCGTGCTAACTCGATTAGGTGTTAAAGAAGCATTCGAAGGGTTTCCCCGGCTGGTCCCCTACGCGGGTAAATATTTCATCCCCCGTCGGACGGTGGATGCACATGGCCAAATTACGTCCGGCCGAATTTGCGGCGCGATCCCGGTACTAAATTGCGCGGATACTTCTCGCGGTTGCGGTTTTCCGAACGGCCAACGCAACGAGCACCGCGACTCCTCTAAACACCTGAACGTGGGAATCCCGAGTGCTTCGTCGTGTTCGCGGCGCAGCCAGTTTCGGGTCGCGTGCCATTTCACGAGTCCAATTGAAGTCGTTAAACGGCAAAACGTTTACGCGGCTCGTCAAGAAGCAAACGTTCCTGCAAATCAAACGGCTGGATGCTACACGCTGCACGCACGCTGTCAGGAACGCGCGCATTCTGCGTTCAATATACAGGGTGTTTCGTCTAAACAGGACACCTAAATATCTCCTCTATCTGTGAAAATACAAAAAAATGTTTCTGACGTAATCTGAATGGTTTCAAAAGACGAATCAGATGGAAGAATCGTTTTTTATAAATTGTAATTTTTTAATCGTTTTTTCAAGGTCACTCGTGTTTTTTTTTTACATGTATACACACATTTTTTGTTGTTGCATGTTATAGCAAACATTATTGTGCATTCGTCCATGTTTAATAGCACGACCTTGAAATGACCTTGAACTCTAAAATTTGCTAATTAATGCAGAACTTACTTTCAGCGACATTCCAGATTTCAACGGTAACAGAAATTCGACCATGAACTTGAACATGTGAATAAACACACTGTATCATTCCTCTGTGTACATAGAGAGTGTGAGAGATATGTATTTAAGAGTTTACTCACTGCTAGGTTGCGTTCCGTTTCACGCATCAAGCGCATGGATCGCATTCAATGTGATGCGCGCATTGATACCGTTCCGTTTCGTTAATGCGCATGATAATAGAAGAAATTTCATCATCGATTTGTCGCACTGATTGCAAAAAAATTGTCGCACTGATTTTCACTTTTGAAAACGTTCGTCAGAGTTCAAGGTCAGCTGAAGGTCACGGTAAACTGAATCGTTGAGCTCGTCTCGGTACCAGTGGTCAGGCTATAGAATCTAAAGCATATTTTGCTATTGGAAGAATTTCCAAATAATCTTTAAACAAACCATCAATATTTCTAACATTTCTATAATAGAAATATTTATATTTTCTATTTTTCACGAACAACACTTAACTCTCGTACGTTCTTCGGATGAAAATGTTCACCCACATTCTAGACATTGTAAAATTATGTGTTTTCCCATTCGACTTTGTTATAATTTTATACCCCTAACATTAATGATGGGAACTCGTAGGAGTATCTTTACGCAACCAGTTTTTTGGAGCGTATGGGGGGTGAAAATGTTCGGTTTGGAGAACTTGAGTTCCGCAGGGTTGAGTGGTCAACGAGGATCGGTGGTAAAAAGAAAAAGTATTTTATTCGTGTCGAAACTGTTCAAGATCCTCCATTGTGAGTTACAACGCAATAAATATTACAAAGAACGGGCCGTTGACTGTCCGTAAATTTACGACGTTGTAAAATGTTGGGTAAACACTCGCGACTCGTGCACGATACTCCACGCGAATTAGCATTCTTTTTCCGTTGAACCGGGTATAATCTCAGCGAGCCATCGGGTTAACAAGCCAATAACATTACCGTTCGCTTGTCCATAGGTATCTGTCGATGCCTGAGAACCACGATCCACAATTTCTGCTGGAGTACAGGGGACCCGTGACCATGAAGGGCAAATCCGAACCCATGAACGTTTGGTTCCTGTCCAGGGAGAGGGAGCTGCCCGCATAAATCTACCACGAGCGACACCATCGTGGCAATATTTTCAAAACTCTACACCTGCTCTGAACGAACTCTCCGGTACACCGTAAATAATTGTGTAGGGTGTAACAAAATGTTTTGTCATTACTTCACCAGGTGATTTTGTTAAGGTCACTTTTGCGGCAACGTTTTGTTTTACAGATCTCCGCCGATTCAAAGCTGTAGAAGAGCGATGAGCACGGTAGGGGCCCCTCAAACGCCTGCTTCCCCCACCAATCTCTCTCTCTCTTTCATTCTCCATCTGGTGAAGACATGACACAACATTTTTTTACACCCTGTACACGCGATACAACCATAGGGGGAACATCTTTGCAACGTTCCTCTGTCCGAAAGCCCCGAAACTACACATTTTGTAATTCTTATTTCAGATGTAAACATTGCGTACATTCGAACGGCCCACAGACGATGCGATATCTCGTACAACTACTCGTTGCACCGTTTCATTCTGCACGTTTCGATCGGTGGAGATCTGTTAAAAAGACATGCCGCACGTTTGACCTTGACTCTGAATTTCAAGGTCAAATTTATTCTTTCATTGCATCGTAGAGTACTCGTCACGAGGAACAAAAGTCTAGAAGGAACCAAGGGTCTCAAGGCAACCGTTTACTTCAAAAAATTACTTCAAAGCTTCATAAACTATTTTATGCCATACGCGTACAGGTTGTCGCAAAATGGTATAAACGTGGAGGGAGTGATTCCACGTGAGAAAATAATTGACATTGTTTTTGAGAAAATGTATCCACTGCAAAACGACGTGATCACGACTGCACGACCATTTCGAGGCAAAAGTGAATGCGATCTGTTCGTGCAACTCCTCTGTCCAACTTGTCGTACGACAAATCGCTTCGATTGTAGGGCCGTTTAACACGTTGACTGTCCAATCAGCAGAATTCGAATGATAAAAAACAATTATTCGTGCGATCGTTAAACAGCGGATGTTTGCACGAATTTGTATATTTATTTCGACTTGTAAAAGACATGCGAGACATTGTTAATTTCCACAGAATTAGTGTGTATTGCTTGTTAGAGTTCTTGTGAATTACAAATGCGTGGATTTGTCACGGAAATTATTAGCCAGCGAATTTTATGCATTTACGACAGAAATGAATTATAACTTAATAAAATTCCTAAACGGAAAAATAAACTCCCATTCGGCTCCCACGCGTTACAATTTTCATTTCAGAGATTTTTAAAAATTGTCTAGTAATTAGTCTTTCGATTGTCGTTTATCTGGTGGGAGAAAATTACATTTTGAAAGAATCAATGTATAAACAGGAGAATTCATTTTTGAGTTTCGGAAAACGTAGTTGAGTCACATTGTAGAGGTAACGTGGCGGTCAACGTGTTCAGCTTCGATTTCACGAAACATTCCGGATACGTTACATTTCATTCCACTACGTCAGCGATGTCCAAACTCGGCTCCGGGAGCTGAACACCGTTCCCTCCACCGTTCGCCGTTTCCATAGCGCCGTAACGCAGCAAACCGATAACCAATATGCTCGCTTCCCGTGTTAAAAAGATGATCGTCGATTGTTTTATGACATGCGGGTCGGTTACTCGGTTTCTTGGTTGGCGGTGCGAGAACGCACTGCGCCTGCGCAAACTGACAGTAGGAAGGGGAAGCAGGCGCGTGAGGGGCCCCTACGCTGTACACTGCTGCAGTGATGGGAACTCCGTGGGCGCTGGGCGAAAATACTACCACCACTCTGACGTACCGTCTTCCCCTACTTTGCTTCTATCGCGCACGCGCTATACACAAGCGTACCTCTACTCTGTCCGTGTAGAGTAGAAATACGCTTGTGTGTAGTGCGTGCGCGGATAGAAGCAAAGTAGGGGAAGACGGTACGTCATAGTGGTGGTAGTATTTTCGCGCAGCGCCCACGGAGGAGTGATGGTATATGGTCTCGGTTTTTTCGCGCATGCGCGACTAAATGCAGGAACGTATGTACGTCTTATGTTTGTGGGGAAAGTAGGGGAGAACTGTTATTGGCGGGAAACCGGACAGAAGAGTGCAAGATATATTTATATATTTATATGTACGTACACATACAATTTTAATACAACATACGCATGTTCAACATTCATATTTGAAAATCGAAAACAAAATTTGCGAAACGGGTAAAGGTACCCCATTTTAGACCAACTTTGTACTTTACTGACGCTAAAATCGTCGAGCATGCGCGAGAAAACCGAGACCATATACCATCACTGCCACGGAGTTCCCCACCAGTGCACCGCTGCACTACGTAGTGCCTGAGAACGATGGCCTACTGCAGTCGTTGCGGCGCTCAAATACTCACACGCGAATCTAATCAACTGTTTTAAGGCTCTGTGAAAAGCTTCTCGGATAAGTACTATGCAATAAAACTGTCCGAGTGATCTGTTAAGCAGAGTGATAAAATAAAGGATTCAGTACTTAATAATACTCGCCAGAGGGTGAATTTTTCGTATTGTAACTTCAATCAAAGCGTATAGTTCTGTGTAAAATTGTAATAAATTAATCTATTGGTTAATATTTATTAGAACTCTTTTCGCGTACTCTTAACCTAACTGGAGTCGATAATCTACAAATTTAATTGTTATACGTTCTATATGTGTTACAGAAGAACAAGATAAAGACTTAAATATCTCTATTCTACGCAGAATTAAAGTCTGAAATCTTTTTTTTTTATCACTCTGCATATTAAACTTTCTAATATTCATTCGTTTAATAGTAAATAAATCTTCTACCACTAGACTGTGAGGATTTATGCAAAAGTAATTTGTATAATTTGATTTCAAAGAAACGATAGAATCATGTTTAGTAATTGCATCGAGGAATTCGATAAGAATATAATCATTATTACAACCTTTTGAGTTTCGAAGATTTTTATGAAATGTGTAAAAATCCACAGTCTATCTATACTATCTAGTTTTTAGTATTGTTATTTCATTTTTTCATTTTAATGTATAACTCCCCTGTTCTCCTTTATAGTTTTTCTTTGGGATCACAATAATTGAACATACAACATTATGAACTATAGGAATTATTACCTCCTTGTCTTGTGATTTCTTTTAAAGCTAAAGGATATAATTTTCTGTCAAATCAGGCTCGATATTATAAGGCAAGGTGTTAATATCGTTTATTATTACGAAAAGTGATATTTATTTATTGAAAATCTGTTGTGAATCGACACGGACCCTAGGAGAACAGCATGGTTAATAAATTGATCGTTCACGATAATACAGTTTCCAGATATTTTTCTATATTAGTGATTTGAAATCCTGTTCTCAGACGTCTTACCTATTTGCGTTTGTGGATGAATGCAGTTGATTTTATATTATTATTTAATTCTTCCAAAAATAGTGAAAATACTTTAAATGGGCGGTTCCTGAGGTTATTTAAAGTAACCTTTGCAAAAATGGCCGCCTCGGTTTTGTTAAGAAGTTATCAACGGAAAACACGGACTAATCAGAGCGCGGCTACAGTAGACAGATTCTAGCTCGGCCAACGGCAACGCCTCGCTCAGCGGAACCTTTGCTCTGATTGGTCCCCGGGTTTTCTTTAATAACTCCTTAACAAAGCCGCGAAGAACATTTTCGCAAAGGAAGAAGTTACTTTAAATAACGTCAGGAACCTCCCATTACAAGGATTTTCGCTATTTCTGAAACACTCTGTGTATCCAAAGATATAAATTAGTTGCATCTTCATAATCTCAATAATCGTAATTGACGCGTCCCGTAAACCTATTGTTAAATATCCTGCACGTTTCCACTGAAGGAATTCAGTAAAATATTATTAAGATTTCTCATGAACGAGAAAAATGGTTATTTACCGATCGAAGTTCGATTATGGGTATATTGGGGGAGGGGGGGCGTGGTAGAGAACACGGCCTGCAGGGTGCGATCGATCACATCCGGGCACGACCAGTGAAAAATATACTTTCTCGACTAGCCCGCAACTGTGTCGGGTCAGTGGAGGAGCCGCGGGTCCACCTATACTTCCACTACACTAGACGAATGATGCCTCGGCTGTCAAGGTATCCGACACGCCTGTGCGCGGCGTGTTTACCAATTGTAAATGTAAGAGGCAATCAAATATAAGTGTCACTGATACGGCCGAGTGTCGCCCGGAGGTATGCGAAGTTTCTTTTCCCGTTTTCGCCACACACAGCGCAGCCGGAGAACGGGTCACCGATGGCCGCACGGTGGCCTTAAGTGTGAAACAACCTCTCTGTGAAATAAAAAGCCACGGCGATTAAGAAGAGAAGCAAGACGAGGAAGAAGAAGCAGAAGAAGAGAAACACAGAGGAACGTGTACACGAGCAGACAGAGCCTGATGGAATGCTGGACGCTGAAAGGTGTAACGGAACCTGTTCTACTCCCAACACGTCCCACGCACCACGCAAGGTCAATACATCGATCCTCGTTCACGACACGATACGGCACAGATTCCAGCAATCATTTTTCCATCTTCCCTACCAGGGAATAATGCCGTGTACGACTTACCGCACACGCGAGAGTTATACGAGACATTTTCTCTGGTTGTATACAGGGCGTCGCAAAAGTGTTGTACTTTCTTGAAATGGGTGATACCCGAGCAGTGATGGTATATTGCACCTTTTCGCGCATGCGCGACGATTTTAGAGCCGGTAAAGCTCAAAGTTGGGCTAAAATGGCGTACTTTGGTCACCCCGCATAATTTAGAAAATTTTTTTTTTCGATTTTCAAAAATGAATGTTTAACATGCATATGTTATATTAAAATTTAATGTGTATGTACATGTAATATATAAATATATTATAATTGTGTATATATGTATCGCATACTCACTCTTTTCCTTTATTTCAGGGATATGAAAGGTACTAAAATGGGGTACCTTGAGCACCCAGCAGAATTTTATAAAATTGGTATGATTTGATTCTGAAAAATCAAGTGTATAACATGTGTATTTGTGTATATTTTTTAACTCGTAGGACGCGTCCTGAAGTCTTTTTGTCCGGAATAGATTGTTTCGAGACATTCCCGCCAATATAACTGTCTCAGGACTCCACTATCTCTGTCATCTTGATATAGATACATTACTGTTTTGGCCGCGCATGCGCGTGAAATCTTGCACCATATCCCAACGCCATCTATAGGCAACTTTAAATACTAGTTGCGCGAATTTGCAATGCAATCATGCGGGAAATAGATACACATAATTTATTTATAAATTTATATTGGAGCCGAATGTGCAATATTTTATATATATATATATATATATATATATATATATATATATATATAGATATATATACAAATGCACTTGTTATGCATTCATTTTTCAGAATAAAATCATATCAATGTTCCCGCAACGTTATATAGATGGCAACACTAGTTTTGCCATCCAACATGGCCGCAGTCTACCATCCCTCCCCGCTCGCGGCACGACCCCTCTCACCCATAAACCCACTTTATGCTCAGTCCTTTAAGTCCATGGAGTAAGAGGTACAAATTGCACACGGACTGCTCCGCCTTTTCGTTTTTGCATTCATGAATCGCCCATCCTTAGTTCGGTTAATATTGTACTTCACGCTGATTAGACTCTTCCCGACTGTCCTCATTCGATTGTCAGAGAAGAACGACCATCCCGCGAGCGCTCCTTTGCCTTCGGGAACTGGCTGGGTACGTGTGAATAATGACAGGCACCATTGAACGGGAGAGCAATTATTTTTCTTTGTTTGGGAGCTGAGAGGCTTCATTCTCGGCTTGATCGAGGTGCTGCTGAATTCAGTCGCCGATGGAAGACTCCGGTTATAAACGGCGAGCGCACACTGGCTCACAAAATTATTCGAACGCCATTTAAATCCGAATGATTTGTTTAAAATTTCACCGAACGACTTGCCTTTTTTTTAAACAATTGGAACCATTGGTTTACTAAAAGCCGTGCAAAACAAGATTTTGAAAAAATTGCCGTTGATAAGAATTACATGAAATAATAATGGCACTTTTCGAAACATTGCATTAATCGAAAACGAAACGAAATTTTCGGACAACCTAATATATTTTTCGTGTTCAATGCCTAATAATTTCATCACCCAGTTTATGATCAAACAATTAAAATTCAGATTGTAAGTATAACTCTGCATTAAAATGGACCCAACACCGAAAGTTTACAAAATTCATTTTCCTCCCACTGTGATTCCACAACAGAGTCAGGAAAACGGAAGCCGTCGTAAAGATCGGTAGATTAACAAGAAAATCGGAAGCATAAGTTGCAGGAGAATGCACCCACACTTCAGAAAGTCGGCACGCCATGCGCCAGCTTGTAACCGACGACAGTTATCCGCAATAATAATCCCACCAGCAGCCGCAGCAGCAGCAAGGATAAGTTAGAAATTGCTCGTCGAGTTACAGGCAACATTCATCAACATCCATTCCCCCGTGTCTTAGAGTTACAACCTCGAAAATCGTTTCCCCTGTTGCGCAGAGAGCCTTTCGATCGGGAATTACACGTTCGCCGCGTGTGTATACACGTGTCCTGCATTAAACCACGAAACGGACGATATAGCGCAATTTAACACACGCGTGGAATGGAGGCGAGCGAGCGAGAGAGCGAGCGTACAAAAAAAAATGCAGCAGAAACAAGAATTCCCAAGAGTTTATTACAGTTTCCTAGACACGGTTGTTGCGCGTCGTGGCCGACTGTTTATAAAGTTGCTTATTGAATCGCGCGCCGAGGCGAGCGGTATGCTGAATACAGGTTTCGTGTCGTGGAAAGAAAGGCGAACACTGGCCAACTGGTTTACCGGGTGTGGTATGCGGAAAATAAGGCCAAATAATAAAGAGTAAAAGAAACATCGGACCGCTCGGGATTAAACGATCGATGCCGATACTCCGGGACCGTAGCGATTTCCCCCGAAACAGACCGAAAACGCGCGAATCTCGAATCTTTTTGCGAAATTTTCGCGAATCGAGAACACGCGAGGTTGTCGTAAAATTTGCGTAAGTGTGGACGAGTCCATCCGACATGCTTGAACCCCTATGTCAAAAAACAAAATTTCCCAGGTGGACATCCGGTTATTGAGATTCACAAGACCAAGAACAGATGTCTGAAAATATAGCTCACTTTCAAAATGTTCAAACGAAGAAAATCCGAGCGGCCATGAGGAAAGGATGACGAGAAAGACAAGAAACTTTTGTATACAGGGTGGTCCACATAACTCTGAACAGCTTAATATCTCGAAAACTATGCCATCGATTTTAAAGTTCTTAGTCTTAAATTGCATGGAACTGTAGGGCCTTTCTGACTACATAAACGCGAAGTGGCCTCCCTTCCCCTTTAACGGGGGAGGGGAGGTACCTTTGTAATTTTAAATGGAACCCCCTATAAAATGTTACGTATTTAGATTCTACAGGAAAAAACAAGTCAATTTTGTCTGGAACATTTTTTTGTCAGATACTTCCATAATGAGATATAACAGTTTGAAGTTTCGAGTTGTAGGTACTTGAAGCGCTCGGAAATAGCGTTATGGAATTATACGCGCTTGAGTCCTTTGCTTATTCGTGAAGAAATAAAATGTACTTTAAGTTAAATGTTCAAAATGTCCACCACGGGCTTGTAAACATTTATTTACTCGAAACATCAAAGTTGTTCTAACATTTTTTAACATTTCGGGAGTCACTGAAGCGCAAGCGTCACGTATTCTTTGTTTCATATCCTCTTTTGTCGTCGGTGGTTCAAACATAACTTTGTCCTTTACATATCCCCATAAGAAAAAATCTAATGGTGTTAGATCGGGGGATCGAGGAGGCCATTGACGAGGTCCCCCACGACCTATCCATTTGTCCCCAAATTTTTCGTTCAAAAATTGCCTGGCGATGATTGCAAAATGTGGAGGAGCGCCGTCTTGTTGGAACCACATTTCTCTTCTAACGTGCAGTGGCACATCTTCCAAAAGCGCAGGCAAATGATTTTTTAATAAATCACAATAACTTGCAGATGTTACAGTTTCTTGAAAAAAATAAGGTTCAATCACAAAATCTCCTATTAGGCCACACCAAACATTTAAAGACCATCAGGAACATTGTTCTTGAATTTTTTGGAAGTGGTCACTCGAAGGGTTGCTTGCAACCCCCACCCCTAGAAAATAAAATGATTTATTCTACACTTAATAATTTGATCACATCTGTGAAAAAAATATATGATATGAGGGAGGTGAGATCGAGTATTTTAATTTTTATTCCATCCGAATATCTTAATTAACAACTGAGAAAAAAAATGATACAGGGCATTTACCCTCATACTATCCTTATGAGAAGGGTTAGCGACTTTGGGGGATTATCTTCCAACCTAAAACCATTGTTTTCCCCCACAATACCAATTACAATATATTAATACAGAGAAAATGGTGGTGGTGGCCGCTAGATCATTCTTATTCTGCTAGACACTTTTCATAAAACATGCCCAGGTAGGCACCCAGTTATTTATTAAGGGTTAAGAGTAAATCGGGGGTGGATGGAACTGAGAACTGGCTCGCGAAGACTGTCGGGTATCGACGGTCGATATTTAGATGTGCGAAACCCGTCCGCACAACTGCGGACGACTCTCGCCGCGTGTCTTCGTTCGGAGGACACTTCCTTGTTAAAAAGCGACAGTGCCACGGTCGATTTCTACGCATTTGAATACAGATATCTACAGCCGACTTGTCCATTTAGAGAGTGGCAGCGACATTTAGCGGGACATTCCTTTTCTCTCAGGCGACTATTGCTTATCGGATAGAATAAGCAGTCGCTCGGGTAAAATCAAAGGGGGCAGTGTCCTCCGAGGACGTCAACCGGTAACAATTGCTGCGAACTGGGGACACCGGTGATAACGCAACGATCTGACCCACATATTAATCGCCGGACCGGTGCTGGTGTATAAACGATCATGCTTAGGAACTGTTACCGCGGTTATTACTATGAAAGTCGTAATACTAGTTTGACTTTCAGATTTTAGCATAAACGCTGGAAGCCGTTCGCCGCGATCGCGATCACGGACCTAAAGGACTGAGCGTAAAGTATGGGCGAGAGGGGTCGTGACAAGAGCGGGGAGGGATGGTAGACTGCGGCCATATTGAGTGGCAAAACTAGTCAAAAATATCTAATTTTTCAGCTGGCGGATGAAATTATTTATAATTCGTATCAGAAGCCTATTCCGCTGAATACTATGAAACCACCAGAGAACGTTTATGGTTTATTGGTCGGATGGGGTGAAATTCCCGGGCTAAAACGTTTGTCTAACACCCAACAATATCTGTACGTATGGATGTTGGACTTTGACAAGTGTCGAACAACTAAATTATGGGGTGTGTGGGCTGAGTCATCGTAATTTTTAATTACCGTTGTTTGCTGTCCAAGACTTTACTATTTTCTTTTTAATTTAATTCAAATAATCGAGATGAACTGAAATTAATTTAAATATTTTATCAATGGACTGCGGCTTTTATGCACTCGTAGGAAAAGTGCGTAGGTGAATCACAAGTTATTTCTAAGTAATTAAAATTATTTTGAGGTAGGTAATAAAATTGATTAAAATTTTCGCAAAGATGCACCAATGTACAGTTAGAATGCGATCGATTAAACTAGGCGGAACGAAATTGTTTAAACGTTGCGACAGGTGCGGGAGTATTCGACAGAATGCCCGCTCGGAGCAGTGTCGCCAGATCTCTGAAGTCGAGGGGATTCACGGACCTAAAGGACTGACAATGAGCGTAAAGTAGATATATGGGCGAGAGGGGTCGTGACAAGAGCGGGGGGGGGGATGGTAGACTGCGGCCATATTGAGTGGCAAAACTAGTCAAAAATATCTAATTTTTCAGCTGGCGGATGAAATTATTTATAACTCGTATCAGAAGCCTATTCCGCTGAATACTATGAAACCACCAGAGAACGTTTATGGTTTATTGGTCGGATGGGGTGAAATTCCCGGGCTAAAACGTTTGTCTAACACCCAACAATATCTGTACGTATGGATGTTGGACTTTGACAAGTGTCGAACAACTAAATTATGGGGTGTGTGGGCTGAGTCATCGTAATTTTTAATTACCGTTGTTTGCTGTCCAAGACTTTACTATTTTCTTTTTAATTTAATTCAAATAATCGCGATGAACTGATATTAATTTATATATTTTATTAATTTACTGCGGATTTTATGCACTCGTAGGAAAAGTGCGTAGATGAATCACAAGTTATATCTAAATAATTAAAATTATTTTGAGATAGGTAATAAAATTGATTAAAATTTTCGCAAAGATGCACCAATGTACAGTTAGAATGCGATCGATTAAACTAGGCGGAACGCAATTGTTTAAACGTTGCGACAGGTGCGGGAGTATTCGACAGAATGCCCGCTCGGAGCAGTGTCGCCAGATCTCTGAAGTCGAGGGGATTCACGGACCTAAAGGACTGACAATGAGCGTAAAGTAAATATATGGGCGAGAGGGGTCGTGACAAGAGCGGGGAGGGGATGGTAGACTGCGGCCATATTGAGTGGTAAAACTAGTGTTGCCATCTATTATATATAACGGTGCGGGAACATTTATATGATTTGATTCTGAAAAATGAATGCATAACAAATTATAAGCGATGGCCGGAATAGATGCAGTAGATTAAATGTTTAAATACTGTTAACGGTGTAAAATAATTTAATGTTGGATACAATTATAACACGTCTTTCTCCAACGTCGGGCCACGCGAGACTCACTTGTCTCAATGCTCGCACATCGGTCATGAAAAAAAAACCACTCGTTAATTTAAAAACGCTCGTCTGTTCAGTGACGTCACAGCAATCGATATTGCCTTCGTCATATGGGATTCGGTGAAACATATGATCGGCTGACAGCCTACAAAGTGTATTTGTATATATTTCTGTATATATACAAGCTGTATATATACGATATATACAGATATACTGTATATATACGATATATACAGATATACTGTATATATACGATATATAGAGATATACTGTATATATACGATATATAGAGATATACTGTATATATACGAGCGCAGCACAGTGTTTGCCACACAAGATGGCCGCCAAGATGATTCCCCTTCCGTCTTTTGGCTCACCCCCGCAGAATTAGGCTCACAAGGGAACATATTCAGCTTATACTTCGATAAAAACAAGACAGAGTTCCTTCTTACGCACGCCAGGTGCAAGACTATCTTCCATTATGCATAATTATTGTTAAATGGCAAAAAGAAAAAAGAAAATCCTGAAACATGTATCCCCTATTTTGGATCAAAGATCACACATCCAAGTTTACATTAAAATGTAAATAAGAGAAACTGCAAAAAAATATCAGATTTTTAATATATTGTTTAAACAAAAAACTTTCATTAAAATTTTCTTGCGCGACTACATTTCCCATTGAAAAACACATTTTTTCGACCTCTGGTTTCCGAGATATCTAAAAAAATATGGTTTTGACGCCCAACTTTGAGGGCTGTTTTCACCCTTTCAAAGTGGATGGTTGCCGATAAAAATAACACGTGTCAAATATTTTTCAAAGAACTATAAGCTCCCATAAGTTTCATCAAAATCGGATTTTCGCATCTGAATATGTTCCCTTGTCAGTCCTTTAGCTCCGTGATTGCGATCGACGCGCAGCGCTCGAGCCGAAACTGCGGGAACTTTCGTTTTGATTTCTGCATTTTAACGATCACATCAATTTATCGTACATTCACGGGTTCGTAGAGAATAGTCTACAGACTCTCAAACTGGTAATGCTGCGTAACAAAAAGTCCATAAGCGTTTTATGAATAAGCCGACCACAGAAAGGATCGCAATTATCTCGCGAAATCTAGCGTATTCTGTTCAATCACTCACTTTGTCGACTTTATTGAATCTCACTCGAAATTTGATGCGCTATAAAAATTAATTTACAGTTGTGGACAATTTGTTAGAAAGCTAAAACAAGAATATGACAGAAGGAGAAATTTAGAATTATTTATTGTGCTGATATTAGCGAAAGAAGGACCTAGATTTCAATGATCTTCGCTACTACGATTTATTACACCGATGAATAGAAAAATATAGAAATCATTTAAAAATGAGTCGTTGTTTTTGAAAGTGGTACAAGTCCGTTTTTGGGAAACAATTAGTTAATTTACCTTGTAAACGATGCAGACAATTTTTATTTCTCATATAGATCCGCAGTCTAGAAATCAAGTTAGTACTGAAAACTTTGCATATTGCAGTTAGCGAGTGCGTCATGATTATTCATTAAATGCACGGCTCTTTCTGCACCTCCTTTCTGCATTTCTGCAAATTCTGAGATCTCACGGCGGCGTGTCACTCCTAAAAATAGTCCCGGGACTCCTTGACCAGGTCGCACTTATGGCAGGTTTCTCGCATCCTCCCTCTCAGGCAACCTACGAGCCGACATCGGCAGGGTTGCCAAACGGAGAGTTCCCAACTGGTTACCCGTCTAAATATTAACAACCCCAAAACATAGTTTAACTCTGCTCATTCAACTTTCAATCTTAATTAATCCATTTCATCGTGCTCAACGCGGAAGAGTACAAGTATTTAAATAATTGCCTGTAAATCCTTGAAATGGGCTGTCCCTGAGATCATTCAAAGTATCTTTTTCCCTTGCGAAAATGTTCTCCGCGGCTTTGTTAAGGAGATATTAACAAAAAATTCGGACCAATCAGAGCGCAGCTACGGCGCACAGACTCCGCCTCCGTGACAGGTCCCGCTGAGCGCGACGTTACCATTGGCCGAGTCGTAGTCCGTCCTCGGTAACGGTATTCCGATTGGTCCGTGTTTTACGTTAATAACTCCTTAACAAAGCCGAGACGGTCATTTTCGCAAAGGAAAATGTTACTTTGCAATAATGTCAGGAACTACCCATTTCAAGGATTTGCAAAATTTTTTAGATACCCTGTACAATCGTGTCTAAACAAATCGCAATTCCGTAACCAGCGATTCTTCCTTTGTCGTTTGTTTGATTTATAATGGCGCTAAATGGACCTCACCGAATATTTTCCATTTTCACCGCGAATTTGCAAAACTTTTCACCCAGAGTTCGACGTCCATTGTGCACGAATTGTCTGTGTTGCGATGTAGAAAGAAAACGTTGCAGAGAATCCTGTTCGACTCTGCTCACAAATAGAATGTCCGACACACACGGATCCCAGACGCAGATAATAAATCGAGAAAGTAAAATTTCCGAAGTGAGACTGAAAGCCATGTTCCTCGCTTTCGAAATCGACGTTAATTAATTGTAACTCTACATATATTATCAATCAGAGCATGAAAGAAAGACTTTCGCGGCGTTAACGTTCGACGACAATTACTTTTCGATTTCAATCGCGGCACCGGGCGAACGGTGTTCCGATAGCAAAAGCATTTTCGAGCGTCTCTCGACTCGCGATATTCAATTCCTCAGCAGCCCACCACGGCGAGAAGCATTTTCCTCTGGGAGGACTCGAACTTTGAGTGAAACACGGTTATCGTTTATCAGACAACCGGATGCCTCGACGAATTGATTAAAGAATTACACGCGCTCTTGCTTCCGCGAAGATAATTACACGGTCGTTTACACCGGGAGGGGGTGGGGTGGGGGGATGAGGGGCAAAAGTCAAACGGTTATGCAACACGGCCGGCTACTTCCGACAATTTGAGTCGAGCATTCCGGTGAAAATTCGCGAGATCCGGCGCGCGAGTTTACTGTGCCGGTCGCTTTCCATTCACAGGGCCATTCACACGCGGCGCAGCTTCCACGATTAAGCCGCTGGTACAACATCCTCGAGGCTCGAGACGAAGGTGTGCGCGTTGGTCTTGTTTCGGCAGGTGTACAGGTGGAACAGGTACGCGCGGTGCGTGAGCGAGCGCGCACACGGACACGTTCGCACACGGGAAAGCCGGTGAACGGTAAAGAACAGGTATTTAAATGAGAAACTGGATAGTCGATTCTACCTGGCTTGGTAGAGGACGCCACGTCCTCCTCGGCAAGTGCTTACGTGCCAGACGCGACTTCCAAGACCCGTTCCCGTCCTTCCCCCTCCATCTTTCTCGCTTATTCATCGTCGCGCAGGCTCCCGGAGCTGGTCCTTTCACTCGTTAACGTGTTCACTTGTTCACTCGCACGTCCCACTGGCTGCTTATTTACCTACCCACACCACGATTCAACGTGCCCTCTCGCGCGCCCCGTTCTTCGTCTTCCTCGTTGCCATACGGTTGCTCCTTTCTCGGTCTCCCTTCCCCCCCTCCTCACTCTTTCTCTGCCAGTCCTCGAGCCGGGCCCATGGTCTCCCACTCCGACCACGAACGACTCGACGCTCCCACTCCCCGGGTCCCCTCGCTAGGGTCCAACTTGGTCCCCACCCTGGCAACGAAACTGCATGAGTAAGTGTCAGAGCCACTCAGTACAGTTACTGACGGCCCGTACCGTGAACGATCGCCGTCCTCGTTGTCGTCGTCTTCGTTTGACATTGTCGTCGGGTTCGTTCGTACCATGCGCTGCACTAGATAGACACATGCGGTCAGTAAGTGGCGGAACACTTGTATCTTACTCTCTGGATCACCTGCGCTCTCCCTTCGCTGTCTCGCACGGTCACTCTCTCGGTCTCTTTCTAAGTCTCTCCTCGCGGATTGGCCTCTTTCTTCCTTTCTGTCGAACTGCCTTGTTCCCGGTGGACAGCTTCTCTGTAACTCGCGTGCATTTAGGATGTTCGCAGGTGTGTTCGGTATTCCGCGTGTATAAACGGACCTCGTTCCGCGAACGTCCCACGAGTGTCGTAAACGAGTGCGAACCATTACGAGTAACCACTCCCGCGATAACGATTCTCGATGCGTTACGCTGTTGCCGTCTGGTTCTTCGATCCATATGACTAAATCACACCGTCGTCGACCACCTTTACCTCGAACAGGGAAGATCGGTTTCCGGGCGGATCAAAACGACTTTTAGTCTTCTTTGATTCCCCCTCGCGGTTTGGGAAGTGTCCTCGGTGCAACCAACTTCCTCTGACAGTGCTGGAATATCTTGTTACGAGACGCATACCTAATAGACGTGTACGCAGTCGGTTGGCCGGAGAGCTTACGAGGTTCGAATCAACGTCGCTATTTACAAAGATGATCGAGGATTCAATGGGCTAGTTGATGTTTGGTGACGGATAATCTGAAATTAGTACGGTAGCCGTTTGGTGAACGCAGACAGTCGACAGAGAATCGGTATCGGATGAACATCGTTATTTGCAAAGACGATCGATAAAGACACCTTCAGAAAATCGGGATAATAAATATCGAACGCCACTAGTTAGCGACTCGTTAACGTCGGAATTCCATTCATAAATTGCAGAGCTCTGCTAGGCATCGCGGAAGGGAGAAAGAGAGACAGAGGGACAAGTAGTGAAACGGAGAGGGAGAGCGATAGAGAGAGAGAGAGAAAGAGAGAGAGAGGGAGACGGAAAGAGGGCAGATAGTAGTGGTGGGGGAAAGTTCGGAAAGAGAGCAACCAAATAGCTGGTTCGATCGGTGGTCAGGTGTAGTTCCATGAAGAAGTGACAGTGGTTTCGGATGTGTATATGGACGAGATCGCCACGATGACCGTTCCACCGACACTGCCGGCGAAGGCTCAGGCCCGGGATGCGAGTCAGGTTGCCCGACAGACTGTGTCAATCCGGACTGTTTCCAATCCCCCCACGGCCACTCTGAGCACCGGGGCCGGAGCAACGGTATTCGTCGGACTGGCCGCTTCTGGCGTTGATTCCGCGGCAGCCTGTAGGAGAAGAATCCCGGAAGTGCAATCCGCGAACGGCTACGGTAAGCAGACCAGCGTGAAGTCGGCGGCGCAGAGCCAGCAGCAACAGTCTATCTCTCAGCAACAGCAACAGCAACAGGCGGCTCACGTGGTGAAGATCAAGATCAATCCGGATGGTGACAAGAACGGCCGAGTGATCTCGACGGTACGACTGACTCTGGACGACAAGATCGGTCAGGAAACCGACGAGAAGTCGAACGGGACCGCGTGCGAACGTTCGAGCAAGCGTGACGGTGGTGTGGTCGTGAGTGCGACGAATCTGGTGAACGAGCAGCATTGTGGAAGTGCCGGTGCCGGTGAAGGCTGTGTGAGGATCAGTGTCGGTTGCAACGCCTTTGAGCGCAACAACAACAACAACAACAACTCCAACAGTAATAACAACAACAATCACGACAAACACGATCGCAACAACGCGGAGAAAGACATGGTACACCGCGAGACATCGGACAACACCACAAACACCGGCAGCAACCGGTCAAACGCCTGCTTCTATTACAACTACCAGAACCCGTTAACCGGGATGGTGATGTCCTCTGGCCAGTGCTCCCCCAGCGACACCCTGGACAGCGGCACCTGCAGCGACATCGACGGCACGCCGCCACCCCTGCCCAAAAAGAAGAACGCCAGCACAGTACTACTGTCCAACGATCAGCACAAACGCACCGGTAGCTTGACCAGCAGCGGCGCGGAAGTGGACAGCGACGATAACGAGAGCAACATCAGCTGCGATTCTTTGAACGCCGGTGACCTGAGCGACGCGATAGTGGACCGCAACGTGAACGGTAGCATCGAGGCTGATCGGTCGATGGACTACCATCAGGAGCACCTGGGGAACGGTGTCGAGGATCACGGCAAGGACACCGTTCTCAGTCTGAACCGGCTGGACCTGTCGAACGGAGCCGAGCACGTGGAGCCGGCGAACAAGGACGCGTCGCCGATCGCCGGCACTCCGGAAGTCGAGTTGAATTCTTGCTCGTCCGCCGCCTCGCCCAGCGTCTCGCCGTCGCCTTCGGCTGCGTCCACATTGTCGAAGGCCTCGTCGACGCCACGGATCAGGAGCCCTGAGCCCGGCTGCGAACAGAACGGGAAACCTCACTCCTCCTCGCCGGTGGTGCAGGAGTGCACTTACGAGGAGAGGAAGCAGGAGCAGGAGAGGAGGATAGTACAGGAATCCGTGAACACCGGCGACGCCGACACCACCGTGAATCCCTTGACCGGCAAGAAGTATGTGTACGAGTACGACAGGTTCTACAAGTTTCACGTAAACGAGCTCAAGGGGAACAATAAGGACGCGAGCAGGGGAACGGTGTTGGGGGATAAGGACACCGACGAATGTTTTGCCGGGTACAAGATCCTCGATAAGGAAGCCATACGCAGTGCCAAGGGAACTGTGCGCGGTGTCAAAAACAGGGTGCGCGCCGGCATCGCGACGTTTCTACAGAAACCATCTTCCCAGGTCGGTGCACACTCTCTAGCCTCTCTATCATCGTCTTATTCCAGGTGTATCGCAGCCTACGCTCCGGCTACTAGCCGAGGAATTCCTGTTGCGTGCCAATTAACGGCCGATCCTAACCGCCTCGGAATTCTAAACAGCTCCGAGCCGCGCCGTGCCATGCCGCACGGCCAAGAGAATGAAAACTTGAAATTAGCCGATGTTTATCGGCCGAGAGCGAGACCACGTATCGCGAAACGCTATCCGCGTAGAACCACCACATACTCGGCGGGGTAAAAATGAGACTGGCCACACGGGAAACGGGTTCAAAGAACCGCGAGAACTTTTCTTATTAGGGGTATTCCCGCGCCTCGGATTACTTTCAGCACTCTGCTTTGGGAACGAATCCCCCCCCCCCGTGAAATTTTGGTATTTGTTTCCGCACGTGCGGATCATGTTCTCGAATTTGCGTAGACCGGCATTACTGTAGTTGCATGAGGTTTTCACTGGCGCCACAGATTCGAGGTGATAGCCGAACAAAACCATCTGTTCCGTCGCAAGAGAACAAGATACAAGGCCCTTATTTCGGATTTATTTATGACGTCTTCGTGACTTGAGGCCGTTCTCGAGGATTAGGGAACCGATGCACATTTGGCGACCAGTCGAGCCATTGCCGGACCTTCCTAGTTTTTTCTTGCCTCCTCGAGAATTCCGCGTCGTAAATCGATTACCGACGAAGGACATTCCCGACCGAGAACGGTTCAAGTACGGTTCTCGGGTTACTTGACTTCGCCCTCGGAGGCAGTCGCGTACGGTCCCACGCTTTCCCAGGACAGGCTAGCTTAGGGCAGATCTAAAGGTCCGCAAGAATGCACTGATTGGGAATTGCATAGCTCGGCAGAACCAATCAGTGCACTTCTTCAGCATAGCAATGGGTGTCACCGTCTTGACACCCAGAAATGGAGGACCGTCTTCACGATACGACGAAGGGTCCTCCCGAAAACCGCGACGGTCAGTTAGTCGCATCTAGCCAGTCGCGATCGAACAGCCGCGATCGAACAGTCGCGATTTAACACTTACTTCCTTGCACGTATCGAGACAAGGCAAGTAACAATACGGATCATCGTGATCGGATCCGCACGCGTCTAAGGCAGGGCCTGCTAGATAGCCTTGCTGACGAATCCTCTAGCAGGCCTGGGATGAAACGCTGAACCCACGAAATAACACGTAACCCTAATCATTTGAACTAGTTACCCAATATTAATTTGGCGGGTAATACAAACGGTGATTTCGGGATCGACGCGTCCATACGATTGGGCTTGAGATTTACAACCTCAAGCGGGCACGAGTCAACCGCGCGTCGAGCTCGAGATTCGCACCGTAAGAACACCATCAATTATGCATGAACAACTTGTTAAAGTTTCACGAAGATCCGTTGCTCCATTCGTTAGAAAAAATTCTTAAAGTGCACCCTCGGAGATGTATGAAAACCCTGAGAAAGTTTTGCGTTTGGATCATTCGCTCGTCTTGCGTCGTATACAAACGATAAGAATGATGCAACGATCATTGTTATCTAATATCGCTTCCTGTTCTTGCGGTGGCACTATTTAACCCATTTTGTGCGGGTATTCTCGCGTGGTTTTTTTCCTTCTAATTGGTGACGCTCGGAGAGCGTGCTTGTTGCTTCCTCGTTACCACGGTGTAATGCACTTTAAAGAATACGGCGGGGAGCATCTATTATTGAATCCAACGAGGAAGCCGCGAGAGTGTTCGAATGAATGAGCCTGCTGGTTACGTTGCCGGAGCGAGTACATTTTTAATGCCCTGTAATTATTTTGTTTACTTTGCCAGCGCGTCTTCCGGAACCTGGAACATCTCGGGATAACGAGGCATCGTTATAAACTTCGTTAAGGAACTTCAATTTTTCGATAATTATTTCACGTTCCACTGTTTAATTCCTTATAGAATGTTACCGGTCACGACAATTATTCTCTTGTGGTGCCAGCGTCAAACAGGATTTGATTAGATTTGCAATTCAATAAACTAGCAAAAATGTTTAATACTTTTGGCTGGTATGACATTGCCAATGTATCGAGAAAACCACTGTTAGCCATACACGCAATCTCTGCCAAGCAAAAAATATGGGAACACTAATTTTCAAGGAAATCCGATAATTTTTTGAGTGACACATCTGCCATATTGAATCCGCCATTTTGCTTTTTGTAATTGTGACGTTAGATTCATATTCAGCAACCGGGAAGGTATGGGAATACTAATTTTCAAGGAAATACGATAATTTTTTGAGTAACACATCTGCCATAGTGAATCCGCCATTTTGCTTTTTGTAATTGTGACGTTAGATTCATATTTAGCAACCGAGAAGATATGGGAATACTAATTTTCAAGGAAATACGATAATTTTTTGAGTGACACATCTGCCATATCGAATCCGCCATTTTGCTTTTTGTAATTGTGACGTTAGATTCATATTCAGCAACCGGGAAGGTATGGGAATACTAATTTTCAAGGAAATACGATAATTTTTCGAGTAACACATCTGCCATAGTGAATCCGCCATTTTGCTTTTTGTAATCAGCGGCCCGAAAATCCAGGGAATATCGATTTTCAACGAAAATTGGAGTGATTTCTTCCATTAATCTCTAATAGTCTTTATAATTTCAACAATTCTAAGATAAATAATCTGGGACCGGTCAATTTGAGACGCGCCGGGTAAATATGTATAATGTATCACAAGAAAGTGTTCCACAGTGAAATGTCACACGATTCATAATTAATCCGCGCGATAACATTCCGAGCTAGAGGAACGGCGGAACTTTTCCAGAATTTCCCGTTCCGCAGCTTCGAAATGCTACTGGCCAAGATAGTGCAGCTGGGAGAGGGTGGTGAAAGGCATTCTCAAAGGTCAGAAGGGTACGGTGTCGAAAAATCAGCTTATGGTCGGTCCAGATACGCGAGCTCCGGAAGAACAAGACCTCGCTCGGCCGTTTCCGCGTCGTCGACTGTTCACTCGGAACGTCTTTGCGTCAGAATTCATAAAACTAGAACAATGGTGCAATAAACGGTGAGATAATAGTCCTTGTTCGTCACTGATGTGCACATCGTGGCAAACTCGCCTGAACCCTAGCGTCGGTTCATTATGCTAATCAACCTCTGACACCGAGACCAGCTGACCACACAATCAACCAGACCTGTCACAAGCATTAAAACTCACCCCTCTGTGAACTATACGTTATTCCTTACAGAAATAACGATTTTAAGGGATCTCGGGGTCGCAGAATCTGATTTTATGAAATATCCGGTCACGTACTTATGTTTAATTATTCGTTTAATAAGTCTTAAAAGGAAAATTGCACAGAGTTTGAAGGAAGTTCGATGTTTGACGCTCTTTTTGCAATCGTTGCTCGACCCGCAGCGTTTCGCACAGAGCCGAATCGTATGGCTGGATTTGTGCTCGACGGGTTTGCTCGTCCGGTGTGCGCACAACTATCGAGCGCTGTGCAGCTCGCGAAAAACGTTAGATGTACAGTTAGATCACCTCTTGTCCGACGGTGGGCAATCGGCTTGGATCGACGTTGGCCCGCGTCGATCGATGACGTCTGATCTTCGTCCCATCGTTGTCCTCGTGTTGCACCGTTTCCGGTGTTGCCATGCGGGAGCGTGCCGCGTAGACGTGCCGCGCCGCATCGGCGAATCGTATCGTCGATGCAGAACGAATCGAGATAACGGTAGATCCGATAAAGCGATATTACGGCAACGAGCAGGAGAGCGTGCTCCTCGGTGTCCCTAGGAGGGAACCGGTCGTCCTCCTCCAGGAGGGGGTCGACTCTCGTACTTTTTCGAAGACACTGTTCAGTGCGCCCTCTCAGCTAAAGATCGGAAGTGAACTAAAATTTATCTGTGCGTGTGATCACACAAACCCACTGATATATATATATATATATATATATATATATATATATATATATATATATATATATATATATACTACGGATACGGTATTCGGATTTTGGAAATGTCCCGAATTGAACAGTAGATTTGGATGCCAGCGCCGCTATCGTTCGACCGGTGTACTGTACCCCTCGTACTCCTCTTCCCCCCGTGATCCTCTATACTTCGCCATGTGTTTGCGCCCCTCTAGATGGCGCTGCTTTCAATCGAGTTGATTGGACGTCATTGACACGCTACGAAATAAAAAGTGTCGATGACGTCCAATCAACTCGATTGAAAGCAGCGCCATCTAGAGGGGCGCAAACACATGGCGAAGTATAGAGGATCACGGGGGGAAGAGGTGTACGAGGGGTACAGTACACCGGTCGAACGATGGCGGCGCTGGCATCCAAATCTACTATTCAATTCGGGACATTTCCAGAATCACTGATATATATATATATATATATATATATATATATATATATATACTATGGATACGATATTGCCATAAGCCAGCTACACAGCTTTTTGTCCCGAATAAAATATTTAAAATAACTAGAGCAAAGTAAGAATAAACGAATAATAAAATAAATGTATCTATATTACAGTTACAGTTTCCATAAATATCTATACAGAATCAGATGCGATGACGATTTCCCTTTCCCCTCTAGCACTTTACCACCAAAGGTACTGCGATTTCTCAACAGACTATAGCACTTGGCCTCCCACGTCATCTTTTAATCTTGGAACATAGGACGTTATCTGAAGGCGGGTCTACAAGTATATATGGTCTAAGAACTAGACGCCTGAAGAGAGATACAGCGGAGGGGGGGGGGGCTTCCTGCAACCGAAGCAGAGCGATCACGTACCCGCTTCTTGTGACCGTGTCTCGCGAGATTTCGGTGTGTATTGGCATGATCAGCATGCTCGACTCGAGGCGCTCGTCGTAGCCACGGGCGAGCGGAGTTTCGAGAGCTTGGGCCAGAAGAGAAATCTGTGATTACGCTTGTTTTTTGCCGGGACGGTAAAAAGCGAGTCGATTTGTCGTGGTCCACTTGCAACGAAACTCATTTAGACCGGGCCAAGGCGTAATAAGCGGTTCATTTGTGTACGGCTGGTACCTATGCACGCCTTTCTACCATTTTCTGTTCGTAGTCGTACCTGCACAACCCTGTCACTAGTGAGTCATAGCCCTCACTCGCTAATCCCAAATTTGTATAACAACCATTCAATGTGCTGTATAATACTCGTCTTCGCATACTAACCTCGAGCTCGACAAAAATGCTTATGAAATATTGAATCGCCCCCTTTTTGTAAAAACCAGAACTTTTCTCGCAAAATCTCACTGTTTGATAGCCGAAGAGAATCAATGTTTCAATGTAGAGTAACAACAGGTTTTATTAAACTGTGCGTGGCATGCAAGCATACGGATATTGTCGTTGATAAATTTCGTTTGATGCAGGGGCGCGCAGTGGCTCAGTGGATAGAGCGCGCGACTACAAACAATGTGGTCGTGAGTTCAAATCCCACCGCCGGTCACCAATGGAAATATTCTTCTATGTGATATTATACTGCGTCGTTGACCATTGGTGGTTCGGAACCCACCGTAATAAACAGTAGGTCCCGCTGAAAAGTAGGCTGAAGTAGGCTGAACATTGGCGTTAGATGAGAGTGGACAAAGTGGAAGAAGGGGAAGAATGGTAAAATGGATTTGAAACCCTGAGGGGACCAAATATCAGTACCTATCCTATCCTAAATTTCGTTTCATGCGTGAAATTAAATTTGTGAAAAACGATTCATAAAAATTGAATATCGGTTCAGAAATATTGAAAATCGCTTGGACGAAATCGGTTCAGAAAAATTGAAATTCGCTTTTGGAAAAATCGCTCCTTCGGAAAGTCGCATCAGAGTCGTCGAACCCTAATCGGGATCACTGTGCGTCGTCGCAACGACAGTGTGTGAAATCGATGTGCGTCTTAGAATCGCCGGTTTCGAAATCGAATAGACGAAACGCGTTTCCATTCACGGTGTGTTCATAGATCGGGCCGGTGTCGCTCATTGTCAGACGCACCGCAATATTTTCAACCTGCATCTTTGACGCAATAGAAGGCCGCACGTTGTACAATATTCGCCGGTGAAGTAGCGTAATGGCGACTTACGCAACTCGTTTCTGAAACCTTCCTCTCTCGCAGCAGGTACAATTACGGGGGAGGGGGGGGGGGGGGGAGCATTTACTTAGCGACAATTTTCCGCGGTTTCTTAACGCGTTTCATTAAAGGGTAAAAACGGGAACGCCGGGCGTTACGGTCAATGTTCTGGCACAACTATCACCGAGGAATCCCTCTCTCTTGCGCGCGCGAGCGATGCCGCGATTAGAGCAACACCGTTTGTCGGGCAAGGCAATCTCTGCAGTTGCTGCGACCGTTGCAACCGTGCCGTTTTTGTCCGACTGGAAAAAAATGGGGACGAAAAGTGCAATTCGTTTCTTTTGCCGAGCAAAACGCCGCGCGTTTGCTTACGGAACAGTGAAACACCGTTCGACCGCTTGGTCACTGCATATACACTGTAACTGTAGTGTGTTCGATCAGTTATAGAATTCGCATAGTTCGTTTGCCAGTTTTCATTTAACTCTCAAATGTTCCACGCAAACAGTTGCACAAAGGAGACTAGTATATTAGTTCGCACATTTCAAAACGCAGATGTTATGAAGTGTTTGAATCAAGAAATAATATTATAATTAGACTATATAATGGCTATATAGTGTTCTAATTTGCCAACGCAGCTCTCCACCATAATCCGATTTCTTTTATGGCAGCTGGAAAGCGTGTGAGAGGAGGAAAAAGGAAAAGGAAGCGTTTCGTCCCAGGCCCGCTAGAGGACTCATCGGTTCAAGGTTATCTAGCGGACCCGTGCCTTAGACGCGGGATGTCGTAAGGCAGCGGTGGGCAATTTTGCCTCGATTGAGGCAAAACCGTCCCCACCATAGCGCCCACTGTCTCCCACCAGCGTCCGCCGTTACCATAGATCAGGGATGAGCAATTTTGCCTCAATTGAGGCAAAACCGTCCACACCGTAGCGCCCTCTGTCCCCTTCCATCAAGCGCGGTACAATGGAGCAACGAAGACACGGGACATTAGCGTACGCAACGGACGTGCGCGCTGCATGAAAGAGAGGTTGGTGGGAGAAGCAGGCGTTTGAGGGGCTCCACACGTGCCCATCACTGTCGTAAGGATAGTTTAGGACGGTATATACAGGGTGGGGCAATATCTTTGTCCACCTTGAATATCTCCGTGAATTGTAATAATATGAGAAAATGCACGGTATCGAGGGAGGAATATTGTGATGTAGAAATTTTTGATGTGCGTGAAGACATTTCGGAGATTTCGAGGTCTCCTTGATTTCTTTAAATGAAAAGACCAACTTTTCGAATCATGAATCCATAGAGTATCAAATTCTGCGTAAAAATGTATTTGACCTCTATATGTGCTAATGTAATAGTTAATGAGATATTATCGAAATAATTTTCCATATGTTCTCACCATATTGAAGTTGAGGTACATCAATTCGATAAACTTCCAGGCATATAGCAGTGATGCCAGATCGGTTAAATCGAGGGGAATACAATTTACCACCTCTCTAGTGACCAGAGTAATATGTGACACGTTGCGCGGCACGTCACGTGACCAATCTACTACGGTCTTAGTGGGGGACGTTGGAGTGTGCTCAGGTAGAGGAATGGGATAGTAGAAGGGGAAAAGGAGGAGAGGAAAATCCACTCAGTTTTGTGTGTTTCTGTCACCAGTGGCACATAGTGGGTACGTATGGAAAATAATATCTCGTTAACTATTACATTAGAACATATAGAGGTGAAATACATTTTTACGCAGAATTTGGTACTCTATCGATTCATAATGCAAAAAGTAGGTCTTTTCATTTAAAGAAATCAAGGAGATCTCCGAAATGTCTTCACGCGCATAAAAAATGTCTAAATCACAACATTTCCCCCTCTATACCGTGCAACTTTTGTATATATCATTTTCTCATATTATTACAAGTAACGGAAATATTTAAGGTGGACAAAGTTATTGCCCCACCCTGTATACAAACAGAGGAAGATTCCGGTAGTAGCGGGAAAGGCGTTGTCGTAATATCCCTCTGTTGACGAGCATAGGCAGTAGCCGCCACAGTTTCCAGGATGAGGATATAATGTTCGCAGCGCAATTTAATTGGTGTAATGTTCTCATCTGGCAACGAATGTGAGTGCGAGAGGGTTTAGTTTTTGAAGGTAATCTTCCGGTAGATCAACGCAGCGGAGGATCCATCTTCAGCCTCGCACGGTGTTTAAACGATGAGAAAAGCTGCGATAGGAAGTCGGGAGGTTTCTTCCGCGTGCTTAACAATACCAGACTAACACTTGATACCCCTGCGCTGCCGCTGACATAACAGAACACACACGCACACGAAAGCGCAAACCGCTGTCGTAATTTCCTGGTGTGCGCGAGCCGAGCGGCATTATGCACACCGAGATGCATCGATGGCAAGAGATCCTCTCTGGTTCCCAGACGGCCTCTGCCAGCGTTAACGCGTATTAACGTTGATGAAATGTTAATGCGTCGCTCGTTACAATCTGCGTCACGTCGTCATCGCGATTATTAAGTTTCACGCGATCGAATCGGTACTAAACGGAAAGTTGCAGTTTCAGCTAAACGTCGGAGCAACCAAAGCGAAAACAATTCGTCGACTCGCTCATCAAGTTCGTGTTAGCCTAATTAAAAGCCACAGACACTAATCGCCGAGCGATATACCACTGCAACCTTGGATAAAATCATAGTTTTTAGTGCCTCCAGAGATTCCTATTCAATTTCCTTTTTAATTATGAATCACGAGTAAAAGTTAATTTAATTTTCTTGCTCTTATATAATCTAATATAGTTTAGAGTAGAATTTTTAGTAATCAATATACTGTGTGTACCAAATAAAAATTGTCTCTGTTCAATCCAAGATACAGAAACTTCAAGAGAATTTATTTTGTTTTTTTTTTAATAAAATTATAAACTTGAAAACAGTACAACACTACTCCTGAATCCTCTAAATGTCTCATCTGATTTGCATTTGATCTGCTCATTTTCTTCACAAATCCATGAAGACCGTAGGCTAATCAAGATTTTTTTACTTAAAAATATTGTATTTAAAAATAAAATTGATCGGACCAAACAGAATCGATTTCCCAAAAGTTCGGAGTTGGAAAAAGTTACTTGAGTGAGGTGTCTTCGTGGGGTGAATGAAAAATGAACAAGCAGTTCCGCGGTGATTGTTAATATTATTTGTAGAATAGTGTTTCACAGATTGTCGGAGGCTGTAAACCGCATTGGCCGTCTCCCTGTTCATTCTACTGGCTCATAAATGTCCCGGCGCGAATTCTTAAACACGGTCTAACGTGGTTCACAAAAATATACATGTTCTACCTGTTTTTCCAGCACACACGCGTGCACACGTACACAGGCCGAGCGAACCTCGTTGGTTACATAAGAAATTGTTCGGCATTACATGTAAAATATGTGTACAGTCGTTGCGGTGTGGACACGATAAAACCAAGCTAGCCAAACGAAAGGCACGCGCGTGTAATTAGAACGTCGGGACCTTAATAGTCGAATAATCCTGTTTCGGAATGTGTGCGGTGAATTAAGGCAACGAAGGGAGAGACTGGTCGGTCCGTTTTGCCGGCAGCAGAAGTTAATTAAACACTTCTCGACAGACAGACCCGTGCGCCAACGACCAACAGAATTAGGTTGTTCCATACGAAATGTACGATTCTGAACAGTTACATTAAACAAACGCAACTGTTCCTTCTAAATCAATTTATTCAATTTATTTATCTCCATTTTGTAAACCTTTTTACGATCGACAAATATCAATTACCACATTTTCTTTAAAAATCACGTAATGCTCAATCATTTATTTTTCCAAGCATATTGTGGCGGCTGCTTCCTATGCTCGTCAACAGAGGGACATTACGACAACACCTTTCCCGCTACTACCTGAATCTTCCTCTGTTTGCATATATACCGTCCTAAACTGTACTTACGACATTCCGCGTCTAGGGCAGTGATGGGAATGTTGGCGCTTTTCACGCGCATGCTCGGCGATTTTAGCCTCATGCAAGGACGAAAATCGGGTACCTTGGTCGCCCCGCTAATTTCGCAAAATTTATTATGATTTGATTTTGATAGATGAATGTACAACATGTGTACGTATATATATATATATATATGTATATATATATATATATATGTATATATATGTGTATTAAAATGTAGTATATACATACATACATAGCATATATAATATATAAATATATAATATTTATGTATCTATGTACAATATAATATAACGTACTCTTCTTCATTATCTTGGGAATAAGGAAGGGAAGGGAAGGGTACTAAAATAACTTTAAACGAAATATATAATAACCGACCCACTACTTTCGCCCCAATAGTACCCCACAAACTTCGGACGTAGCTTCGGTGCTGTCGAAACTCGCGCATGCGCGTGAAAAGCGCCATCACTGGTCTAAGGCACGGGTCCGCTAGATAGCCTTACCGATGAGTCCTCTAGCGGGCCTAGGACGAAACACTTCCTTCTCCTTTTTCCTCCATCTTTTCATAATTTTCATCCGCCATAATATAAGAGGAATACACGACAGTCGCATTGATTGACGTTGAAATAAAATTTATTTAAAAGTGAAATTAAACATGTAACTCACCCTCGATAGAGTAGGCTGAGTGGGGTCCAGCGTCTTCTTCGTGAAGTCATCGACGAGATTATGCACGCGCACACACGTGTCAATGTCGCCGATTAAATCGGCGTTACTTTCGCGCGGCAGAAATTTTCGGCGCGGCTAATTTGCACGATGCGACACACACAAACACACATATGGGGGAGCAACCCACTTCGCTGCCCCCCTTCAATCCCGGCAACGACCTCCTGAAGAAGAAGGTGAAACGATCGATGATAAACGCGACAGAAACATGACCCACTTCATCGTCCGCCCAGTCGTCAACCGGCAACTTTCTTTCCCGATCGTTTCTTGGTCATCGAGCTGCGTGGCACGCTGGACGCTGCAGCGCGTTGGTCCAAAATCAAGATCTCCAGTGCAGTGGCATTACAAATTATTCATACACCCTTTTGAAACAAATAACTTCTTCAAAACTGGACCAGACGGCTCCAGTTTCTTTTTCTGGAAATGTTGGAAGGATTTAGTTTACTAAGTACCGTGTAAATAATTTTTCTTCTTTAATTTCTATTGGTCGCAATAGCGAGGAAAAGGGCAAAGGTCATGATTTTTATGTTCTTTATCTCTTGCAAAATCCATCTAATGGAAAGAAGATTTTAAATTCTAAAAATTGATTTACAGTAAATATTCGATATAAGAAAACGAGAAGTGTACGATCTATGAGAAACGAATATCCCCTCCACTGCGAGGCATACTCCGCGAGAAGCCGCGAAAGAGTAAAATGTAAACATGTCGCGTAATCTGATGCGGGTTCGTGTATATCGGTGTGAACCATCGCTAATCCAATTACAAAACTTCTTTATTTTTCATTATTTTTTATGGGACACTAAACACGATATAATTTGATCGATAATTTGAACAAAGACAAACGTATTCTAGTGTTTTGAAAACGTTTTGATGTCACCTTCAAGAACAAGTAATCACAACATATAGGTTTCCTCGCAACATCTCAATTGTAATCTCTGTAGACGTTCACAAGGTCACTGCAATGTCAAATAAATACAATCATCGTGTGCTCTCTTCTCCAACCTACAAATTTGGTCTGGAATATTTTTTCTTACCACGTTTCTTGTTCGAGTAATGGAATTTTGCCGAGGGTTTTTTTTTTTGTGCGCGGAAAAAGTGTAGCGTGTTTTTCGAGGGAGGGGGGTGGAGGGCAGGTTGATCGCGACCCAACGATTTCTTCGTGGATCGCGGCACGGTGCGTGTTCGGCCGATCATTGTAACGTAAATTTATTCGCGTTGTACGGCTCTCCGGTTGATGCGTTTCTTACCGAACAATTTTCGAAAGTGCTCACTTGCCGCGACGCGATGTAACCGGCGCTGTTGGCAAAGGTTGAATGAACCGGCGAACGAGCTAGCCAATAATCGGAATCGTGTGAGCACCGACGACCCACTTGTTCGCGATGGCTTCCGCCTTTTCGTTCTTGTAATTCCTTTCCGTCGAGGACGCCGAGGAACCGGCGAGGGGTCGGCGAGGTGCGCGCGGCAGGTGCCGAGACCGGCATCGTGAATTTCCCGGTTAAAGAAAACGCGATAGGCATGTCCACGAGACAAATCGGGTAGGAAAAGAGAAAGCGGGTCAAAGAGGCCACCGTGGCGACAGCAACAGCGAGCAACAGTTTTAACCTCCTCTTGGATTCGTTCAACCTTCTCTCCGAGCCACTTCTCTCATCTTCTTTCCCGGCTATTGCGACTACGACTCCTCCTTCTGTCAACCCTTCGCCGTTCGAAGTGTTTTCCCACTTCTATTTCAGAACTGACAAACAACATCATAGGGTACAGTCGTCAAGTTTCGACACCCTAAACAATTTTTTATATTATACAGGGTGTCCCGAATTAATATGGCAAAACTTCATTAGCGTGCAGTGTTGAGATATGGTCCATCTTTTCTCGCGCATGCGCGGCGATTTTGGCCTCGGTAACGTAAGATTCTCGATAAAATGGGGTACCTTGAACACCCAGCCGAATTTTAAAAAATTGGTATAATTGATTGATAAAACTTTAATGAAATTTGAAATTCCTGTAAAAGTTTTTTTTGAAAGTATTAATGAAACTTGAAATTACTCTAAAGTTTAGAATTGATTGATAAAATTTTGATTGAACTTGTAATTCCTCAATATTTTTTTAAAAGTATTAATGAAACTTGAAATTCCACTAAAGTTTAAAATTGATTGATAACACTTTAATGAAACTTGAAATTCCACTAAAGTTTAAAATTGATTGATAGAACTTTAATGAAATTTGAAATTCCTGTAAAAGTTTTTCTAAAAGCATTAATGAAACTTGAAATTCCACTAAAGTTTAAAATTGATTGATAGAACTTTAATGAAATTTGAAATTACTGTAAAAGTTTTTTCAAAATAATTAATGAAACTTGAAATTCCTCTGAAGTCTGAAATTAATTGATAAAACTTTAATGAAACTTGAAATTCCTGTAAAAGTTTTTTAAAAATATTAATGAAACATGAAATCACTGTAAATTTTAAAATTGATTCATAAAATCTTAATTAAACTTGAAATTCCTGTGAAAGTTTTTTAAGAGCATTAATGAAACTTGAAATTCCACTAAAGTTTGAAATTAATTGATAAAACTTCAATGAAATTTGAAATTCCTTTAAAAGTTTTTTTAAAAATATTTGTGAAATTTGAAACCCCTATAAAGATTAAAATCGATTCATAAAATCTTAATTAAAATTGAAATTCCTGTGGAAGTTTTTTAAAAGCATTAATGAAACTTGAAATTCCAGTAAAGTTTAAAATTGATTGATAAAACTTTAATGAAATTTGAAATTCCTGTAAAAGTATTAATGAAACTTGAAATTCCTCTAAAGTTTAAAATTGATATAAAATTTTATTCCATTATAATAGAATTGAAATAGAAAATTGTTATTTGACAAGACCGTTATTTTATGAAGCATTTCATTAATATCGCCATACCGAATTTTGTCCCACTTTTCCGAAAAATCGACCACTGTGCGACGCGCGCGGGCAGGATTAAGAACGATGGTTCCTTCGTTGTCCACGGTTCCCGGCCGCGGCTCGGTAGGCGTAAAAATATTAACCGATGCATCCAGTCGTAGCCGAAGCTGTAACCGTAACCGTAACCGTAATCACACACGACAAAAAGAACGTTTCCTTCGTTTCGAAGCCTTCGACCGTAACAGTTATTCCTATCGCGGAGAACGGAGTCTTGCGCGCGATTTTCGCTTCGATCATTGGAACACATTTGTTGCTACAGCACTGCGTTCGCCACGGTCTGCGGATATTTATGCGAGTTCGTAATTCTCTTGAGTTTTTCTACAATTAAACTCTACTTTTACGTTCTTACATCTTTGTGGATATACAGTGAGTGTAACAAGTACTCGTACGCCTTTAAAAATCGAATAACTTTTTTAAAATTCGGCCAAACAACTTCAGTTTTTCTTTTGAGATGTCGGGAGGATTTACTTTCTTCATATTGTTCACATCATTTGGAGTATTTAGTCTTAAATTATATACTTATTGATATCTAAGAAAATTTATACAGAATTTTGGAACAGCGTTGGTATGATACTTCTTAATCTGAGTAAATAGTGTACCATTTAATTCAGCGATGGGCACGGTAGGGGCCCCTCAAACGCCAGCTTCCCCCACCAACCTCTCTTTCATGCGCAAGGCCTGCGCACTGTTCGCGACGGGCGAAGCACTTCCTTCCAGCTTATGCTGGTGGGGGAAAATGAGCGCTATTGGGAAATACCCATCCATGACTTAAGGGTTAAAAATGTTGTCATCGTTTTAATAGAATCCGAGCGCATTAATAGGAGCGACTGTATGCGCGCATAGTATGCACAAATGCATAAAGATCTGCAGTCTATTACCGAGGTATGCTGGGACGAATCAGCCGGGCAAGAGCCGCAAGAAAGTAAGGCGCTCGAGGAGATTCGGACGCGTACCGTTATTCAATGACGAACTACATAACACAGGTGCGCGAGCGTAAGCGGGCCAGCACTGGTAACCCAAAATTTCGGGAATCTGGCTGCCACCAGCAAACCGGTTCATCAAATCTATAACGGAAACGCTGGACCTTCGGAAAGCCGTAACGGGAACGCAGCGGCGCGGCGGTCTCCGGCGGCAACGAGATCGAGAAAATATAGGTGAGCCCGCGATGCTTGAGGCCTTGCGGTCGTAAACCTGCAGTACAGTGATCGAGATACTGTTTTCTATACGACGGCAAAGAGTGGGGGATACAACAAGCGGCGACAGTCGAGAGAGAACTGCTTTATTTTAGAGAGGGACGAGAAAATACAATGAATTTAAAGGGCCATTCGGTAATCAATAAACTTCGGCAAGATCGTTCAATTATGCTATAAATATTTTATAATATATATATTGTAAATATATTTAAATTATTATTGATTATTTTATTGAAGTAGTCCATATACTTTGACTTTATAAATTGGGCCAAAAAGGAGTGATGTGTAGATGAAGGAGGGAAGTATGTATGTGGAAAGACATGGTATGAATGTGTGACGTTAGGAAAATATAGTATAAACCGTGTCTCTTTCCATAGCCCAGCGACTGAAAAATATACTTATTATTATTACTATGAGATTTAAATCATTACAAGCAAAATTATATATTGAGGATTTTCGGGGTGGCTGACAACGAATTTGACATCAAACCTATAAAATTCAAAATGGCGGCTTCAATGCAGTAATCTGAAATAGCGGTATATTCATAAATATATCGTTTTTCAAAACTATAATCAGGTTGTTATGACTAACTTCTCTACTAGATATGTGCGGTAACATTGTATGTAGATATTTATAAATATTATACAGTGATTCAGGAAGCGACAATTCGAGACCTTAATAAAAAATACGTTTAAACGACTTTTTCCTAATGTAAATTTATTTTCCAACATATGATTGGCCTAATTATCGTAAATTGTTGGAAAAGAGATGCTATTATTGTAGTAAATGTTATATTAATATTAAATTTTCATTTTTTCTGCACTCAGTGTTTTATTGTAGAAATCCGTTAATATATATATATATATATTTGCAGTTCTATTATTGTAATAAGCACATTTGATCTATCTGAAAAAAATAACTAAAAGAATTAGTTTTTTTACGACAAATATAAATAATTATTATACATGTTAAATACATAGTACAGTAATTCCGTAACGCTGCAATGCCGTAACAACGCGTAACATTTATACTGCGGCGATGAGTGGTATATGTTTAAAAACACTAATATATGCAAAAAAGTCATGAAAATCCAAGAACTTTTAGTCAAGCTTGCAGATCGGTAAAAACACGTACAAAAAAAATTTTAATATTGACAAAAATATGATTAATATAATGTACATACCTTGCGTAACAATATCAATCACAAATTTCGCCACAAAGATCACTTACAAAATAAATATTATCACGAGAAACAGATGCGTACGAACGGAATGCTGCGAATAAACAGATGCCTATGGAACAAATGCTATGTTCTAAGCGCAGGCACGGATGACTGGGTAATCAATGATAAGGGATGCACCACGTGATTGCATGTTTATGTATCTATTCTGGGACGCAAACACAACCCTGTATGTAAATATTTACAATTTTGATTTTTGGCCAGGTTTTCAGCCCAAATACCACTCTGCGCGACGACCGTGCGTCGCATCGATCGTCGAAGCGCGCGTTGTGGGATCTGCCCATCGGTAAGACGACGAACGGATGCCGATCTTTCTTCGAAAGCCGGGTTCGGAACCGGGCTTCTTCCCTTAGGTTAGTCCGGTGCCTAACGATCAGCCTCCGAGACGCGCTGCATCATTACCCTTGCGTCACTTCGTGGAAGCGTGGCGCGTTTCGCAGCCTGTTCCCACGAGACCGTGACTTTACCGTGAATGTAAATTCGAGCGGCGCGCGATTAATTAAGAATTCCCACGGCGCAGTGCTGTGGTCGGCGGCGCGGCGCGTAATCGGCCGGGGAAACTCGCCGAGGGAAAATCGGAACTGCACGGCGTGGCGCGTCGTAGAAAATCGCGACTCCGTTCGCGCCGGGAGGAATGCGAATCTCTGTTCTGCATCGGAACAGAGCCGCATCCTTGACAAAGCGACGTCGTAATCGCGTATGGAAGAAGCGCGGCAATTGCTGCCCACGTTGCATCGAGGACGAGCCTAACCGAACCTCGCCGAGCCTTGCCAATCCGTTCCCGTGCGAAACAAACGATTCCATGACCGGCCCTTGCTGCAACGACAATGGACGCCTGCCACTTTCCATTCATGGCGTCGTTGACATTTCTACGGCACGCCGACCGCGCTCGTTCGTGCATAAATAATTGAACCGCGCTTATGAAAGCGAGACTTTCCACCGCGAATTCGGCATTCCCTCAACCACGCCGCGAAATTAACCTTCGGACAGGAATACATCAAAATCGTACTAAATTCTATCAAATTTTGTATTCCTACGTTTCCCAACAATTTTCAGAACCTATACATGTATAAAGCACCGCGAAATTAACCCTCGGACAGGAATACATCAAAATCGTACCAAATTCTATCAAATTTTGTATTCCTACGTTTCCCAAAAGTTTTCAGAACCTATAAATGCATAAAGCACCGCGAAATGCCCTGAAAACGCCGAAAATCTGCGACTTTCACGCTTAAGTACTTTGATTCCATGTTTTAAGATTTTATACAAAGTGTGTGGTTTAATATTTATTCGAAGTAATCAAGTTGGCTGAAACAAGTTACATTATTTGACGTTTACCGGGCGTATCGTGTAAATCCGTGATGGGCACGGTAGGGGCCCCTCAAACGCGGAAGGGGACAGTGGGCGCTATGGTGGGGGACAGTGAGCGCTATGGTGGGGACGGTTTTGTCTCAATCGAAACAATAATGTCCATCCCAGACGTACATAGTTTCACATAAATATTTCAAAGATTCGAAGAAAGACAAGCCGAGATATTGTATAAAAGGAACCGTGAGAAAAATTCCTCTATAAATACAAATTTATTATTGAAATTTTAATCAAACTTGAAATTCCTCAAATTTTTTTTAAAAGTATTAATGAAACTTGAAATTCCTGGAAAAGCTTTTTAAAAGTATTAATGAAACTTGAAATCCCTATAAGGTTTAAAATTGATTCATAAAATCTTAATTAAACTTGAAATTCCTGTGGAAGTTTTTTAAAAGCATTAATGAAACTTGAAATTCCACTAAAATTTAAAATTGATTGATAAAACTTTAATGAAATTTGAAATACCTGTAAAAGTTTTTTTGAAAGTATTAATGAAACTTGAAATTCCTCTAAAGTTTAGAATTGATTGATAAAATTTTGATTGAACTTGAAATTCCTCAAAATTTAGGGGCCCCTCAAACGCGGGAGGGGACAGTGGGCGCTATGGTGGGGAACAGTGAGCGCTATGGTGAGGACGGTTTTGTCTCAATCGAGACAATAATGCCCATCCCTGACGTGAGTAGTTTCACATAAATATTTCAAAGATTCGAAGAAAGACACGCCGAGATATTGTATAAAAGGAACCGTGAGAAAAGTACTAGTTGTTGGTTGTGAGGAAGAAATTTCTCTCGGAACGATCGGTGTTGGTTTCAAAAGAATAATGTAGATTTTTCTAATTAATTAGGGAATGTTGTTCCGGTCCGATCGACGAATCGGTGAGTAGATCGCGAGCACACATACGGCAAGGAATAATGACCAGTGAAAGCATGTCGTTGGAAATTGATCAAGAGACGGCTCGCTTCGTTAAACAAAACACATCGAAAAACTGAACCTCATGTATATTAACAGCGCGTAAGTGAAATAGGCGCCGCGCGTTCAACCAACGACAGAATCGTTAATTAAGTAAGAACGGGGAGATCGATACCAATTCTTCCGCAAAACGAGGGATAATTAATTCGAAGCGGCAGAACGTTTTTCCAGTGCAATTTTTTCCCCGCGAGAAAGCTGCGAGAAACGGTCTGTTCTCTTCGCAAATGGAATACCGAGTAACGCGAGCGGAATTTTTAATGTGAACTTCCATTTCAGTAGTTCGAGTGGGTTTTTTAATTAACCGTACTTCTTTCAAATTTCATGCTACAGCGCATCTACAAAATAGTCATGCAGATAGTTGTTGTTAGGATCAGTCGTTTGGGTATAGTGAATTACCTTCTCACTTGTGATAATTAACAATTATATATTTAACATAATATCTAATGTACTTTTGCTCGCAACTGTTATAGACATACACTCTCCCCACCCACTCTCTCTTTTTCGCTGTGGACTCACTTCACAACGCTCAACAGTCTCACCAACCTAAATCATTTACCAACCTAACCTCTTTATCCTGACTATACAGGCAAATTAAACTCTGAAGAAATGCAAGTGTATAGAATATTATATATATAATTATAGCATATAATAATAATTATAATATAATAATATAATATAATAATAATATAATATAATAATATAATATAATAATAATATAATATAATATAATATAATAATAATATAATATAATATAATATAATATAATATAATATAATATAATATAATATAATATAATATAATATAATATAATATAATAATAATATAATATAATATAATATAATAATAATATAATATAATAATAATATAATATAATAATATAATATAATAATAATATAATATAATAATATAATATAATAATAATTATAATAACTATATGTGCATACACAGGATGTAAGCAAAATGTTTTGTCATCGCTTCAACAGGTGATTCTACAGCTTTGAATAGGTGGAGAACTCGGAAAACAAGTTGCCGGAAAATTGACCTTGACGGGAACATTCAAGGTCAAATTTTTTGATTGCGTATTTGCATAGTACTCGGACTTAAATATTTCGATACTCCACATATATACAAAAGTTATACACTAAAATATCATTAATATTAGATCTGCGGAGCTAAAAAGTAATGTAACATTTAGTCAACTTCTAAAAATCTTTTTTACAAAACAAAATCTTTCTTGCACGTCAATTTAGTAAATCAATGATTCCAATTGCTAAAAATGTTCAAGTTGTCTGGTGCAATTTTAAAAAAGTTCTTTCGGTTGAATGGACGTTCAAATACTTTCGCGAGCCACTGTACATTGGACCTAATAAAAATTCTTGACTTTCACGACAGAAAAATTCTCCACGAAGTTTCTACGATATTTCAATTCATCGCACACGCGTCTGACAATACACGAAAATGAGAAGAGGGGGAGGGGGCAAGGGCGACGTAGCGATCTTCGACTTGTTAAATGCAAATTCCTCGTGCGTGAACTCGGGGGAGCAAAGATAATGGCATTTATCCGGCGTCTTTATGAATCGTAAAGGAATGCGCGGTGTTGCGAAGTCTGGAAACTTTCTAACAGCGAAAGATGGGAACGAGTCCTTTCTCAGGAAACGCGACAAAACTAATTTTCCCTTAGCACAGATCCAATCCTGCTCGATGATCCAGATGTCAAGCGGAACGGTGGACTGTTATTGAAGTCATTCCAGCAGTATACGCTTTGAGAATTTGTAATACAAAATCGGTTTCAGACCGAGACGGACATATTAAAATAAATAAATTAAATGAATATAAACGACTCTAATCTTGTACACACGGCATTTACAAAATCAATACTTCGAATTGATCAAAAAATGTCGAGTTATTTTGACCAATTTCAAAAAGGTTAGTTTTCAAAGGGCGTGCTCTGAATTTTACGACTAGCAGTGTACGCTTTGAGAATTTGTAATAAAAAATCGGTCTCAGACCGAGACACCCTCTTATGTTTCCCGGCAGCCTTGCCCATCTTGATTCCCTTCTTCCGTTTCGAGGACGGATTCGTCGAGATCCTCCACGTTAGAGGACCTAACCTTGCAAAGGCGTTTATTAAACAGTTTTATGGGGAAACGTCAGTCAAAGTGTTCTACATTCGGGTTAAGTAACCGTGACGTTTATCGGCGGGATATATCGATGGCTGCCAATCGTGCTTCGGCCCTCAGTTATACGAACGTGGCAGCCAATCAATATCGAGAGCAATGCCTTCGCGGCGTGATATGCCGATCTAGTTCTCACTGAAAAGTTTAATCAACCAAAGAGAAAATAGCTGCGACTGCTGTCAACGGAATTGCCGAGCGACTATGCTTTTCCTTTTGCATATGGAGTATTAGCTTGAGAGCTTTTGGGAATTTCTATTTAAAGATCCTTACAATAAAGCTGTAGCGGCTAACGGTACCGCCAATAAAACATTTGGCGTGCAAATGCTTAGCGAAGTTTGGGACACGTGCGCTAGTAAAGCTATTTGCGAGGAAACTGTCTTTTCATATTTTCGGCCATTTGCCCAGTAAAGATTGTGTTTTAGAATTTTCGTTTCGACAGTCTCAATAGCGCCCGCGGGTGTCATAAACTTCGGGTCTACGAGGGGCCTCGGCACTAGGGCCTCGAGGTCGGTCCGGCCGATGGGCCCGCGAAGCTTCCCGACGCTGGCTCCTGGGAAATCCCGCTACGTTGCCAGTTTTCACGCCAACACGTCGTTTCGCGAAAGAGGGGGGCGAGGATCTACGCGTAGGCGGCGCGTTGTTTCGTTTTAAGCCACCTATCGGCTAATTCGGAAAAGGCCTTAGCCGATAAGAAGAAATGGCCACTTGTACATCGACTCTCAGTGAAGGAAATCAAAAGTCTTGTGTAAAGAACACATAGTGATTTCGCAATCACATATCCCTTCAAAGCGTTTCACACACGAGAACATTCTTTTTAAATAAGGCTGCACAGTTTTTGAGGAGAAGCTGCCCAACTGTCCAGAACTGTTTGTTCATTGTGAGAGAAATGTATCGATGGAAGAATATTTCGCGGAAGAACCGGGCGAAAGGTTTAATTTGGTCTCCGATGGGGATCGTAGGTTCGCGAATAATTTTCTGTTATGAAAGCGAAATTCCAGCCAAATGAAACGTTTCGTCGGGAACAACGAACAATTTCGTGCTCGGCATGCTGGAAAATTGCCATCATTGGCTCCGTCGCCCTTCAATTGTCGGCCCTACCCTCGCGCTGCATTTCTTCTTACGGCCCTTCAATCTTCGGCTGTCATTTCTAATCTAGTTAAACCGTGTCCCACGTCAGCCTCGACATTTTTCGGTTACCGTAACAGTAAATACCTTACACGCACACTTTCTCTTCTGCCAAAATTTCGGACGGACACTCTCGGAATCCCTTTTTGTGCTGGCTCATGTCCGGCTTGTGTCCAAACTTGTAAAGCGCAAGAAAACATGAATATTAATTGAAATTAAAAGTATTCTGATTTATTCTTCACACCTTTTGGTGGGCGTAACATAGTTTTCTCTTATATTGACTTTTACAAAGCAGTATGGCAATGTTTCGCAATATCTCCATTATTTTTAGTAATACGAAAGAATGTTGCAGGAAGAAATTGTTTGGTTCAGTGGGGCAACCATTGTGACGAAGATCTTTTTTCCCTAGGTCATATTTTTCGATATTTCAAGGTCACCGTCGTTTTTTTTGTTTTAAATCGAACGACCTATTTTGATGTGTATAACATTATAGCTACTGAAAAGACACAAATTCAAGCGTAACATATTGACCTTCACATGACCTTCGAAGGAGTTATTCCTCAAGAAACATAACTCAACGTTCCGTTGATGTAAACGCTAAAATAAAAATAGTATTCCACTAGATAGGATTCGAGGAGACTCCCATCATAAACTTCAACAAATGTGGGAAAGTTTGAATATTTTTTGAGCAAAGTAACAGCTAATTCTCCAATTGGGACCACTGTGCTCCGCGTGGTCGGTGGTTCTCGCATCAGCGAGAAACTTTTCGCGTCGCGCTGTTCTCCGGCGAAAGTCGCCAAACAGAAGACTATTATTAGAGAAATGACGGTGTTCCGTGAGTATCCAGCTCGGTTATTGTATTCTTTGTCGTAGGTATTCAGGCCACACGCTGTTTTATATTAAACCGCGACGGAGCGGAGCATCGTTGTGCGCTGGACGGCAAAGAAGAACAGTCGAGCAAAACTTGGCTCCCTGTTCTTGCAGGTTACAGGACACTATAAATGCATGAGCGCTCGCGGACTGACAATAATAATAACGCCGTCTTTATAGCATTCGACAAAGGGGGGACTCTTGTCACCGACGAAAAAAAAAAGAGGAAACCTAGAGAATAGTCCAACAAGAACGGTGTGAACGCGCCACGCGATACAATACGCTCGAAAAAACCGGTGGGAAAACTTAATTAACGAATTTATGATCAAGACATGCGAGCGTGCAGAGACGTTCAAGTCAGCCTTTCCCGAGTGTATTTTAACCCAGAAAACCAAAGCCATATTATTGAACAAAAAAGTGCTACAGTAATTATAACCTAACATCTAACTAACCTACAAGAAATATGTACCTAGAAAAATATATTCAAAAATACCTTCTCAATACATGTCGCACCCCCGCAAGAAAAGTGACACAACTCAACAATGCAGCTTTTGAGAAAAATCAACTTAAAGAATACTATAAAACTTTTTAAATTCCAGGTAAGTATGTATGGCGGTAAATTCAATTATAGAAATTTAAAAGAAGCATAAACTACTTCAATATAAGTTTTATAGTATTCTTTAAGTTGATTTTTCTCAAATGCTGCAATTTTTGAGTTGTGTCACTTTCCTTGCGGGGGTGCGATGTGTCAAGGCTTGTAAATATTGTCAACTGGCAAATTGTAGAAGAAGGTCCAGCGTGCGAGGGTTAATTCGAAATATGTCCATTGAAATTGTGAATCATTGTCATGCACGTCACTTATATATATATATATATATATATATATATATATATATATAAAATTACCGTCAACATCGTAGCGCCCTCTGTCCCCTTCCAGCAAACGCGGTACAATCGAGTTGATTGGGCGTCATTGACACGCTACGAAATAAAATGTGTCGATGACGTCCAATCAACTCGATTGAAAGCAGCGCCGTCTAGAGGGACGCAAACACATGGCGCAGTATAGAGGATCGGGGGGAAGAGGAGTACGAGGGGTACAATACACCGGTCGAACGATAGCGGCGCTGGCATCCAAATCTACTGTTCAATTCTGGACAAAAAGCTGTGTAGCTGGCTTATGGCAATACCGTATCCATAGTATATATATCAGTGATTCTGGAAATGTCCGGAATTGAACAGTAGATTTGAATGCCAGCGCCGCCATCGTTCGACCGGTGTACTGTACCCCTCGTACTCCTCTTCGCCCCGTGATCCTCCATTCTTCGCCATGTGTTTGCGTCCCTCTAGATGGCGCTGCTTTCAATCGTGTTGATTGGACGTCATCGACACTTTTTATTTCGTAGCGTGTCAATGACGTCCAATCAACTCTATTGAAAGCAGCGCCATCTAGAGGGGCGCAAACACATGGCGAAGTATAGAGGATCACGGGGGGAAGAGGAGTACGAGGGGTACAATACACCGGTCGAACGATAGCGGCGCTGGCATCCGAGTCTACTGTTCAATTCCGGACATTTCTAGAATCCGAATACCGTATCCATAGTATAAATATATCAGTGATGCACGTATAAATGTGCTTCAAGAAGAGAAATGAATTTTGATTGGGCCGTTGTTGCATACATTCATGCGTCAGACGAGAGATTGTCATGGGACTTTAGCTTGCATAAATTATGCAAATGTTTTTACCCGATGAAAAAACGGAGGCTGCGTGAGCGCGAGTGTATTCTCACGATTACTGCAAGCGCGCAATTAAGAAGGGAAACACGATTGTCGTCGTGTTTAAAGTAAATATATGCGAGTTTTGAGATTTTCATGGTGAGCTGCTGTTCGGCCGAGATGCAGATGATTCGAGGTCCGTTTTTTCCTTTCTAAAATATGAAAACGGCCGGACACGTGCTGAGCATGGTAATGTCTCGTCAGGTCCAATCCATTAAACCTGCTCGCATGGAGACGGCGCAGCTCTCGTCGCAGAAAATTCCAGTCACTCTGCGACTCGATCTCGCGAATAACCATTATCCCACTTACAGAGAAATCGTCGCTGATGTCATTTGTCTAGCAACGCGACGCCAGTCATTCGCCGGATAATTAATCTTTGATCCGCAGTTTTGCATCGTGCAGGAAAACAAACATTGTACAATCGACGTTTAATACGTCGATGGAAAACTACGTCGCAATATCTAATGGATGGATTGCGGATTTTATCCGTTTATCGCAGAAATTAGTGGGTGCGGTTTCGAAGAAAGATTCAAACATTTTAAGAATATTTATATAGACTCAGTCATATAATTAATGCCATACACTTTATATTATAATAACCTTTCAGGAATGGATCAATCAAATTCAGTTATTTTGCCAAGCTAGAAGTAATGAAAATTCTGGACAAAATTGCGTTTAGTCGAAATTACGAAAAGGACAGCAAGAGTTGGTTTTTACAACTTCTTTGTTTCGAAAAATTATTTAATTCGAACATAAAATAGTGTTTTAATTACGAATCAAAGTGTAATATTTATCGCACACGAGTGCAACCCTAACCTCGCACACAAGTACAAACCTAACCCCGCACAAGAGTGTGGCCTAACCAACGAGATAACTACTTTTACACTCAACTACTACTCTACTTCTACAGACGAGTCAAGTAAAAAGCTAATGACGAAACGACTCACTCGTAGATGCGAAGCCATTGCAATGATTGCCCTTTCTGAGCCGATCAGCACGGTAACGACTTCATGCCGGATACTTAAACTGGACCGGCTCAGAACCCAAGGTAAACGAAGGAAGCATTGAAGAGACCATGGCCCACCTCGAGCTAGCTTAAAGTAGGCCAAGGAAGTTTTGGATAACCCTAGGACTATCCTAAGCTAGCCAAAGGTAGACCATGGTAGACAATAGTGGGCCACTACTGGAGGACCATTGGTCAATCTTAAGCCAGCTGATGGTAGGCAACGGTAGGCCAGGGTAGCTCTGGAGGACCACTAGTCAGTCTCAGGGTAAGCATGGGTAGGCCAGAATAGCTCTGAATGCCCACTGGTGAAGGACTCATGGTCAACCCGAAGCCAGCTGAAGGTGACCAAGGGTGGCCCAGAGTAGCTGTGGAAGACCACTGGTCAACCCCAGGGTAGGCCACTGCTGGAAGACTACTGGTCAACCCCAGGGAAGGTCACTGCTGGAAGACCACTGGTCAACCCCAGAGTAGGTCACTGCTGGAGGACCACTGGTCAACCCCAGGGTAGGCTACTGCTGGAAGACCACTGGTCAACCCCAGGGTAGGTCACTGCTGGAAGACCACTGGTCAACCCCAAGGTAGGTCACTGCTGGAAAACCACTGGTCAACCCCAGGGTAGGCCACTGCTGGCAGACCACTGGTCAACCCCAGGGTAGGCCACTGCAGGAAGACCACTGGTCAACCCCAGGGTAGGCCACTGCTGGAGGACCACTGGTCAACCCCAGGGTAGGCTACTGCTGGAAGACCACTGGTCAACCCCAGGGTAGGTCACGGCTGGAAGACCACTGGTCAACCCCAGGGTAGGTCACTGCTGGATGACCACTGGTCAACCCCAGGGTAGGCCACTGCTGGAAGACCAGTGGTCAACCCCAGGGTAGGTCACTGCTGGAAGACCACTGGTCAACCCCAGGGTAGGTCACTGCTGGAAGACCACTGGTCAACCCCAGGGTAGGCCACTGCTGGAAGACCAGTGGTCAACCCCAGGGTAGGTCACTGCTGGAAGACCAGTGGTCAACCCCAGGGTAGGTCACTGCTGGAAAACCACTGGTCAACCCCAGGGTAGGCCACTGCTGGCAGACCACTGATCAACCCCAGGGTAGGCCACTGCTGGAAGACCCTTGGTCAACCCAGACCCAGGTGAAGGTAGGTAGGGGTAGGCCTGGGTGACTCTGAAGAACCAATAGTCATCCCCAAGGTAGGCATGACAAGCCATGATACCTCTAGAGGACCCCTGGTCAGCCCCAAGGTAGCCGAAGACCCTCCTGGTCCCGGAGCCCATCCACTCCTGCCTGAGGTCCCGGCCCGACTGAATGACTGTGCGCGCTCTGCGGAGTTAGGTAGGCACGCGCCTGTGCCTGATACGCAGCGCGCAGTGAAGCGCAACGCTCCTCACCCCAACTAATTTCGGTAGATTTCGATCGCCGTGATAATAATTATTGATAAATGTATTATTTCTGGCTGTACATTGTTTATAACAATTCCTTTTGCCAACGATGTCGACAAGCACTCCCTTGACCATCTGACCATCTAATATTTTAGTAAAAATAAGTAATAGAACTCGAGATACAGAATAATTTATAATCCATTAATATTACCAAGCGTAATTATCTCGAGAAAATGTAATTAGTAAATTAATTATCTCCGATTGTTTAACATTGGCTACCTTACCACCTAAATTTTTAGAAAAGATGGCTAATAGTACTCGAGACACAAAGGAACTTTTAGGCAGGAACATTTGGAATATACAAGATATTCAATTCTCACTAATATGCCCAGTTCGATTAGGACAAGATTTACAAAAATTATTTATAACTAATTAACCTCTTCACACTGAAAATTTCTGTTCGATTCCAATTCCTCGAAATTAAGCAACACAGATAACTGCGCAGAATCTATGATATTCCCACACATCTCGCGACTCTGCCCAATTGCGTGCCTTTCCAAGACCAAGTGAAATATCTATTCATTCAAATGAAGAAGTCCTTGCGAGTCTGTACAATGAGTAACTCGTAGGGTGTCTTCCAGCAAAAGAAGGAAAAAAAAGAAGGAAAAAAAAGAGGGGGGAAGGAGAAGCGAGAAAAATAGAAGAGAAGAGTCGATCTGGGACCGTTTCGAGATCTGCGACTGTCGTCCGCGGGTCCTGGGCCCACGGTGACGATCCGCTAGCGTTAAATCGTGTAATTAGAAAATTATACTGTCCCGAGTGTCGTGGCGCAAGTCGGCGAGTCACGGGCGCAGAAAAAGGAAAGAAAACCGGCAGGATCCAGCCAAGAATTCCTGCTCAATTATAGTTTCCTTTTATCGCGTCGATCATGCACCTGGATCGACGGATCCGGTTTTACACCGAGTCGCGAATGTGTAATGCCTGTTCATTAGCGGTCCCGTTGAAACTGGCAGGCATGGAGATCTACAATGTTCCTCAGCCTTGATCGATTTGCTCGCCGATTGGCCAACCCACTGCGGCAACTCTGTCCCGATTGCAGATTCGGCCCGGCCGATCTTGCAGTTCTCATCAATTATACAGGGTGTCCCAAAAACAGTGAAAATCCTTGAAATGAGCTGTTCTTTAGGTTATTTAAAATATCTTTTTCCTTTGCAAAAATGTCCGCGTCGGCTTGGTTAAGGAGATATTAAGGAAAAACGCGAACCAATCGGAGCACCGGTACCGCTGAGCGGGGCGTCGCCATTGGCCGAGCCAGAATCTGTCTGCTGCAGCCGCGCTCTGATTGGTCCGTGTTTTTCTTTAATATCTCCTTAACCAAGCCGAGGCGGACATTTTTGCAAAGGACAAAGATATTTTAAATAACCTCAGGAACTGCTCATTTCAAGGATTTTCACTATTTTCGGGATACACTGTACAGTGAATTTTCCTTTGTAGATTGCAGTAATTGGCCGGCGTTTCTGTCATTATTGCTAGAACCACCGAACACCGAAACAAGTATTTTGGTGCTGAACCACAGAATCTGCGGAAGTTTTATCGTGGTTGAAGACCATCGTGCAGAAATCGTGTAAAATCATGCACAATCAGAAATACATCAAGTAGAATTCCACCAACGGGCAAGATGCAATGTGTTGAAATGAAGAAAATCGTAAAAATTTCATTAAACATCTGGCCTGACAAGACTCATATTGAACGTTATTTGTAAGAAAGATTGCATTCAACTGCGAGATTGCATGCTCACCGTGCAGCCTCTTCAAGAGAACAAGTTGTTTGAACGAAGCTGTTACGCGGCCATGTTTCCCAGATTTTGCAGCAAAAGAATTACTACAAGTCTTACAATAGACAATGGCAAGCGAAAATATCCCGGCATCCCTCAACCCCTTACCCCACGATTTATTTTACGGTTTGAGTGATCAGAACTTCTTTGTAGTTCGTAATTTCCTAGAAAAAGGAGAAATGTTTATCTATTGTATGACTATATGTTCTCTAATGGCTGTACATTAACAACAACAAAGTAGAATTTTATTTCGGTTTAAAGGAAATTAATAACACACACACACACACACACACACATTCGTTAGACTCTGTACAGAAGTTTATATTTACAGTGCAAAAGTAGTCGGACACTCTTTAAAAACGAATATATTTTTCAAAATTCGTTCAAACGGCTCAAATTTTTTTTTACATGTTAGAAGGATTAGTTTACTGCATAAAAAATTAATTAAAAATCACCATTGTGATTAATTTTATAATCATTGCTTTTCGAATTCTACATATGGTGATATTTTATTGTGAAATATATGGTTAGTTCTGGGTTAGGTCTGGATTAGGCACGCCGAAGTAAAGCCACTCAGCAGTACCGGCGAACAAAAGAAAAGTCACCTGTCCAAGGAATAAAGGACTTCAGTGCAGGGAGGAATTTTAGAGGATAGTCTAGGCTTGCCTAGGAGTCCCTCACGGCCTCCGGATTGCAATACGTCCGGAGGTTTCTGCGTAAATGCGTTCAACCTCCCTGCACTATAAACAATAAAAAAAAAGAAGGTCTGGGTCAGGTCCAACCAGTACGGAGTCCAATCGGCACGGAGTCCAAACGGCACAGAGTCCAAACGGCACAGAGTCCAAACGGCACAGAGTCCAAACGACACTAGTCCAATCGGCACGGACTCCAAAAGGAACGCGTCCAATCGGATGGCGTCCAAACGGGGGTGTCCCAAAAATAGAAACAATTTTGTCATGTATAAATGTGCTTCGAGCAGAGAAATGAATTTTGATCAAGCCGTTGTTGCGTACATCAAAGCGATTAAAAATATAAGAATCAACGTGGACTATCACGGTTAAAATTACATTTCGAGCGTACGCTGTTAGCGGGATCGGACAGACAAAAGCTGGTTTGAAGCTGAACGGGAAACGTTTGTGTCGTGCGCGAGCTCGTCGAGCGAAATCGTTCGTTAACGACCGACGGAATCCGCGCAAAAAAATACGAGCATCCGCGCGAATCAGAAACGAGTGACGATGGTGTTCCGTCGCGAGGGAACTGGTGCATATAACTGGAATCTCGATGTCCCGCTACGCGTTATGGGAAACTGCCGCGAGTTTTCGCCAAGCGATACTCGAAATGTTCGTCCGCGAATTCCTGTGGCGTGTAAAACCGCACTGGAACGCCACCGCTGCGTAAACTGTATTGAAATTGTGGGACGACGCGGCGCGGCGGGTTGATACTGCTAATGGATGACTGAGATCCTGGGCGGAAACTGCACTGCAAAAGTTTCGAACTACCCTATCAAAACCAATAACTTTCAATCTTACACAGTGCGTGTGAAAAGTATTCGCACAAATTTAACAATTTATTGAGATTGTCAAAAAATATCCATGCAAAGATAACGAATTAAAAAAAAACAAATCAGGCAACAATTTGCAACGAAATATGGAACACTTCATTTTTCTGCAACCATAAATTAGTGGAGGTTTATGGAAATGTGAAAAATACCTGACGTATTTTCAAGTTTAATTGGTGAAATCAATTTTTAAAGCACGATACATTTTTGCTCCCATAAAATATTGATCCTAACCGCATAACATTTCTTTCTATCTCGTTATTTAACTACCGACCATTAAATGTGACTAGTATGTGGTTATAAAAATGTCACAATTGAATTTATTTAGATTTTGTGCCATTTTTATCATAATAAATATTTGACTAGAAAAGTATGCATAATCAATTCCAGTGCAAGCATCGTTATAACTTCAATAATTGTACAATAAAAAATATGAAAGCGGCCATTTGACCGGCGGTGGTAGGTTTAGTGTTAACAATATTTTGTTGTTGATTGCACTTATTTATATGAAACCCAGAGCGTTATTCTTAACGTGCGGTATAAACTGTATTCTTAGATCAATGGAACAGAAAAGTGTAAGGAAAGTATGATAAGAACATATGCAAAATTTCTGGTTAATTTATTTAATTTGTGTTTTTGTAAAAAATGTTAAAAATTCAATGGACCGAATATCTCCCGAATTATACCCTAAAGCAGGGATGAGCATTTTCGTCTCAATTGAGACAAAACCGTCCCCACCATAGCGCCCACTGTCCCCCACCAGCTTCCGCCGAACAGTGCGCAGGCGTCGCGCACGAAAGAGAGGTTGGCGGGAGAAGCAGGCGTTTGAGGGGTTCCACCCGTGCATATGCCTGCCCTAAAGGGTATATATTTTGTAAGCATCGATTTTTAAAGTAATAACAAAAGGGGATGTCTATAGTCTGTCATAATTACTTCATCGATCCACAGGTGGCCAATGGAGAACCTCTGTGGTAGAACTTTAGCCAACATTCAATTAAAAACAGGTTTCCAGTGGTCGGCGTCGAGCAAGAATTTGTTTTCTTCACATGCAGTTTTGATTTCGCATTCTCGCTCGGCGAAGCGGTACCTTGCATAGTATAGTTTCATTGGAAATTCATAAACATCCATATTCTAGCAACTACGCTCGGTTGCATACTCGGGGTTTTTAACGAGAGCAGTATTTACGAGAATGTTTTACACTTAAGTTGCAATTCGAGTTATTATTCTGTTAGCTAGTAGAGACTAATAGGTTCCTTTGGTTTTATTAATTTTCTCATTAAATTAATAGCATTTGCACTCTGTTATGGTACAGTACCTGTAATAACGTAAACTGTGTTGTACTCGTGCTCATTGAGATATAATCAGATTCATTTCATTTAAGATGCATCATTATCGGGGATTACGGTTGAAATATTACGTGGTTCGCGAGTTAGAATCAATATTTTATTGGAACAAAAATGTATCGTGCTTTATACACTATCACCTACGCAACCATTAAAATCAAGTATTTTTCATTTTTCAAATCGTGTATGTATTGTGCTTAATTTGAGTTTGCAGAAAAATGGAGTAGCTCATGTTTCGTTACAAATTGTCTACGATCGTTTTTAACCAAGGGTTCAATACAGTACAGCAGAGCTTCGTTTAGCATAGCGCAACATTACATAGCATAGGGCAGCACAGCATCAATAGCATAACATAGCATAGGTTGGCTTACATAGCACAAAATAGCGCAGCTCAGCATATCATAGCACAAAATGGATTAGAATAGGATAGCACACAATGGACTGGCTTGGGACAACTTAGCATAACACAGCATAGGGTGGCTTAACGTACCATAGCACAACATCCCGTAGCGCAGCAAATCATAACATAGACTGGATTAGAATAGCATAACACACAATGGATTGGCTTGGCATAGCATAGCGTAGCATAACATAGCATAGGGTGGCTTACATAGCACAACATAGCGTAGCGTGGCATATCATAGCACAAAATGGATTAGAATAGCATAACACGCAATGGGTTGGCTTGGCACAACTTAGCATAACATAGCATAGGGTGGCTTAACGTACCATAGCACAACATAGCGTAGCACAGCATATCATAGCACAAAATGGATTAGAATAGCATAACACGCAATGGGTTGGCTTGGCACAACTTAGCATAACATAGCATAGGGTGGCTTAACGTACCATAGCACAACATAGCGTAGCACAGCATATCATAGCACAAAATGGATTAGAATAGCATAGCACTCAATGGATTGGCTTGGCACAACTTAGCATAGCATAGGTAGCATAACATAGCATATGGTGGCTTATATAGCACAACATAACGTAGCGTGGAATATCATAGCACAAAATAGATTAGAATAGCATAGCACACAATGGATTGGCTTGACACAACTTAGCATAGCATAGGTAGCATAACATAGCATATAAAAAGTTAACGTACCATAGCACAACATAGCGTAGCATGGCATATCATAGCACAAAATGGATTAGAATAGCATAACACGCAATGGAATGGCTTGGCACAACTTAGCATAACATAGCATATAAAAAGTTAACGTACCATAGCACAACATAGCGTAGCATGGCATATCATAGCACAAAATGGATTAGAATAGCATAGCACACAATGGATTGGCTTAGATCAACTTAGTATAGCATAGGTAGCACAACATAGCATGGAGTAGCTTAACGTACCATAGCACAACATCACGTAGCGCAGCATATCATAATACAGACTGGATTAAAATAGCATAACACACAATGGATTAGCGTTGGGGCGATTCTCGGACCCACGGTAGGCACGGGTCTGAGGAGCTCGGAGGACCTAGGCCGCCACTGGGAGGGGGACGCGCGGGCCGGATGTAGGCGTCTCCCTCGAATTTGCGTCCAAGTGAGCTACTTCTGGACATGCCTGGCGTAAGTTATCATAGCATAGCTCAGCGTAGTTTAGCTTGGAGCAGTACGCAAAATAAAAAGTGTTCTTCATTTTATTATACAAAACCCCCCAACCCAACATGCAGTTCTCAACTCTTTGAACACCGTATTAATGACTTTCCATGAATGCATCAATGTGTTGCAATAACGTCGATGGAGCCCGCTGCGTGTGGATGCACGTTCGAAGCAGGTTAGTAGAGTTGCAGTAGAGACGACCCATTCAGCGGACAGTTCAGTGCAAGCACTGCCCACCTGTTCATCGAGCTCGAACCGTCTCCCGTTTCAATTATGCAATCGAGTGCTCTAGTGGGCGCGTGTTCGTCACATGCCAGTCCCGTTTCTGATACTCTTTGGATCGCGGGCCGGTGTCATTATCTCGTAACGCCCACGCTCATGCCAACGCGAAGTCCATTACCTTCGCTCGATCGTGCGTCGTGAATGCTCTATGTAAATAGACTTGGGTCGCACACGGACACAGCCCCGAGCATGGGGAACGTGTCAGTGTAAACGGTTAAGCGTTTACGGGTTAATGAAATGGATTTAGTAATACAATGGACCGCCCGCGTCCTCTTGCGCCCCGCTACGCTACGAATACATCCTCGGACGGCGCGGCGGAGCACATGCAAATTTAAACGGGGATCGAAGTTTGAATAGCCACGCGACAATCTTCAAGGGAGAGAGAGATCGTTCATTAAGGACTGTTTAATCATTCCGCCGAGTGTGATTATCGACTCATTACCGCCTAACGGAACACGCCCCATGGGAATTAACTTGCGAACCCATTCCGACTCGATTTGCTCCAGCTCTGTAAAAGCTAGAGGCCTGGAACACGTCACTATACAGGGTGTACACTTTTCATTCGTCCACTCCAGTCGCTTGTTCTCGCCGAATCGGTTCACACAAGGAAATAGAGTAGGAGATCGAGCAAACAGTATTACACAAGTCCGATTGGTTGGAAATTGTTATACATGCTATTTGTGCTTTAACAAATTGTAATCTGACCTTGCTGTTAATGCGACCACATTAAAATAAAATACTACTAACAACTAAGTCCGATTGGACATAGATCGCGTACCGCTACTATCAGGGACCGCAACCTCTTCCAGTGTCGCCAGATCGAGGAAATCGAGTCGAATACAATTTATCCCCTCTCTGATGACCAGATTCGTCACGTGACCAGTCTACGGTCTTAGTGGGAGACGTTGGGGTGTGCTCGTGGTATAGTGGAAGGGGAAAAGGAGGAGAGGAAAAATCGATCGATTCTGGCGACACTGACCTCTTCCATTATTCAGAGTTCACAAAAAATGCGCCCGGGGTTTGTGCGGGATAATCAGAAAATGATTTACGCTACTTCTGTGCAGTTTATTTTTGGAAAACAAAGAGTACTTCCCAAATGAGTAACGAATAACTCGAATAACAAATGTGTTAGCGACAGCCTGTTTTTGAAAATAATAGAAAGCAGATAGCCCTATGCTACTCCGCTTTCGGTTAATTTATGGTAGGGTCAGTGATTGAGGGTGGCCTCTCAAGGCGTACTTCCGTCGACGAAGAAACCCGAGATGACGCCTGGCAACTTGAAGTTGTGCAGACGTCTGATGGGACGCATTCGTTGACATCTGTTTAGAAAGTTAGGGATCCTTAAGTATTGCAGGCGACCCGAGGTCGTACCGCTTGCTTAAGGAACAAGGATAGTTTTCCCTTGAAGGATCTGGCCACGGAGTGGGGAAGGCGAGTATGCCTACTGGTAAGAGCACTGTGATTGACCGGTCAGGACTTACCCCAGAACCGTCAAACGACACAGTCGTAGACTCGAGGCTGCTGTACCGAATTTCTGACAAATGATTATTTATTCCTAACTTTTCTCCAAAAAGATTTTATTCGAATAGTATCCAATGCCGGTGCTGGAAAAGGTGCGAACGGTTTCACGAAAACTCGTTGTCCGTTCACCACGCGGCAACTTGTTGCAACAACGATTTCTGCCGACGCGCAGCGCTGCGATTTTTGCCATCGTAACGGCACTTTCTCAGCGTTCCACGGAAACCTGAGTTGGTGGAATGTTGCGAATCACAGCAGATCGCCGTTGCAAGCCAGCGTCTGGTTTCAAAGGTTCTCGGGTTGGGAATCTGTAATTTCGCGTTGCAAAATCTCGCGTTGAATTCAACGCCGCGGGGACGGAACGCGACGCTCGTAGGATTGCCAACTTTTTCCCAACCAACTTTGTCCACAATCTTTCTTTACGCACGGCTCTCTTTTACACGGTAAATTATACTTGCCACAACTTCGCGCGGTGGTATTTATGCGTCGCTTGAATTTTGTGGCCACAAATTTGGTTTTCCTAGTTCATTCTTCTAGCTTTTATTTCCAACATTTGCACTAATAAAATTTATTACTAGAGGGACCAGTGCTTCTGTTCCTCGCGACGAGTATTATGAAATAAACAAAATTTGACCTTGAATCTCTTCGTCAAGGTCAATTTACGGGCAACGTTTTTTTACAGATTTCCATCGATTCAAAGTTGTAGAATCATCTGGTGAAGCCATGACGAAACATTTTGTTACATCCTGAAAATGTCGAGAAAATTCAATATTAATTTAATTTTTCAGTTATTTTATGTGTACAAGACTTACACATTTCGATACCCTTTATAGTACAAAAGTTATACACTAAAATGTCATTAATATTAGATCTGCGGAGCTAAAAGGTAATGGTAACATAGTCGCGAAATGTGTTTATTTAAACTCTAAAGAACTTTTGATCCTTTATCCAACGAACTAAATTAACACTAGTTTTACGGAGCACTAAAATTGATTATTTTACATTGCTATATAAAAATAATAAAATTGTATTCACTTAGATCTTCAGCGATTTTTATCGTAATATGTACACAAAAGAATAAATCTATTTAATAATTCCTCACGAATGCCTCCTTACACTCTTAATAATCGTAAATTAAAAATTTTTGAATCCGTCATTTTGACGGGCCCCGTAAATCTAGTGTTAATCGCACAAGTTTCCAATGAACGCACCTTTACGATCTCGGTGACAGTAAACGGAGAAATTGTCTTGGACGTAGTTCCAGCGTTAAATTATTCGATCTGGACCACGGTACGACGCAATACGCCGCACCCGTCCGCCGTCCGTCACGTTTGTTGCGTTCCACGCGGTCACGATTTTTAATGAAAGACCCTCGTCCGCTGTTACAGGCGTACATAAAGAAGGAGCTGGGCAAGGTGGTGGTCTATACGACGACCTCCGGCATCGTGCGGAAAACCTTCTACAACTGCAAGAAGGTCAAGCAGATCCTGAGGACGCACATGGTCAAATACGACGAGCTGGACCTGTTCGGCGACGCGGAGCTTCAGGCCGAGCTCAGGGATCGTCTGGGCCTGTCCGCGATACAATTGCCACAGCTTTTCATCGATGGACAACACATCGGGGTACGTTTCTGATCACACAATAGTCTGCTTGAACGCGAACGATGCCGAATAACGTACTGAAGCCACTGTGCTCGTATAATCGGGAACTTGAGACAGGTGGTACCAGCTCTCACGAAACGATTTTATGGCGATCAGAAATCTGTACGGGATATTTTCATGATAGTGTTCTATACAGGGTGTTTCGTCTAAAACAGGACACCTAAATATCTCCTCTACCTCTGAAAATACAAAAAAATGTTTCTAACGTAATCTAAATGGTTTCAAAAGACGAATCCGATGGAAGAATCGTTTTTTACAAATTGTAATTTTTTAATCGTCTTTCAAGGTCACTCGTGTTTTTTTTTTTACATATATACACACGTTTTTGGTTGTTGTATGTTATAGCAGACATTATTGTGCATTCATCCATGTTTAATAGCACGACCTTGAAATGACCGTGAACTCTAAAATTTGCTAATAGCAAATTTTAGCGAAAGCTTTCAGCTTTCACCTAAAAAAAAAATCATCACGCTATGACAATTTTATCAAAAGTTCTTTGATTTTGATACAAACTCCATCAGTTTGCCCCACTGCGCGGCTGATTCTACTGAACAGTAGTGTTGTCGTCGCGTCGTGCTCGAATCGTGAACAATACAATCGAGTCAGCATGCGTGCAATTATCATTCGCTATTAAGAGAATTCGAAGCAGAAAGCGTAGTTACGACTGAATATGCAAGTTTCACTGAAATAAATTATTACTCCTTCTCTAGCTTACGATTCGAGCATTTCAATATTGATACAAACTCCATCAGTTTGCCCCACTGCGCGGCTGATTCTACTGAACAGTAGTGTTGTCGTCGCGTCGTGCTCGAATCGTGAACAATACAATCGAGTCAGCATGCGTGCAATTATCATTCGCTATTAAGAGAATTCGAAGCAGAAAGCGTAGTTACGACTGAATATGCAAGTTTTACTGAAATAAATTATTACTCCTTCTCTAGCTTACGATTCGAGCATTTCAATATTGATACAAACTCCATCAGTTTGCCCCACTGCGCGGCTGATTCTACTGAACAGTAGTGTTGTCGTCGCGTCGTGCTCGAATCGTGAACAATACAATCGAATATGCAAGTTTTACTGAAATAAATTATTACTCCTTCTCTTGCTTACGATTTGAGCATTTCAATATTTCTTTAGGAGACTACTACAAAATTTGAATGAATATAACCCGGAGAAAGTGTGTAGTAACCTGACTACGACGTTTTTCAGCGAAAATTGAATCAATTTCGATCCTTTCTCGATCGCCTGCACAGATCGAGGTAACTGTACAGTTTTGTAAAAAGTAGTGTACACGCTCCGGATTATCTGCACGGGTATGCTGTGCAGGTGAACATCTCAGGTACACCGCAACGTATGTATATGGCCACCTTCGCACGGCTTATCGGAAATTGAGATCTGAACCTGTGCAACTGTGTGCACTCGCGTGTGCCGTGAAAAGTAAGAATACAAATAATAATAACAAAACGCGCGCGCTGACTCAACACAGACGAAGGGAGAATGTAGTCGGAAGTCACGGTGATCGGTACACGAACAAAACAGTTGCACCCCTAATGATCGATTAATCTAACCGATGATAATTATCGGTGCTCAACGGAGCATCAGTAGCAACTAATTTATGTAGCGCTTTAATTAACATGAAACTGCGCTTCCTGTAGATTATCGGTAGTTGCGGCGTGCACGTGTCGCAACCCGATAAGGCGCACGTTTTACAGTTATCAGCGTTTATGGGAGCAACAAATAACGAAACGTGAGCATCTGCCGGAGAACGATCGACTGTGTTTGACGTTTGTTAAATGGGCTGCTCGACCGTAGTCGACATCGATTTTCCATGCTCTGGAAAAATATCGGTTGTTTAAACACACCGTGTCCTTTTCCGCCCGAACACGAATTAATTAGCTCCGAGGCGGTCATTATCGACTTAATGCATTTGATTAGATTGCGATGAAATTAATCACCGATTTTCGACGGCAACTAGGAAGTGCTGTAACTTTCGATCAAGATGCACTCGAGGCAATTTTAAATCCAACATTAAGATATTTTTCTTTATTAATTGTAAAGTAAACGGTACACCTCACCGATTTCAATGGCCGTGAAATATGATATTAAAGTCACCATTCTGAACAACTTTTTCCTATACATATTACCGCCGCAAGGCCTTCATTTTCTAGATATTTACAAAAATCTTTAATTGTCCGTACACGTGTTTGGTGGGCTCCTCCCATTATGAAGGATTCCCTCCACTGCTCCCCCACCCCAAACCTAACCCAGACCTAACCAAACTGCGTTTAAAATGGCGGGGCCGTTCGCTTTAGTGAACCTAACAGTTTTTTAAAAATATTTCGGAAACTACTAAGCTCGAACAGTGAGGACATTTATGGGAAAAAAATTACTCAGAATCATGCACCAGATAATATATTTCAAGCTCATAAAAATCGAGAAAAAAATCCCGTTTCTAGATTGTTACCCCACGGAGGATTAAGTCTTGAAACGAATTTTGGTTAGGCCTAGGTGAGGTCTGGATTAAATTTCTTTGGGCGGTGGTGAAGAGGGGCGGGTAGAGCCCCTCCCACGTCCTCAAGGACGAATTCAATCATTGGGAGAAGGGGGAGTTTACTATAGTCATCCTAACAGCTTTTTGCGAATATCTAAGAAACTAAGGCCGAGCGAGGGTAACATGTATAGGGAGAAGTTGTTCGGAATGATAACCTTGACGACATATTTCAAGGTCATTGAAATCGTTGATGTGTACTTTCTTCTGTATAATTACCAAAAGTTTTTCTATAACAGGAACAGATATTTTCTTGATTGATATAAAAAATGTTTGCAAACATTATAACAAGTACTGAATATTATTTAAGGAATAATATTATTACAATATTAAATGGTTATTTTGGTAAAATTCTAGATTGATATTTTTAATACGTTATGCACGGAAACAATTCTCAGTTCAAAGCCTGTTTCATTGTGAAATAGATGAGTATGATTTTTAAGAAGCCAAGGTCGTTACCGAATCCAAACATTGTATTTACAAAGTAATATCGGCACTTCTAATACAACTTGTACATAACCTAAAATCCTTTGTTCAACGTATTTAATTCAGTGTTTTATTTTGATAACACTATGAAACTAAGGTTCAAGTAATAAATTCATATTTGTACGTACGACAAACAAATCTAAAACAATTTCTAGTTTTTCTCGCCTACCTGGAATGGAATTTTGTCGCACTGGTTTGAATCTCTCGCAAGGCCGCTGTCGCGTTGCGTAACCAGTGGTTATTGAACGAAAGATCGAGAAAGTCGAGAGGACGCGGTAAGAGAAACCGAACCCGCGAAATGTTAAAGATGACCCCCGGCTTGTCTTGCGCGGGATTCGCAACCGGAAATCTGCGTTCGATTCGTCGTTACGCAAGCGAAGAAAGGCTTTGGTACGCAACGGACGCGTGCGTTGGCCTCTCCATCGACTAGCTGATCTCGAATCAATCTATTACGGTCTGGATCGGAGGTTTTAATGACATTTCGGCTCGACCTTCGACCCTCGGAAAATTCTGAAATAAATTCTACATTGAACAGTGCCAAGAATTGATTTCTTTTTAACACGTTTGCGCCACCAGCGTTTGCTTCCGCAACAGTCGCTATTGTTATTAATCCCTTGGCCTGCAATAACGAGTAGAGACTCGTGGTAAGAAATTTGGACCGAAAACAATAAGGACGAGCCTGACTCGTGGTACTTCGTTCGTGGCAAACGTAAACAACACTAACACGAATATTACTAATTTTCTACGAGTTTTCTCAAAACATTATTAATTTAAATTAAACATTAATTTACAAATTGTTACCGAGACATTATCCACTTTTAAATTATAAATCATTTTTGTTCACCGATGAATTGATCATAATTACTTCTCAGACATCTTGAAAGTATTAGCTGTGTCCAAATGTGTTTATTATTTCAGAATTCCATTCTTTGCGCCGAAATATACATGTCATAAGACGCATACATTTTGCGCAAGTTCGAGTACACGGTTAAACAGCTAAATGGCTCGACGCGTGGCCGACCTTCTTATTTATTAAGAGCATTCGGGATTTAGCGGGTACGACAAGGAGTTAATATACAGTAATTGAACTTCTATTTACAAAATTCAATTATTTACGTTGGAACAATTACAGTCCTTAAAAAGGGAAGAAATCTAAACTGATTTCCAAGGGATACGATATCTCAACAATTATTTAAATGAAATTTCCCGGTGAACGAACCAGAAAACTACACGCGAATCATTTCTTTTTCACGAGAAAGTGTGTTCGCATGAAAACAGCTAACGAATAATACTTTTTAAAACAACAAAAACAGTTCCCGCGGGAATTGCTTCGTTGCCTTAATCAAACAGGAAATGGAAGTTTGCTGTTTTGGGAGAAGCTAGAAAGTAATAAATTAATTATTCGGCTGTCCAAAATGGCTTCCCGTTCTTTTTAAACTAGCTTTTATATCACGATGCACGAATACAGAAATTGTAATGTTAACTCTGAATTTGTGTGATTTCCGAGAGCTTCGAGTACCTACAACTCGAAACTTCAAACTGTTATATCTCATCATGGAAGTATCTGACAAAAAAATGTTTCAGACAAAATTGACTTGTTTTTTCCGGTAGAATCTAAATATGTAACATTTTATAGGGGGTTCCATTTAAAATTACAAAGGTACCTCCCCTCCCCCGTTAAAGGAGAAGTGAGGCCACTTCACGTTTATGTAGTCAGAAAGGCCCTTCAGTTCCATGCAATTTAAGAGTAAAAACTTTAAAATCGATGGCATAGTTTTCGAGATATTGAGCTGTTCAGAGTTATGTGGGCCACTCTGTATATCAGTGCCTAAACTGTCCTTACGACATCCCGCGTCTAAGGCACGGGTCCGCTAGATAGCCTTACTGACGAGTCCTCTACGATGAAACGCTTCCTTCTCCTTTTTCCATCTTTTAATAAATTGACAGCCGCCATAAGAAAAATCAGCGACCAACAGAGAATATACCAAGGAATGGTTGTATATCGCCGTTTCGTGGGCAACATAAACGGATAGTGGATATTCCGGAGAGACTGCGAGAATTCTCTCGTTCGAGGAGGTCCGTTCGAATAGTTGCGCAGTTCCGGAAAAGTTTCTTCGCGACGAAGTTTGACAAAAGAGCCTCTCAAGCAGTATTTCAGCGTGCGGCCGTGTAATAATCGGATTAGACGTAGTGGCCGTTGCCTTGGCCCAATTACCAGGCCGCGATAGAGGACTCTGTCTAATTAATGCACGCTCCGTGACCAACGTTGGCCAATGGAAATGGATGATAACGGAAAGCGCGCGCTGTCACCGTTTCCACCGGTAGTCGTCGTAAAATATTCATAAATCGCCGGTTTGCATCGTAGTCGCTCCAACGAATTCTTTCGTAATGGAAACGCGACACAATTACGTGAGTAGCGTTGCCTCGCCAACGTTCATTCAGCTTTTTTATTGTCCGCGTCGCCATTGGACGCGATATGCTTATTCCTTCAGATTCATTTCGCGTACAAGGTTGCGCATTTCGATCGCGTGCCTTGAATACTGAACTCGCATCGCCGGTCATTAAAAGCGCAAGGATTTTTGGTTTTTCAGGGGTCGGCCGTTTGCGATGCCTAGCTAGCGATGATCTGTTGCTTTTACCGTAAAAAACTAAAAGAAACAATAACCTTAAATACGATTAATTTATCAATAGCCATTTCTGTGTGTGCGTGAAAGGATATTAACAGTCGGTCTATTTGTAATTAAATTTGTAACCAAAACGTGTTTTTAAAATTTCCGATAAGGACCCGCATCAAAATGTTGTTGTAGAACAACTGTAATTATTTTCTCTGTATTTTTGACTAAATTGCAATTTTCCAAAATTTATTTTCACGTCATGTAGTAAAATAACTGTTCTAACTTCTGCTAGAAAATTGAAGTCCTTTGTTCCAATCTTAGAAAAGCTATCACCTTTTTATATGTGTAAGAATATTAATGCGAGTCACTGTACATACGTTCGTGATGGGCACGGTAGGGGCCCCTCAAACGCCTGCTTCTCTATGATAACGACGGATGCTGGTGGGGGGCTGTGGGCGCTATGGTGGGGACGGTTTGTCTCATTTGTGACAAAAATGCTCATCCCTGCTGTACGTGAAAGTGATTCTGATGAAACTTGACACACAGTATCACGTACCAGTATCGTCTTCTTTAGTTTCTGAGCCATCTTCAGAATAATTCGAAAGGTTCTTGGAAACGCGCATGAGGTCCCCGAGAATGCAAGAAGCTATTACACCAAAGGTCATGGAATTACAAAGAGCCACAAGTTCAAGGGTCACAGAGTTTGCAAGGGATTCGTTACCGAGCGGATCGAGTTGCCGATGCGGTATGATCTTGAATGTGTAATGGGGAATAATAGTGCGCTAGACTTATGTTATTAGAAAGTTCCAAGACAGTGAAATTAGAGGGAGCGACTTGAATATCCAATGTTACGTTGCCCTACATTTTCCGGCTAGATTCTACGGAGTAACTGCATAACCACAAATTGGTCCTGCTGGCTTGGCAGAGTTTTCGAAGATAATTGTGCAAACATACCCAATCATGCACAGACACACTCTGTATTTTCGAGAGCACAACCCGACTCGGTGTTTTTGGATTCTCCGCGCACCTCTACAGCTCGTTCCCGTCTGCAGAATAGTCTCGCGCGACAGTTGTCAGCGGCGCGGATAGGCGCGTAGAAGCGAAATGTCAGCCCGCCCCAAGGCCGGGAGGATAGACACGGGAGAGACCGAGACGAGCAAGGGAGAAAGAAGAAAGAAGAAAAAGAGAAAGAGAGAGAGAGAGAGAGAGAGAGAGAGAGAGAGAAAGGTGAAGCCGCTTGCATTACACGGCGTTACGGTCCACCGTGGGTCTCTCGCAAGCCTGTGCAAACGAGAAACCGTGCTCAGACTGCATTCCAGCTCGACCACGCCGCGCAGATTTCCATGCATTCGATCGTCCTGTTATGGACAGCTACCCAGCCACTCCGATCGCAGCACGAACGATTCCGGGGACCTGGATTTCTGCTTATCGCGGACCAAACTGCAGACCTTTGTGCACAAGAAAAATTGTCGACATCAACGACACACGCAGACGTTGGATGAAAGTGTATTTCTTCCTCTAATAAGTTTTGCGAGTCTAAAAACATTCAGGGTGGTCCTTCTAAGTAAGGCCACATAAATATCTCCTCAGCTTCTTGTGATGCAAAACGTATTTTTTACGTATTGCGCATGGTGTCAAAGGACCAATATCTGGCGAGGACATTTGTATCCCCAAGGTCATTTTTTCCGGAGTCATCAAAGTCATCGGTGTTTCTTTGCACTGCAATGCACAGCACTTTGCAAAACGTATTTTTTACGTAATGCGCATGGTGTCAAAGGACCAATATATAGCAAGGACATTTGTTTCCCCAAGGTCATTTTTTCCGGAGTTATCAAGGTCATCGGTGTTCCTTTGCACTGCAATGGACAGCACTTTGCAAAACGTATTTTTTACGTAATGCGTATGGTGTCAAAGGACCAATATCTGGCGAGGACATTTGTATCCCCAAGGTCATTTTTCCGGAGTCATCAAAGTCATCGGTGTTTCTTTGCACTGCAATGGACAGCACTTTGCAAAACGTATTTTTTACGTAATGCGCATGGTGTCAAAGGACCAATATCTGGCAAGGACATTTGTTTCCGCAAGGTCATTTTTTCCGGAGTTATCAAGGTCATCGGTGTTTCTTTGACAGACAGTCACATTTTTTTTATTATTGCATCGTGTATCTGATCGAGAAGTACATTCAGGCATGCACAACAACATGACCTTGAAATGACCTTGATCTTCGAAAACTAATGCACTGCAGTGGACAGCACTTTGAACACCGTTTGAAGTAAAACTTGTTTTAAAAATATCTCACGTAATTATTTTAAGTCCCACTTTGTACAATACTGTTTTACGCAGAATTTCATAATTTATCCGAGTTCGGATATTTCATTAAAAAAACTGAAGGCGACCCTCATTATCTCGATGCAAAAGCAAAGTGCAATTTTTGCAATTGCAAGAAATCATGCAATTTTTGTTCGAAACATCTTGTCGTACAACAAATAACTTACGAGTTATTTTAGCCCGTATATATAATAACCTCGAAGCAATCACGAAATTGATGCGGCTTTAACACTAGGTTTACGGAGCACTAAAATTGATTATTTTACATTGCTTTATAAAAATAATAAAATTGTATTTATTTAGATCTTCAGCGATTTTTATTGTAATAAGTACACCAAAAAATAAATCTATTTAATAATTCCTCACGAATGCCTCCTTACACACTTAATAATCGTAAATTAAAAATTTTTGAATCCGTCATTTGGAAGGGGCCCCGTAAATCTAGTGTTAAAAACCCAAAAACAATGAAATTTCCTTCGATATCAAATTGTTCAAGATATATGTACACAGAACTGCAATCTAATGACGAGATCATATTCAAGAATCCTGCCCGAATTCACATTTGATTGGACGATTGAATCGAGTCCGACGGCTTCCTTTCATCTTCTGAAGAGAAAACGACTTGCTGAAATATTGTTGTTTGCCAAGCATTCGCCCAGATGTGCATGTCTGCATCGTACAATTATGAATCATTCCGTAGACACCCACAAGGGGGAATTGCAAGTTCTATCAACAGACTAACAATTAGTTCTTCGTGAATAGGTTTCGCGCAATTGTTGCCATCGATCCGCCATTCCCCTCGACGATTTTTTCTTTCTGGTCGGCCGTTGACGGATTAGAAACGCGGATCGCGTTCGGTGAAAGGCATCAATCGTTTCTTTTCGTAATGCCGTTGCGACAGACGCTCGAACATCGCCTGTAAAAACGGTCTTTCGAAGTTCCCTGGGCTTGCCGCGCCAATACTACTTCAATTTTCATTTTAACTATCGAATTGGGAACAACAATTGAGGAATATCGAGGAAAATTACGAATCAAACACTGGCACCGTTCTGGCGTTGATAAATCTTGTAATTATTAATACTCCGGGTTTATTATTAGTCCCGGACGAAGTTTCACTCTTCAATTTTTCTTTCTTGCCAATATTTACTTTTTCCCATTAATGCTTTAAACATTTGACGTTAGAACGACTATATATTAAAATAGGGACATCAATGCATATATTCCAGAATATTTAAGATTTTTTTAAACGGTTCCGGGCCGGCGACAATTAACGTTCAGATAATACCATTCTTTGACTTGTGCCGAACGTAGAAAAGGACAGCGAAGCTCGAGACGCCTCGGTCGCCGAGAACTGTAACATAATATGGGTCGAGTACGTCGGTGTAAAAACAATAATTAACCGAGTGACAAACTGCTTTATTTTTTATTATTTTTTTATGCAACTTTCACCAACATATTTGTGGCATTTTTCTACCAAAAATGACCACTTCTCGGCGACCGAGGCCTCTCGAGCTTCACGGGATATAACCCGCGGAAGAGGGGATTGTTTTGCGACAATTATCGTTCAGAATTTCACGAAAATTAACGATGAAATAATGTAGTCGTGAGCATAAACGAACCCAGTATACAGTCTTCATCGATGAAAATAAAATTGCAGACGATCATTTATTGGACATCTATACGTATTAGAAATTTTGGACCTTTATAAAACTGTTTTGTAAATAATCGATATTATACACGAATCAAACTTTTAAACATCTATAAATTTTTCTTTTTTTTATCGTACTAAAGAGACCGAGAAATATCTAAAAAATCAGAACACTGTTACAGCAGACGGTTTCCAGCTCGGCCAATGGTAACGTCACGCTCGGCGAGACCTGTCGCCGAGCTAGCATTCGTCTGCTCTAGCCGTGCTCTGATTGATCCGTGTTTTTCGTTAATACCTCCGTAACAGAGCCAAGGCGGCCATTTTTGCAAAGGAAAAAGTTATTTTAAATAACCTCAGGGACCGTCTATGTTAAGAATTTTCAATACTTTTGGGACACCCTGTATACATCCAAGAATCTTTTATCTCCTTCCTATTCTTTTCCCTAGGTGTTTCACCCACTTCAATCCTTTCTCCTTGTCCTTCAGAAGCACATTCATGTCTTCTATCCATCTGTCCATTTCTTCACACCTCCATGCTAGGTGTTCCAGCGTCTCCTTCTTTTCCTCACCTTCCCAATATTCCCTTTCTCTTCGTTTCTTCATCTTATTCTCGCCATTGCTTTGTACCCCCTCCCCCCTTATACATTCTTCTTCACGTACCTCGGTTCTCACCTCCTTGTATCTCTTGGCGTAAACTGAGATTCGGAATGACCACTATAAAGGAGCGAACAAATTACAAATATTTTTATACCTTTTCTTGCGAAACCAATTTCTGCTAGTGCGGAGTGTTCGAGTCATTAAAAGTTGTTTCTTGTTGCAGGGATTTGACACTGTCGAGCGGCTCAACGAGTCCGGCGAACTGAGGGACATGCTGAAGCCGTACCAGGTAATTAAAAGTTGCGCATTACGATCTCGCGGCTCCCTAATCGAGTACAGTATTTCATCGGTAATTGTCCCAAATGTCTCCGACATAATTGTCCCTGAGATATCACCACTAGTGCGGGGTGATCGAAGTCCCATAAAAAATAATGATTAATAAAGAAGTTGGAAATTCGGATTAGGCATGTTTACATTTCTCGGTGACCGAGGCCTCTCGAGCTCGGCTGTCCTTCTCTACGTTCGGCAAACCTCAAACAATGATACCTCTCGCGCATAATTGTCCCTCCGCAGCCCCGTGTTGTGGACAATTATCGATGAAATACTGTAAATATCATCGGAATTATATCATATTTGGTATCATTTTTACTAGAAAAATGCCACAAATATGGTCATCGAAGTCCCATAAAAAAATAATGAATAATAAAGAAGGTGGAAATCCGGATTAGGTATGTTTACATTTCTCGGTGACCGAGGCCTCTCGAGCTCGGCTGTCCTTCACTACGTTCGGCAAACTTCAAACAATGATACCTCTCGCACATAATTGTCCCTCCGCAGACCCGTGTTGTGGACAATTATCGATGAAATACTGTATATCGTATTTAGTCTCATTTTAATCAGAAAAATGCCACAAATATATTGGTGAAAGTCTCCAAAAAATAAATAATAATAAAAAAGTTTTTTTCTTGGCATTACACTGTGAACACACGAGGGCCTTTGAATTGTGCCGGTGACTGCGACTCTCCGCGTCTCTTTCTATCCCGTACACTGTCCTTTCTTGCGCCCGAAACTTTCACCGTTCATTACACAAGTAAATATCATCAGAATTAGATCATATTTGGTATCATTTTCATTAGAATAATGCCACGAATATGTTGGTGAAAATTCTATGAAAAAATAATAAAAAATAAAGAAGTTTTGTAATTGGATTAGTGTGATTCACACCGATATGTCTTTACACCGCTCGGCGACCGAGACGCAGTGCAAGGAGTAACCAAGGGACATAGATCGAGACGTCCCGTTGGACTTAGATCGCGGAATTACTGTATGTATACACAGGTGTCGCACTTACAGATCTGTTCAATAGATACTATCTATTTCTACCTTACCGACAGACTTGCCGTTATCACATTTAACAATTCTAGACAATACGAGAAAATGTTACTTACAGCAGTTGTTGCATTGTAAAGGGTCCAAACAGTTGTACGTGTGCAATATCGTACAATGGCGGAAAAATCCTTCAAACCGTGCTGTGGACAATTATCGATGAAATACTGTAAATCTTTTCCTTCCATCATCAGCCAATCAATTCGTTGAATTTTAATTGCTTTAGCCTTTCGAGAATCGTCTCGAAAAGATCGTTTCATCACTGCGGTATGCTTGCGTCGTCAACCTTGCGGAAGTCATGCGCTCTGCAGGTCTCCGTCGATTTTATTTTCATTACAAAAACTTGGGAGATCCAATCCTTGGGATTGTAGATGCAAATGGCGGCAGTTGTAGACATCCGCCAATTTTTAGGAAAATTTCATTCTGCAAGTTTATCGAACTCCCCAAGAATCATTTAATTAGCGGAAAAAAGTTGCTTTTGTCGTTCATCACCGATCGCAGAGTGAGCGTCAACGTGTTGGAACCGCGTCCTCTAGATCCATACGAAACGTTGCTCCCTGAATTTCGGAGTGAGAGCTGGTCGAAAGAAATTCTCGGATTCACCTTGAGATCGCGTCAGCTTATAGCCATGAGAATAGAGGATCACGGGGAGGAGGCTGCCTATAATCCTTCGATCGAGGAATCATTTGACTCTCGAGGAATCCCGCGCAGGGTTCCGAGAATTATGCATGCGCCTGCGTTCCACGTCTTCGGAATATCTATGCTGCGTAGAAGAATGGTCTCGCGAGCATATGACTGCGCAAGCACGAAGGAACTTGAGCGGCCGCTAGAGGCTGGCTAGCGTTTGCCCGTGCACCGCAATCGCGAACGCAAGGTTGTACACGATCCTTTCACTTTTATCCAACGATATCTGCTACCACCACCTTCCATTTCCACCGCGATCATAAATTTCGATGTCGTGGCGATTGAGGTTTACCTTGTAGCGAGCAAAGGTCGTTTACACTGTGTGCTGTCACTGTCACTTTCCTCGTGGCCATTCTTTCCGTACTTCGTTGGTCCAAAGCTCGAAATCAACGCCGTTAATGTTGTTTTAGAAAAATTACAAGGCTGAATTTATTGAGATTTCTCGTCATTTTAAAGTAATAGATACGCGAAACAAGAAATTTATTCAATCATTTCCAATCACAGCATCTTTGGCATTTTAATAGTTATTAAAAACAAAATGGCCGAGCGATCGTGTAACGACAGTGGAAACAAGTGATTTTTACGTCGCACGGTGCGTTGGCCTAGTGGGTAAAAATAATATTCTTTGATAATTCTTTAAATGAATATATTTAAAGAAAAACTTCGTTTGCAATAATTAAGTGACTTGTTATTCCTGACTGTCATAACCTAGATTACGCACTTGGAAGAAAGATATTGTAGTGACCTTGAGAAGCTTCGCGAAGGTCACATTTAAGATTGAACTGGGTCCGAGTGACGCAGTGTGATGATCGAGATTCGTGGAAGAAGTGTGACAACCGAGAGTTAACCTTCATTCGACCTTCGTGACAATTTGACACAGTCTTCACGGATTCTGAGTAAATAATATCTTCTGTGCATCATTTGAATAGTTGTGGAAGACTTGAACGATGTCATAGTAACCCATTCGGTGTTTAATTATATTACAATTAACTAAAACAATTTTAATCAACTTTTCAAGGTCACCTTGTAGTTGTGCTTCTAATAAGAAATTGTTTGAAACTGTATTAGTATTCCGGTAACCAAAACCTGATTCGTATAGCATCGCATACGGAAAACTTGAAAATTTTTAGTCCTCTTAGGTCCAGTTCAGCCAAAAGGGGTTATATTTGGAGCATTATATTTTTGTAATGCGAAGACTTGTGAAAACTTTTTTGCGGTATACTAATTCTAGATATCCTGAAGTTTAACAACACGTAACATTTATGCTGTGGCGATGAGTGGTATATGTTTAAAAACACTAATATATGCAAAAAAAGTCATGAAAATCCAAGAACTTTTAGTCAAGCTTGCAGATCGGTAAAAACACGTACAAAAAAATTGTAATATTAGCAAAAATATGATTAATATAATGTACATACCTAGCGTAACAATATCCATCACAAATTTCGCCACAAAGATCACTTACAAAATAAATATTATCACGAGGAACAGTTGCGAACGAACGGAATGCTGCGAATAAACAGATGCCTGTCGAACAAATGCTATGTTCTAAGCGCAGGCACGGATGACTGTATGGGTAATCAATGATAAGGGGTGCACCACGTGATTGCATGTTTATGTATCTATTCTGAGACGCAAACACAACCCTGTATGTAAATATTTACAATTTTGATTTTTGGCCAGGTTTTCAGCCCAAATACCATTCTGTGCGTCGTCAGTCCCGTCATAGCAGCTAACCTAAACGCATCTTGCATAGTAGTCTTTTCACATACAGTTATACAGTTGAACTATATTCGCAGTTTGATCACATTATAAATTATACATTAAATACAGAATACGTGGGAACACTGTCGTGGATTTATTTCATTTCCAACACATTTTGCATTTCACAGACTGTAAAAAAGTTTTGTTGCGTCGATAAATCACTTTAACTTTTTGACACTTTAACGAGAGCGAATTCGACAGTGAAGACGTAGCAGATTTCCGGTCGCGAAGGTGTTAAACCATCAACGGCGATGGAAGTACGTGCAGTTCGATTGTTATCGAATATTCAGAGTCGACAGGTTTCACTCTCTGCCGCGGAAGTAAGTTTCTAATTGGGGAGCCACGGCAGAGCTCTTTGTTTGAGCGGCACCATTACTAGAACGGCTCTCCATTAATAAATCGAGGTCGGCGGCCAACAAAGCGAGAGAATAAACGTAAACAGAAATGACAGTAATTGAACGTTCTGAACGAGAAAGGATCACCTCGTTCGCATCTGCAGATAGAGAGCCGGAGAAATATGTGCCGGAAAGAAGTTGTCCGACGGCGCGCGACATTTTCCAAAGCGGTATCGTTCGAGCAGGTCTCAAGGTCGCCTGCTTTAATCGGCATTAAAACATGCAGCGGAAGCAAACGCGGTTGAAAGACGATTAACCCCTTGGCCTATTACGAGTGAGGCTCGTGGTATGAAATTTCGGCCAAAAACAATAAGGACGAGTGTTTTTTTAATGAAATTTCAAGCTCACCGACGTTTTTTTTTAAATGGAATAGTATATTTTTTTTACGATAGCATGATAGACAAATAAAAAATTGAATTTAGTGGATACCACCTTTTTGACCTTGAAACGACCTTGAGCAAGAATAATCATGTTGGAGCGGATAAAATATGGAAGTTTAAAATTTACGTGTTTCAGCAAAGATTACGCGTTGTTTACGTCGGGTTGACCTTTACATATCATAATAAATGTTCGAAATGTTGACCATCCGCATTTATGCAATATTGCAATCATGCATTAAATGATCTGTAGGCATTGTCGATTTCCTGAGACGTAATTGAAGCACATGCTGCAGTAATCCTTTGCCGCATATCCTCTCGCGTTGTGGGTTTATCATTGTACAAAATACATTTTATCTTGCCCCATAAATAAAAGTCCAATGGTGTCAGATCTGGAGAACGGGCTGGCCATGGAATTGTTCCTCGTCGCCCAATCCAGCGTCTCTATACCCATCCCTCTCTATACCCTATCACTTTTGTCCGAAATATCTTCTCATAACACTTGCGGTTTTTGAGATGTGGATTGGTGTCCAGAAAACGGGCTCGAAAAAATTTCTTTCGTCCGGGAATATTACAGTATTTCCGTTGTACATGATTTTCTTCATTTTGTGCGTATGAAACTGATATACTAACTCAGAAAATTCTTTAATGTTTAGTAATATATTAAGTACAAACAAACTTAATAATGTAAACGATATTTTCAATAATGGTATAGCAATTTTTAGTGGCGCCATAGAGTCGCCATTCGAGTGTTAAGGGTTTAAAATACTGGAACTACCAGACCAGTGAAAATGACTGGTTTCGAATGTTTTCTTTTACAAATATTGAAATTATAAAAATTATAAACAAAAATTGTATCAAATCTGAATGAATGCAATCTTATCGTTATTATAAGATAGCCAGGCGGTTTCCTTTTTCGAAAACTGATCGGTTACGCGAGGGTTCGACGCGTCGGGAAAATAGATAATTAAACGACGCCCACGACGCATCCTTTCCACTTTATGCAATTCTTGCATAACGTATCATAGCTGTTCTCATCTTTCCTCGTAAGGCATGCACACATTTTGTTTCGTTAACGCGCTGAATGCCAAGCGTACCCCGTCATCCGCGCTCGGGCGAAACTCTCGCCGAAGAATCGTGTGTGCATCGACGTTGTGTCAATACACGTGTAGTTTCCATTCGGTACGGTTTCCCATCTGCTTCAAGAAATACTGCTTACAAGTTTTTTCATTGTTCCCTCCCCCGGCAACGTTCGTGGCTGTTTGCTCGTTTTAATTTATGCTCGCAGCGGACAGAGTTGCGCATGTATTTTTCGCAGCAAGGAAAACCGGCCAAAGTTTCTGACACGAGCCAGAACTACCACGAGTTTCGTGAACTTTCATCGAGCTGCTCGAAGCCGCGCGAGAGGACACTCAAGGTCCTATTCAGAACTGTGAAAGATAGTATTTTTAGTGATCTTCCGTTCGCTTTGAAACAGTTTCGCAGTAACGCTGTAACAGTAATAAGTTACAACGATAACTCTTTATATTTTTCCCTGAGTCCGTAACAGTTCGGCTTCCACTTGATACAAGTTTCTCCGTTCGAAAATAATCAAATGTTCTGACTGTTATCGGGAACAGTTGGTGTGTGCATGGTGAATAACCTTCTCTCCTATTATAATTAACAATTATAACACAAAATTCGCTCTTACGCTCGGAATTCTTTTAGGCAATCTGTCTCCACTCTTCCCACTCCAATGGGAAAGCGTCACTGATATATATATATATATATATATATATATATATATATATATATATATATATATATATACTATGGATACGGTATTCGGATTCTGGAAATGTCCCGAATTGAACAGTAGATTTGGATGCCAGCGCCGCTATCGTTCGACCGGTGTACTGTACCTCTCGTACTCCACTTCGCCCCGTGATCATCTATACTTCGCCATGTGTTTGCGTCTCTCTAGATGGCGCTGCTTTCAATCGAGTTGATTGGACGTCATCGATACTTTTTATTTCGTAGCGTCAATGACGTCCAATCAACTCGATTGAAAACAGCGCCATCTAGAGGGACGCGAACACATGGCGAAGTATAGAGGATCACGGGGTAAAGAGGAGTACGAGGGGTACAGTACACCGGTCGAACGATAGCGGCGCTGGCATCCAAATCTACGCTTCAATTCGGGACAAAAAGCTGTGTAGCTGGCTTATGGCAACACCGTATCCATAGTATATATATATATATATAACATATATATAACATATATAATATAATATATAACATATATATATATAACAGTAGATTTGGATGCCAGCGCCGCTATCGTTCGACCGGTGTACTGTACCCCTCGTACTCCTCTTCGCCCCGTGATCCTGTATACTTCGAAATGTGTTTGCGTCCCTCTAGATGGCGCTGCTTTCAATCGAGTTGATTGGACGTCATCGACACTTTTTATTTCGTAGCGTATTATATATAATATATATATATATATATATATATATTATATATATATATATTATATATATATATATATATTATATATATATATATTATATATATATATATATATATATATATATATATATATATAGTGGAAAGCGTGATCGCCCCCCACCTTCGACTAATTTCACCTCGCGCAGCACTCTTACCAACTGAAATCTATTTACCAAACTAACCTATCTTTCCTGACTGTACAAACACAATAAAATATAATAAAAATAACCTTACACTGACCGTGCGTCATTCGAGGAGAAAATATTTACGTAATTAAAACGGTCCAACGCCTTTACTGTGACCCCAATCCATTAGCTACAAGAATTTTGCAAGACGATGTTTCTGCCAGCGTCATCCGTAGGATTCTTTTTATAATTAAAATAGAAGCGCGCGTAGGCGTAGTTGAAACAATAATTTCCTTTACCGCGGGCATAATATAACAAAGCGAATGTGTCGGTAGCTGATCGATCTATATTTCGAGACGCAGATCAGCGTAAGCCGAAGTGTCTATTCTTGTTTCCCATATCGCCCACATCGCCGGGGAGGTATTTCCCGAAGAACATAGCTGAAAATTAGTAAAAGTGAAAGCAACCGTGTTACGCAACCGGCGTCGACGAAACCGAATGGATTGAAAATGAACGGGATTGTCACGCGCGTTTTATGGCCCCCCCCCTAAACAGTCTCACCCCGTCGACCGCAGGCTCGAACGATCCCAGAAGAAACCGCTTGGATATCTCTCGATCGACCCGTTCTTCACTCCGCTTTACACTTTTCCGACTCTTATTGCCCGTTTTATAGTGCAACGACTGTTTAACTATATTCTACGACTGCAAGCAACATTCTACAACTTGGATAACTATATTACCATTACATTCTGTAATTATACCGCTTGCCGAGCTACCTTACAGACAACGAGCCTTCCAATTAAACGAGATGCTCGGTCTGCATTATTTATAAACTTACCAATCACCATCATCGCTGCCGTATAATTTATTCCTTATTATTTATTATTTATTATCACTTGCTATGCGATCGCCGACGTTCATGCAGATTACCCGACTCAATTGCTTACTCGTTAGCGTCCCAATCGAATCACGTGTCATTCGATTATGAAATCGTTGTTAATTGATAATTGGCTATAATCGATCAAGTGGCTAGTAATAATCACTCACTACCAATTGTAGTTTGACGAAGAAAGATCCAATTGCAATATTTATTCTATTAAAACAATATTTTTATAATGCGTGATGTAGCAGAACTATACACAATTGACCCGCAATCCAGTTTAGATAGAACTAAGGCCTTGTACGATTTAATTAGAACTTGAAATTCGGTTCCCTAAATCTCGGACGAGATTCTCGTATGCGTGGGCGGTCGAAAGAGCAGGACCTTTCCGCCCTCCCCCCTCCTACGACCTAACAACAACCCACTCTATTCCCATAATCTATCCATTGGAGATGTCATCCAGTCTTTTGTACATATTACTAGTTCAAATTCTGGACGACAGCTACAATGCGAAGATTATGCGTATAGAGTGAGTTGTGGTTAGGTCGTGGGAGGGGGGGGGGGGGGCGGAGAGGGCTACTAATTGCCAAATGAAGTGTACTCGTAATCTAAACTTGACTAAATATTTTTGCAAATATTGGGTATGTATCGGGAAAAGTTGTTCCGAATGATGACCTTGACAACATATTTCAAGGTCATCAAAATCAGTGAGGAGGGCAAACTTCTAAATAATTACCAATTTATATTATCTTATCTTCTAAATAATTACCAATTTATATTATCTAAACAATTTGTTGGTTAGGTGCAATCGTTGGGTTACATTTGACTGGTTTGGGAAATACTTCCGTGATACAATTTATGGCGATCAGAAATCAAGATTTTCACTATTTTTGGGACACCCTGTCTAAATGTTCTCCGCGACGAAATCGATGCTGACCTGTGTTATTGATAGAAAAAAGAAAATATTTGTCTCCCGTTTCGTACAATCGATAAAGATAATTTTTATTTAGCACAAAGATCCGCTTAGACGAGTGACGTATGTATAAGTAACAAAAGTCATGTCCACGTGTTTTGGATAAACCAGATCGCAGTGTCGGAACAGAGTGAAATAAATTGCGACTATCATTTTCATTTTCAGAGCGACGACGCGTGCACGGTGTGCCTGTTCTGCGGTGGCTACCAATGGCAGTTGTGTCCCGTGTGCAACGGTAGCAAGAGGTCCGTGCACCGCAACGACTTCACCGCGGAATTCGTCGCGCTGAAGTGCGCGAAATGCGACGTGAACGGTCTGATTCGCTGTCCCCATTGCTGAAGGACGAGAGGCTCGCCATCGAGACAGACCATCGTCCTCGAGGCCGAGCTTGGACTCCGCAGAATCTACACCACTCTCTATTTAAGACTAAGGTGCTACCCGAGCGTATATTGCATTACCGCGTCAAGTAATCGCGCGTAGACCCGATTCGCGTGCATGAGCGTGCAAGCGTTGCGCAAAAACCCGCTCGAATTCTTTCTTCCATTTTTCGGATGGGGAACGACCTCCCCCCCCTCCCCATAGTGTCGTCCCCTATGGCCGGAAACCACGCTCACGGATCCCGCGAATCGAGTGCCTCGAGCACGATCCGAGAATTCGAGGTAACGAGTGGCGCTTGTATGCTCGACAACGACTACTGAACACGATCCACGGACGCTGATTACGCGGCCACGACCGTGAACTGTAAAATATCGGCTAATAAAGCTTATCTAATGTTTTGTAATATGCAACTCATCCGATCGCAGTTCTCTTCTTTTTTTCCAAACTCCTACTCTGCCCGCTCCTTTTTTTACGACACGACTATCGCGCGGTTTTATGAGAAACCATTTGTTCCCGGCGAAGCTACCCGGTGTCCCGTTTCAGTGAACTGATATCTGAATAGAAAGTGTAGCAAGCGTAAGAAACTTCTTCCCCTTTTATCGTTTCGTTAACTGCAACGTTTCGGTAATGATAAATTGCTCGGTACGTTTCAAGTCTGGATTAATATTCGACTTCTAAAAATTTGGTATTGTCTTGTGGAGAGTCTAGTATACTATATTGTTTCATCAATTTCCTCTACTTTTTATTTTGTAAAGTTCATCGATTTGAGAAATGAACGGCTCAATTAAAAGAAGTTACCAGGCTATATTTCTCAACAATTCGTAATGAAACTATAGCGGCAGTTGAGGCTGTTGAATTATGAAAATGATGGAAAAAGGAGAAGGAAGCGTTTCGTCCTAGGCCCGCTTAGGCACTGATATATATATATATATATATATATATATATATATATATATATATATATATATATATATACTATGGATACGGTATTCGGATTCTGGAAATGTACCGAATTGAACAGTAGATTTGGATGCCAGCGCCGCTATCGTTCGACCGGTGTACTGTACCCCTCTTACTCCTCTTTGCCGCGTGATCCTCTATACATCGCTATGTGTTTGCGCCCCTCTAGATGGCGCTGCTTTCAATCGAGTTGATTGGACGTCATCGACACTTTTTATTTCGTAGCGTGTCAATGACGTCCAATCAACTCGATTGAAAGCAGCGCCATCTAGAGGGGCGCAAACACATGGCGATGTATAGAGGGGCGCAAACACATGGCGATGTATAGAGGATCACGGGGCAAAGAGGAGTACGAGGGGTACAGTACACCGGTCGGACGATACCAGCGTTGGCATCCAAATCTACTGTGCAATTCGGGACAAAAAGCTGTGTAGCTGGCTTATGGCAATACCGTATCCATAGTATATATATCAGTGACGACAACCCTTTCCCGCGACTACATACCTGAATCTTCAGCTGTTTGTATATATACCGTCCTAAACTGTCTTTACGATATCCCGCGACTAAGGCACGCACTGATATATATATATATATATATATATATATATATATATATATATATACTATGGATACGGTATTCGGATTCTGGAATTGTCCCGAATTGAACAGTAGATTTGGATGCCAGCGACGCTATTGTTGGACCGGTGTACTGTACCCCTCGTGCTCCTCTTCACCCCGTGATCTCCTATACTTCTATTCTACATTTTTCTCGAAAACAAAGCCTTGTATCAAAAAATTTCATTCTATATTTTCGACTCAGTTTTTCATGTAAAATCACCCCCTGCTCGGTTGTACCACCAGTTACGGGACACCCTGTATATATCAGTGAGTTTAGGACGGTATATATACAAACAGAGGCAGATTCAGGTAGTAGCGGGAAAGGTGTTGTCGTAATGTCCCTCTGTTGACGAGCATAGGAAGTAGCCGCCACAAAACTATACAAAAATCGTGAATCATAGATTTCTATAAAATGTTAAGTAATCATCGGTGAAGTTCCTCGCTGATCAATGTTGAGAATGGGCGAATATCGATGACTGGACTGTTTCCCCAGCAAGTGGAACGAGCCTAACACGCGAACCGTTCGCATAAGGAAGGACCGCAAGAAAATCGGATCGAGAAAAGTTCCGACCAATAAATCTCGCAGCCAGCACTCGTTCCTACGAAGCGATAGATTCGGATCTCGGTCCGTGACGGTTTAAACGGCCGGCCCCGCGTTAATTGCGAGACTCTTTTGCGCCGTAATCAGATCATGCAGCGAAAGTAAGCTAACTGTGCCGCATAACTCTTTGTGCTCCGATTACCCGGGCCGCGTTCGGCGGATTCCGTTCGTAGACGCCGAGATCGACGCGCCGGGCTTTCCATTTCTCTGCTTTGCCTTGCTGTCTGGTATCAAAACCCCCGAGTCCACTTGATCGCACAGTGTTTCGAACAAAGCTAGCTTGACATAACCTAACATTTAAAGTACTCTCTCTGCACCTTTTCTCAACCTTCCTTCACATGCGAGGGAAAGGTTTGATAGTCCCAGGCGAGATAATTGAAATAGTTAAACAGAACACTCGAATTTCTCTGTTGGTATGAAGGTGTAATGGTAATGAAGGATATCAACAGATCATGTGGTTAACGAATGTCGTTTCTGGGACATGAATGTTGTTTTAAATGGTACTATGTATTTGTAATCTCATTATGTGATGGCTAATGCCGACAGACATTGATGACCTTAAAATTATATTAAAATCACAAAATCTGTTGATAGCATCATATTGGCTCTTTTGAACGGATCAAGTGTTCTATTTTTCGTGGCTCACCCTGTATATTAAACTCGCCCCGAAGAACACTCACAAAATCGAGGAAAATTGTTTGAAAAATCCCATCGGTTGCTACGACTCTATTCTTTTTGATTCTACGAGATCCACGAAGTATTCATTCTTTTTAACTCGATGTGGAATCGATAAACGTAAGAATACAATCCTGGCCATCTATCGTTATAACACTGTGGATCGGCTGGTTTGCTGTTCGTCGGGTTTATGCCTCTAGTTCCAGTTTATTACTTCCGCCCGATTATCTCCGTGGCCACCCGTTGCCAGAGAAAGACATCCGGATGAATCATTCCATTTCCAGAGGGATGACCCGCTGCGATTTATTCTTCTCGGCCGGGGGGATGTATTACGGACGGTCTAATTTTCTTGCTGGCCAAATCTGCGAAGTTGTTTTTCCTGTTCCGTGTTTACTCGATCAAGCCATCTCGATCACATTGGTCACTGCGACGATCTACTGGATTGGCCAATCGTATTATCCGAGCATCGAAACCTCAAGTTGCGACATTGCTTTGTGATATTATTCGTTGCGTGTAGAGAACAGGGAACAGGGAAAAACATCGGAGGACGAGACTTTTTCTGACAACACCGGTGTCTCAAGAATTTGCCTACCAAGGTCATTTCAAGGTCAAAATATTTGCAGGTTCGAGACGCATTTTTCATCGGCTATAGGAATAGGACGATGCGAATATGTCAACATTATGAAAAAGAAACGATGATCTTGAGAATTAGAAAAACAAATTACCATGAAGGAAAGAAACGCGAATGACAATATTCGCCGTGATAAACCTAACAACTCTTTCCTCATATAGTACAGTATGGTATAGTATAGCACATGTATATGTTATTTTTCATTGATTGAAACGATTGAATAAAGAACGACATTTCTACGTGGCTCTCGTTCATCGCGAGTGACGCAGACAATTTTATTTTACATAAAAATTCGATATGTATCTACAACAACTTCTTTTGCAGATGGTGTAGGTAAGCACCGATATTTGTTATCACAGTCAACTGAATTTGTTGTAAAAAGGACCAATAGAACTTAAGGTACAAAGCAACTTTCAAAGGTGGTAAAAATCAAGGTCATTTCAAGGTCATGTTGTTATACATATCTAAATGTATTGTTCGATCAGCTACACGATACAATAATAAAAAAAAATGTAGTTACGTGTCAAAAAAAAACACAGATGACCTTGATAACTCTGAGAAAAATGAGCTTGGGGAACAAATATTCTTGCCAGATATTTTTTCTATCACAATAAGCTGAAGAGATACATATTTAGGTGGCCTTGCTTAAAAGGACCACCCTGTGTAATGGTTCTCTTAACTTAAAATACATGTAATTGTAACAATTTGTAGAGATACAAATAAATGGTACATGTAATTATTATTAATTTTTGTACCCTCCTGTTCATGCTAATCTCTTCCGAACCGAAGACAGTCGTTTCCAAGTGTGATTAATTTTCAATTTTATCAATGAGTGAAATTGATCTGCAAAAGTTTGAATTTGATTTAAAAAAAGAATTCGCATTGCAAAATCTGCACCTTTGCAATAGATATATAGGAGCTATGAAGGTTTCAAGTACCAACATGAAAGTTGACTCTCGTTGATGTTTGTCCATTGTCAACGCGCTGCGCGTCGCGGAGATCTGGTCTGCGATTGCGCACCTCATTTCGCGAGAAAAAAAAGGTCGGTTTCCAACATTATTTCATCTAGATACGAGAAATAAAAGAACAGGAGAGAAAAGAAGACGGCACACAATACCCCAGGCTTCGCACTCGGCCGAGTTTAATTGCGTCCGTCTGAATCGGCCGCGTAAAGTAGGTTCTGTCGAGATGCGTCCTGAAAAAAAATATAGGACAGAGACGATGCGCCGGGGAGAACCGATGTCGTCCAGGAAAGACGAGCTTCCGGTTCCCTGGAACCTTTAATGGCGGAACTCGCGACGTGAACGTTGCTCGCGGATTTCACACGCGTGTGAACCTTTCCGTCGCGCGGACGGACAAGGTGAGAAATCTGACAGCGGCCCTGGGAACATCGCGTCGTCGCTGACTGCCCGGATGAGATAGTTGCAGATCGCGTCGTTATCTCGGATTTATCTCTGCCTATTGCTTGTAACGTGTTGCGGTAGAACCTCGAAATTCGAACGGTCCTTCGGTAAGACAAAAATGTCCAATTGGAAACTGGAACGAAGAAGTTCGAAGGAAGGGGTTCGAGTCATTTGTCGTCAGACAAATAATAAATCGTATGATCGTGTTACAAAGAATTTTCCGAAATTTTAGAAATTGTTGGTTCCACAGACGTGGAAAATAAAGTGTCAAACTATGTTCGTTAAATTATAACGGTTGAACTAATAAAATACAAGAGAATCTAATGCAAATGTTTGCGCAGCAGCGGAAAATTGAGAAATTTGAAAAAAAATTAGAGTACAGCCGCAAATGTCCCCACTCCCTTTGTTTTCTTTAAATGCAGAAATTTTAAAGTTGGCGACTCGAAAATTATTTGAAGTGAAGCGATATAGATCGGTGCGTAATTGTTTTATTTAATCACAACTTTTAGTTTCAGAGCTATTGGCTCGATATGATTGTCGATTTCAAATATTTTAGAAAGCAATTGGTGTTTTATATGTTTGACCAACAGAATATTACAAATCGAGAATCAAATCGATTATCCAGGTCTCACCACGTGGAGGTTGCTGCGAGGGAGACCCACCCACCCACTTGGAATTTCTTTATCGTCCCACGCGACGGAAAATTACAAAATTAAGGCAATTTCTGTAGACATTCAAGGTCATTCAAGGTCATGAAAGTAAAACACCTACGATTGTAAACCTTCTGGAGGCAATTTCTATGACCGTAGGCATTCAAGGTCATTCAAGGTCACAAACGTAAAACTAGCCCTTCCGAAGGCAATTTCTGTAGACATTCAAGGTCATTCAAGGTCATGAAAGTAAAACACCTACGATTGTAACCCTTCTGGAGGCAATTTCTGTGACCGTAGTCATTCAATGTCATTCAAGGTCATGAAAGTAAAACACCTACGATTGTAGCCCTTCTGGAGGCAATTTCTGTGATCGTAGACATTCAAGGTCATTCAAGGTCATGAACTTAAAACACCTACGATTGTAGCTCTTCTGACAACAAAGTGCAATTGGTTGGAATTTCATAGGAAATACTAACTGAAAATTTAAAAAAACACGTTTTGTAGATCTGTAACAATTCTATAAATTCTAATAGTTGCATGAAAACCAGACAACGTTGCAATAAGTTACAAACGTTTGAAGATGGTAAGAAATTGCAGTTTTTCACGATTTTCGGCCTCTAATTGTAATAAATCTCAGGATTACTGTCGATGCCTGTTGTTTTTCCCCCCGCATCAATCGATCTCGATGAAATTTCCATAATGTGTATAATCGACACAGATCTACAAAGTATATTTTTCAAATTTCCAATATGGGCCCACACAACGTGAGAAACAACTTGTAGTATCATCTCCGTGACTCCAACCAATTTTTCACATAAAGTAATTGTTCTAATTACTCATAAATAATCCGATACTAAAAAACGTTATCGTGTTTTTAAGAGTGACCGAATATTAGTGCGGCTGACAGTACATTTAACACTAGAACTACCAGACCAGTCAAAATGACTGGTTCTTAATTTTTTTCTTTCACAAATATTGAAATTATAAATATGTTTTCAGGAATAATTTTTTTGTACAGTTCTCTATCGAAGTACATATTAAACAAAAGTTGCACAAAATCTGAATAGATACATAATTGTCGTTATTATAAGGCAATATACACAAGCCGCGTTTAGTTCTCGGTAGTTCTAGTGTTAACTCACGCAACCTTTTCGACCAGGCACAACTTCAGTTAAATATATAACTCGCGCCGTGTTCAATGTGTTAACGGCCGGCTGCTGAACCGGTGTAAATTTAACCGTGCATTACCGTGTTGCAACCGGATTATTTGCGGAACAGCTCGGTATCGCTCGCAGCATTGAATTGTCGAACAGAAGATCGACTCAGCTCGGCCGGGCCACGCGTTGCGGAATTGCGTTCGAAGAATCGATACCCGGAGTAGCTGGAGGTGGCTCTAAAGTTTCATCCGGCTCTGTAACGCCCGGCTAATGCGCCAGCACCCTCGGATGACGGCTATCGATTGGTACACTTGACCATTAAACAATTTCAACGGCGGTACACGTGACCAGCCGCATAACTAATAACCGTTAGCCGAACGCCGGCCTATCGTTGACTCTATTAAAAACTTTAATGGAACACCGAGCATGACGGACGCCCCCTAATAGGTCCCATTATTAAACGTGCCTGGGGTACGCGGTGACATTTAGAATTGTTCCGCCGTGAATGCTTATTAGGTAGCGACGTTTGACCTGAGTCGCGTAGCAATCAACGTCGTGAGACGAACGCTTGCTCGTGATGGCAATGTGGATCACTGTGAAAGGGTTGCCATATTTTAAAAGGAATAGTGCTGCATCATTACCGGAAGACTCGTTTTTTGTTAGGTATTCGAAAGGTTCTGAAGCGAAGCTCAATTTTCTGTTGTCTGATAGTAACACTTTAGTTTCACCTTGTTCGCGCTTAACACTTTATCGACCGGTCGTGGTTGAGGCTGAGACTCAGTAAGGACCGGCTTAGTCCCGCGCGCACAAGTAGTTAGTTAGTTAATATATTCTAAACGACAAGAAGCGATACCTTTCAAACACATTGCAAGCTTGAAAAAAAGTTCCTTACAGTTTACCTAAAGTTAATTTTAAAGTACCAGAGTACAGATTGTTTTAAACTACATTGCCTCTATTACGTCCGACCATGAAGGACATATTGTTCTTTGAAATAAATCCGTTCTGAAATTGTTTCAAGACGTTCAATAAATGCCAAGAACTCAACAGAAACAGATGATCTTCAGAAAAGAATATTTATGTACGTTTTTTATGCTTTCAAAAAATCACTGAATAACGCGCTGCATAGCTAGGAAAAGGCTCAAGGAACTCAGCATGTCTACAGAGAAAACCCAGTTTCACAATTGGGTCATAAGATCAAGCTCCAATCGAATCCCAAAAGTGACAACCGGGCAATATAAACAAAAACACTGAATGACGCGCTGCATAGTGTTGTGCACCGTCGACCTTGTCAATGTCAATCCCACATGCAGAAATAGCTCTGGAAAATGTAGATCATTTACGAGAAGCAGGACCGCCGTGTATCTAGCTAGGAAAAGGCTCAAGGAACTCAGCATGTCTAAAGAGAAAACCCAGTTTCACAATTGGGTCATAAGATCAAGCTCCAACCGAATCCAAAAAGTGACAACCGAAAAGGCTCAAGGAATTCAGCATGTCTAAAGAGAAAACCCAATTTCACAATTGGGTCATAAAATCAAGCTCCAACCGAATCCAAAAAGTGACAACCGAGCAATATAAAAAAAAAACAAAACACTGAATGATGCGCTGCATAGTGTTGTGCGCCGTCGACCTTGACTCAATGTCAAGTCCACATGCAGAAATAGCTCTAGAAAATGTAGATCATTTACGAGAAGCAGAAACGCCGTGTATCTGGATAGGAAAAGGCCCACGCAATTCGCCATGTCTAAAAATAAAACCCACAAAAAGTGACAACCGAGAAATATAAACGAAAAAGAAAACACTGAATGATGCGCTGCATTGGGTTATGCGCCGTCGATTTTGACTCAGTGTCAAGTCCACATGCAGAAATAGGCCTGGAAAATGTAGATCATTTACGAGATGCAGAACCGCCGTGTATCTGGATAGGAAAAAGCCCCGGGAATTGAGTATAAAGGGAAAATCCAGTTTCACGGCAATTGGGTCATAAGATCAGGTTCCAATCAAATCCAAAAAGTTAGCAACCCCGGAGGAAAAGCTCTGAATGAGGAGGAACGCGGGATTGAGCACCGTCGACCTTGACTCGGTACTAGACAAAGCGGCGCGTGTCCAGGTTGCAGCGGTCTAGGACACGTGGCTGCGGACGAAACGGGGAGAAACGTTCTCATAGGCGCGCGCATACGTCGCTGCGTCACACAGGAGAAAGAAAATGTGAAGAGAAAGAAAAATGTTTTCTTTCTCCTGCACGACACACTGCTTTAACGAAACATTCAATAGAATTTGACCATTTGATTTTGAAAATGTGAAGATCATTGACAGAGAACCTAACTTACGGATCGAAACGTTGGGGATAATAATAGAACTGCAAATTTACTGACTTTCAATGAGATCGAACCTAGCGCCGAAATCAGATTCATCAATATTATTTTAAACATTCTGGAATTTTTCTGATAACTGTCTGATCGGTAATAGTCAAAAGTTGATATTGTATGTACATTGGATGGCATGTAATTGTTTCGCAATTTTTATTAAAAATTCCTCGAACTTTTGCTCCTTGATTTGCAAGCAAGATCAACTAAACAGAGTATTTATAATGAGATCCTTATCCAAGTCAGTCATTTTTCCAGGTGCTTCTGGTTTTTCGAAATATCTGCTCTCTTAGTGTCCCTGGTCGTTTTAGTTGTCTCGCATTCAATTTCTCAAAGCGTCGGATGCGGACGGATACAAATAATGAAATTTTACAGTAATACAGAATTTAAATAGTAATACAGAAACAAACAGATTTTGCTGTGCAGTGCCTAGCATTTTGCAATATAGACCCACTGTGGTGTCAGCATACAATGAACTCAAATCGATCGGCGGCTGCACTAGTTGCGCCATTGCTCTCGTACAGTCGCACGCATGAACAGATGGACATGCGAGATCATCCGATCGATGTTCCAACACTGTTGCGAATTTCACCAAAGTCGCCGACCTTTTTATTTGGCTAAACTTTTGCCAACAAATTCCCTTATATTTTTATCGGTCCGTAAAATGAAAGTTCGGAGTTCTCAACAAATTTTCATGTTTTCATAATCTACCATCGATTTTTTATTTTTATATACTATACTGTATCATTTGCTCGTTAAATTGGGTACTATAATCAACTCGAAATTTTTACATAGATCTACAAAACGCATATTTTACATTTTCATTACGAGCTCACTTTTGAGAAATGCCATTTTTCCAAGTAATTCTTACTAATTGCAATTTTCTCAACTTTCTTTGTGCACGCCATTTAGTAAACGAATGCGTTCAATTGCTGACAGAATTCAGGTTGTTCGGTGTAATTTTAAACAAACTGTTTTGATTTAGTGGGCGTTCAAATAATTTCGCGAGCCACTGCATGTTGGGGGAAAAGTGCCGACGTAGTAAATAATGTCGAAGCAAAAGCCCCAAAAGACGTCTCTGAGACGCCTTATTTCAGACGCCTCAAAGACGTCTCCCAAAAGGCGTCTCTGAGACGCCTTATTTCAGGCGCCTCAAAGACGTCTCCCAAAAGGCGTCTCTGAGACGCCTTATTTCAGACGCCTCAAAGACGTCTCCCAAAAGGCGCCTCTGAGACGCCTTATGTCAGGCGCCTCAAAGACGTCTCCCAAAAGGCGCCTCTGAGACGCCTTATTCCAGGCGCAAAAAAGACGTCTCCCAAAAGACGTCTCTGAGACGCCTTATTTCAGACGCAAAAAAGACGTCTCCCAAAAGGCGTCTCTGAGACGCCTTATTTGAGAAGCCTCATAGACGTCTCCCAAAAGGCGTCTCTGAGACGCCTCATAGACGTCTCCCAATAGGCGTCTCTGAGACGCCTTACTTCAGACGCCTTAAAGACGTCTCCCAAAAGACGTCTCTGAGACGCCTTATTTCAGGCGCCTCAAAGACGTCTCCCAGAAGGTGTCTCTGAGACGCCTCAAAGACGCCTTTTTGTGACCTAAAAGTCGTCTCTAAGACGACTCGTGCTGTCTGGGAAATAATGACGACGCAGTCACTGTCGGTAAAGTAGAACTGGCCCATTATTTCCCATAACGAGTCAGTCCCTAACCAGTTGTCCCACCAGTCACATGACGTCCTGTTTTAATTTCGCCCCAGTCCATCGCTGAAGCGCGGCGTACGTAAAACATATGACCGTGGTGTAGCAGAGAAAGGAGTGCAGTTCTAGGTGGATTAGGGTGTAGGAGGGAGGCGGGGTGGTGGTGGTGGTGGTGATGTGTGTGTGTGGACGAGGATGGTGCTCTGTGTCGAAAATCAGAGGAACGCCGGCGCGCGGCTGGCATGCCTGCGATACCTAACCCAGACTGTGCTCGCGAACGCAGTCCCAGAGGTAGAGGAAGGAGAGGTCGACCTTGGGTGAACCCCGATCGAAGCGGTCCTTGAAATCCTTGCATCCTTATCGGGCGGGCAGTAGAGCCAGCCCACGTGTCCGTCGCAGTCTGCGAGAGAGGTAGACGAGCAGAGGAAGCAGCAGGGTCGGGCGCGACTTGGTAAGGCTGCCGCGGCTCTTCTGTTGTTACGAGCAACAAGTCTCGTAGCTGAGCCGGCCGAGGGTTGTATGGCGTGCGACCTCGCGCCACGTGACGTACGCGGAGCATCAGAGAAATTCAATGAGAGCGAGGGTAATGACGATGGAATACCAGGCCGGGCCACGGCAAACGGATCATCGCGGAAGGAAATGAAGAACAAGCGAGGAGGGTGGTGGGTGGGTTGAAGCCACCAGCATCGCAAAATACGCTCCAATTAATAAACCCGACTCTCTCCCTCGCTCTCTCTCTCTCTCTCTCTCTCTCTCTCTCTCTCTCTCTCTCTCTCTCTCTCTCTCTCTCTCTCTCTCTCTCTCTCTCTTTCTTTCTCTGCATCCTTGGACGGTTATTTTTACCATCGTCGCGCACCGGCGCGACGGCGTGTTGGGACCTGTCGCGAAATTAGCGGTATTGGAACCGTGATTATGTAACGCTCGGGCTTTTTCATTAGACGCGAGGGCTGCGCGCTGTGATGTCAGCTCGCGTGTCGTGTGGGACACGGTGTTTCATCATGCGGCGTCCGGAGGAATGTTACGACGCCTGTGCGGTGATACTCTGCCGGGTAGGCTACCCGGTCGGGGTCTGGTTGGTAAAATGGCGAGAACGGGTGACGGTAATTCGGTCGCGGCTAAGTTCAAGCACCCCCGACCTCGGCAGCGTACAGTTTCAAGGTCGTGCACGTGCTGGGACCGCACCGAGTGACAACGGATAACGTTTGCGGCCACGAAAGAGTAAACTAAGCGTGATCGATAAAGAGCGCACGCTGTCGATTATAATTACCTCTTTCGTTAACATGGACGAGATAACTCGCGTCGCAATTTCTGTTTCCGCCTGCTATGGACGAGATATCTCGCACCGGAAGCTCTTTTACGCGATGCTATGCACGAATATGTTTCACGTATCTGTTCTTCTGAATTTACAATATACTGTCACTCAATCGATATGTTTAGCCAGACTATATTTATGATTTCTATGGATCGAATTTTGAGTTAAATTAAGGAAAATGATATCGGCGCAAGGATCCTAAGGATCGAATCTTGCGCCGATATCATTTTCCTTAATTTAGCCAGACTTTCTGTTGCGTTATGTATCGCACCACGT